>JAAGEH010000393.1:44475958-44495882 GCA_011751065.1 Lasiurus cinereus
TATATATATATATGTGTGTGTGTGTTTGTGTGTGTGTGTGTGTATACAGTGTCCAGTGCATGAATTCGTGTATACATGCGGCATACGGTCTGGCCAGCCTGGTCTGGTGGAAGAGACTGCGTGGTTGGCTGGCCTGCCTGCTGGTTTAACTCCTAGTTGAGGAGACAGTTTGCAATTACCCTTTTATTATATAGGATATACACTAAGTGGCCAGATTATTATGCATTCAGAGATCATAATAATGTGTGTGTGTGTGTGTGTGTGTTTTTTAGAAAAAAAAAATATATATATATAATATATATTATTTGGATATAAACAATTTTTTCCCTTAATGTAATCTTTCTTTGGAATTGATTAATATATCTTCCTTGTTTCCTCTGATCTGTGCTAGTTTTTTAGGTCTGTTTTTTTTTTTTATTTGTTTGTTTGTTTGTTTGGTTGGTTTGGTTTGGTTTGGTTTTCATGACCTTGACATTCTTGAAGAGAACACCTCAGTTCCATTTTAAGTTTTCTATTTATTTATCACCTATATTTCAGAAGTCTAAGATTACTTAATTTTTGACACTGCATTCTATATTTTGTCACAGTGCAAAACAAACACAAATGTGAAGAAAATTATTTTGGTTGTCCTAGTGGAAGATGCATTTTGAATTCCTGGATATGTGATGGTCAGAAAGACTGTGAAGATGGACTTGATGAATTACACTGTGGTGAGTGAGAAATTATATCTTGCTTTAACTTTATAAACTATATTATTATTTATATACTGATGTTCATTTAGATAAGTATTTTATTCAAAAAACTGCTTATTTGGTTTAATATCAATTTTTATTTTTGTTAAATAATATAAAATGGTATAGATTAAATAGAACACAAAAATTTAAAACAAAGAATTAAAATTACCTGTTTTAGTCTTTTCTTTTAAACTTTTCTGTTTTTCTTAATTATCATTTAAGTTATATATGTATATCTTAATTGTTTTACTTATTACTTTTAGATGCAAATATATTTATTTTCTGATATGAAAAATGAGGATTTAGCTCACACTATTTGTCAGACTCCTCCTACCTATAATTGACTATTATTATTCTAAATGTTTCTATTAATTTTGTGGGTAACTTTAAGTAGTATGCTTAAACCTGGATTTTATCCTTCATCACCTACCGTTTAATTTCTGTTTGTGTACATTTCATCTCACTTGGCAAGGTAAGAAATCATTTTTAAAGTTTATTTAATAAAATGTATGGTTTTATTTTTTATTCTCACCCAAGTATATATTTTATTGATTTGAGAGAAAGAGGAAAGGAGTGAGAGAGAGAGAGAAAAAGAGAAAGAGAGAGAGAGAGTTCCCTGAACGGGGTCAGGGGTTAGAGCAAGGGCAAGATGAAAATTTTTGAAAATATTTTATAGTGTCAAGATAAAAAAATTATTTTTACAGCAATTTATATTTTGAACACTTTAATTTGGAAGGGTTTTATTTTTGTATCTTTCATAGTTTTAAAAAAGCTGAGTGGAAGAACAGGCTGAGAGTAATCACAAACCTGGCTTTGGGAATAAATGGAGTGTACTATTCCTAATGCATAATTTGTTCATAACATACTAGCGGTCCTGCCAATGAATTTGTATATTATTAGTCAGACTTAAGATTTCTCAAGATAGAGAGAAAAAATAATCAAAATAATAATTATGTATAGATATGTTTATCCATCAAGCTAAAACCTCCTCAGTTATCTGATTTTTAAAAACAAAAATATATGCTGATGTATCCATCATATTGTAACCTTGCCCAGGATATAATTTTTCTCTAATTGTTCAAAATATATTAAAATTATAAAAAATAACTAGACCACCCCTGGAATATTTATTTTATATCTGTTCATTGCACCACACTATTTCACTATTTTTTTTTTTTTAACCATCATCATGACTAGCTCCAAGTCAAACCCTGTGAGAACTCGGTGAAGGAACAATGTTGCTAATCTGGAAACTCAGAGGGAATATGCAAGCTGTTGTCAAAATACACTGAGTGACCAGATTATTATGCGTTCAGAGATCCTAATAATATATAATATTATTATTATTATATATAATCCTATATAATTAAAAGCTAATATGCAAATTGTCCCCTCCACCAGGAGTTTGACCAGCAGGCAAGCCAACCAATGGCCCATGACCCCTCCCCCTGCTCAGGCTGGCTGGACCCCCCACCCATGCACAAATTCATGCACTGAGCCCCTATTTTATATATCTATGTACATTTTATATATGTACATGCGCGTGTGTGTGTGTGTGTGTGTGTGTGTGTGTGTGTGCATACATACACACACTGAGTAGCCAGATTATTATGCATTCAGAGATCATAATAATCTGGCCACTCAGAGTATTATAGAGCTGTCACAGAAAAGAGAAATTTGCCTTGCTTTATTAAAGATTATTGATTGTGGTAAAGTTTAAAGAAGTATAGTTTTACTCTCATATTTGTCCTAAGATGGTCCCAAATATTTTCTTTTTTGTTTCTACCTAAAACAGACATTCTTGTTTGTTTTCTAGATTCTTCTTGTTCTTGGAACCAATTTGCCTGTTCTGCACAAAAATGCATATCCAAACACTGGGTGTGTGATGGAGAGGATGACTGCGGAGATGGACTGGATGAAAGTGATAGCATTTGTGGTGAGCTGTTCCTTTTTGCTCTCACTCAGTTTTTAGATGCATGTTACATATGTCCTATCATATTAGAGTACACAAAAGACCTTGTTTTCTACTTATCTCAGCATTAAATTTACTTACATAGTTATTTATATCTGTTTTTATTATGTTTATGACTGTTACTCTTCTATTTTTATATATACAGTTGTTATCCAATGTTTAATTTTCTTTTTAATATTGACACAGTGAACATATTTTTAAATTTTATTTCTAGTCTTTAATGCTATTTTGGAATAGATTTCAATAACTGGAATTATTTGGGTCAAATGATCACATTTTTATGGCTCTTAATATGTATTGTTAACTTGCCCTCCAAAAGTATACTAATTTATACCACACAAGCCACACTTGTATGTGTGTGTTACTTGTATGTGTATGTTACTTGTATGTGTGTGTTACTTGCATAGGTATGTACCTTATAGTAATCATTATTATTGATTTGTTTCCAATCGGAAATTAGGGAGGAAGCTATTATATACTATTTTGAAATATATGTATGTACACAATAGTGTACATATAATGTGTTATAGAACTGTGCACCTGAAACCTGTATAGTTTTGTTTACTAGCATCACCCCAATAAATTCAATAAAAATAAAAAATAAAACTTTCTATTCTTTCATATAAAATAAAGTAAAATTCAGCTTTGTATAATTATATGTATAGCTTTAACATCTATATTTAACTAGTGTATGTACACAGCTAATATAATTACTTTTAAATAATCACAAACTTTTAACAAACAATTTGTATGGAATTAACTGAATTTATTAAAGGGTAAAAGGAAGGAAGAAATATTATTTCTATGAATTTATTATACTTGACAAATATATAATTTATTTATGTCTATTTCTCTCTGACCTCTTTCTATATATGTTTGTATTTGTAGATATACTAGAGGCCCAGTGCATGAAATTCTTGTACTAGTAGAGTCCCTAGTGGCTGCCAGCTGTGGGCTGGGTACTCCCTCCCTTTCCTTGGATAGACCCACACCCTGGTCCAACTCCCCAACAACTCTCAGTTGAAGGGACTATTTGCATACTATGCTTTTATTATATAGGATTCTCTTCACTCATTATAAAAGCTATATTTCATATCTCTTTCATCCTCATATTAGAGAGAAAAGTTCATGAATCATTGAATAAGCTATACAAATAGAGTTAAGTATACTTACCAATTTATTAATGCCAGGAGTCTGGCCTGCTCTTTAGGTTATGGAGACAGGGAGATAAGATTTTATAATGTGCAAGCTAACCTGAAGTTCTCTGGATATAACATAAAATTGGAGCTATCCTTTGAAATCAGACATTTTATTTTCTTGTGTTTAAGTTAACCAAAATTTACTTTTTATATATATAGCTGAAACAACTTAGTTATTCAACAGATAAAAATAAATATAAAAAAGATGACTATAATAAAGCTCTGGAAAGAAAAAGAAATCAGCAATCAAGTAGATGCCTGGCCAGTGCCTTTTTACAATTTTGTTTCTATTTGCTATTAAATCTTTCTTTAATTTTAACAGAAAAATTAGTTCCTTCCAATGGTTTGAGCAAGTTCCCAGCCTTTACAATATTATGGACTCTTTGTTTAACCTTACCTTAAATGACTCCATTGATGGCTTTATTTTTTTTTCTGTCTGAACACTGTATAACAAAATGAATAAATAACCTGAAGTCATACAGAGTGAAATTTTCCACTTTGTGATCATGGATACAGGTCCATTTTATTCCTGATATATCAAGCTCCTTATCTATTAAGTGGGTACAAAATTATCTATCTTTTTGTCACTCTTGGGATTATCTAACATGACCAGTGTGTACTATATAAATGAATTTGTTCCCTTCTTTCTCTTTTTTTAAATTTCTTCTGCTTCCTCCTTTATTTTTCAGAGTTATTGTCATGTCTATCATTATTGTCACTGGCAATATCATTGTGACCATTGTTATTGCCATGCCTGTATCTATCAGTGTTCTGAGAATATTTTTAAAGGATTAAAATCATAAAGGACATATTTACCTGTCTTCAAGACACTCAGTCACTTTAATTTAATTACAGACTGTATTTTGTATACTAACAACCAAGCTGGTGACACATAAAAATCACTCTTTTAGATCAAATGTCAGTCTATGATTGAAAGCTAATATTTTAGGATTGGAAAGGAACTTTATAACTAGTTTATCTCAGTGGTTCTCAACATTTAGTGCACAAAATGTCCTTCTCAGAACTGTGTTGAAATGTAGATTCTTAATCCCCATCTCCATATATTCTGAGACCTATAAACAAAATCTTCCTTAAGCAAAGATCTGATGGTCCTATTTGGAAATCATAGTGTAGTTCACTTCCATTATTTGATCATAAAAAAAACAAACCAGAAAATCACAGAGGTTAATACCAGGTATATTTGTTGAGCTCTCTCAGAGGATCAGAGATGACAGAATTAAGAACAGAATTCAGATTTTTGAAATACTCATTAAACAAGAGAGTAACTCTAAACTTGTATTTGAATATGTGCACAGGATGGATTTGGTGGAGTTCCTTCACCTTTTCTTCCTTCTCCTTGGGGATTCATATCCCTAAGGAAATCAGTGTGTCTTCAAATGAGCAGTAACTGAGGAATGAAGCCATGAGTTTTTTTCCTTTGGCCAATTTCCAATTGACTATGATATTTTGACATGCTCTTAACATAAAAACTGTTGAATAGGATCAAGGGAGACAGAAAATTAGCTTCACAAAGCCTTAAGTCATTTCATAGATTGAGTTATCTGAGTAATTACATAGTCATAACCTACATTTACAGACAGTGAAATTAAGATGCCAGTTTTTTCCAAGGTCAGACAAAATTAAATTTCTCAACAGCCAAATCAATGCTATGTCTATTATGCTTAACTTGAGAATAAATTAGGGTAATAATAAAAACATATGCAAGAAGCAGAAGAAGTTCATTTTTAAAACTCAAGCTTAATAACAAAAATATGGAAGTTAGAGCCCAAAGTGAGAGTATAATAGTGAAAATAACATTTTTTTCTTTTTTTGTTTAAAATATTACATATATTAGTACATATATCTCCTTTTTTCCCTCCATTGACCTTCTCTCAGTCCCTCCTACCCCCGCAGGATCTTGTGTCCATTGGTGTGCTTATATGCATGCATACAATTCCTTTGGTTGATCTATTTACCTCCCTTCCCAGCACTCCCCAAGCTTCCTGCTGTAATTTGACAGTCTGTTTGGAGCTTTACTGCCTCTGTATCTATCTTTTTATTCATCAGGTTATAATGTTCTTTATTTTCCATAAATGAGTGAGGTCATGTGGTATTTTTCTTTCATTGCCTGGCTTATTTAACTTAACATAATGCTCTCCAGGTCCATCCATGCTGCTGCAAATGGTAAGAATTCCTTCTTTTATAGTAGCATAGTATTCATTGTGTAGATTTATGATAGTTTTATAATCCACTCATATGCCAATGGGCATTTATGCTGTTTCTAAATCTTAGTTATGGTGAATTGTGCTGCTATGAACATAGGGGTGCATATATCCTTTCTGATTGGTGTTTCTAGTTTCTTGGGATATAATCCTAGAGTGGGTCATATGAGCGCTCCATTTTTAGTTTTTTGAGGAAACTCCATACTGTACTCCACAGTGACTGCACCAATCTTCATTCCTACCAGCAGTTCACAAAGGTTCCTTTTTCTCTGCATCCTCACCAGCACTTGTCTTTTGTTGATTTGTTGATGATTGCCATTCTGACAGGTGTGAGATGGTACTGCATTGTTGTTTTGATTTGCATCTCCAGGATAATTAGTGACTTTGAACATGTTTTCATATGTCTCTTGGCCTTCCTTCTGTCTTCTTTTGAAAAGATTCTATTTAAGTCCATTGCCCATTTTTATATTTGATCATTTATCTTCCTTTTATTAAGGTGTATAAGTTGCCTGTGGATGTTAGAGATTAAACCTTTATCAGTGATATTTGCAAATATGTTCTCCCATACAGTGGGCTTTCTTGTTTTGTTGATGGTTTCTTTTGCTGTGAAAAAGCTTTTTATTTTGATGTAATAGCGTTTGTTTATTTTCTCTTTAGCTGCCATTACCCTAGGAGCGGAATCGGTGAAGAAATTGCTAAAACATATGACTGAGATTTCTCTGCCTGTGGATTTCTCTAGTATTTTTATGGTTTCCCATCTTTTGTTTAATTCCTGTATCCATTTTGAATTAATTTTTGTGTATGGTGTAAGTTGGTGGTCTAGTTTTATTTTTTTGCATGTACTGTCCAATTTTCCCAATGCC
This sequence comes from Lasiurus cinereus, assembly GCA_011751065.1. Lineage (NCBI taxonomy): Eukaryota > Metazoa > Chordata > Mammalia > Chiroptera > Vespertilionidae > Lasiurus > Lasiurus cinereus. Next base: position 44,482,949 of record JAAGEH010000393.1, read on the forward strand.
ATTTATTGAAGGGGTTGTCTTGACTCCATTGTATGTCCATGCCTCCTTTGACAACTATTAATTGAGCATAATGGTTTGGGTTGATATTTGAATTATCTATTCTATTCTATTGGTCTACATGTCTGCTTTTGTGCCAGTTCAAAGCTTTTTTGAGAGTAGTGGCATTATAATACAGTGTGAAATCTGGTATTGACATCCCATCTACTTTGTTCTTCTTTCTCAGGATTGTTGTGGCTATTCGGGGTCTTTTTGTTATTCCAGATGAATTTTTGGAGAGTTCTTTCTAGGTCTGGGAAATATGCCGTTGATATTTTAATGGGTAGTGCATTGAATCTATAGATTGCTTTCAGTAGTATGGACATTTAAATGATATTAATTCTACCAACCCATGAACATTGTATGTTCTTCCATCTATTTATGGCTTCTTTTATCTCTTTTTTTCAGTGTACTATAGTTTTCTGTGTATAGGTTTTTTACCTCCTTAGTTAAGTTTATTCCTAGCTATCTTAATTTTTTTTGGTGTGATGATAAATGGGATTGCTTTTTTTTCTATACACCAATAATGAACTTTCTGTAAGTTCATTATTGGTGTATAGAAATGCCATAGATTTCTTTGTGTTAATTGTATATCCTACTCCATTGCTGAATTCATTTATTAAGTCTATTAGTTTTTTGATTGAGTCTTTCGGGTTTTTTATGTACAATATCATGTCATGTGCAAATAAGGACAGCTTTACTTCTTCTTTTCAAATTTGGATGCCCCTTTTATTTCTTATTCTTGTCTAATTGCAGTGGCTAATACTTCCAGGATTATGTTAAATAGGAGTCATGAGAGTGGGCATCCCTATTTTGTTCCTGTTCTTAGAGGAAATGGTTTTAGTTTTTGCCCATTGAGTATGATGTTAGCTGAAGGTTTATCATACATGGCTTTTATTATGTTGAGGTATGATCCTTCTATTCCCACCTTGTTGAGAGTTTTTATCAAGAAAGGGTGTTGGATTTTGTCACATGTTTTCTGCAACAATTGATATAACTATGTGATTTTTATCTCTCAATTTGTTTATGTGATGTATAACGTTTATTGATTTTCAGATATTGTACCATCCTTGCATTCCTGGGATAAATCCTACTTGGTCATGATATATGATCTTTCTGATATACTGCTTGATCCATTTTGCTAGAATTTTGTTAAGGATTTTGGGATATATATTAATGAGGGATATTGGCCTGTAATTCTCTTTCATTGTGCTGTCTTTGTCTGGTTTTGGTATTAGGGTGATGCTGGCTTCATAGAAGGAGCTTGGAAGTGTTCTTTCCTCTTGAATTTTTTGGAATAATCTTAGAAGGATAGATTTTAGTTCTTTCTTGAATGTTTGGTAAAACTCCCCTGTGAAGATGTCTGGCCTCAGGCTTTTATTTGCTGGAAGCGTTTTGATGATTGCTTCAATTTCTTCCATGATTATTGGCCTATTCAGATGTTTAGATTCTTCTTGGTTGAGTTTCAAATGGTTATATACTTTTAGGAATAAGTCCATTTTCTCCAGGTTGTCAAGTTTGTTGGAATAGAGTTGCTCATAGTATTTTTAAGTAATCCTTTGTATTTTAAAAAACATATTTTATTGATTTTTTTTTTTTTTAGAGAGAGCAAAGTAGAGGGATAGGGAGTTAGAAACATTTATGAGAGAGAGACATTGATCAGCCGCCTCCTGCACACCCCCTACAGGGGATATGCCCACAACCAGGATACATGCCCTTGACCAGAATCAAACCTGGGATCTTTCAGTCTGAGGCCAACACTCTCTCCACTGAGCCAAACCGGTTTTGGCAATCCTTTGTATTTTGATGGGCTCTGTTGTCATTTCACCTATTTCATTTCTGATTTTGTTTATTTGGATCTTCTCTCTTTGCTTCTTGGTGAGCCTGGCTAGAGGTTGATCAATCTTATTTATCCTTTCAAAGAACCATATTCTGATATTGTTGATCTTTTGTATTGTTTTTTTGGTCTCAATGTCATTTATCTCCACTCTGAACTTTATTATTTCCTTCCTTCTGCTTATACTGGGCTTTTGTTGATGCTCTCTTTCTAACTCTTTGAGTTGTAGGGTTAGGTAATTTATTACCATTGTTCCTTTTTTGTTTTGTTTTGTTTTGTTTTGTTTTGCAGTAAGCTTGTAGAGCTATAAACTTCCCTCTAAGACTGCTTTTGCTGTGTCCCATAGATTTTGGATTGGTGTGTTTTCATTGTCATTCATTGACATGATGTTTTTTATTTCTTCCTTGATCTCTCTGATAACCCAGTTATTGTTTAAAAGCATGCTATTTAGTCTCCATGTGTTCTATTTTTTTGGATTGTTTTTTATTGTAGTTGATTTCCAGCTTTATGCCACAGTGATCTGAGAATATGCTTGATATGATTTCTATTTTCTTAAATTTGAGAAGATTTTGCCAACATATGGTCTATCTTTGAAAATGAACCATGTGCATTTGAGAAGAATGCATATTCTGTGGTTTTGGGGTGAAATGTTCTGAAGATGTCAAATAATTACATCTGGTTTAGTGAGTCATTTAGGATTGATATTTCCTTGCTGATTTTTTGTTTAGAGGATTTGTCCACTTGTGATAGTGGGGCATTAAAGACTCCTACTATGATTGTATTGCTGTCAATCTCTCCCTTGATGTCCTCCAGGTGTTTTTGTATGTATTTAGGTGCTCCTGTATTGGGTGCCTATATGTTTTCCAGAGATATTTTTTCTTGTTAGATTGTTAGCTTTATTATTAGGAAGTGGCCTTCCTTATCTCTTATTATGTCCTTCACTTTGAGATCTAATTTGTCAGATATAAGTATTTCTACCCTAGCTTTTTTTTTTTTTATTTCCATTCGCCTGAGAAACCTCTTTCCATCCCTTCATCTTCAGTTTGTGTGCATCTTTTTTTCTGAGGTGAATTTCTTGTAGACAGCAGATATATGGGTCGTGTTTTCTCATCCAATCCATCACCCTATGTCTTTTGATTGGGGCATTTAAACCATTTACATTTAAAGTGATTATTTATAGATGCTTATTTGTGGCCATTTTTATTCTTTATCCCCATGTTCCTTCTTTGCTTCCTATTTCTTTTTTTTACAGCAGACCCCATAGGATTTCTTGCATTGCTGGCTTGATGGTAATAAATTCCCTTAGTCCCTTTTTGTCTGCAAAGCTCCTTATTTCACCTCCAATTTTGATTGATAGCCTTGCTGGGTACAGTATTCTTGGATTCAGACCCTTCATTTGCATTACTTGGTATATTTCATTCCATTATTTTCTGACCTGATGAGTTTCTGTTGAGAAATCAAGTCACTAGTCTGATGGGAGTTCCTTTCTGTCTCTCTATGGAGGCTTTTAATATTTTTTCCTTTGTTGTTGGTACTTACCAATTTAATTATAATGGTGTTGGTCTTTTCGAGTTCAATTTTCTTGGGTTCTTGGATTTGTGTGGGTTTTTTTCTTTCCTATATCAGGGAAGTTTTCTGTCATTATTTCTTCAAACAGGTTTTCTATTCCTTGCTCAGTTCCCTCTCCTTCAGGAATCCCTTTTATGCAGATGTTTTTTTGTTTGTTTGTTTGTTTTGCATTGTCCCAAATTTCCCTTAGGCTCTCCTCCTGCTTTTTAATTTAGTTTTTCTAGAATCTGCTCTATGTGGGTATTTTTTTCCTACCTTGTCTTCTAGCTCATTGATGTGGTCCTATGCTTCTTGTAGTCTACTCTTGATGCTTTCTATTGAGTTCTTTACAGCAGCGATGACATTTTTCATTTCTTCTTGATTCTTTATAATTTCCTCTTGGTTCTTACACATATTGTCAAATTTGTCTTTCATTCTTTTCAGCTACGTTATAACCATTTCTCTGAGTTCCTTTCTGACAGGTTGCTTGCCTTCATTTTGTTTACTTCCTTTTCTGGTGATGCCTGCTTTTCTTTCATATGCAGGCTGTTTCTTTGTTTCCCCATGGTTTTTCTTCTCTAGGTGTCTGGTTATGTAGTTCTCTATCCCCTGTATTGATTTAAAGGCACAAAATACAACACAACCAAGTACAATGCACAAGGCACTGAACAGAAATGTATTAACGATATTAATAACCCCAAATAAAGGTGACCACCAAAGAAAGGCAAATTAGAATATAGGAGAGAAAGAATAAGTGTTATTAGGTTAAATGCAAATCCTGATATGTTCAGTTCTTTTAAACATTTCTTTTTCCATTTTATTCATAATTCTATGACTTTGCTTTGCTATATTTTACGAAAAGAAAATATCACTATTTTCAGCCATGTAGCTTTAATAAATATAACTAAAATTATAAAGGAATGCATTTTGTGAGGAAAATGTGTAAATATCCATATGAGAAGGATAATGTTGTATGATTCCAAATAACTTCAGTGTCTTCCTTGTCATCCACATTTTCCTGCCTCCCTTCTTTCTCTAGGAAATGTTAATGGTAGACTTTTCCCAGTAGACACGCCGTGACTTCATGCATCTTTCCTTTGGGTTTCAGGTACTATCACCTGTGCGGCTGAGATGTTCAGTTGTCTGGGCTCCCACGCCTGTGTGCCGCGACCCTGGCTGTGTGATGGGGAGCGGGACTGTCCGAATGGAAGCGATGAACTCTCCACAGCGGGCTGTGGTATGGACACGGTGGGGCTGTGTGTGTGTTGGAAAGCGGCTGCGCATCCTCAAGCATTTGCTTTTGGACTGCTCAGAATCTCACATTTCTCTCACTTTCTCACTCCCTGGACTCACAGGTAGTGTCAGAACTAATGAGGTGGGATGCTCTTCAGAGCAGTTCAGCAAGCCCTCTGATTCCTGCAAAGCCATTCAAACGTGCACAATTGGGTTTCGCATTTTTAAATAATTTTGATGAACACAGATTTATCATTTTACTTTTGAGATAATGTAACTCCCGGATATGTGTGTGAGTGCAGTAGGGTTGCTAGTTTATTTTTAGCATCTTCTACCTTGCCCCCACTCCCCCACAGTGACAACTTTTAGATTTGCTCATTTCAGATACTCTATAAGGGGCTTCTGTGATCCCAAGTAACTACTGATCAAAAGGTCAGTGAACACTTATTAGCCCTATGGATAGGGGATTAACCCTCAGATAAGGTAAAAAACAGTGTGGATATAGCTGAATGAAGTTGGGGAATCAGAGGTATACCTTTGGAGGTCAGACAATTTATTACGTTTATGACTCTAGGTAACCTCAGGAAATTATTTAACAGTAAAATTTAGATAAATGCTTTTGCATGATCAAGAAAATGAATAGACTGAATATTTATTTGAATGTGGGTTCCAAGGTCGCATAGGGAATCTGTCTAGCTGAGCAATTGATAAAAAACATGGCTGTGAACTCTGCTCATTAAAGTGAATTCTGCCAATCGTCACTCCAAGGACCTGTCTTCAGGTTTTGAAAACTGTATTTGCAGCCATAATGTAAGTGTGTGTGTATGTGATATGTGTATAAGGGGAATAGCTAAAGGAGAGAGGAGAAAGAAAACTTTGAGCAGTCCTGTGTGCACAGAATCCGTGGCACTGTAGAATAATTCACTTTGATCTTGAAATGGATGTGTGTGTCTGTAAAGGTCAATGGGGCCGCTGAGGGCTACATAATATAGGATTACACATCAATTCGGGGATCCAGATGGTCCCAGTATAGTGTTGCTATTGTAACAGTTAACACTCTGGGAGGCATATTAACACTTTGAGCCACATGGGCGCTATTAAGCAAATTATTCTCAAATACAATAAATTGTACTCAAGTGATCTGAAAGTTTTAATGCCAAATAAGCCTCTGTTGCTTAGTGCTTTAAAGTATAATTCATGAATTAGAATTGGCATAATTCACTGGAGTTATATAAGCTGTTGCACATTTCAAAGTTAGAGAAGTTATTAGTAACTGAGTTTTTTTATTATAATGGGCAAATTTTAAGGCTGGTTCTATCTGGCTTTCATGTTGTTTTTTAAAAAATAAATTTCTCAAAAATAAATAATACTTGACTAAATGTATATATACATATTTGTGTGTGTATGTATTTATATGTACACACATATATACATATATTTGTTTTGCCTAGTCATGTATCTGTTTCAGTCATTATTGAGTTGAAAGCAGAGATTTTCTTTCTTTAGAGAGTTTGAGGCAGCCTTGGATAGGGAACTGATAGGCATGTAAAAAAATAATTATAATACCTCAAGTGTTAGAAAACTCTTATGTAATATAAACCTAATATGCAAATTGTCCCCTTGACCAGGAGTTTGAGTGCTCACTATAATGTACACTGACCACCAGTGGGTGGTATAGAACATGATGGGCATCAGAAACATGCTGCAACCTCTCTCTGGCTATGTGGGTGTGGGGGTGATGGGGACAGAGGTACGTGAGAATGCAGGGTGTCCACCAAGATCGCTCTCACTCTCCCCACTACCCTCCCCCTGGATGCCAGGGCTTGCGCACCAAGGAAGCCCTTGTGTTTAGGTGCCAGGCAGCCACAAGGAGCATGCTCTGTACCCGCAAGGCCTCTTTTGGGTGAGCCAGGCCACAGCCACTGGGACTCAGGGGTCAATTGGGCTCCCTGTGGGTTCACGCAGGAGCCAGTCTGTGAGGTTGGCTGGGAGAGAACACACTGCCCATCAAGCTTCCATGTAGTGCCACTGGGCAGCCCAGAGGTCCACACTGTGCCCCAGACTACAGTGTCTGGCTGTGTTCAGCACATCTCTGCTTGGGAACTCAGGCTCCGTGACTCAGGTAGAAGGGGGCAGGTGGAGGCCCAGGGGCACAGGTCCCACCCAAGGTCCAGAGGTCAGCTGGGACCTGCCCTTCCATGCCAGGTGCTTGCACTTCGATCACCAGCCAGGCCTAGGGACCTCACCCCTGCACAAATTTCATGCACCGGGCATATAGTATATTTATAAAAGATACCAGGTCATCACAAAGAAATATATATAAAAAGCCCAGAAATCTTATGGAAGGACTTCAAGAAAGAAGCAAAGCTATAATCTGAGTCAAAGTTCAAAGGGAAGAAAAAGAGTTGTTTTAGATTGAGGAAGGTGCCTCTTAAGACATAGAAGACAAAGGTTGGAAGGCATCTAGATTTTTTCAAGTGTTCATTATATGTCCATTATTTTTGGTGGGTGCTTTTATTTACATGATTGAATTCCCATAATATCTCAGTGAAGTATTTTGGGGGATCTTCCAAAAATAAATGTCAGATAGAAATTCAAAGAGCATGTAGGAATTAGAGTATATAACATGAGCTGATATACTTCTTACAATTTACCTAGTTCTTCCAAGAAATTTATCAGATAGGTTTTATTATCTTCATTAAATGCAAAAAGAAACAGATGCACAGTGCAGAGGGTATGGGTCAGTGGTTGAGCATCAACCCGGAACCAGGAGATCACAGTTGATTCTCAGTCAGGACACATGTTGGAGTTCTGGACTTGATCCCCATTAAGGAGACATGCAGAAGGTAGCTGATCAAAGATTCTCTCTCATCATTGATATTTTATCTCTCCCTCTCCCTTCCTCTCTTAAAAAAAAAGAAAGAAAGAAAAGGAAAAGAAACAGATGCACAAGGAAGATAAATAACTTTCTTAAGATACAAATGTAAGAGGCAGAGTGACTTTTTGCAAAGCCTTCCTTTTTCCTGTATATGGTGATGAGAATTAAGATATAATCAACATATAGCATGGTGTTAGTTTTAGGTATATAACATGATTTTATATACCTATATTTTGTGAAATGATAACCACAGTAAGATAGTGAACATTCATTATAATGCAGATTATTGACATTGGAAATATCTCAAACCTTAAATTTTATCATAGTATTTATAATTTAAATGTAAGGAAATGCAATTAAAAAATGTTTATATGATCCCTTTAAACCTCTATGGTTCCATGCACATGATATCAAAATCTTCATCTGCACAAATTGCCATTTTTTGAACATCTGCTGAAATTTTAAAGCCCGTTTTGATCAACCATTTTTCCCCACTGGTAAGGGCCTTTGCTAGATAGAGCACAACTTTTATGGGTCACTTTTCTTAAAGGATGGATATTTTGTTTCCTACTTTAATGTAATGCTTGTGGTTGTTCTCATCATATCATAAGTATTAACCTATTTTAACTCTTTAAGTCACCTATTATATTCCCATTTGAAAACAGACCTTTTGACTATTTTTTTCACTTTTTAATGAGCATTGGCACTTGTTGGGCTTTTCAGGTTCATTTTTTGACAAATAAAGCAAGTTTTTATCCCTTTACTAGCACTGGTACAGAAGAGAGAAAAACTCAGTCACGTTATTACACTTGATTAACTTTTTACCTTTTTATTTATTTATTTTAGTCTTTATTGTTCAGATTAAACCTTTGGATTCCACCTTTAGCAAACTTATAAATTGCTAAAAGGCCTGAAACTTTTGGGTTTATTCTAGAACAGTTGAACGCATTAATACTAAAACTTTGAATTACATATTTATTTACATTTATATATTCTAGTATATGAATAAATGTATATTAATATATGTTATTAATTTATCTGATAAGTTGAATATTTTGTACAGTTTAATTTCTAAATAACTATGAATTACTGAGTATAACAGCAAACATTCTCTAAGCTCCTAAGGTAGGGGAAGATAAAAGAAGAACTCATCTAACTTTGGTTTCTGTGATGTCTTTCTTAGCTCCCAATAATACGTGTGATGAGAACACTTTCATGTGCCATAATGAAGTATGCATTCCCAGTCAGTTTGTTTGTGACCATGACGATGACTGCGGAGATGGCTCTGATGAGTCTCAGCAGTGTGGTAAGTGTACCTAAACTTCTCCTGGAAACAACGTCAGGCTCAAAACAGTATTTTAATATAACTCAAAGAATATTAAAATAAATAACAAATAAAAAATATACATTCCTTAACATCATTAAAGACATTTAAATTCAGTAATACATAGACATCCCATATGAAAGCTCTTTAAACTCTATAATAATTTTACATTTACTTGGAAGTCATACCTTTTTGTAGAGTATATTCTTATCAGGAACTACATCAGAAAATGTTTCTACAAATATATTTGGTTTTGCATACTTTGAAGTACACAATGATAATATGCTGTCATCTATCTAGTTCATCGGATATCCAAGTGAGAGAGAAAAGTGCAATTCACAACTACCACAATAACTGGATACTGAGCATTTTCCTTTCAATTTATTTACACATGTACTACTAGTTATTTCTTAATATATAATATTGTAATGAGTTCTGTTTTTTTACTACATTTATAAGGTGATAAGATAAATATATATATATAATGTCAATACAAATACATACATAACTTTTCTTTTCTTTTTTCCTCTCTTTATTGATTAAGGTATTACATATGTGTTCTTATTCCCTCATTGCCCCCCTCACTCTCGCACTCATGCCCTCACCCCCCTGGTGTCTGTGTCCATTGGGGTTAGGCTTTTAAGGGTGCATACAAGATTTTTGGTTGCTCTCTCCCCCTTACCCCTACCCTTCCCTACCTTCCCTCTGAGGTTTGAGTATCTGATCAATGCTTCTCTGTCGCTAGATCTGCTTTTGTTAATCAGTTTATGTTTGTTCATTATAATCCACAAATGAGTGAGATCAAGTAATATTTATCTTTCTCTGACTGATTTATTTCACTTAGCATAATGCTCTCTAGCTCCATCTATGCTGTGGTAAATGGTAGGGGTTTCTTTCTTTTTACAGACACATAGTATTCCATAGTGTAGATGTCCCACAGTTTTCTAATCCACTTATCTGCTGATGATCACTTAGGCTGTTTCCAAATCATAGCTATTGTGAATTGTGTTACTATGAACATAGGGGTACATATATCCTTTCTGATTGGTGTTTCTATTTTTGTGGGATATATTCCTAGAAGTGAGTGGAATTACTGGGTCAAATTGGAGTTTTTAGTTTTTTGAGGAAACCCCATACTGTCTTCCATGGCTGCACCAGTCTGTATTCCCACCAACAGTACAAGAGGGTTCCTTTTTCTCCGCATCCTCTACAGCAATGGTTCTCAACCTTCCTAAGGCCATGACCCTTGCATACAGTTCCTCATGTGTTGGTGACCCCCAACCATGAAATTTTGCTACTGTTATGCATCATGATGTAAATATCTGCATTTTCCGATGGTCTTAGGCGACCCCTGTGAAAGGGTCGTTCGACCCCCAAAGGGGTCGCGACCCACAGGTTGAGAACCGCTGCTCTACAGCATTTGTCATTTGTTGATTTGTTGATGATAGCCATTTTGACAGGGGTGAGATGATACCTACTGCATTGTCATTTTATTTGCATCTCTCAGATGATTAATGACTTTGAGCATGTTTTAATATGTCTCTTGGCTTTCCTTATGTCCACTTTCATAAAGTATCTATTTAGGTCAGTTGCCCATTTTTTAATTGGGTTGTTTATCTACCTTTTGTTGAATTGTATGAGTTCCCTGTAAATGTTGGAGATTAAACCTTTATCGGTGATCACATTGGCAAATATGTTAACCAAGCAGTTGTCTTTCTTGTTATTTTGTTGATGTTTCTTTTGCTGTGCAGAGCTTTTTATTTTGATGCAGTCCCATTTGTTTATTTTATCTTTAGTTTCCATTGTCCTAGGAGGTGTATCAGTGAAGATATTGCTTTGGCATATGTCTGAGGTTTTGCTGCCTGTGGATTCCTCCATTATTTTTATGGTTTCCCGTCTTATGTTTAAGTCCTTTATCCATTTTGGGTTTATTTTGTGTATGGTATAAGTTGGTGGTCTAGTTTCATTTTTTTGCATATATCTGTCCAAATTTGCCAACACCATTTGTTGAAGCGGATGTTTTAACTCCATTGTATGACTCCATACATAACTTTTGAGGAAAAAAATCAGTATATTAAAAATTCTCAGTTTAAATTGTAACCTTATGTAAACTTAATATTTTGGTAAAATATTTAAATGTCTACCATAATAAATACAAAATAGAAAGCCGTGAAATCCACATACATCCACCAAAGGCAGTCCATTTAGTGCCTCCTTTGTCCTGCCGGTGCATTGTCTACAGCCTTGGTCTTCAATATAAGTCTCTTTGAATTCAGTGGATATCAGTTTTTATGATCATTCCACCATTAAGTCATAGATCTAAAGTGATATCTTAAAAGTTATACTATAATTTAAGATGTAATTCTGTATGTCCTATTGAATATATTTCCTCTGCTAGATACTATATTTGGTTGATATAGTAATGAATGAGAAAGAGGCCCCACAGGAAAACTCACCAAAAAATCAGAAATATAATATAGTATAATATCCATTGTCAGGTAGGAATAATTATCACAATACATGAAATCAGAGCTGAGAAAATGATTTTTTAAGCACTGAAGAAGCAGGGACTGTTAGTGAGAGGAAATCCTGTTTAGATACTACAGACTAGAATATGACATGGTGGCTAAGTATGGACCCTACAGCCAGACAGCCTGTCCAAATTCTGGTTCTGCTGCTTACTAGCTGTGTGACATGGTAAAGTTATTTCACCTCCCAGTGTCTCAGTTTCCTCATCTGTAAGAAATTATAATAGCATTGCTAATCTTGGAGGTCCAATAAGAAAATGAAATGAGTTAGTGTTTCAAAGTGCTTAGAATAGTTCTGGAAACACAGAACAAATTTTATATACATTTACAAAGATCTGCAAATTGTAATAATTGAGGAGTAGCAATTAATTTTGTATGAGGTAAGTTGAAACCAGAAAATTAAGTTGAAATTAGGTCCTAAAAATTCTGAAAAATAATATTAAATAATTTGCATTTAATTATTTTGTCTCTCAGTGGTCAGAACACATTTTGAAACAAAAGGATGTCTCAGTCAAATTTATGTTTTAGGACCATATTTTCCAGCAGAGTGGATAAAATGCTGCCATGGGAAAGGGGAACAGTAGTAGTTAGGAGGTTGTTGCAATCGTTCTGATGTTTAATGATGTGATTCTGAACCAGGAAAGAAACAGTGGAATGGAAAGTGCAGAGTGGGGTCAGAATTAATTTACAGATAGATATGGATAAATGAGTATTTCTAACTTAATGACTTGATAGGTGGTGGTGTTAATTTGCTTTGGAACATAAGAGTTTAAGGACTAGTTTTCCTAGTGCAGAAGAAAGATGTAACAAAAGATATATATTCTTTTTATATTATGAAAAATAAATGTTAATCAGTTAATCACATATAGTGAATGTCTGAAAATTTGGTTCTAAAGACCAGAACTGTGATCCGGACAAATAATATTAATTCAGTGACCATCAGCATAAAAGTGATACTTAAATATGATAAAGAATTATTTAAATTTTATTTTTTACATGTTTCTGCAGTTTCCAAAATATCTACAATGAATACATATTGCTTTTTTAAAAAAAATTTAAAGACAAATGTCTTATAAAATCCTGGGTTTGATTACAGCTTCACCATTTCTGTGAACCCAGCTAGATCACTTTACCTTCTTTATCTGTCTTCATTTACAAGTTCCCACCAACCCAGTTATACTTTTTGGAGTCAGGTATAGAGTGTGGTTAATAGTTTTAAAAAAATAATAAAAAGGTTGCACACATTTAAAAAAATTGCCTGGTTGGTGTTTCTTAGTGGTTGAGTGTTGACCTCTGAACTAGGAGTTCGTGGTTCGATTACTGACTGAGGCAAATGCCTAGATTGCAGTCTGGGTCCCCTGTGGATGGTTTGCAGTAGGCAGCTAATCAGAGAGTCTCTCTCATCATTGATGTTTCTATTTCTCCCTCTTCCTTCCTCTCTGAAATCAGTACAAAAACTAAACATATATATATATATATATATATACATATGTATATATATATATGTATATATATATTTAGTTTTTTCTTTATATGTATATATATATATA
>JAAGEH010000393.1:44495982-44506708 GCA_011751065.1 Lasiurus cinereus
ATATGAGAATGAATATACTCAACAATATAGAAAGGAAAAGAGAATAGTAGTAGACTGAAGATTGAAGTTAGGACTTCACCTATAATACTTTGGGGTGGAACAGTAGAGGACCTCATACAGAAATAGGGAAAAACTGGAACAGGGAAAGCAGTTAGAGAAAAGCCTGGATTTCCATGATAGTGTGATCAAAGGCTACAAATAAATGAAGTAGATAAGGGTAAGACACACCTTTGAGTTTGCCACTTGGGGTCTTAGCTCTGAGAAATTTCAGAATGTATATGTTACTGAATCAAAGAAAAACAGGAGGAAAGTAAGTGAAAGTGAAAGAGAGATGTGTTGTTAAAGAGTCATGTCAATGGACCTTTATTGTTTGGGGACTGGGAGATACTTGAAAAGATATAGTAACACAAAAGGAGGAACTATTGCCCAGGGAGAGGGAGGGAAAAACATTAAGGACGTTGGGGATAGTTACACTATCTACTTTTGCCATTCAAAGTGGTAAATATCTCACGTGATCATTATTGAATTAGTTTTTTATTATCAATTTATTTAGTTTTTTAAACCATAACAATTTTATTTTCTCTCTCCAAATATAGACTATTTGCTTAGATTTAACAGAAAGTTTATAATAGAAATGACAGGTTTTATTATTAACAAATTTAGGGAAAACTAATTTAAAACGGTAACATTCACAATTAAAATAATTTTACTCACAATCAGGCTTAGATATGAACATTAATTATTGATGGACTGATATTGTGATTTTAATAAAACTTTTCAATGCACCTAAGAATCAATACATAATTATAGCACTTCTTATACTTATTGCTCTATAATTGGATTTTCATTTTCCTTATCTAAACAATTTATTTATACTTTGCTGATTCACAAACATAAACATGACATTACAGCTTCTAAGAAGTATCATCATAACTCAAAATCAGTTCATCCATAAGCTCTAGTACTGCATTTAGCCAAGCTTGGTCTCACCTAGAAATAGTAACAGTGCCTTGTTTCTAGATTTCTGTCCTACTTCTCAACCACAAACATTTCTTGCAAGTATGACCACTGTCCCACATAGAAATAGAAACATTTCCCATAGGAGGCATGGGTAATCCACATGGTTAATTAGGTTTAGCATAGATGAAAGGTTACAATTCTAAATAATGTTCGTCATAGCCCTGACTGGTTTGGCTGAGTGGAGAGAGTATCACCCTATGGACTGAAGGGTCCTTGGATTTGATTCCAGTCAAGGGCATTTACCTTGGTTGAGGGCTCTGTTCCTGATAAGAGTGTGCAGGAGGCAGCTGATCCATGTTTCACATCAATGTTTCTAACTTCCTTTCCCTCTGTAAAATAAATAAATAAAGGAGTAAATAGATAAATAAAGAAATATCAATAAAATATGAATAATGTTCATTATATAAATAATATAAATTAGAATCTTTATTTCTTTTTCTCTAGACTACCGACCATGTAATGCAGAAGAATTCAGTTGTACTGATGGACGATGTCTTTTAAATACACAATGGCAGTGTGATGGAGACTTTGACTGCCCTGACCGTTCTGATGAAGCACCTTTAAACCCCAATTGCAAAAGTGCAGGTACAGAAAATATATGAAGCTGTGCTTATTCCAAAATCTGTATTTTTTTTAAATGGCAAAATTGTGACTTTGATTTGCTTAGTATGGTAATCAAAAAAAGGAAACGCAAATCACTCAGCATTGATGAATCTAGTGACACTATGCAGGATCTAATAATGTTTTGAAGCTAGTTTTAGAAATTTAGTATGTGCTAAAAACATGAAGATTTCAGGCAATGAACCTGATGAATCCATCACCCTGCCCCTTCAAAAAGGTTACCTTTTCTTAATACATTAGTTTATGTGAATAAAGTTTCTCTGCTAAACTTCAAAAATTCAAATATAAAAGAAGTTGAGATTTACTGAGAGAAAATCTGTGTTATTCATATTTAGACAAAATAAAATAAATTGCATATTAACTAAATATATGCATTGCCAAACTTGTTCAATTGATAATTTCACTATTCTTTACTGAATACATAGTCATATTTTAAAAACACATTTGTATTGATTTCAGAGAGGAAGGAAGAGGGAGAGAAAGGTAGAAACATCAATAATGAGAGAAAATCATTGACTGACTGCCTCCTGTATGCCCCCAATTCAGGGGCATGTGACTGGGAATCGAACCAGTGACCTCTTGGTTCATAGGTCGAAGCTCAACCACCAAGGCACAGCTGGCCATAATCATGTATTTTAAAATAAAAATTACTCATGTAGTTTGCATGTTAATATGCTTTCTTTTATCATGCTAAATAATGAGTAATTTTCAAATCATCGGGAATAAACTAGCTGTAAAATTGGGCTTCTCTCTGTGGCTATGTTTGGAACAACTATTATTCACTAAAAATGTCTTTTTTATGCCCTGATTTTAAAATGGCAATGTTATATTTCCAAGATGAAAAAAAAAAATTAGGAATATCTACCTAGTCTGGATTCATAATTTTTAGTGACATTAAATTCACAGAGACCTATGGCTTGAGGGAAATGTCAAACTATCATTACACTTTGATCTCAATTGTCACAATATAGATGAAGACAGAAATATTCCATTGATTTTACTATAGATGCATTTAAAAAAAAACTTTCTTAATTATTTTTAGAGAGGGAGGAAAGGAGAGGGAGAGAGACATAGAAACATCCACTTGAGAGCAAAACATTGATTGGCTGCCTTCTTTATTCTTCCTACTGGGGATCAAACCCAAAACTCCAGCATGTACCTTGACTGAATTGACCTGGCAACATTTTGGTGCATGGGACAATGTTCAACCAACTGAGTCACGCTGGCCAGGACTATAGACACTTATCTTGATTGTTAATTTTCATGATAAAGCAGTGTACAGTAAGTTGAGGAAAAGTGCTGTTTGCTTTTGGTTTTTTATATTTTGTGGGTAAATAGAAAGCATTTTACATATACATACATTAGATATTATTTATTATTTTAGACAGATAAGCGATCATATATGTGAATGTTTTCAACAACTGTAGTATAAAAACAATGGCAAAAAAGAAAAACAAACAAAAAACACACACACACATAAAAAAAACAATGGCATGCCCTTTCTATTCCATTCATTTTATTTTCTTTTTCCAGAACAGTCATGCAACAGTTCATTTTTTATGTGCAAAAATGGCAGGTGCATTTCCAGTGGAGGTCTTTGTGACAATAAGGATGACTGTGGTGATGGCTCTGATGAGAAAAACTGCCATATAAATGAATGTTTGAGTAAGAAAATCAGTGGATGTTCTCAAGATTGCCAGGACCTCCCAGTTGGTTACAAGGTCGGTATTCTACAAAAATAGCAAATCACTGGATATATTAGAATTCGATTAGGCAAAAATTAAAAAAAAAAGAATTAAAAAAAGAAAGACTCATTGACACAGACAAAAGTATGGTCATTGCCAAAGGAGAGGAGGTATGGGGGAAGTAGAAGAAGGCAAGTGGGGGATAAGTGATGATGGAAGGAGACCTGGGTGGTAAACATAGAATACAATATAGAGATGATGTATTATAGAATTGTATGCCTGAAATGGGTATCATTTTATTAACCAACTAGAGGCCCAATGCATGAAATTTGTGCAAGAGAGGCCTGGGATGGGGGGCGGGGGGTGTCTCAGCCAAGTCTGCACCCTTTCACATTCTGGAGCCCTCAGAGGATGTCTGACTACATTTTAAAAAAATCACCCTGTACTTAATTTTTTTTAACTAACTTTTCCTTTTAAACTCCCGTCACTTTCACATTGTTTCTTCTTTTTATTTAAATATTTGCCTGACCTTCTCTTTCCTGCTTTCTTTGCCTCCTTCCCTTTGAACCTCCCGGGGCCCCTCTCCTTCCCTCCTCTGTTCTCTCCCTTCTTTCCCTGTGTCTGTCTCCTTCTTACTCTTCCCAACTTCTCTCTCATTTACCTTTCCCTTGTAAGCTTGAACTCTGACTTCCTCCCTCCTTCCCTATTATTACTCTCTCCTTCCCTCCCCCCCAACACCATGTTAACTGGTTTATCTTTTAAACCTTCCCCTTTAATCTCTGGAACCTGCTTCCAGCCCCACCTGAGTACAATTTGATTAAAAAAAAAAAAAGCTACCGTTTGAGGGGGTATTAACCTCCAGCCCAGGGCCCAGCCCCAGCCAGCCCTTCACTGCTCCCCTTGACCACCTCTCCACTGCCATCCTCCTTCCATTCCTTGCCTGGGACACCCCAACTTCTAGTCAACAAAGTACTCTTAACATACCACCAACCTAACCTTGGCCAGTATCTTTTGGGTCCAGCCCTCGGGTCAAAGCAGTACCTTCCTTAGTTTCCAACTCCATCCCAGCTTTGCTGCGCCTCCCCTCCAAGCACGAGTGCCAGCCCAGTGAGGGTGGCCAAGGCCCACAAAGCCCAGGCACTGCTTCCATGAAGCAGGAGTACCTCTGCCCAGAAGGCCTCAGACCATCCACCCCTCCGTCCCCAGACTCTTGGATGCCTCCCCCTCCAGTGGCCCACGCTGGGGGCCACTGCCTTTATCCCAATTCTGGGGGGGTGGGGCTCTCCGCTCCAAGTCACCTGTGCTCCACCCCTCACCTGGCTCACCTTCTCTGTCCTCCTCTCCTTCCAAGGTCATCACCCCCTCCTGCATGCAGCCCCCCATTTTCTTCTTTTTTCCATTCCTGTGTATTTTTCTTGTTCCCTTTCTGTATTTCTGTTTCTCCTCTCGGCCTGTCTACATACAGGCATGCCTTTCTCTCCCTCTCCTTTCTTATCCCCTTCTATCATATCCTATCCTACCTACCCCAAGCCTTACAGCTGCCTGACTAGGGGCAGGGACACAGCCTGCTGATCGGTCATTAAGTGACAGTGTCCCAACCAATTTGAATATTGCCTCTTTATTATATAGGATTTCACCCAAGTAAATTCAATTATAAAATAATTTGGGGGTAACAAAAACTTTTTAATCCAATTTAGCTGTAAAATATAAAAAGCATCTAAATATTTTTAGGGTTCTGGCCAGTGTGGCTTCATTGTTAGAGCTTCAGCCTACACACCAAGGGGCTACAGCTTTAATTCCCAGTCAAGGGCCCATACCTGGGTTTCACTTTTGAACCCTGGCTCCACTTAGGTTGCATGCAAGAGGCAACCAATTGATGTCTCTCTCTCACATCAATGTTTGTCTCTTTCTCTCTCCTTTCCTCTCTTCTGCACACCTTTCCTCACTTTCACTCTTTCTAAAAATCAATGGGAAAAATATCTTCAGGTGAGGATTGACAACAACAATATATGTATGTGTGTGTGTGTGTGTGTGTGTGTGTGTGTGTGTGTGTGTTCAATATATGCTGAAGATAAAGAAAAAAAAATAAGAGAAGCTCAGTGTTTGAGAAGATTACTGCTATTTTAATAGCTGCATTAGACATGTATGTAACTCTAAATTCCCATTTCTTTCATCTTCCTTCCCATACATATTTGCAGTTAAATGGACTAATCATTTATTTACCACAATACAAGAGAATACATTTTTTTCCTATGATCAGGATAAATAACAAAAACAAACAGAACACATGAAGTATTAGAACTGAGTGTAGGTACATTAACAAAATAAATCATGCCTGATAGCTAATTGCTTTCTGTTAGTACAATTTTCCTGAAGAGTGTGTTTCACTGACAAAATTGATGGACAGAAATAGCATTTTAGAGCATCTGCTTCTTTCACACTGGAATGGAGGATGCAAACAAACAAAATATTAAAATTAAAGTTGTGTATTCAGTAAATTGATTGTGTATGCAGGATGTCTCCAGAGGAGCACCTCATTGGAAATAGTTTTTCTTAACAGAGCACTAGCTCCCTGTGAATCACAATAGGACATGGCTCTTAAAAAAAGCAGAGGGAGCCTAATGGCAGTTAAGGCCACTGCAGAGGTCAGAATTTGTTCTACTGTGTGTTGCACCAATCAGAACGTACCTGGGGTACTATGGACGTGTTGGCACTTTAAGAGGAACCTTAACAAATTGTAATATATACAAATCTGTACTCCAGAAGCATAATATACTCCAGAAGCATTATGAAATAGAGTGTCTATTGCAACTACAATTCTCACTTAAATCATTTCTAAAGGAGTCAAAATAAAAACACTGATATTTTAAAGGTATGGAAAAACCTTTGCCTGAAATGAAGATGACTAATTAGCTCTATTCAAGTGTATGAAGCACTGGACTAGACAGCATATTTACTCTGAGTTGTTTCAAAGGTTGGAATTAGAGTTAGGAAGCAGATTCCAGGTGTTTGATTGGTCAATTCAGCCAAATGACTATGTTGCCATTTTTAATTTCTAAATTTCTGGCATTATGATTAACTACATTGATCAGGATTGTACTTTATATAGATACAATCTAAAAACTAGAATAATTAGCCCTGGGATGGTGTCTTATCATCCCTTACAGCATAAGGCTGCCAGTTTGATTCCATTTGGGGAATGTATGGGAGGCAACTGATTAATGTTTCTCTCTTACATCCATTTTTTTCTCTCCCTCTTCTCTCTCTAATATCAATAAGTGTGTCTTCAGATGAGGAAAAAACAAATAAAGATAAAACCCACGTGCACTCAGGAACACTATATTATAAGTTAAAGGAAAGCAAGACAGAGAATCCAGATGGCTCTTTTTTTTTTTGTATCCTATTTTTTTTTATTGTGTTACATGTGTATCTCCCCATTGTGCCCCCTCCTCCCAGGCATACCCTAACCCCCCAGTGTCTTGGGTTCATTGGTTATTCTTATATGCATGCATACAAGTCTTTTGGTTAATCTCTTATCTACCCCACCTCTCCTTAACTTTCCTGCTGTAATTTGACAGTCTGTTTGGTGCTTTACTGCTTCTGTGTCTATCCTTTTGTTCATCAGTTTATAATGTTCTTTATTATCCACAAATGAGTGAGGTCATGTGGTGTTTCTCCTTCATTGACTGGCTTATTTAACTTAGCATAAGGCTCTCCAGTTCCATCCAGGTTGCTGCAAATGGTAAGAGTTCCTTCTTTTTAATGGTAGCATAGAATTCCATTGTGTAGATGTAGCACAGTTTTCTGATCCACTCATCTGTTGACGGGCACCTAGGCTGTTTCCAAATTGTAGCTATTGTAAATTGTGCTGCTATTAACTTAGGGGTGCATAAATCCTCTCTGATTGGTGTTTGCAATTTCTTAGGATATATTCCTAAGAGTGGGATTGCTGGGTCAAATGGGAGATCCATTTTTAGTTTTTTGAGGAAGCTCCATACTATTCTCCCAAGTGGCTGCACCAGTCTGCATTCCCACCAACAGTGCACAGGGGTCCTTTTTCTCCGCATCTTCACCAACACTTGTCATTTGTTTATTTGTTGATGATTGCTATTCTGACAGGTGTAGGATGGTATCACATTGTTGTTTTGATTTGCATCTCTCAGATAATTAGTGACTTTGAACATGTTTTCATGTGTCTCTTGGCCTTCCTTCTGTCATCTTTCAAAAGGTTCCATTTAGGTCTATTGCCCATTTTTTTTTAATGGATCTTCCTTTTATTAAGTTGTATAAGGTGGCTGTAGATGTTGGAGATTAAACCTTTATCAGTGATAACATTTGCAAATATGTTCTCCCATACAGTGGTCTTTCTTGTTTTTTTGTTGATGGTTTCTTTAGCTGTGCAAAAGCTTTTTATTTTTTTATTTTTTAAAATATATTTTATTGATTTTTTTTTTTACAGAGAGGAAGGGAGAGAGATAGAAAGTCAGAAACATCGATGAGAGAGAGACATCTATCAGCCGCCTCCTGCATGCCCCACAGTGTAGATGTGCCCGCAACCAAGATACATGTCCCCTGACTGGAAACGAACCTGGGACCTTTCAGTCCGCAGGCCGACGCTCTATCCACTGAGCCAAACTGGTCTTGGCCAAAAGCTTTTTATTTTGATGTAGTCCCATTTGTTTATTTTTTCTTTAGCTTCATTGTCCTTGGAGCTGTATCAGTGAAGAAGTTCTTTTGGCATATGTCTGAGATTGTGCTGCCTGTGGATTCCTCTAGTATTTTTATGGTTTCCCATCTAATGTTTAAGTCCTTTATCCATTTTGAGTTTATTTTTGTATTTGGTGTAAGTTGGTGGTCCAGTTTCAAGAATAAAGTAGGTGGGATCTCAATACCAGATTTCAGGCTATATTACAAAGCAACTGTTCTCAAAACAGCCTGGTACTGGCACAAGAAGAGATATATAGAGCAATTGAATAGAATAGAGAATCCAGATATCCACCCAAACCACTATGCTCAATTAATATTTGACAAAGGAGACATGAACATACAATGGAGCCAAGACAGCCTCTTCAATAAGTGGTGTTGGGAAAATTGGACAGATACATGCAGATGGCTCTTTTTTTTAATTAAATCTTTATTATTCAGATTATTATATTTGTTTCTCTTTTTTCCCCTCCAAAGCTCCCCTCCACCCGGCTCCCAACCCTCCCTCTACCTTTATCTCCCTCCAGTTGACCTCATCCATAGGTGTATGATTTTTGTCCAGACTCTCCCTGTACACCCCTAATGCCTTTCATCCTGAGAATTATCAGTCCACTCCCTTTCTGTGCTCCTGATTCTATTATATTCACCAGTTTATTCTCTTGATCAAATTTTTCATTCACTTAATTTTTAGATTCACTTGATAGATATGTATTTGTTGTCCATAATTTTTTATCTTTTACCTTTTTCTTCTTCCTCTTCTAAAAGAGTGCCTTTCAGCATTTCATATAATACTGTATTGGAGTTGATTAACTCCTTTAGCTTTTTCTTATATGTGAAGCTTTTTATCTGCCCTTCAATTCTGAATGATAGCTTTGCTGGATAGAGTATTCTTGGTTGTAGGTTCTTGCTACTCATCACGTTGAATATTTCTTGCCATTCTTGTCTGGCCTGCATCGTTTCTGTTGAGAAATCAGCTGACAGTCATATGGGTGCTCCCTTTTAGGTAATTAACTGTTTTTCTCTTGCAGCGTTTAATATTCTCTCTTTGTTTTTTGCTCTTGGTATTTTAATTATGATGTGTCTTGATGTAGTCCTCTTTGGATTCCTTTTATATAGGGTTCTGTGTGCTTCCTGGACTTGTAAATTTATTTCTTTTACCAGATGTGGGAAGTTTTCAATCATTATTTCTTTAAGTAGGTTTTTAGTATCTTGCTCTCTCTCTTCTTCTGACACCCCCACAATTCTGATGGTGGTACACTTGAAGTTGTCCCAGAGGCTCCTTACATTATCTTCACACTTTTGAATTCCTTTCTCTTCTTGCTTTTCCAGTTGAGTGTTTTCTGATTCTTTATATTTCAAATTTTTTACTTGATTCTTGCCTTCCTCTAGTCTGCTGTTAGGTCTCTCTATAATATTTTTTATTTCAGTCAGTGTATGTTTAATTTCTAGCTGGTCCTTTTCCATCTCTAGTTGGTTCTTTTTCATCTCCAGTTGGTTCTTTTTCATCTCCTCTTGGGTCTAGCTAACTTTATCCAACTTTTCTAGGATATTCTTGAAAAACCTTATAACTGTGGTTTTGAACTCTATATCCAGTCATTTGTTTTCCTCCATTTCTTTTGTTTGTGATCTCTTCCCTTGTCTCGGCATTTTTATTATGCCGGGAGAACTTCTGTGTTGGATTCAGCCTTATGATACCAGACTTGCAAAACTGCAAAAGCATCTCTATTGAGCTTGGGATAGGTGGAGTCTCACGTCTTAATGGACCACCTTTTCTTCCAGTTGGCCTTGCCCTCCATGGCCCCTGAGTCTCACGTGACTGGGTAATTGCTGGAGCAGTTCCTGTGCACACGTGCGCTTTCTTGCAGTGCTTCTAGACTGCTGCCTTTCCGGCTCCCCTGCACTCCGGGACCATATGAATCTGGGTCCCCAGGGTTTCGCCCGAATCTGGGATTTAGTGGAGTTAGAAGTGACATAGTTGGGATGCTTTGTCTCCCTGCCCTCTTGTGAAAGCCAGTGGCACAATCAGAAGTCGGTCTTCTGTACACAGTGCTGTGTAAGCTGCCTGGCTTCTGCCCTCCTGCGACTCCCCCAAATTTCCGTGCACTTCTCCCTTTTCACAGTCCAAACTCCCCCGTATGAGTTTCAGCTGGACCTAGGGTTTAGTATCATAGGGTAAGGGGTTCAATGCTGCTGGGAGTCTCCAGCCAGAGAAAGCCAGCCAGGTACTCTGGCACCTGCTCTCTCCATGTGCGCTTCTCCATACCTCAGCTTTTTGCAGTTCCTCTGGTCTCTGTGAGCCCCTCTCTTTTTTTCTAGTTGTAGAATTTCCACTCAGCCAACTTTCCTGTGGTTCTGGATGATGTCCATTCTGTCTTTTAGTTGTAGTTTTGAAATTGTTGTGTGAGGCAGCAATGTAGGTGTTTACCTATGCCACCATCTTGGTTACCCCTCCCCTCTCTTCCAGTATCCAGATGGCTCTTATTGAGATGACTATGTGTCCAATAACTAATTTTGTCAGTAAATATTTGAAATCCAATGAAGCATAAAAATATATTAGCTATTTTTGTACAATCAATATAGAAATGTTTCCTGGAAAAGCAAGGCATATGTCATAGAATTATTACAGGAAACTACCTAAAATTTTAAGTCATAGGTTATAAATAATTATTTAGTTCTGTCTATATAATATACACTGT
>JAAGEH010000393.1:44506718-44546348 GCA_011751065.1 Lasiurus cinereus
TAGATTTATTTGTATTTATTCTGTGTGTATTTAAACTTTGTCATAAGAATCTTGCTGGTAAAATCTAAAAATTATAAAGTATCAATTATAACCTTTAGACATAACATTCAAAATGAGGTTTAATGTTTTTTAAATGCCTGCATATAACAAGTATTTTGTGCCCAGAAATGCTATATTTGTAAAATTACTTTTGGTAGCAGTAGATGTCACCTTGAAAAATACGTTATAGCATACTATTTTAATCACTTTATAAAACTCCTTACAGAAAAATGTTTATTTTTTTCATACCTTTAAAATATCAGTATTTTTATTTTGACTTCTGTGGAAATGATTTAAGTGAGAATTCTAGTTGAAATAGACACTCTCTTTCATAATAGAACAATTATTTGCATATGATACCTGACAGAATTCTGTGAATAATATTCCTGAATATATACACATGCGAAAACCAATGAATAAAATGAAACATCTGTGGGAAGCAAACCAGTATAAAAATTTAAGGAGCTAAGTTTAGAATCATAAATAAGAAATTTAAGCAAAGGTTCAAGCACATAT
Organism: Lasiurus cinereus; assembly: GCA_011751065.1. NCBI lineage: Eukaryota > Metazoa > Chordata > Mammalia > Chiroptera > Vespertilionidae > Lasiurus > Lasiurus cinereus. The sequence continues at coordinate 44,507,274 of JAAGEH010000393.1, forward strand.
TTTACATATATATTTACTGATAGGAAATTGAGTAAAGAGCCTATGTACAACAAAATGCTTAACTATTTGGGTGGAAAATGTCAGATGATCATTTTTTTTCTTTTTCAGGAAATAGGGAAAACTATCCTATAACATTTTTCAATACATTATCAGCAGTACATGTCAAGAAATACTCCACATTTTGCAATAAAATTAAAATTTCTGATGAAAGCACAAATTAGACTTTATGGAATGTGCACAATTTATATGTTTGCTGTAAAACATGTACAATGTATCTATTCAAAAGAGAGTAATAACATTTACTGAAACAAGAATCTTATTTTGAAGGGAAGGGGAATGTACTATGTGAAAATATAAAAATACTTCTGAGATAGAAGAAAACTTTAATGTATACATTAGAAATAAAATAATCAATGTTTGTCAAATATCACATTAAAAAATGGACAAAAATATTCCTGAATGTGAGAAGTAAATTTAGGTTGCTATGTTTCTTTCTTCCAGTTGTATGATCCGATATGAAAATTGACACAAGGTAGAAAAATTTGAAATATTTCTCACTGAGGAGGAAAATTAAAATGGCATTGAATATACATAAATCTCCTTTATGAAAATTGTCTTTTTGAATGGTGAAAAACATGTTAAACTGTTATAAATTTCTTATCTTGAATATGCAAGAGATTATTAGTTATTTTCATTTTGTTCATATAGTCCAGGCTACCAGAATTTCTCATAGATGTTTATTAATTGTTTAAAAGTAAAAATGTTTTTGTTATAACAAGGTTACTGGATTGGGTGGTAAATTATCTTTTTAAATATTCAATAAGCAATTAAAAATACTTACTGTAAATCTTAAACATCCTAATTCCATTTGCTTATAGAAATGTGTAATGCATTCAGTTGTGTTTACCAATTTTAACTTCAGGAAATTAATATTCTATAAATGTGTTTTTATCTAAGCTGTCTATTTGATATAGTAGTTCTATAAGCCTTGACATTAGGCGTTCACAGTGATTTTTAGAAATCGTGTTAAAATTGGGACACTTCAAGTTTTTTATACTTTTTGAGAGGGATTCAACATATTTTATGCAACTTCTTTTCTTTTGTTCTAAAGTGCCTTTGAATTTAGCACTGCCTTGTATCTGCCTATGAGTCTTCTGGCTTCTTGAACACATCACCCATCACAGGGTCTAATTTTCAGTCCTCTTCAGTGACACCTTCTTGTATCCTGTCAGTTTCTCATTTCAAAAAATACTTAGATTTTAATAATTGGAGTAACATGCAGGGTGCTCCCAAAAAAGTATACACACTTTAAACCTGATAGCTCCATTGATGTTTCTTTCTCTTCAGATTCAATCCTCTTGCCTTTCTACATCAGGTAATATGTTAAGTCTTCTTAATCACTTGGGGAAAAAATATTGCCACAGCCTAAGGTATGAGAAGGACTTACCTAAACTGTCCTTATCAGATCTTAGGCTATGACAATACTACTTTTCAAAGTGTTGCTTTTGCTTTGATTTGCTGGCTTGCTAGTGGGCTTCAGTGATTAAATGCAACACAATCCTTTATTATTGCCTAAGATTGTTAGATAAATATTGGTGAAATTTGTTAAAGAATAAAGTGCAAAGAACTTAAAAGGATTTAATTCTTGTAAAAAGACTTAGAAAAAGGTATTTATCTTTTGAACAGCTTAAGGAGAAGTTGATGTTTTCCCTCCTAGTAATAAATACCTTCTTGTACTTAAAAAAAAATTCTACTCTTCAATTAATTGTTGTCTAGCTATTTAACAATATGTAAGTATCCCCTCTATTAACCTAAAAATAGAGAAAGCTCTTCTGTTACCTTTACCCATAAACAAATGATCTAAATTATGAAATGTTTAATATGGTTAACCCTTAACTATAGTTACTTTCAATAATTTAAAGTTCTTTTTAATTCACTGTCCCACACAATACTCACAATTTTCTTTATTCAAAGACCACTAAATAGCCTTGGTAAATGTTAATATGAACATAATCATCAGGTCAAGTATAGGTTCATTTTTTATAATTAGAATTTTTATATGCTTCTTGGCATGGACTGAATAAAGAACTGAAAGACAGTGGCCAATCATAACACCTTATTATTTCCAGGAATTCAAAAACATATTTGGCATGACATTATACTCAGAATTGACATTCTAGTTAGTAAATTTTGTAGATCATCCTCAGAAGTTCACGTAGAAAATCATAGAGGTACTAAAGAAAAGATTTGATGATACAAATTTATTTAATAATGATGGAGAAACCATGCTATTATTATTTTCCCAAACAGCATCAACATATCTGATTATGGAATTAGACCCATTTGATAAATATTAATTGATCTTTACTATGTCTTAAAAAATTACAGCCAGACTCAACTCTCCTTCTGGCTTTATTTAAGCAACTTCACCTTTGTTCTTCTGGGTTTTTCATCAGTTAACTAAAAGAATAATACTTATATCATAAATTTATGTAGAGCTCCAATAAAATAACATGTGATAATGTTAATAATCTTCAAAATTCCACATAAAGTTTAATTCTTATGACTGTTATAGTCTTCTAAAAAAGACAATATAATGAAATAGAATAGGAATGAAATTTGACAGTTCAGTTCTGTTTTTATTTGTCATTTTCTAGTTACATGGCTACAATGATATCAGTTAACTTTTATGATCTTCCCAACCTCAGATGTTCAAATGAAGATATTTCAGAGAATAGTTTTAACTTTAACTTTATATGATATTTATAATTCTTATTGAAGTTTAATCTCTGTTTGACAGAAATATTTGCCATTACCTTTTGTGGGTTCAGTCATGCTAAAGAGATAGCCAATAAGAAAAGACAGTGACAATGGTATGAATTGATGATGCTTGTTTTTAATTCTGCAGTGCAAATGCTGGCCTGGATTCCAACTGAAGAATGATGGTAAAACGTGTATAGATGTTGATGAATGTTCTACAGGCTTCCCATGTAGCCAGCTTTGCATCAATACATATGGGACCTACAAGTGCCTCTGTACACATGGCTATGAAATACAATCTGATAACCCAAATGGATGCAAATCACTTTCAGGTATCAAACTAAACTTCACTACTGATCCAACCTCAGTTACACATAGGGATACTGGATTTTATAGCCATTTTATTCAATTCATTCATTCTTGCAATTTCTCAGAAATCAGAATTCTTCACTACTTACCTTGATCTGGAATCTATCATTCTGATTTTGTGACACACTGCTCTGGTTCTAATAATATTGCATTATGGTCTTGTGAATTAAGGGTTTTTCTTTGTTTTGTTTATATTTTGAGAGTGTTCACAAGTAACCAGAACAGTCTCTAGCATTGCCTCATGCTGAATCACAGGTTCTTAGGAGCAAACTTGGCCTCAATCATTGAAGAACCTATTGTGATAGTGTTCTTACAGTTTTTCTGACTTCCCTATGCCATACACATTCACATATGTATGTCAAGGAGAACATCTAGTCAATAATAGCAACAGTAGCAATGACGACAACAATAATAAATCAACTATGTAAGATAACTTGAATTTTTCCAGTGGGGAAAAATTCAGCAAAATTATTTAACTTCTCTTTGTTCCAAATAGTGTGATTGTTTGTAAAGTAGAAAATTCAATAAGACATGACCATAACTTAAAAATATATAGTAATTTTAATGGAGATTATAACATATATTAAAATTATACAAGAAATATATAATAATGACTATTAAAATGGATAAAAAATGGTACATAAGGTATCTCTATCACACTTACTTTGCGTTGGAGTATAATGAATTAAATAACACATGTTATTTCTCTCTAATATATATGCTGGTGATAGCATTTAAAACATTAGGTGGTTTCTCATCTAGCATGGTACTTTCATGAAATAATTATCAGGAATAAAAAATAATACACAAAATCTCCAAACCAGTCCATTTCAATTACTGTAAACTTTTCATAAAAGATTGTATAAAAGTGATGAATGCTAATGATCAAATTTGGGTCTTGTTACATCATATATCCATGCTGTATTTATTTTCCATTAACAATAATAATTTAAAACAAATAATAGCCAAAACTGGTTTGGCTCAGTGGATAGAGCATCAGTCTGCGGACTGAAAGGTCCCAGATTTGATTCCGGTCAAGGGCATGTACCTTGGTTGCGAACACATCCCTAGTAGGGGGTGTGCAAGAGGCAACTGATCAATGTCTCTCTCTCATAGATGTTTCTAACTCTCTATCCCTTTCCCTTCCTCTCTGTAAAAAATCAATAAAACATATTAAAAAAATAAAGAAATAAAACAAATAATAGTTTTGACACAAAAAGTAAGTATTCCTGAACATAAATATTTGCTAAAGAGAAGCTAGTTATTTTTCCAAAAGTATCTACACTACTAAAAATGGAATATGCAAATTGACCATACCTCTAAAATGACCACAGCCAATCAGGAGTGAGTATGCAAATTAACCCAACAAATATGGTGGGTTAATTGATATATGCAGGCAAAGAGCGAAGACTGAAGACTGAAGACTGAAGAGGCTTGGCTTCTCTGTTGCCGCTGGAGCAAAAGCCTGGTCCCAGTTGCTGGAGGAAAACCGATGTTGGGAGCCAGGGGAAGGAAGGCCTATTGTAGAAATCTTCATGCAAAGGGCCTCTAGTTGAGATATAATTGACATATAACCTTGTGTAACTTTAAGATGTACCACATATTGATACACATATACTGTAATACTATGATCACCATAGCGTTAGCTAAGACCTTCATCATATCACATTATTACCATTTATTTTTGTGGTGAAAATATTTAATATGTACTCTCTTAATAACTTTCAAGTATATATTACAGCATTATTTAATCACAATGCTGTGTGTTAGGTCTCCAGAACTTATTCATCTTCTAAATGGAAGTTTATATTCTTTTATCAATAACTCCCATTTCCCCACCTCCATTCTACTCTTTGTTTCCTTCATCCATTTTTGTTATCTGTTCATCCTTTGATTGACACATAGGTTGTTTCCATATCTTTGCTCTTGTATGTAATGTTGCAGTAACCAGGGATAGCAGATACATGTTTGGTACCTTATTTTTATTTCTTTGGACATATACATATTTCTTTTAAGTCATATAATAGTTCTATTTTTAACTTTAGGAAGAAGCACCATATTATTTGCTACAGTTCTTGCACCAATGCACATTTCTGTAAACAATGCATAAGTGTTCTCTTTTATCCACATCCTTCCCAGCATTTGATATTTCTGGTCTTTTTGATGATATCCATTCTAACATTGTAGTTTTGATTTACATTTTCCTAATGAGTATTGCTTTTGTGCAACTTTTCATGTACCCACTAGCCATGTATATGTCTTCTTTGAAAAAAAAAAGTATATTCATCTCCTCTGTCTCTTTTAATTGACTTTTTGCAATCAAGATTTAGGAGTTTTTTAATAAATGTTTTGGATATTAACCCTTTATCAGACATATTGTACAAATATTTTCTCTAAATCTGTAGGTTGCCTTTTATTACACTGATTGATCTTTTGTTGTGCAGAAGCTCTTTGGTTTGATCTAGTTCAACTTATTTACTCTCTTCCTTGTGCTTTTTGTGTCATTGCAAAATAATTATTATCAAGATCTACATCAAGAAGTTTATTTCCTACATTTTCTTATAATAGTTAGATTGTACAAAATAGAATTGCTTAAGTACTGAGGTAGAACATGACTGATCAATTTTATATTTAAATGTAGAACTATATTGACAGGGATGACAAAGCATCTTCAACTTAAGAGCTTATTCTGTTGGGTAGGGTTCTAAGTCTCAGCTTGGCCTCGACAGGAAGCTTGGAATGACTGATGAGGGCATTGCCATCATTGGTGGAGGGGATTGTCCAGCATGTGCAACACTTGTTATTAATCCTTGACATAGGGTATGCTAAAATATAATATGTTACCTTAAATATTATAAATTTACCATAAAATAAATGGTAATGAGAGAATAAAGTAATAATTTAGGATATAAATAGGATAAAAACTGTAACTATTAGTACTATCCAATAAAGTTCAGGTTAGATTACATAAAGTGATTATCTTTTTATTGGTTTTTCTAATTTCTGCTGACATTAAATTTGCTTATCCAGCAACTAAGTATATTAATACATCTTAGAAACAAAGGTATTTAAAAAGAATTTGAACAAAATATTTATTGAATTGATCTAGGATTGAAACAATCAAGAATGTGGTCAAGTTGATTTTAAATTATTAAGATACACAGTCAAGTTAATATGCCATACAATACTTTATGAATATATTTTATTGAAGAAACTAATTTGTTTCCAAATAAGTCCTGATGATAAAACCAATTGAAAGGTTTAGAGAATCTTCACATAAATGGAGCATGGTCAGATTCTTATTATTATATTTCCTAGTTTCTAGAACAAGTGAGATATTAAAAGACATTGGACAAACAACAAGAAGGAAATAAAGACTATTAAAGGATTTTAAAAACAGACTCATAAAGAAAGGTATAATTAATAGATAAGGATTATAAATACTATAAATCTGAAATTATTTAAGAGAAGTCCCTAGGCAGATGAAAAAATGTATATGTAGGCAATAATACTCAGTTTTCACTGAAGCCTTTCTGAAAGCAAAAGGTATTTAATCATAAAAAATGAAATATTTGGTCATATGAATGATTAACTATACTGCAGTTTTCTAAGATAAGGGTAGCTTATCCTTTTTAAAACATCATCTAAAATCAAATTATAACAGCAGGTATTTCTCCTAACTCAAATAAATTAGATTCCTTAATATTCAAGAGAATTGAGGGAAAGAGAGGGCTAGCATTTATAATTATCTTGATTGTATTGTCTGGTGTCTGCTGTCTTTTCACTTTACTATCAATTGAGGTCTCAGTGTGAATTTTTTAACTATTAATCTACTGGAGGACATTGCATTTGACTTTATATTACTTCAGAAACTAAGAAGAGTTGAAAACCATGCATCCAAAAAGTCTAATTTTTTTTGTCTTGGTATTTAGATGAAGAACCTTTTTTAATTCTTGCTGATCATCATGAGATAAGAAAAATTAGCACCAATGGCTCCAACTACACCCTTTTAAAACAGGTATGACATTGCCATGATGATTTCATCATTATGGGTACTTCAGGTATGTCTCAGAGGCATAGAAATATCTCACAATTTTAATTATGAAATGTTATTCATAAGTACATGCATATATGTATATGAGATTACCATAAATTTTATTTTATGTGAATTGCCCAGATGATGCTCTGAATTTGTCACATCACACCATTTCAAAGAAAGTAAAAGATGCAAGGTATAATTCATGTAAGATAGTAACTATCTCAAGAATAGCTAGAGCGAAAGATTCTCTTTTAAGGTGTTTTGTGCATTACCAAACTTGCTCCCCACCCCAAATGCTTGGTATTTAAAAATAAATATTTATTGTAGAATTCAAGTTTCTGTTTATAAGTAGGAGATAAAACAGGATTAATGACTCCTGGCCTTTAAAATTTATAAAAAGCAAGGAAACAAAAGTGTGATTGTCACTTAGTTAAAAGGTTGTAAGGCACATGTTTTCTGTCTTTACCCTTTTTATCTCCCAACCCATCCCAAGACCCAAGGGAATCTGTTTTGAGGTCTGAGTTCTATTGTCAAAATATATTTACATATGTTATTTGATATGAAAAGATAAAATTTCCGTTTTATGACAAGATAAAATGCTATAACTTCTGTTTGTCAAATTTTTTCAATCCCAGTCTGAAGTGAAAATACCATAAAATTAAATGATTAAAACTAGAATGGCTACTATACAGACTAGAAAAATCACATATAGTTAGTTATAGCATACTTTTAATTGTCAAAAGAAAGACCTTCTTTGGAATTATTTAACTTGTATCTGTTGTGCTATAAAGATCTCATTGCCCCAAACTGGATAATAATGGCATACATATGTGAAAGCACTATCTAAAACAAGTGTGCCAAAAATAAAGATATTTCTTATTCTTATAGTGTATTTATGCTGGCATTAGGCATAGGCAAACAAACAAACAAAAAAAAGCCATTCATTTGGTAATTTTTCAGCAACACAAAAAATAGTTACTTAGAATTATTTTTTCCCATCCAACTGATGGATTTCTTCATTACTGCTATTGAGAGTTTCACTTGTTTTGCTTAATGATTTAGTCTTATTTTAATGGCAATCTCTCATTAGCAACTATAATATTGACTCTTCATGACACAGTTGGATTTTCCAGCTTTCCTCTAAGTCACATTAAAAAAAAAGGGAAAAAAGGGAAAGAAATAAAGACGGTGTACCTTTGCTACACATAGCTGAATGACCTCCATCTAGCCTGTTTAGCAGCTGCCACTTTGACATACAGCCCACGCTCTCCAAATCCACAGAATGATAAAACTTACAATGTGCTTACCACAATATTCCTGCCTAATTCACAGGTGTCTGTAAGGTTTAGACTCTCTCTTGAGTTTGGAAGAGCCTCCAACATCCATTGGATCACACTGTCCCTCTCCCTAATTCTGAGCCCTAAGGAGATTGAATAAAATATTTTTATTATGTTTTAAAAAAAACTAAATTGAAAACTACTTAAAATATGAGTTAGACAATTATCTCCTTTTTTAAAAAAATGTTTGCATTAATTTATGTATTTGTTTTTGTTTTATTTTGTTTTCAGAGAGAGTGAAGAAGGGGAAGGGAGAAGAGAGAAATGTACATACCTCAACTTGGGTGTGTGCCCTGGCTGGGAATAGAACTAGTGACCTTTCAAAGCACAGGATGATGCTCAAACAATTGAGCCACACCAGCCAGGGCCAGAAACTATCTCTTTAATGAATATCCCTAAAAAAAAGTTCAAGTAGATACAACTTTTGAAATGAAAAAGTTTTTGCTGGCTAAATGATCCTAATACAAAGAGGTAGATGCCATCACGACCAAACAGATAACTGCCTCCCCACCCCTCAGAACCGGAGCCACTCACCATGAAGAGGGGTGGCAGTGGATGGGACTGGCGACTGTTGAGTGGCAGCAATCACAGGGTGGGAGAGTTTCATGGAGCAGTCACAGGGTAGGGGGAACCTCACAGAGCAATGGCAGAGTGGAGGGGGAGTTTCAAGGAGTGTCCAGCAGCGAGCTTTGTAGAGTGGCAGCAAGTTTCTCGGAGCAGTCATGGGATGGGGGGAGCCTTACAGAGCAATGGCAGAGTTGGGGGAGGGGAGTTTCAAGGAGCATTCAGCAGCGAGCTTTGTGAAGTGGCAGCAAGTTCATGGAGCAGTTGCAGGGTGGGAGGAACCTTGAAAAGTAGTGGCAGGGTTGAGAGGGGAGTTTTGTGGAGCAGTGGCATGGCTGGCAGGGGGAGCTTCTCAAAGCAGTGACAGGGCTGTGGGGGAGTTTTGTGGAGCAGCGTTGGGGCAGGAGGAGCCTCGTGGAGCAGTTGAGGGGATGCCAGCATTGCAGAACATCCTGAGGTGAGGAATTGCACGTAGTGTCGTAGGGCGGCAGAGGCCAGCAACAGAGGCCAGGCTAGGCTTAGGGTCCCTAACTGCACACAATTTCATGGACACTGGGCCTCTAGTTTTCTATATTATTTAACTTAATTTTTTTAAAATGTGTTTTTCCTCAACTAATATTCATTTGAAAAATATAAAGTGTTATATTTAACATGAGAATTAAAGACTTAAAGATTTAAAAAATAATATCCAAATTTATACCATACATTTGCAACATGCTTTCATGTACCTAGACTCATCCTTACAATAATAACCAGTCTAAGGCAAGGAAGATACTGTCAGGGTGAAAGGTCAGGCAAGTTGGCTTATGTCTCACTGGAATCTCAGGAGAAGACAGATGGGAACGAGAAAAAAGCTGAAGTGGCAGGAACTGGAATTAAGGAGAAATGGCACTGGTATAGGGCAACCTCCTTGAGGGAAAGCCATGGTACTATGTAGCCTAATTTTAAGCTTATAGAAAAGGTACAGAATATTGAAAATTATCTTTCTCTTGGAGTGTTCCAGTTATTAATTCCTTGTATAATCTCTGGAAAAGGGATATTTTTTTGACTATATTGTTTATTGTTTTCATGGTGTGTATGTGTATGTGTGGTAGGGAGGGTTTTTCTTTTTTGCCTTTAAAGAGTATTGTTTTAGTTAACTTATTTATTTTTAAATTAAATTTATTGGTTAATGAAGTATATAGTTTTCAAGTGTGCAATTATATGATCAATCAACTGTATACTTCATTGTGTGTTCACCACTCAAAGTCAAATCCCCTTCCATCACCATATATTTGACCCCTTTTACTCCTCATCCACTCCTTCCCTCTCATGACACCATACTATTATCTGTATCTATGAGTTTTGGTTTGTTTTTCTTGTTTGTTCATTTGTTGCTTTAAGGTTGTTATCCCACATATGAGTGAAATCATATATATATATATTTTTTTTTTACTTTTTCTGGCTGATTTATTTCACTTAACATGATATTCTCAAAATCCATCCATGTAATCACAGGTGTACATGTGTTGTTTATTTAACATGTCTTTGTTTTAGTCTGTGCTATTTTAGGAAGTCCACTTTTTAGGATACCTATTTATAAGCTCAACTGAACCACAAATTTAACTAATATAGCAACATGAAAGACCCATAACAATTTCAATGGTGCCCTTTGCTTCATTTTCCAACCCTGTGTCTCAGGACATTTCTATTGATATCTCTTTTGTTGTTTTCTTATAGCTAATATGTTACCAAAGATTGTTCTTAATGGAGCAAAATTACTTTTCTCTATGCATGATTTAAGTCTATTTCATATAACCAAACCCCTTTAACGCACACTTTCAGATAGCAGTTTTTTGTTTTTGTTTTTTTTTCCTGGTGGTATAATTTTAAATTATTGCCTACCACTAATACTTAAGTGGAGACGAATTTCATATAGTTTTCTTTTAAAATATATTTTTATTGATTTTAGAAAGGATTTGTTTCCTCCTGTATGCACCCCAATCAGGGCCTGTGATAAAACCTATAACCTGGGTACATGCCCTTGACCAGGAACTGAACCTGTGACACTCAGAGTGTTGACACTCTATCCACTGAGTGTCACCAGTGAGAACTGTAATGAATATTTTAAGCCCTCTGCAGGACTTGGAATATATTCAGTGTATATTTTATAACATTCATTGATTCTGCAGAGGCAGATGTATACACTTAAGTACATTTAGTTAAGAAGTCCTCCAGTTTTTAGCTTATGGATACATTTTTAGTGAGTGTTTTGAATCTATGACTAGAATATTAGTTTAATTTTTTAGCACTTATATCATTACTTTGATTAGTAACATCAATAAGAAGTGCACTTGCATATATTATCTAGGCATAGTGAAAAATTTACACTGAATCATGTTCATTTCCTTGCATCTCCTGTTTATGAGCAATGACATACAATTCTGTGGGGTTAGGCTATTTCCATTTACCTTTATAATCTGGAGCTGAAGAAAATATTTTGCTTATATTAAGCCAAATAAAATCATCTGACTTGAACCTATGATCTTAATACCGTCACTACTAGAATACAGCCCTGCTGAGAGAATAAAAAAAATCAGTATTTGACAAAACCTTTTCTAAATTGCTTTTATACACAGGATATTCTTAGTCTTGGAGAAGGTCAGAAAGAACTAAAATCTGAACAGTAATAATTTAGCCTTCGCCTGTTTCTCAAAATCATTATATAAACCTAATACAGTGTCTTTCTTATTATCAAATTGCAAATTTTGAGAATACATAATGAAACAATTCACATGTGGTAAATATCATCCTTCCTTCTCCAAACCAAACCAAGGCAAACAATATAACTTATCTTCCTGATATGCTAATCCTTAACTATAAAATTAAACCTTCTAATAAATGATTCTTAAAATAATTTAATACTAAACTACAACTTTAGGGTGAATATTGATATAAGCAACTTACATCAGCTATAAAGATATAGTAAAGATCTCTCAGGGCCTTGCCAAGTGTCTGCCGTATCAAATTATTGTTTTGATCCATAAGAATTTATATATTAATAAACTATTCAAGAATTAAAATGAGTTAGCACAATTGAAATTCTGATCTAAGCTTTATTGGTTCACTGACTTAGTAAATCTATAAGCCCTAGCAATAGACATGAATTAAGCAAATCTTTAAGCAATCATTTGAACAATCTAACATCTCAGAAGACTCCCAAATGCTGGTGCATAGTTCTCAACAACGTCAGTCAAAAGGCAGAACTACTATACCAAAGATCTGAGGCATGTTCCCTGCTAAATACTGCATAACCAGCAGTCCAAAGTGAGGCTTTTCCTCACCATGCAGAACAAAAGATATTGATTTTCCACTTTCTCTTTGGTCAAAAACTCTGCTAAGGTTATGACTTGAAATTCTAAAATGGCATTGTGTTGCCTAAGGAACCACTGGAAGTATAAAAGGGTGAAGGGGTGAAAAGTGTATTTATCCAGAGACAAAAGATTTCCTAAATAATAAAATTTTTAAATTGTATTTCTGACTTTAATCAGATGGCTATCCCGGGATCATCACAAATCATCAGGGATCTTTAGTTTTTCCCATTTAGATTTGTGATCTTTTCTAGTTACAATACAGAATAGATAATAATAATGTCACCAAATGTATCTATACTAATAAAGAGCTAATATGCTAATGGTCAGGATGCCATAATGGGTAATGACCATGTCATTAGCGTATTAGCTGGGGTATTGCTCCTGAGATGGGGCGGAAGCAGGGAGGCATCTGGAGGAGTCAGGACTATCCCATGCCCAGAGGGCAGGGGTGAGAGCTCATAGCGACCCCCTCAGCAGTCCTTTGCCACCCTTATCTTGCACTCTGAGTGCCCAGCAGCAGACCTGCCAAGGGAAGGAGCACATTACAGCAGGCAGGAGGCTTCCATGCTCTCCTCTGGCACCATGGCAGGGCAGAGCCACTGTGTTGCTCCAGAGACAGGGCGGAAGTGGGGAGGTGACCAGAGAAGGTGGGACCAGCGCAAGGTGACTCTAGGGACTGAGGACGGGGCGTGAAGCAGCCAGAGAAGGCCAGAGGGTTTGGGACTGGGCCAGGCATGCTGGAGCTTTGTGTGGACAGGTTCAGGTGTCAAGGCAGGACTGCAGGTGGATAGGTGGCACCACACAAATTCTCACACTGGGTTTCTAGTACTTAATATTAACCTACAATGAGAGTCTTTCACTTTATCTTTCCAAAAGCAAGTTGTTGCCCCTACCCCCTACTTTACTGGCTATTTGCTTACACCATTATCTATAAATATTCTAAAATTGTTGTGGCCTGCTTGTAAAATATTTTCAAATAACTTATGCAACCTCTTAAGTGTAGAATGCACGGAAAATGTAAACATATGATGCTTTTAAAAAGATTTGATCACAAATGTCACTAATTGTAATAGTTATAAGTATTTAAAAGGCGATAAAGACCCTTATAAACTCCTAAAACATTTAAAAATAATTTCTACTTAACTATTCCTTTTTATTTTTTAGGGATTAAACAATGTTATTGCTATAGACTTTGATTACAGAGAAGAATTCATCTACTGGATTGATTCCAGCCGACCCAATGGCAGCCGCATAAATAGAATGTGTTTAAATGGAAGTGATATTAAGGTACCTAAGCATTACAACAATGGGATTATTGGATATTTTATTGCCATGGTTGAATTAAATAGAAAATGTTATTTGAAGGCAATGGTACAACTCATAGAACATATTAGATTGGTTTGCATTTCACATTGTATAATGTAAATTAATATATAGTTTAAATGTGAAAATGATCGTTTTATTCTTATATTACATTATAATACTATTACTTGAAATAAGGTAAAAATCAAATTAAGTAAATAAAATTTAGATTCTTATTCACAACTCTAGAAAATGTGTTCGTTGAATGGTTTCAGCTTGAATGATTAGTGCCTTAGATTCAATCATATTAATTTATATAAAAGAAAAAGTTGAGACAGAGTATTTGTAATTGAAAAATATTAATTATTAAATTATAGATTAAAATTATAGCACTCGTAAAATTAACCTACTATAGATGGAAATAATTGAATACATTTGTATAAAATCATTAATGTTCTGATTAGACAACATCATAATTAAATACCTGTCACCTTCTAGATATGAAATATTTGGTATCATTTCTGTGTTATCTCAGGTTTTAAAATAAAATTATTTAAATACTTTAGATTATGTCATAACATAGCATTACAAAATGCATCTTTCTTCTTTTGGGATTTTCATTTTAATGGTCATACATGACAATTTTCCAATTTGAAATTTGAGAGAAAGAAGAAAAGATGTTGTACAATTCAGTATTGTAGGTTAATATTAAATACTGAAAATGTTCATGCTGTCACTTTATATCTTTACTATTTGTGGTTATTTGGAAAGGATAACTATAAAAATTCAATGTGTTTTTTTTTTGTCTCTAACTATGTTACTATTGGTTTCTATGCAGCCCATGTTTCAATTGCTTCTTTTATTCAGTCCTCAAAGCACAAAAAACTCAGAAACAGTGCTCATATATTTTAAGAATTTTGTATTATTCATATGTGTCATATTTGTATATAAAAAGCTTTATGTTCCTATTATGTTTGATATTGAGATGGGTTAGAATTGAGCACAGTAGTTGTATGAGTATAATTTCTCTTCGGTTATGTTGGGTTCTCCCTTGTACTTTTTTCCATTGCTGTAGTAGAGCAACAGCAGTTGGGGGAATGGTAACAGCTATTGATAACCTGTTAAAGGTAAATTTCAATAATTTTGTGTGTGTATGTCTTTGTGTCAATTTTATTTTTTTGCCTCAAATTTTAAGAGTACCAATTAACTAAAATGAAAATGTGATCAATAATTATGCGGCTGTTCAAAAGCTGTTTTTAAATTTGAGCATTTCTTTCTTAAAACCACATGTAATTTCTGGGGGCCTGATTACATATTAAGTAATTTCTCACAAATGAATAAGTCATTTTATTTCTAATGTTTAAAAATCAAGAAATGTTCAGTTCTTATTCTAGGCATTTACACTGTTAACTGTTTAAATTCTTATTTTGTTAGGTAGTGCATAACACAGCTGTCCCCAATGCACTTGCTGTTGATTGGATTGGAAAAAATCTCTATTGGTCTGACACAGAGAAAAGGATCATTGAAGTATCCAAAGTCAATGGCTTATACCCTACTATACTCGTTAGCAAAAAGCTGAAGTTTCCCAGGGACCTGTCTTTAGATCCACAAGCTGGGTTTGTAACAAACATTAAAATCTTAAATTAAGAAGTAAGACTGTGGATTACATTTAATATGAAAAATCCTGATCTGTGTGTTTTAACATGGAAACCAATGTAAAGTGTGAATGTGTAGAAATCTTTACTGAGGACTCAAAATGGGTGAAATAAAAAATTAAAGTTATGGTATTTTACAGCAAGTATATTTTAAAGTTCTAAACAAAGTCTTTCTAACTAATCAATAAATGTATTGTGGAAATGCAGAAAACTTACAGATTTATTTGATTTTAATGCCTTTAAATCTTGGAGGAAAGGCAAATGAGCAAATTTTTGGATCACATTTTTTATCTATGTGGTAGTCACAAATGTGGCTGATAACATTTCTGTATCATTTTAGAGCAGGAGACATAAGTAGTGTCCATGGATAATAAACAACAAGATGCATTTTATATACATTCAACAGAAATAGCATGGTGAGAATATCAGGAAAGATTCATATTGGAGCTATGTCTCATTTGCATGTCATTGTGAGAATGGAGAAGAGTTCATCAAAAAGGTCATGGACAGTAGGCTGGAGATTGCAGATGAGAAATGAACACCCATTAAGGTGTCAAAGCTGTCTGGTGTATGTTTGCTGAAGTTCCATAGATTATGACCATTTACTTTCAATTATGTTGTTTTGGTAAGCAAAGAAAGCATATCTTTCTATTGTTCTTTGCACGATAATTTAGAGTAATTATGTACTCCAAAATGATCTCTGTGGAAGTTCAATCTACTCACCACACTCTCTAAAGTAAGGATTTTAGAGAAGAATTTGATGTTTTAAAACAGTACACTATAGTGCTCTTAATTTTTTGCCACCTAAATTAATTTCAAATATGTTTCACCAAATCATTGCTTTTATCATATCCTATGCAACAATTCAGTTTTGCTTCTTGCTAATATATAAACTCTGTGTTTTTGGTTCTTATATTTGCAATTGGCAGAGTAGTCATGTCATAGTATAATTTACAGCTTAATTTTAAACATTATTTTGGGTAAAAGCAGTACCTAATAGAGAACCCTTCTACTATAAATATTGTTCTATTTCCAAAGAAATGTGTGAGTGTTAACTTTTCACTATATAATTATGTAATCATTTTGTTACCTTTTAAAATATTTTCTTTACCATGGCAATATACATTTCAAGAGTGTAAATTCTATTTTACCTGAGAGTCATATGAAACTATTTCTAAATGAATTTCAATATATTATGTTCAAATGTACTAAGTTTGATTACCATCATCATTCACTTATAAGAATGTAAATAATTAATTCCTTTTGTATTTTCTGAGAAGGTAATTATTTTACTGTGTCCAAACCACTCTCCCTTTCTTCAAAGTTAAGATAGCTGGCCTACCATCTCATTTTATACTATTCAAGATGCTTCATTTTCTAAATGAAAAAACATTACCTATGGGTAACAGTATTCTTATAGAATTTCCTAGTTATAAATCAAAAACTGAATCCGGTTTTGTTTTATTTTGCCTAGATCCCACTTATTACTGCATATAATGAAAACAGTCATAAGTTATCAACATAAACCCAACCCAAAATTGTCATTTTAAAAAGTGAAATATTAAATTATTGTAGAGATTATGAGAAACTCTCTTGATTTCCTTTTTTGATAATATTTGGGTTCTGATATGGATATGCCATATTAGAACCAAAGAAAGAGATAGCAATTTGAAGTTTTTATGCAACATTGAAAGCCACTTACTCTAATAGATAAAAGGTAATGACACCTTTTCGTTCATGCTGTTTTCCTAGCTCCCCAGAGAGAGACAATAGAGCAACCTAGATTTTAGCTTTTATGAGGTGAGCTTCAGGCTGAAAAGCCATAAATGTCTCCAATATTGTTCAATCCTGCTTCTAAAACGACAGCTGAAATGATAAGATTATTTCATAAAAAGTGCAATTGCATCTTTCTACATTGGATTACCATTGTTATTTGCATACATTTTGAAGATGCCAACAGTACTGATCTCTGTTTCCTTGAGAAGTAAGATTTCTGTCCTGATATTCAGTGAGGAATTGTGCAAAACTTCGTTTAGGGAGGATAAGGATTATGGTACTAGTGTAATGAAGCATTAAACATATAGGAAACAGTTTGTTGTCATTTTTATATTTTGATAATAGCATGTCAATAGTCACAAATCAATTTAAATATGGTGATTGCTAAGAGTAGAAAAGAGCTACAAGTAGACAGATCATCTTCTTGGTTATTATATTTAAATTCATCTGAATTTCAATTTTTCTAATACTTTGGTTATCTGCTTTACTTTGGGAATCAACATTGTAAATTATCATAAATCTGGGGTAATAAAAATCATTTAGATTCAATATTTATAAGTCATTAGTGCAATATTTATATTTTACACTAATTTATATTTTTATTTTTAAAAATATTTACATTTTTAAAGTAGAATAGAAAACATAATTTTAAAACTTTGCTGAGCATAATTTTATCTTTTGTATTATTAAGATATTAATTTATGTTATAATAACGAAAGACCCTCATGATAAACATTAAAGTGAATGTGTGGTAGTCCTGGTTAGCAGAAAATAAATTTTCTACTCAATTTTACAACACTTATTTTTTTAGCATTTAGTGTATATATAGCACTATAGTAGGAACATAAAGATAAAAGGCACTCATCTTCAATTATTTTACTGTCCAGTGGATAGACAGATGAGTAAATAATTAGAATGCAATCCAATAATTATAAGATAGAGAAAACAAAACATGAGATCAGAGAAAACTTCATAGATAAAACAAGTAGAGTAAGAATTAGATAATGAGATGCACTCCAGAGCAGGAGGCATTTAAAGAAAAAAGACTAGCTCTCTGGGAAAGTAAAGACACAGAATATGGCACAGTGGGAAGAACTCAGATGTTTAAAATGAAATAATTATTAATAACTGTGGAAATTTTATACCAGTTCACTTTACAGAGTAAAGAAGAGCTAGGAATGTAACAAAAAAACAACAAAACAAACAAAATAAACAAGCTTTTCTGGCTGAGACAAACAACTAAGTAGAGAAATAATTTCTCCAGATGGGTTTGTAGAACTATTGAGATTGCCAGTTATGATACTATAATAATTAGGATTAAGATTGCTACCACTTCTATAGAATTTTATAAATTAGAAAGTTATTCATCTATTTTATATTTTATAAATTTTATATATTTTCTCTATTATATGACATTAGATTTTCCAGTTTTCAAGCTTTGCTTACATCTTTTCTCTATTATATGACACTAGAGTTTCCAGTAACAAAATAATATTGGATCATGAGTATGATTTTTGAAGAGCCATCCAAACAAGAGACAAAGGGGAAAAAATTATATATATATATATAAAAAATAATAAAAAAAAAAAAAATATATAAAACACTATACTTTTTTCCTTTTTCCATTTTAACAATTAGCCTTTTTACAAAACTTAAAATATAGATAATAAGAGTTTTTTTGGAAATAAAGAAAACTGCCCAAATTATTATATTATTAAAATATTGTAATCATGCTTTATTTTTACAGTACATTATTTATTTATTTTTATTTCCTAATACTCTTTCTTTCTAGAATGCCCTTCTTCTTTTTCTCCAGTTGGAATAACCTTCCATTTTTTCAGTAAAAGCAGATAATATCACTATTTTTGTGAAACATACCCCAACTGTGCTTAAGTAGACACCATATATTGAACACATTACATTATACAACCATTTTATTTTTAACTACTTACTTATTTTTATTGTGGTATAATTGGCATATGCCATATTAGTTTCAGGTGTACATATGACTATTTTTATTGTATATGTTTATGTATATAGAAAGTGAGTTCCATTAGTATAACAGCCATGGTTTAATTTTACAGGGGTTGCTAAACTCATTGTTGAAGGAAATAATAGTCAACTGGACATATACAGCACAAAGGGTTATAAATACCAACAATTTGTATATACAAACAAATATATTGGTATATAAAAAAACCCTGCATTTTTCATAAAAAAAAAAGTATCATAAGAAAACTTTTGTTGTGAGGAAAGGAAAAGCATACTAGGAATAAAAATGGTTTCAGGTTTCTGTGGGGAACACAGAAATATTTTATTAAATTAAACAGTCACATAAAGAACACCACATTTTTCCCCACCAAGTTTTAAACCCCTATTTTCATATTTAGGCAAAAACAAAAAGGAATGAGAATTAAGCCTTTATTTTATAATTCAAAATGAGTAAAATATATAGCTGGAAGAAACTTCTCTGAATTCATTCCCCAAATCAGAAATAAGTAAACATTGAGAGAATATTTCTATCTAATTTATTTTAAAGAAATATAAAGTATTGCATTAAACTACAAAAAAATATCCTCTGGAATCTCAGAAGCCTGTTGTTATGGTTACAAGTAAATGTTCTTTTGTATATTTACACTTGGTAATAACTTACAGAATAGATATTATTTGAGGATCAGATTTTTCAGATGTAATCTTAGGTAAATATTACAAAATATCTGGTTGAAATTTAGAACTCCCTTTTTGATATTTTCACTGAAGTTTTAATTTTCAGCTTTAATTATTTACAACAAATATTGTCCTTAAATAATTTTTAAGAGGTTGTATTTCCAATGTTAAAATTAGCAGTGTGTCTAGTACAAAGAAACTTGAAACAAACATATATTAATGAGGGGTTAACTATAAAAAAGAAAGTGAAATTTAACTATCAGAAGTTAGCTACCTATAAGAAGAGAGACATAAGAAATCCCATGGTTATTTAGGCCCATTCATACCTGAGTATAGTTCAACTAATACTTTTCTTGAGTGGATAGGAATGTTTTCATAATAGTCTTTTGGTTGATGAGAAAGTAAACTACTAATGTAATAACACACATAAAATTCAGCCAAATCATGTAATAACATACATACAATTCAGATCTAGCAAGTAACCATTTATCTATACTAATAAAAGGGTAATATGCAAATTGGTCATGATGCCCTACAGTAACAACTGAAGAGCAGGCTGTGTGGGACAACAAGGCCAGCAGAGGGGTTAGTGAAGAACAAACAAACGACTGACCAGCAGGCTGTGTGGGGTGACCAGGCTGGTAGGGGAAGCAATGAGGGCTGACCAGGCCAGCAGAGGGGGGCAGTGAGGGGTGACCAGGCCAGCAGGAGGAGGATGTAAGGAGAAACCAGGCTAGCAGGGGGCAATTGGGGTGACCAGGCCAGCAGGGGGGCACTAAGGACAGCCAGGCTGGTGGGGGAACAGTTGGGGGCAGCTAGGCCTGTGGGGGAGGCCATTAGGGACAATTAGGCTGGTAGGTAGAGGCGGTTAGGGGTGATCAGGATGACAGGGGGGCAGTGAGGGGTAATCAGGCAGGCCAGCAGGTGAGCAGTTTGGAGCTAGCAGTCCCAGATTGTGAGAGGGATGTCTGACTGCTAGTTTTGGCCTGATCCCTGAGATGGGGCTGAATTCAGCAGTTGGACACACCCTAAGGGGTCCCGGATTGGAGAGGTTTCAGGCTGGGCTGAGAAGATCCCCCTACCCCCGTGCACAAATTTTGTACACTAGGCCTCTAGTAGTATATAAAAGGCTAATTGACCCTCTGACTGACTTACAAGCTGACCTGCCAGTAAGTATGATGCTCACTGACCACCATGGGCAGACACTTAACACAGGAGCTGCTGAGTGACAACAACTTTGCAGAGTGCCCTCTCTCACTCTGGGACCCCTCGGGAGATGTCAGACTGTTGGTTTTGGCCCAATCCTAGCAGACCAGGCTGAGGGACCCCACCTGCCAGAAGGACCCTGATCATTCTGCTGATGGCCTTCAAGCCGCGGTGCTGCCCCAGGTGCAGCTAGCCAGGGAGGGACTAGGAGGTTGGCTCCAAGGTTTGTCCAGCCCATCTTCCCCAGTCGTGCCCTGCTGGCCACCTTCTAATTAATTTCCTTTTCATGTGCAGGAATCCATATACAGGGCTTTTAGTTATTTGTATATTGTTAAACCAGAAATGCATTACTGCATATGGTGTATATATAATGGAAATAAAATAATAATAGCTAATATTTGCTGAATACTTAGTCCATGCTTACCAGTATTCTGAGTTCTTTATATTCTCTCATTCAATCCATACAGTGTACTGTGAGGAGAAATAGTTATTAAACATATGAGTAAGTCCAGGCTAAGGGAGGCTAATTTAAGTGCCCAGGTTCACATAACTAGTAATGGGTAAATCTGGAATTATAACCCAAGTAATTTGTTTCTAAAGCTTATTTGATTAGGACTCTAAATAGTGCTCTTAGGAAAGAAAGAAAAAAACCTAGTTTATAAATCTAGCAGCCTGAGTTCTGTTCAAACTGAATCACTATCATAATTGACTATGACAAAACAAATATTCTTTTATGGTCTCAATTTAGAAGTAAAATGACTGCTTTAAGTGCGGTGATATTCAAGACCTGTTGCAGCATTATAATTTTTAATTAAGTTATACTTTGTTCTAAAATATGAAATATATAATATCATTGTTATTAAAGAATTCATAAGATAGTTGTGAAGATAAAATTTATGTTAAGAAACTATTAGTGAGCACAGATTTCTTTCATGCTTTTCTAGCTAAACTATCATCCCCTCTTTTGTGCCTTCATAGTAAAATAGTTTTATCATAATTTTCTGTAATTTTTTTCATTTGTTTTACTTCTACTTCTATTGTATTCACTGAGAGATATTTGAAGCAAAGATTATATCTGTTTACCTCTGTTTTCTCATTACTAAGCAATATCTGGTATTTAATATAGCCTCATTGAATTATTGTTTCAAATTATGGTTCTCAATCTACTTAAGAGTGGCTTTGGGGCTTATCAAAGATGTTCCACAAAATGACTTATTGGCTTAGGCTTTTTGATAATGAGGCCTGAGCACCCATATCAACACTGTTTTGTGGTTTCTTTGTGCCTGATACATGTGTTGTTCAATTACACCCATGACGATGAAATTCCCTAGACCAAAAAGGCCTATAGTACCGGTTCTGGAAGTGTGATTTCTGCAAGGTGTTCTAAAATAATAAATACTGTCACCCCAAACTATGTGATTATAAAAAGGTATACCACAATTGCCTCTAGAAAAAGCACAGTTTTATAGCATATAAAAGGCTTTGAATGCCCTACAATAAAAACAATAATGCTCACGTTGTTTAAGAAAGCATTTCTCAATTATATTTAATCTTGTAACTTGCCTTGAAATCATGAACTGACATGATTCAGAAAAGAGTTTGTGGATGACAGGGGACAGTATGGATTATGTCTGAAACATCTATATAATGCAACAGGCAAGAGCAAGGTAAATGATAACATAAAAGCACATAAGTGTAAATGTGGAACTTTAAATGCCCCAACTAGAGCAGATTTCACACATTTTAATATTGGAAAGAAATGAAGAAGTATATTGCACCAAATAATGTTGAGCTTAGATGCCAAAGAGGGGATTTTAGGCCTACAATGTTTACTGATCTTTCTGAGAGTGGAGTAACCAGATGTTGGACTCCATGAAAACACTCTTTCTCCTCTCAAAACTGTGATTCAAAATGAATATGGAACTGCCTTTTGACCCAGTGATCCCCTTCTAGGGATATATTCTAAGAAAACTGAAATGCAAATCAAAGAATGTGTGTACCCCTAAATTCATAGCAGCATAATTTATAATAGGTAAAATCTGGAAACAGCCCAAGTACTCATCCATAGATAAGTGGATAAAAAGGCTGTGGTACATTTATAACATGGAATGCTATGCAGTAGTATGAAAGAGGAATCCCTTACCCTTTGAAACAGCATGGAGGGATGTGGAGAGTATCATGCTAAGTGAGATAAGTCAGCCAGAGAAAGACAAGTATCACATGATCTCACTCATATGTGAATGTAAGTAACAAAGTAAACTAATGAACAGAGTGGATTCAGAAATATGAGAGCATAGAATAGAGTGTGGAATCTTGGAGGGAAGGAGGAACATGGTGGGTGAGTGAGAAGTAATCAACCAAGAACCTGATATGCATGTATGCATGACCCATGGCCATAGACAATGGAGCGAATAGAACCTAGGGTGGAGAGTGGGGTGGGCTGGAAAGAGTCAATGGGGGAAAAAAGGGAACATATGCAATATTTTCAACAATAAAGAATTATTTTTAAAAAATGATAAGTAGGCAATTGAAAAATTTCAGAATACAAATAAAAGTTTAGAATTAATATTATATAGAGATCCAACAATTTGAAATTTATAGTTGATTTAATGACTTCAAAACAATTATTATTTATATCCAAAATTTTGAATTTCTTTTGTTGATATCTTTTAATCTCCTTTTACATTTTGGGATAGTTTAATTGAAAGTGCAGGCAAATGTAGAATAAACAAGTAAATAGAAATATGAAGACTATCTCTAGTTAAAAAAATTTGGATATGTTTGTTTTAATGTATGTTCATTTTTAAATACTGCTTTTAAGTTTTATTTGCTTATATTTAGTTCTTAAAAACATAAAATGACAATAAATTTGGTCATAGCTAGTATGTGTTAGAGAAGCTGGCATAATCATATCATATTTATTATGAAAACAAAATTGTTATGTTAGTGTTCCCAAGATCGAGGGGTCAGAAATGCAAGGAGGAATGTTCTAGTTAATTTCAGTGAGTTGAACAATCTTTTGATTTCTATTTATTTTTTATTACTACTTTTGTTTTATATATCCATCATCATCTCGAGTATTGACAGCAAGTGATTCCTCCACAAATTTACTTGAAAGGAAAATGGATTGTGAGTTTTACTTGATGTATTTCACTACGTATGTTTGGCTTTTCTAAATAAAGATTTACTAAAAATAATTCAGGATTTAAAAAAATAGAACCCATTAGTTTCTGAAGAGCTTCACATGGATTATTACTTGATAATTTGAAATTTTTGAAATATGTGCAAAGTAACATAGATCTACACAAATCTTAGGTAGGAATTCCTGCATTGACAGCTATTTCCAGATTCAGGTCTGATTTCAACTTTTGGCTCTAAGAGCTCTTTTTAGATTTCCTGCTCACACAATTCTAACGTTTTGTTTAGATTTTATCAAAAACATATTTTGTATTTTTGTCATGCTTAATTATGATTCAATGTAATTTTGACTAGCAAAGGAACATTTTTATTATCTTTATAATCCACTATCACTTGTTTTTATGTACATACTTCTGAAATAACTAATACAAAATACACATTTTTACAATAATTATTTGTTATTCCTGTATTGACAAATGTGTGGGTTTTTTTTTCTGAAAACCTTTATCCTTTTTTCTAGTGTATGGTTAAAATATCTGAGCACAATTATCAATGTCAGAAGAGATGAATATTTTAAGTTTAAGCTGAATATTCCAGTTTTAATCATAGACAGTTATTTCATACCATATTATATTAATTATACAAAAAAAAATGATGAGGTCTGGGAAAAACAATTTTGTTAATAGATTTTAATTTTAGAGTTGGAGTGTGAAAAGTCTATTAAACATCCTATATCTAACTCCAATCTATAATAATAAAAGTGTAATATGCTAATTAGACCAGACTTTCTTCCGAATGTCCTTCCTGACAACCATCTTGAGGAAGCTAGGACTGCTAGGGAAGCCCAGGTTCCAGGTGTCAGAAGGAAGCCAGTGCCAGCAGTTGGGAGAAGGAATCCTACTCTTCCATAAATTTTGTGCATTGAGCCTCTAGTATTGAATAATAGAGATAAGGAAATATTCCAAAAGATTAAATGCTTTTTCTACTATAATAAAAATAAATGATTTAATTAAGTAGAAAGAAATGTATAAGTAATTGTTGTACATATACACATACAAAATATGTATACATTATTTGTATATTACGGGGTACAATATTTATGTTTAGCTCAATTAGTTTTAGTACCAATATTACTTTCTTAATTTTATTATTTATTGTCCATGGGTATATATATTCTATACCAGAATTTCCAACAACATAATTTAAATCAGTGCTGTTTAATAGAATTTTCTGTGATGATGTAACTGCTCTAGATCTATGCTATTGAAAACTTCTATAAGCATGCATAAAAATCTGACACTTTCTATGGTTGTCAAGCTCAAGAAATGTGGTGGTGTGACTGAGGTACAATGCAGTCCATTAATCATACATACCTTTGATTAATTTAAATTGGAAGAGTAACACCTAGCTAGTGGCTAACACATTTAACAATTGCAGAGTTAAGCAAATATAATGCACTCCTCTATAATTCATTTAGAATTTTTCATAAATGATACACCAAAAGAAAATCATATATCTGGAAAATTTTATTCTCTAACATTATAGATGGATTTTGAAGGTTTACATGTGTTAACATTATATATTATATATGAGTTTGTATATGAAAGAGCTTAAAGCATGTTTAAAATTATATGGACTTTTAAAAGTATTTTAAAAAAGTCATTAGAAAGCTTTCACTTGATATGTGCTTCTTAAATGCTACAATTCAGAGAAATACCAAAAATTAATTTGGGAATAGTGGAGCAAAGAACTGAAATATGGTGTGAGGTTTTACTCCTTAAGTATCTGTAAATTAAATGGCTACTGATTTTCTCCCCTAGGTATTTGTATTGGATTGACTGTTGTGAGTATCCGCATATTGGCCGTGTTGGAATGGATGGAACCAATCAGAGTGTTGTCATAGACACCAAGATTTCTAGACCTATGGCACTAACTATAGATTATGTCAACCAGAGACTCTACTGGGCTGATGAAAATCACATTGAATTTAGCAACATGGATGGATCTCATAGACATAAAGGTTGGTACAACACAAATGAATCAGTATTTTGCCACTTCATAAAATATTTTTTTAAAAAGGTGTATATATATATATATATATATATATATATATTCATTACATATACTTTAATCAAATTCATTTCACAATTTAGTGTAAATTACTATAATTATTTATAATAATATTGGTAAATAAGACATTAAATATATTTATTGAAAACTTCTATAAGCATGCATAAAAATCATTTTGATACTCTAGGTTTTCTCTAATTGTACTTTTCTAAATAGTTTTTATATATAAATGGACAATGTATTTATAAGTTATCATAAACATGTATTCTAATTGAATTTAAACAAGAATATTTTCTTGTAAACATAAGGCTTTTATTACAATCTAAGAAGGTTGAGTTTTCTTAAAACACTAAGTAAAAGTACAGTTCTTTAAAGAAACTGAAGCAATCTTATTTAAAAATTATCAATTGTATTAACACATAATTAAATTGATTATTATATACTCAACAATGCCAACAAAACTTAATGTGGAAACAGTTTTCAAATTGGAATAATATTCATAATTTAAATATGAGTGAATATAACTTGGCAGATACTTTTTTATATATTTTGTAATGAAGAGTAGATTAAAAGCTCTAAATATAAAACAATTGAAGGAAGTGATTAGGTATGAGGGATCTAACACTAAATTAGAGGTCAGAGAGTAGTCAGAGAAAACATAGCTGAGGATGGGAGAACTAAGAAGGGCAGTGGAGAATGACGGAATAAAGAAGAGTGGGGTAGAGGTGAAGATGAAATGGATATGACAGAAACCACAGACAATTCAAATGAACACTCAAAATATGTAGGTGGCTTTTTAAGGATTATATATATATTTTTTTCAAATAAAGAAATCTTTATTGATCTTTAATGACCTATTGTCACCTTTTCATCTTCAAATATCTCCTGAAGTGCAACTTTCACAGGGAGGCCCCCCAAAAAAGCCTACATATTGGTGTGCTTTAGCTTATCAGATTGTTTTCTTCTCTGCAATAACCTTAGAACAGAAGTCCTGGAGCAAGAAAGAGGAGGGATGGTGAGGAAGAGAGGTGAGGCCTGGAAATGTATAGTGTCCTGAGAAGGATGGGAACACTAAATAAATAATTAAAATTAATTAATTAACTAATTAATAAGGTTACACCATTTCATAATTTTTCCCAAGCTCCTTTCAGCTAATATTTCAACAGTTATATCCTTCCAACTAAAAGTGCTGACAGCTTTTAAAGGTTCTTTTTAAGGGTAAGAAGCTTGAGGTATGACAAGTATAGTTGAATGAATCACACTTTTAGGTGCTGGCATTCCAATTATAGATACAAAAAAACTCATCAGGATGCAATTTGAGTGAAGAATGATTAAAAGAACACTTTAGGATTTTAATTATAGCCAAAGCAATGTGGACAACTCCAAATCACACTTAGTGTGTTCAGCAGTTATTTATCCTGCAAAGAAACAGTAATGTAATGTTTTGCAACATACCTAGATGCTATTATTGAAAGTTTTATTGTGGCAATCAGTATTTTCCTTACATAACTATGAACCTGTCTATTTTTAGCATCCATATACAGCACTAGGTGTTGTGAATATATTATTTTGTGCCAAAATTTTACTCTACAATTAAATGCAAATAAGTTCTTGGCTTATCTATCAGAGTAGCGACTTTTTGTCTGTTCTCATTTAAACCTTAGTGTTTGTGTAACAAAAAATGTAGTTCAAAATGTTGTGTATTAGAAACTATTGATTGCATTCCCTACTATTATTTAAAAATTATATCAGATATGTAGGTGACTACTGCTTAGAAAACTTAATACAAAATTAAATGCATGTATATGAAGTGTTCCTTAATTATAGAATTGGTGGTGACTTTGGGTAGAAGGACATATCTAGCAAGAGAACATGCTACTAAATCTAATAAAAAGTGAAATATTTAGCTGACAGATACGCAGATATGATGCTAACAACATTTTTAAATATATTTTATTGATTTTTTTTTTTACAGAGAGAAAGGGAGAGCGATAGAGAGTTTGAAACATCGATGAGAGAAACATTGATCAGCTGCTTCCTGCACACCCTCTACTGGGGATGTGCCCGCAACCAAAGTATATGCCCTTGACTGGAATCGAACCTGGGGTCCTTCAGTCCACAGGCCGACGCTTTATTTACTGAGCCAAACCTATTAGGGCTAATGTTATCATTTTCAAATTTGATTTTGAAAATACCTTGAGGCTTAATGATAGGGGGCAGGAAAGAAAAATAAAATAGTTGCTTGCTGCGTTTAGAAATATTTTCTCCTAAAGGTTTTCGGAAGAAAACTAATAAAAAATTCATTAAGTGTCTTATCAGGCATCTGCCAACATCTGAATGCAAGCCAATAATTACTTGGTAGTTACTAATGTGCTACTAATTGTAGGAAGCCTAGATTATGTCAACTCTACACCTAATGGGAGCCAAAAGCCAGTTATTTTCCATATTTGTAAAGAGAAATAGGATTTTCCTGCTTTTTTTTGCATTTGCCCCATAAGTACACAGAGAATGCTATTGTTTTTTAGATGTGATTTGGAGGTGAAAAATAAGCTATGTTAAAACAAGTTGTCTATTAGTTTGGTCACTGACTTTTAACTACACTAGTATTATTGTTCTCATTTATTCTATATATTAAAACTGGAGCCACAACTAATCAAAAAATGGCATATTTCAATCCTGAAATAAGTAATTTGAGAATATGAAAGGTGTATAAAAGATTTCATAATTATGGTCCTTTTTTTAAGTCAAATTTTAATAATGGACAAAAATTAAACTATGTGTTGCACTTTACATTACATAATTCTTTTTCCCCAAATATGTTCTGATAAAAAACCCCACATTAATTGCATAAATGAAGCATTATTTTATTTTTACTTGTCCGGTCCAAGAACGTCTAAGGGTTCTGAATTCTGTTTCCTTAAAAATAGGTCAGGTTATTTCTGAAGTTCTTGGGACTTGCAATTTGCTTGAGAATTTCCATAATCTTGTTTTTGTTTTTTTGTTTTTTTGCTACTTCCTCTACCCCCATTTTCCTACCAAGTTCAAACACTACATTGCAAAAATAAAGTAAAAATAAAATAAAAACATTAGTTAATTTGGTAGTATAGGAACATGAAGATCCAATCTTAGTCACATGAATCTCTCCTCCATCTCTGTGTATATAATTCTACTAGCCTTTAGCCGAAACCGGTTTGGCTCAGTGGATAGAGCGTCAACCTGCAGACTGAGGGGTCCCAGGTTTGATTCTGGTCAAGGGCATGTATCCTGGTTGAGGCCACATCCCCAGTAGGGGGCATGCAGGAAGCGGCTGATTGATGTCTCTCTCATCGATGTTTCTAACTCTCTATCCTTCTCCTTTCTTCTCTGTAAAAAATCAATAAAATATATTTTAAAAAATTCTACTACCCTTTTACTCAAATAATTATATAATGATATAAAGTATAATTATAATAATTTAATATCATAGCATATTATGCATGGTACTGGATAAATGAACCTATTTATTTTAAATCAAAATTTCATTGGTTAATTTTTTAAAAATTTCTCTCTCTGATTTCTTCTCTTTAGAGCTACCTATTCATTCACTTATTCACTTATTCATTCAACAAACATTTACTGATTATTTTTTTCTGTGCTACAAGTTATTTTAGGCCCTGGAGTTACCAGAGGAATTGGTCCCTGTCTTTAAAACACCAGTTTAATGGGAAAAACTGATATGCAGATAAATATATGAATTAGATTGGGATTAGAGGTTATGAAACATATTGTAAAATTTAGGTTGCAGGAGGTAAGCCTTTGGGGAACTGGAGTTCTTTGAAAAGTCTGAGACATAATACAAGCTCTCCATATGGGGAAACATAGGAAGGATTCTTCTCACAGAGGGAATAGCCTACGCAAAGATGTAATTGCATCTTGAAACAGCATGGGGGTTGCACCATTTGTCTATGACTGGAAGTCTTATTAGAGGGAGATAATGACAGCAGATGAATAAGGGCAAATTGGGGCCACGTTGTTACAGTGCTTGTATGCTAAATAATTTGGAATTTATCCTTTACGTCATAGGGAGACATTGATGGTGTTTAGTTGGCAAAGTGCTATTACTAGATTTGAGAACAGCATGGAAAATGAAATACCCTGGAAGGGCAACCAATTTAGAGGCTGCTAAAATATTTTAGGAGAAAATACTTGAAGTGATTATAGCTGAGGGAATGGAGATAAAGTTATGTTCAATAGGTATTTAGCAGAATAACTAGGAGAGATCTGTAAACTTGAAATAGCAGAATTATTAGTGGTTGAGTTGCAAACATCAAGTGAAATATTTATATTATTATCTACTTAGGGGAAAACTATTTTGATTACAGTAATTTTATATATATTTATATATTTTTAAAAGAATACAAATACTAAGCATAGCTAAGAAGTTATTCTTAAAAGCTTTGTTTTGATGAGAGATGCATTGATTTTAACAAAAGGGTCAGCACAAAAGGAATTCTAAGGATGTTTAAACACTTCTTCTTGTGTCTTTTCCTAAAGAGCATTCAGAACACCTGATAGTTTACCTAGAAAAAGATGGCACAGGAGTGGATCTGCCCTCTACCACTTTCTCTTGAGTTATAAAATGTGTCTAATTAGACTTAGAAATTTCACAGTGCTCTTCAGATTTAAATGTTTAGTTTTGAAACTGATATATCTTTTTATAAAAAACAACAACAGAATGATTCTAAATATATTCTAAACACAATGAGTCTAAGTAATAACATTCTTCTTGTAGATCTATGTATTTTGGATTGGTTTCTTACCACTCCCAAACCACAACCCTGCTCATAGAAATTTAGGCTTTGAATTTGGATAAGAACTAATAAATCTTTGCTGGAATATAGATTTTTAAGTGAAAGGAAATTTTCATATTGGAGAAAGCAATCCCTTAGGATCTTCAAACAAGCTTGAGGAACCTCAGGATAAAATGGGTTGGGTGGGATCTATTGCTAAATAGCTATTTCACCCTGTAAATGATATGTAACTTCCCTAGCTCCCATTGTCTCATCTATAGAAATGAGTGTGTTGAAAAGAAGACATCAGAGGAGAATTCTAGAATGAAAATTCTAAGTTAGACGGATCACCAACTTTCAGAAATATTGTCAAATCCAAGTGTTCAGGTTCATCTTCAATTTAAGTCTGATAAAGTTTGAGAATATGTAATAATCAAATGCTTGTTCACTCAGCCTTCATGAGAATCTCAAATTGACAACCAAATCCTAATTTCTCTGAGTAGCATTGTGAGAATTATTCACATCTTTTACTGTTGAACACTTGTGAACTGATCATATCAATGAGAAGAGAAAACCTGTATTTTTGAGCATTACATTATATTAGTTGCTTTACACATAGTATTTCTCACTCTCACTCTTGGCTTTCAATGGAAATTTTTGTAGTCTGCTACTGAGGATCCAAGAACTTAAACTATCCTCTTATAAACGAATACTTTTATTAGAGGCCTATCATGTTCAAGAAACCTTGTTTGATGCAATGCATGCTCTTTTAGTCATTCCGTCAGGGAATACTATACTATAACTACCACTAAGCCATTTTGCAGCAAAGACATAGGTTTAAAGAGATGAAGTAATTTCTCCAAAGTCAAATAGCAGGTAATCAGGAAGGAGAATCAGAATTGTACCAACAAAAATCTAAGTGGTTTCAAAGCCTGCTTTCTTTCCATTCTCCACACAAGCTCCTTGCTTTTAAACAGATAATGAAAATGTGTTGCCCACTTGTTATAGTTTCAATCAACAGTTACAGCATAAATGCAAAATTATGCCAAAAAGGTATATCCATACCTGAATATCTTCAAATTAATTTTAATGATAAACCATACATACATTGCAAAACACAGAAACAAACAAAAATATAATTATTATGCAAGAAAGCATTTATCTCATCAAATACAAATACGTTTTATGTTTGTTTGAGGGAGTGAAGAGAGCAATAATGTTGCTTAAAAACAGACACCCACCTTCAGTAGGACAGTTGGATGTTACAGTTTGCTATTCCAAAATAACTACATATCCTGCCCATACAAATCTTGTAAAGTTTATTTAGAGATTTATGTCACAGAATTTCTGAAATTTAGACACAGTAAAGACTTTTGTATGATTGATTTTATGAATTTCAAAAAATATTGCTTTCTCTAAATGAAATGTCTATAAAATAGGTTAGAAATATATCTTGAGAGAAATGTGAGTAATAACTCTACATATCTACCTTAACTTAGAGATTCTATTTTCCATTTAATGAAAAGAAAATTAAATAGCAGAAAAATCTATTTAGGCCACAATTACATTCTGTTTGCTTGTATCAAAGTACATAAATTCAGATTTAGCTTTCTCCACTTTTTGTTACTTTTGCCATTGAAGTTGAGATACCTTTTAGATGTAGTTAGTTGATTGAAAAAGAACTGAAAATACTGTGTAAATAGCAATAAAAGAGTGAGCTAAGAAAAAGGTATCTTTGATTTTGAGCTGTAAAATCTATGTATCTGAGTAATTTTTTTCAGAATACTCTGTATCACTGAGTGACTTACTCTTGTGTTAAATCAGTTAGTCGTGTATATATTTTATCCAGCCTACTGAAAAAAATATACTAATAACTGCTTATTTCTTTTAAGAGTAATGGTTACGTGTTTATCACAAGGAACTGTCTTTTATTTTGTGGACAAATTGTTTAAAATTCCATGCAGTTATGTTAACTATGGGTCTGTAATTATTTCTCTACCCTTAGACCTGCAGATCCTCATGTATAAGTGTCCGTATTGTAGTATGTGTGTGTTGTGAGAGGGCAGTTATATCTTTGGATTTAAAAGTCCAAATCATAACCCACACAGTTATTGTCTACATTATGTTGAAAAAGGAATCCAGACTCAGCATGCAATTGATGAAATAGCATAAGCTATATCTAAAGAGTTTTGTTCTGAGTGGGGGAAAAACACTTAAAAATACAAAGGGTGTGTTTTGTGCCCATATTTCCTGAAATTAATTGTTGTTGCCTTTGACTGTTTAGAACATTTAAGTATCTGCCGAAGCCCATGGAAAAAAAAAGTAGAGGGGATCTAATAAAGGTAACCCTCTAATTTTACAATATTATAGAGTGTTTCTTTCTTGGTTATATGTTACATTATAGTACTTTTCAAAACATATTCTAGCATTCATACTCCATTATCAACAGTAGACTTCACATGCTATTTTATGCCAATGGTGTTGATGTGCTGCTGTTTACAGTACAGTAAAAGTTAATGGAAGGGAGTAAAATAGAATTCAGTTTCTATAGAAATGCCCCTGAACCAATAAAATAAATTTAAATTAACTGCCATTTCTAAAAAGTCTTAGGGTTTCAGTGTCAATCTTGTCTTTAGTTGTGTCTCTGGAATATGACATGCTACATTAAATTGTGTACATGTTTAAATAGATTTTTATTTTGCAAATACCATATATGTTCCATATACCATTTTTAAATAGTGAAATTTTAAGTATTATCCTAGCATAAATTTTAAGCCACTTTTAACAACCTTATCTATCTAAAATATGACACAGTAGGGCATTGGTACATTTGGCTTTGGTCCAGTTTACTCTCTAACTTAGCATTTGCCACACTACTGTTCCACATATTATTCATAAATTAAGACTTATAATCAATTGGTGATTTTCTAATATATCTCTAAGGGGTGAGTTGAGGTTGGAGCTGGGGCAATGGATCACTATTCTTCTTAGTTCCACAATTACCTATCTTTATTTCTGGTATTACCTACAACACATTTGAAAATGCTTATAATATGTTTCCATCACATCTGTTTTTATTCTAGAAGCATGTTTGTAATTGTAGAAATGTGAGAAAACCAGATACTAAGTCCATATAAATGGATCTATTCTATATATCTTCCTCAAAGGCAAAGTACTTTTCCAAGGCATCAGCTCTCATTAGACTGTCTCACAAACAATTTCCTAATGCATATGTATGTGGAGTATCATAACTTACATTTAGTATTGAGGGTCACGTCTGCAAACACATTTCCAAGTGTCTGGGAATCACCAACAGAAAGACCCAGAAAGTTTTAAAGCAACAGAAATATATCTTTACCAAATACATGTTCCTTTGTTTACTTCAGAGACTGGAGAGCAGTGTCATTGAGAGAGGCTGTTTATAGGAACAGTCTATTTTTCAAAATAAATGTACTATAATTTGCATTGTCTACTTTGTAAATCCTTACTTCATTAGCAGGAATATTCTTTTGGTGTTAAATATTCAAATAGCCTATTTGAATTTTAATATGAATAATTTAAAACTATATAGGTGAGAGAAGTTAGAGGACTGAATTGTATTAAACCAATATCCCTAATCTATACAGACAGAACACAATATTTGATGTGACAAAGCAGACACAGCAAAGGGGGCAAGAAATTAGAAAAGGATGGACAAAGGATGCTTTCAGCCTATTAATAATGGCTTTAATCTAAAGAAGAATCCTAAATAATTTATAAGTTTTATCTTCATACATTAAATTCATTTTTAAAAGTTATTTTAAACACATTTAAATGTCTTAACATTTAAATTTCCCTCATTACTGCATGAGGGAGGGACACATGACTATTGTTTGGATACTTTATCAGTATGAGTATTCAAAATACAGCCTCACTTAATAGACTTCCAGGTAGGATCAGCTCAAATCTGCTATGCATTGTAAAATATGCTGGATGGAATAACTTTATTTTTTTCCTCCCCTTCAAAATCTCATTGGTGGATGAACTTTATGAAAGATAATGAAATATATACTGGAAATATAAATTTTGAACATTTCATAATAACATTTGGAAATTTTGGCTATCCTTATTGTTCCTGCCATTTCTTGATATTTTTATTCACTTTGAAAAGGATTTTGGACCCTGTGACATGAAATTTTATTTGCAGCACTGTTACCATTAAGTGGAGTTGTATTAAAGAATAGGCAAAAGAAATGTGAGAGGCATATATTTAAATGGAACATTTTTGTAGCCTATTATAGATGGTTCAGAGGAAATAATTATTTAAAATAAAATATTCTGCAAATAACACTGGAGGCAATGCATAATTACTGACAAAGAAGTAATTCTGTTGGTTCTACATTTACATAAAGCACACTGACTTATGATGGAGTATATGCAGCTAAAAAGCTACAGGCTCAGCAATCATTTTCTGGAAATTAGTACACCTTGGCCACTTTCCCACCTACCTACTCTTTTTGGTTACTCTTCATAAAATAAAAACCATTATTCACCCACCCTCTGTCCACTGTCATGAAACTTCCACTTTCCTTGCCACGTTAAACCACTTCTTTAATCATCTAATTTTATCATAATTTCCCAGCCTACACTGTTATTGTAGTCTTTGTTTAATCTCACCTCATTTTATCAATGCTAACAGATTTTCTTTGTCTCATTACTTCCTTTTTGTTTTCATGCTCTGCTCTTTTAATTCACATTGTAGCATCTCTACAGATCTTGTTGTGTATTATCCTACTAGGAAGATATTTGAGAAAATTGTTTATATCAAGGTCTCTCAGGACAGAGGATTCATGAGCATCCTGACCCTTTTCCCTGAAGCCAGGTGGTTTAATCAGGCTATATAGTTTGCACCATATTGCCTAGGAAATGGGTTTCATTGGTGGTTTTTGACCAGAGAAGAAATATGTGAGCTGGAAAAAATTGGAAATCTTAACTGGAGGGAGTTTTAGCTATCTCATATTTGCCTCCTTTCCGTGCTCTGAATGCTAGAAGGCTGAATCTGTGGACTATATCACCAGGTTCTATCACCTTCTGGCCTCAAGCTGGATTTAATCTATGGAAAGCATTAGCAAGAGATGAGATGGTGGATGAAGGAAGAAGCTAGAATATTTATTTATCCACTTTCCTCCATGTACAACCACAGTGGGTTAGCATTGGCTGAGTTCCTCCAACAAATGGTGTCTGTTCTTGGTGGATGGCTCTTTTTCTTTTTCTTTAATTTCTTTATTGATTAAGTTATTACATACATGACTTCATACCCCATTACATCCACATCCCCCCACTCAGGCTCTCACCTGCCTGGTGTCTGTGTCCATTGGTTAGGATTGGAAATCCTTGTACACTATATGCATGTGTACAAGTCCTATGGTTGATCTCTCCCTCTTATCCCCACCCACCTCTACCTTCCCTCTGAGGTTTGAAGGTCTGATCGATGTTTCTCTGTCTTTGGATCTGGTTTTATTAATTAGTTTATGTTGTTCATTATATTCCATAAATGAGTGAGATCATGTGATATTTATCTTTCTCTGACTAGCTTATTTTACTTAGCATAATGCTCTATAGTCTCATCCATGCTGTTGCAAATGATAAGAACACCTTTTTTACTACAGTATAATATTTCATTATGTAGATGCACCATAATTTTTTATTCCACTCATCTACTGATGGGCACTTAGGCTGTTTCCAAATCTTAGCTATGGTGAATTGTGCTGCTGTGAATATAGGGGTGCATATATCCTTTCTGATTGGTGTTTTTGGTTTCTTGGGATATATTCCTAGAAGTGGGATCGTTGGGTCAAATGGGAGTTCCATTTTTACTTTTTTGAGAAAACTCCATACTGATCTTCAAAGTGGCTTAATTGCAGCTTTCACCAGCTTCTGGTAACAGACCTAGGAAAAAATAAGTCACCTAGCCAGGCCCAAACCTCTGTAAATAATTAAGAGAAAAATAATATGACCAGTTGTTATACCTAAGACTGTCTTTTTCAGTTAAATTAGATTAAATTACCATTTAGTAATGTGTTCTCTGTTTAATATAGGATCCTTGACCAATAAAAAATAGTTTGAAATATATTAAAAACTAATGAGAAAAGTTAAAATAATTTTGTAATATTTCAGATGAGAGAGAATATGTGCTTTTATTCAGGGTAGTGACACCAACAATAAAAATTAAAAGGAAGAGTCTTTGCGGACTGAAAGGTCCCAGGTTCGATTTCGGTCGGGGTCATGTACCTTGCTTGCGGGCACATCTCCACTGTGGGGTGTGCAGGAGGTGGCTGATCGATGTCTCTCTCTCATCGATGTTTCTGACTTTCTCTCTCCTTTCCTCTCTGTAAAAAATCAATAAAATATTAAAAAAATTAAAAGGAAGAGTCTTGAAATATGTTTTTTAAAAAGAATCAGAAATGATATATGCACCTCTATGTTCAAAAAGATGATATGATTTAATACTTTATTTTATATTCTTGTTAATTTTAAAGTTTTAGGAGATTAAATTTCCAATCCTAGTAGGTTGTATAGTGAGGTTAGGTTGACTTTAAAGATCATTAAATTATGCAAGTATTTCTTTCCAATAAAATATATAAATTCTTTATAATTGAAAAATTAGTACTGAGCTATTGGTATATTTTTAAAATTTTCAACAAAGGATATGTTTATTGATTCTTTTAGAGAGACAGGAAGGCAGACAGAAAGAGAAGGTGGTGGGGAGAAAGAGAAAGGGAGAGACAGACAGACAGACATCCATGTGAGAGTGACACATCAATGTGAGAGAGTAACCTCCATTGGTTGCCTCCCTTTTGCTTCCCAACCATGATCAGAGCTGCAACCTAATTGTGTCCTGACTGGGAATCAAACCCGCAACCTTGTGGTATATTGAAAACACTCCAACCAACTGAGTAACTTGGTGCATTTTGTTCTTAAGTATTTAAACTAATACTTAATAAATATGAAATTGAAATATTTTATTTAGGAATATACATCTTTAGCATGATAAATGCTATCACAAAAGAAAAGAAATGAGGATTATATTAAAGTATCTCTAGCTGTGAAGCAACAGTTAAGATGAATGCGGATCCCGCATTTCTCCCTTTTCTATTTTCATAATTACTAGGGACCTTAGTAGAATAGCATCTGACTTGGCTAAAAGGGAAAATCCACACAAAGGAAGCTTTCTTTGATTTCTATTTTGTCAAATAGCGACTCCTTTCTTCTGATAGAGATAGCCAAATGGGAACCTCGTGCTTAAGTGGAATGCTGGAAATAGGATAGTAAAGGAGGCTGTTATACAAAAATAGATGCCGAACTACAGGAAGTAGCTTTAAAATAGGCTTCAAATATATAATAACTACCTGTTAAACTGCAGCCCACATAATAATTCTGTTACTTCTGGGTGTGTGTTTTTTTTGTCAGTGTGTCTACTGAATACCTACAAATGAAATGTTTCCTAATTTTTCTCACATCTTTTTATTAAGCAAAGACAATATTATGAACAATAAATGGGCATATTATTTTTTCTTTAAAAGGGCTAGCAATTATCATTTTGAGAGAACATCAACTACTTTGTTTATAAACCTATTATCCCATTATCAGTAGGTTAGTTAAATGTTATTCTCATGCCATATATACTTTGTTAGTTCAACTAAGTTCCAAATTACATTGCAATGCATCCTTCTTGTTGCTCTTTTACTTATATATGTGTATATACATAATATTATACATATATATATGTATTACATGTATGTTTGTTATATATACATAAATACCTAACACAGGCATGCATATATATATATATATATATATATATATACACAGTTTGTTCGTTAGTTAGTTAGTTAGTTAGTTAAATGTTCTTCCCATGCCATATATATTTTGTTAGTTCTACTAAGTGCCAAATTACATTGCAATACATCTTTCTTGTTACTCTTTTACTTATATATGTGTATATATGTAATATCATACATATATATACATATATATGCATGTCTGTGTTAGTTATCTATGTATATATAACAAATATACATGTAATACACA
>JAAGEH010000393.1:44546448-44680858 GCA_011751065.1 Lasiurus cinereus
TAATACACACACACACACATATATATATATATATATATATATATATATATATATATGTATATATAACAAATATAGCGTTTTTAGAAAGAACACTTAAGTGGTTATATTAGATGCCATTTGGGAAATAAGCATGTTTGCCAAATGAGCAGGCCTGCAGTGGGCTTATGAAATTACTACAGTTAATTCTATTCTTTATTGCTAATATTAAACAAGGAATTAAATAAAACAGATGGTCACTTTTGGCAAAGGGACTAATTTTCTTCACTTTCACCCAACTTTACTGCATGCTCTGCACATTCATCTATGTGTCATCTTTCTGAAACTGAAATGTGGGGTTTAGGTCCGAATCCCTTGTTCTACAAAACCAAAGAATGAATTTGCAGACAAAATTGGCTAAGGGAAGCAAAGTTTATTGAGAGAAGCCAGTCCTGAAAAAGGTGCAGCTGGGGTTCCAGGGGAGTAAAATATAGGCCAGTTTCCAGAGCTTGCATTCCATGTTGCAACTACCTGGGCGTAGTTTAATATCAAAGCCAACTAAAGTCTTAGTCCATGTGTGGAGTTCCACATGGCCATAAGCACTTCCACTGGAACCTAGCACACCAGAATGAGAGAGAAAGAGCATGCTGTTTTGTCTAAGGGTAGATAGATGCCTTGCTTGCTTCTGATTGGTCCTTTCAAATAATTCTGCCTTAGCAACATCCTTGGGATTGATTATACACCTCACTGTACTGTGATTAGTTATCTGCAACCTGCATGTCATAGTAACATCTATCCATTTTAAAGCTTTGTCTCCCATGCACCCTTCTTTGCCTGCCCAGGTGGGTCTAGTTCTAGCTCACTTTGTGTTTTTTCTCGGAATAGAACATAGTCAGCAGGCTGTGTACTCTGCCAGAGTCTGCAGCTTTCAGTCCCCTGCTTCCCAGTCTCCATAGTACCATCCTACTCTACCTAGCCTCTTTTTCTATCAACTCACTTCTTCTAAAGTAAGAATTCAATTTATAAACTCCATAAATTAATATTGATTATCTGATAACAATAGGTTTCTGGTAGGTGATGATTACAAGTTTAGAGGTAATACATTTGCCCAGTGCTTATATTGTCCCATGTCTAAATATTAAACGCAGTGTAATTTCAGTCAATAATTAAATAGAAGGATTTTTACATGGATATTATTCAATTAAACTAATTGCTTTATATATTTGAATTTGTTTGCTAAGGCTACCATAATGAAGTACCATAAACTGGGTAGCTTCAACAATGGTGTCAGAGCCAGTAGGAGCACTGCTCAGTACTGTTCTGAGTTGTTTTCAGTCCATATATTCTCAGTTCTTCCCAACTTCACCAGGGCTGTTTCTTCCTCAAACCCTGTCCACTAAACTAACTGTTGGGAACTAAGTCCAAATTCCTCCTTTATCCTCTGCTCACTAGTTACAGGGGTTGGGTCCCAGCCCCTCTGGCTAGGGTTGGACTTCCTTGTATGCAGAAGCCAGTGGCCACAAAGCCATCAGCAAGACAATTCTTGATAGCGAAGTCCA
Source organism: Lasiurus cinereus (assembly GCA_011751065.1). NCBI lineage: Eukaryota > Metazoa > Chordata > Mammalia > Chiroptera > Vespertilionidae > Lasiurus > Lasiurus cinereus. The sequence continues at coordinate 44,547,984 of JAAGEH010000393.1, forward strand.
TACAGAAAGGCAACCAGACACCAACTGGTGAATACATATCTTTCTCACACAGTAGTATTAATCTCTGTAACCACAGCTGTTATCTTAGCAGCTGCATGCTGTCTCCTAGACTTCCACTTCACATTGTAGTAGAACCTAAGTTCTCTGGCTCAGCAGCTTCTCCTATCTCCCTTGTCCAGAAAACTAGCTGGTTAACCTGGTAGCTGTATCTGAACTCTCTATGAGCTCTTAGCTATACATCATAGCAATATTAGCTCTCAGCTTTGAACTCTTCTCTCTCCTGCACACATAGGAGCTACATTCTCTATGCTTACTTTCTCTGCTTCTCTGAGCCCTCTCTAACTTTTGCATTGCTTAGTTGCCTTCTCTCTCTAGCAGACTAACTGGTCAGTAACATATATTACTCCAGAGACAAAGAAGGCTAGTTGCCAAGGTGACATCAATCTTATTTTGGCTATAGAAGGGCACAGTGTACTGTGTATCCTTACACCTGTTCATGATATCTTGGCATTGGACACCCTGATTAGGCTCATGTTAAGAATGGCGTTAGCCATTCTGGTGTATTGACAATAAGGCCTCTGTGCTCCCATTGGCCTTGACTATCCAAGACCCTGTGGTTCCCACAAATGGAAATTTATTTCTTCACAGTTCTGAAGGCTGGAGTCCAAAATGAAGGTGTTGGCAGGTTTATATTCTTCTGAGGCCTCCCTTCGGCTTACTATGTCCTCATATGGCTTTTTTTTTTTTTGTATGTGCATAGCACTGGTGTCTCCCTCTTATAAAGGATAGCAGTCATATTACAACCCCACTCTTATGACCTCACGTAACCTGTTATTTTTAAAAGGCCTTGTATCCAAATATAATCATGATGAGGAATAGGATTTCAATATATGCATTTTGTAGGGACACAATTCATCTGTAAACACAATTTACCCAAGTGAGTTGGCTTTCTTAAAGGCAGCGCTAGTAAGTAAAGTGGCAAAGAACTCAGCAGCCAGAGTATCTCATTTAGATTATAATACCAGCATCTTCATTAACTATTTTCCATCCCCTCTGTTGTCAAGTTACTTAAATTTTTCCAGATCTCAGCTTTCTCATCTGCAAAGTCTACTATTGTACAATAGAGTTGTGGTACTAAATACAATGAGATGCATAAAATGGTTATTATACTGTCGGGTTTCTCAACTGCAGAACTATAGATATCTAGGATTGATAATTTTTCTTCTTTGACACTGGAATTGCCTCTCCCATTGTTGAGAACATCTGGACTACTTCTTGGCACCCAAGTGCTTATTAAACGTGAACTGTATTTACTTACTGAACATTTAAAAGACTATGGTATTTTTGAGAAGATAATAGGAAAATTCTTACAATAACCACTTGTTGGAAAAGAAGTCAGTTGAATCTCTGGTAAACTGAGAATTTTTAAAAGTAATGATTAACATTTTGGATCCATATTGAATATAATGTTGCAATTGCTTCCTTGCATCTAAGGAAATATGAATTGAATGTTTCTGAGACTTTCAACTTTCTCTGGAAATTTTTATTTTATTTTGAAAATTTCCAAACATATTCAGAAGTTGAAAGATTGTTATAATAATCACCATCACCAAGATTCATCCAATTGTTAAAACTTGCCACATTTGTTTTATCTTCCCAAAAGAATTTATATAGCGAAAGAGAGAAAGTGGTAATAGTTTGTATAAATAAATCAAACATGATTTATTCTGGTCATGCCCTTCTCTTCATCTTTCTGTCCAATCCCACTTATCATTTTTGTGATGGGCTCCCTGTGTAGGACTAGACAGATAATTTAGTCTGAGTATTTGTATCATATGTACACATCTAGATTTGTCTGAATTTTTACATATTTTACATTTATAATATCTGTTTTAAGGTGGATTTCTGGCCAGAACCTACATATTGGTAATAGTCAGTGGCTTAAATTGTCACCTATTTGGAAGAGTTTCATTTTATTTCTTTTATTTCTGTTTTTTCTAAGTCATGGTGAAGTCTCTGATTACATTTGTCCCATCAGAATAAAAATAACAAGTTGGTAAATTTAAAATTTCTACTTCCAGATAACAATATAAATTAATTCAACATTTTAAAAGTAAAGCCTGTGAAACACCCAACATTCATGTTATAAATTTTGATAGCTTTCAGTTGCTACTGAATGAGAAATATGTCAAACATACTCAGTCATTAAAATTAATTTATAAGAACATATCTATTATTTGACTGATAGTATCATTTTTCATTAATAAACATTTTCTCAGAGTTTCTAAAATTAGACCTTAAAATAAATACAGATGCATATATTGGAAAGTCTGTGCAAATTTAGGATTTTTTTTTTATTTAACCTCCAACCACCAAAAGAATTTATTATATTTTATTTATCTAATAGGAAACTGGAATTGCTTGAAAGAAAAATGCATGTCTGTGATGCTCATTCTACTGTTTACATTTAAACCCAGTCCTATAATGAGGTATAATTATAAACAATTTTAACCTGCAACTAAACAATATTATGGCTGTTAAATCTACATAATACATTGTTATCAGTCACACTTATTTTTCTTCATTTATATCCCATCTCATTTTGCAAGTAAAAATACTCATAAAATCTCAGTGACTAAAATGGTTTATTATAGTCACTCTATCTATAGGTAAATAAAAATTTAATCCTGGATATATAATTTAGTCAATTTAAACATGGGAGGAAGCAGTACAATGACCTGTAGATTTAAGGATTTAAGTTAGAATTAGCTGGATATATACAGTTTTTAAATGTTGGATGTTACTTGTTTCTGGCAAAGCAGCCATTATTTGTGAGCAGGATTGCATTCATTTTCTTCACAGTGGTTGAACCAAGCTAAATCTAAAGCAAAGCACACTGCTGTACCAGATCCTGCGTTCTCTTAACCGGTAATAAAGAACCTTGCCAGCCTGACAGGTTGTCACAGCAATTATTCACATGAAGTTCTGTAGCAGTTGTGTCTGTCAGCCCATGTAGTATTGAATATTTTAACTGGCAGTCTTCCAAGACTGAACATTAATCTTACCATCTCCTATTACAGTCCCTAATCAAGACATCCCAGGGGTGATTGCACTAACATTGTTTGAAGACTACATCTACTGGACTGATGGGAAAACCAAGTCACTCAGCCGTGCCCATAAAACCTCGGGAGCAGACAGACTCTCACTGATTAACTCATGGCATGCCATCACAGATATCCAGGTGTATCATTCTTATAGACAACCCGATGGTAATTATTCTTTCCATGATTTCCATAAATGCATCAACATCTTTTAGTAACATTCCACTTTTGTTTCTTCCAAGGTTAATTTTTGAGAAACATTGCGAGCTTTTATTATTTAGCATAATTGTATAGAATGAATTCAGTTGATATAAAGCACTACAATTAAGGAATATAATTGGAAGTTCAATAATAGTACAAATAGTTATTGATTTGTTGAATCATATTAAGGAGAAATTACAGTAATTAAAGTAGTTGAAATGGACACTGAATTCTTGAAATAATTTATTTACAAAATAGTTACAGGATTCTTAGTTTCTGGAATGCTGGGTAAAAGGAATTATATTTAAGTAGCTCGAGGATTGTAAAAGTGAGAACTATATTGTTTTCTTAAGCATATGTCTAATGGAAATTCTATCAGTTGTTATTAAGTAAAGTATTGTTTATGTTTCTTAAAACACAAATTGGTCTAAAAACAAAGTGACTACACAATTATAGATTATTATTACATTGTTTTATTTTACATTAATATTTCTAAACATGTATGTTTAAACATGTATGTCTTCATCAAAATGCTTCTAGTTTCTGCTGTTGTTTTTTTCTGAGGGACAATGATTTTTTTCTACTAAAATACTTGTTTTTGTGAAAATGCATCCTTAAATTATTTAATGAGAAAATTAATGCCATTAGACAATAATAAAATTTGTAACGAAATAAAATTATGTTTATAATTAATGTGTTCTTCATTATAAAGTTCTATTCCTTTTCAAATTATGAAGTTTAAATGTCTTATTTCAAATATTGTATTATATTATTGATCTTGATTATTCTGTTTTTTGTTGTTGTTGTTGTTTCTTTCTCATTTGTAGTCTATAAACATCTCTGTATAATAAATAATGGAGGTTGCAGTCATCTCTGCCTTTTAGCCCCTGGAAGGACTCATTCCTGTGCATGTCCCACCAACTTCTATCTTGCAGTTGATAATAGGACTTGCTTATCCAACTGCACAGCCAGTCAGGTAAGTGGAGGTCTTGAAATCAATTCATAGGTTCTTATGGGCAAGCTCTAATAAAGGCTTTACCTGAATTTTTATTCATGTAAATACTTTTCAAAACATTTTTTTTGTTTTACATAACAACTAATCAGTCCATACATCACAGATAGAGTTACAGAGTAAAAGAAAAGCAATTACAATATAATTTTTCAAATCCTGAATGGTAGTAGAAGAATCATTCAAGGAGATATGATGTATTTAAGGAAAGCAAGATCATTGAGGCATAGGATGAAAACTAAGTTATGTGTAGCTTGAGCAAACAAACCAGACTCTTAGATGATCTGCTCTGTATTACCATCTCCACCCCTCTCCCATTTCTCAGTTGACGTGATATGGACAAAATGAATTGTGTCAAACGTGATTTATAGATTTTTTTTCAAATTAAAATGTTATATAATTTAAATATTTTTTCTGAAGCCTTTTTTTTCTTCAAAATGTTGTCATGTGCAGTTAATATATCCCAGAATTAAAATTTTCTGCTTAATGATAGATGAATGGATTTGATTTTATTATTTAAAATTTTGGGCAACAGTCATATGACTATAAAATTTATTATATTTGAGTCAGTATCTTTTTTCAGATAAATTCTCAAAGGAACTATGTCATTTTTTTAAATTTTTATTTTTATTGATTTCAGAAAGGAAGGGAGAAGGAGATAGAAACATCAGTGATGAGAGAGAATCATTGATCATATGCCTCCTGAACTCCCCACACAGAGGGTGGAAGCCACAACTCAAGCATTTGCCTTGACCTGGAAATCAGACCTTGGCTTCCTGGTTAATAAGTCAACACTTAACCACTGAGCCACACTGGTTGGGCTGTAATTTGTTTTTAGACATGACTAACTTGGCCTGGCCAGTGTGATCTATGTTTTTAACTAGATATCATGCTTCCTCAAGTATATGCTAGGTACACTAGAGGGCAAGGGTAATAACACTGAATATGCACCAGAAACTTTTCCAACTTAATCTTCCTCAGAGTGGCTTGCACAAATCATCAGTACCATTTAAAAGAAGACAAGACTGAGACACCAAGAAGTTAAGTAACAAACCCTAGGTAATCCAGCCAATTTAAAGGAAAGTCAGGGTTACATTCACTAGAGGGCTGGTTTCATAGACTGTGTCTTTAACCACTACACACACTGCCTCCCTGGAACAGGGTCTATCTCTTCCCATTTGTACAGTTATTTAATGTATAATGCTCATAGTCACAGTTGAGCTCGACTTAGCATCTCTATTTCAAAAACAAGCACACACTGAAAGAAATTCACTCTTCCATGATGTCACCACTAGAACTGGAAAACCAACTAATTCAAAAGATAGAATTCTAATACTTAAGTCAGTCTTTTAAAAAATATTTTATTGCCTTTTTTAAAAAAATGTGTATATATATATATATATATATATATATATATATATATAATATTGATTTAAGAGAGGAAGGAAGATAGACAGATAGAAACAACAATCATGAGAGAGAATTATTGATTGGTTGCCTCCTGAATGTCCTGCACAGTGGAGGATCGAGCCCATAACCCGAGCATGAGCCCTTGGACAGAATAGAACCTGAGACCCTTCAGTCCACAGGCTAACACTCTATTCACTGAGCCAAACAGACTAGGGCTTTATTGATTTTTTTAAGAAAAATGTTAATGAACATCAGCTAACATAATCTATTAGTGGTTATCTTTATAAGCCTTGTGGTTTATGGAACCATTTTGTCTCTGATTCTTTCAAATAAAGTCAGTTTATAGAAACAAATTTTAACCAGGTAGACATTAAAGTGAAGTAAATAACCTAAGTATTTATGAATCAGACAATTAAATTTTCAGATACAAATGTTGCAGTTTGAATTTATCTTATTAGGACATTTTGATTTGTTATCTAATGATTGCAACCAATAATATAGCTCCCAAATAATATTGTGTTTAAAACAAAATAAAGTAGGAAGGTCACACCAAAGAGAATTCTGTTATGATTGAAAATAAACATATAAAAATCTGTATTTATATTAAACCAACTTTATAGCAATAACAACTTCAAGTATTAAATTTAAATAATTTAAATTAGAAAATAAAAAGTAATTTAAAAATGGCTTTACTTATCTTTTAAGTTGAGACTTTTCCTGTTTGTTAGTTGTTAAAATATATTATTGATTTTAGAAAGGAAGGAAGAGAGAGAGAGAGAGAGAGAGAGAGAAACATAAATGATGAGAATCATTGATTAGTTGCCTCCTGCACACTCCCTACTGGAGATCAAACTCACAACCCAATCATGAGGCCTTGACCTAAATTGAACTCAGGACTCTTCAGACGCCAGGCTGATGCTCCATCCATTGAGGCAAAATAGCTAGGTTGAGACTTTTCCTGTTTTAATTGAACTTCACTATATGTGGGATTTGCATTTTATTCCTGTATCTGTTTAGTAGACATGTATTTAGTAGTTTATTTACAGCTTTTTTTTGTGAGTCATAATTGAAGTTTGCAATTTACTTTATAAAGCTATTAGTCTTGGAGAACATTTACCATGAATATTTTATATTTATATTCACCATTAATCTATTTTTTTTTGGTTAATCCTCACACAAGGATATTTTCCCATTGATTTTTAGAGAGTAGGAGGAGAGGGTGAGACAGAGAAACATCGATGTGAGAGACACATCGATTGGTTGTCTCTTACACATGCCCTAACCCAGACAGAATTGAGCCTGCAACCTAGGTACATGCCCTTGACTGGAATCAAACACAGGACCTTTCAGGCTACAGGATGATGCTCTAACCACTGAACAACTGGCTGGGGCTAGCATTAATTTTTTTAAAGTTACTTTATTTAAGTATAAAAAAATGAAGTCATGAAGCTGAAATACATCTTTCTCTGATAGTAATGAATTAAATGTTGACTAGCATAAAATATAATAGAAGTATGTTTCACCCCAGCCTTCTATTAACTCAAAATTTTTGATAGTCTTATTAAAACTGAAATGACATATAAACCATAATATAAAATGTAATTGAAACTAATGGTGTTTATTTAAATCAGGCATATTTTAGTGAATTTAAAAATATGAATTTTAGATATATATTTTTTTCAAACCTTGACTGGGAAGACTTTGAATATAGCCAGGATAACTGAAATCTTCTTACTAATGTAATTTGATATACTGAAGTGACTAGAAATGTTTACTGTTTTGAGCAATTGCTTTCATACTTAACCTTATATCCCCCAGATAATACTATCCATAAAAGTAATGTTTTTTCTCTAATAATTTATGAAAGCCACAACAGCCATGACCAGAGACAAAGTCAACATGGAAAAAAATTGGTCCAATGATCAGATTTTCCCCTGAAATAACATCACTCAGTATTGCCCTCAGTATTGTCACTGGAAATAATAAAAATAAACAAATCCAACCTCTTATTAAAAAAAAATAATGTAAATCTACTCTGAAGCAACTCCATGATATCCAGATATTTTCACAAAGATTAACATCCAATTTTTTCTGACTTGAAAAAGAGTAACAGTATTTTAAATGAACATTTTTTTTTAGTTTGATAATCCATTTTCCATAAAGAAAATTGAACCTAGGCTATATTTTTCTATGTTACCAGTGTCTGGCTTATAACATGCTACAAAAAATGTCACTTGCTTTTAATAACTCACGGGGGTATTATAACAGAAACACTTCAAAAAGTTAGTAAATTTTAGAAAATTAATATTTTCAATTTCAGAAGAATATTGTGATGTTTTTCACTGAATTTCTATTAAATTCAGAAGAAAAAATTATAATGCTGCAATAAATATTCTGAACGTGATCTATTGGTTGTTTTTTGCAATTTAAAGTGAATCTTTTGATAGCTATTTCATATACAGTATATGTGCGCTCTGGATGGATAGTATGATTTTCTTTGATTTCTTTTATCAAGTCAGAGATAAAATGTTGATTTGAACTGAATGTTGCAAAGAAAGAGATTAGTTTGTGGTCTGAGATCACTAAAGAATGAATTGACTGAGCTTTCTTGATCTCTGTGTACATATGGCCAATAGTGAAGGGAGCAATAGTCTGTATTCTGCTTCAGTAAATGAATTTTAGTTCACATAACCTTCCTTACAATATTAACCTGGAAATTTTCACTAGCAACAAGTTACCCACATGCTACATAACCTATAGGTAAGCATTGCTATATAACATTTTCAGCTTATTGAATGGTGTTTTAAATACAGGAATTGTAAAACAAGTTTTATTATATCAGTTTTCTTCTGTTTCCATTTTTAAAAGTCAGCAGAAAACCTATTGCAGCCTTATTTTTAGCTTTTTAGTTATCAAAATCTCTCTTATTTATCCTAAAAGTTCATGTGTATTTACTAAACATTCTATAAACTGAAAATAACTGGGTCATTCTCACCTGTTTTAAGAAGTATTCTTAAGATTTATGCAGAGTGGATATTCATGATAACCAAAGACAGTATGTGAATGTTCAGGAAATTCCATGGAATCACACCATGATGGAGCTGGAGAGAGTCCTTCAGATTATCTTCACCTCCTTATTTGGTGGCTAAGGAACAGAGAAATGTGAATCGAATTGTCCTAAGAAAATACAATGCAATTAAGTTAATCTAAATTAACTAAATTAAATTAATTAGGTATCTCTTCCTAACAATTTTTATCCCTGTTCACTGTTGAGCAAACTTTTTCAATAAAGGGCCAGATAATAAATATTTCAGGCTTTGTACCAAACAGTGAATTCTGTTTAGTACAAAAGCACCCATAGACAATATATAAAGGGGTGATCTTTTCTGTGCTCAGTCAATCCCAGGAGGCTTACCTGGACAATGTGCTTTCCTGGCAGATTATTTTGCTGCTGATTGTTGTGCCTTTATTCCCTTCCATGGTATTATCTAAACCTACATAGTTCACATTCACCACAAGGAATTAGGCTAGGCTGCTCTGCCCTGGTGATTTTTTTAAATACCTGTTTTATATAAGTAGGATTTCAATCTTTCTCACTTTCTTTTTTTAAGTTTCGTTGCAAAACTGATAAATGTATCCCATTTTGGTGGAAATGTGACACCGTGGATGACTGTGGTGATGGGTCTGACGAACCTGATGATTGTCGTGAGTACATTGGAGAATGTGGGAATTTAGAATTTAGGACCTCTTAAAGCCCTGAAATGAAAACTTTAATCTACATCTTCAGAATTCCTTTCTGATACCTTTTCAAAATTATATTTTATATGTCTGTATTTAAAAATACAACAAAAATTTGTTGCAATTTCTTGGGTATATATCTGTAACTATTATGTTTAGTGTGACAGTATCAGCAATTTGTTAGTTTTCTCATTTTTTTCACTTGTAGAATAGCTACATTGCTTCAGGTAGTAATCAGAACAGTAACTATCAGCATGATTTTGACTTAATATATCACCAATCTGGAGACAAAAATGGGGAAGTTTTCAATGTCACTCAATGTCTGAAATATTAACATTAAGGGATACAATTTTTGCACTTTTCTGTCAGTATTAAAATACTAAAAATCTATGAAAAGTCAGATTTTTCCAATATAACTCATTAGTTTGCAGTTAGGCAATTTAGTATGCTCTTAGTAGTTGGCTTAAAGTGACTAGCAATTAGGTATATCTTGACATCTGACTGTGCTTGGCATGGTTAGGTGCTACATTGTTTTAAAGCTATCTTTGGTAACTTTGATTGTAATGAACATTCAACTGACTTTTCCTTGATAGTCTGTACAGTTCACTCCATTGGGTCATTCCAATAATGTCCTATCAAATTGAAGATACCTGTAGTCAATCATTATAATTCCCTCAACATCCCAGTGGATGGTTACCATGATTTAGTACTGACAATTCTGTTCAAGATTCTTCTTAGGCTTGCACTAAAGAAGGACAATGTGCTGTCATAGTGAAAGCTAGCTGCTTTCTTCTGCAGATTTCTCACCATGTTTCAAACTTACAGTCACGAAATAGTTACCTAGACGAGATGTATTCCATCCCTCATTTGAAGACCTTTCACATAGCTCATTTAATAGTATATGTTTGAAAGCAGCAAGTAATATCCTATCTAATAAAAGAGTAATATGCAAATTAACCATCACTCCATTACACCCAAAAGTCATGCCCATCAGCCAGTCAGGAGCGAGTATGCAACTTTAACCCAACCAAGATGGCTGCAGCTAAGGAGAGAGCAGGAGGGAGGTTGGGTTTCTCCAGCGATGGAGGAAGCCAAACTTTCTGCATACCCTGGGGGACCAGGCCTCCAGTCCAGGCTACAAAGTTTCAATTATAGAAGATAAATAAATCCCAACAGAAATGGCTGTCACCACAGAGCAAGCAAAAGGCTTGGCTCTTCTCCAGGCTGCAAAGTTTCAATTATAGAAGATAAGAAATTCCCAGATCCCAGGGCCTCCTCTTGGGTTGCCAGGGGGCATGGCCAGCCTACAAACCACCACAGGCCCCTCACCCAGGCCACCTCACACCCCAAGGGAACCCCACTCTGATCTGGACACCCTTCAGGGCAAACTAGCTGACCCTCATCCAGGCACCAGGCCTCTATTCTATCTAATAAAAGAGTAATATGCAAATTAACCATCACTCTAACACAAAATATGGCTGCCCCCATGTGGTCAAAGATCCTGCCCCCATGTGGACACAAGATGGCCACCACAAGATGGCCAGTAGGGGAGGCCAGTTAGGTGGGACCAGGCCTGCAAGGGAGGGAAGCTGTCAGCAATCAGGCCAGCAGGGGAGGTTAGTTGGGAGGGACCAGGTCTGCAAGGGAGGGCAGTTGGGGGTGAAAAGACCTTCAGAGGAGGGAAGTTAGAGGCAACCATCCTTGCAGGGAAGAGCAGTTGGGGAGGACCCAGGCCCTCAGGGAAGAGCAGTTAGGGGCAAACAGGCTGCCAAAGGAGCAGTTAGGCATCAATCAGACTGGCAGAGGAGTGGTTATAGGGTGATCAGGCTGGCAGGCAGAAGTAATTAGGGGCAATCAGAAAGGCAGTCAGGTAAGCAGTTGGGAGCCAACAGTCTGAATTGTGAGAGGGATATCCCACTGCCTATTTAGGCCCGATCCTACTGAGATCAAGCCTAAACAGGCAGTCGGACATTCCTCATGGAGTCCCAGGTTGGAGAGAGTGCAGGCTGGGCAGAGGGACACACACACCCATGCATGAATTTCATGCACTGGGCCTCTAGTTTACTACAATAAAAATATGAATATTTTAATGTCAAAAACACTCTGTTTAAGAAGTCATGAGCTAACATTGTCCTTTCACAATTACTGTATGTTTTCTCTCCCAGCTGAATTTAAATGTCAGCCAGGCCGATTTCAGTGTGGAACAGGGCTCTGTGCTCTACCTGCTTTCATCTGTGATGGAGAAAATGACTGCGGAGACAATTCTGATGAACTCAACTGTGGTAGGTGATTAATTTTTTAGCTAAGGAACATAAATCTAATTCTTAACTGATTTTAAGACATTATTTTATTATTGATGAGAGAGAGAAAGAGAGAGAGAGAGAGAAGAGACATCACTCAATTTGTTATTCCACTTATTTATGCATTCATTGGTTGATTTTTGTATGTGCCTTGACTGGGAAACAAACCCACAACTCTTGCATATCTGAATGATATCTGGCCAGGGTGTGCCCACACTGATTTAAATGAAGACACAATTCAGCACAAATAAAAATTGTTATTTTTATCTTTTAGATACACATGTGTGCCTCTCAGGTCAGTTCAAGTGTACCAAGAATCAGAAATGTATCCCAATAAACCTCAGATGTAATGGACAAGATGACTGTGGCGATGAGGAAGATGAAAAGGACTGTCGTAAGTCATCTAAGAATGCTCTGTCTTATATTACTTCTGACCCCCAACTGAAAATGGCCTAAATATTATTATTATTATGCATTGTAAATTATATACAATGCAAAAAATATAATAGCAACTGTGCTACATAATGCCAAACAGTAGTTTATTGGGATCAGTTATTTAATAATCCCTAAATGAAGAAATTAAAGAAAATTAAAACATGGGTCATCACAATATGGCTGCCCCAATGTAGTTAAAAGCTACTTGGAGATTGTGACAATTAAACAAAATTCATTCATTCATATCATTCTTAAGAGAAGCAGCAAAAACAACATTATAAGTGATTATGGAATTGTTTCATACATTTATTTTATTTTTTTGTTCATAGTAATGAACAAAAAAGGTAATGTTTCAGTGATTTTATGGTTGCTTCCCCCCAATAAAATACACTTAAACATATGAGAAGAAATAAAATATGGGCAAAATAACAAGAATATTATTTGTTAAAACTGTAAATAAAACCCTATTTAAGGTATCATAACAAGCTACTTCAAAAAACAATAGTAAAATATTTTCCATTTTGTTCACCTCTTATTTCCATCAACTGCCTAAATTCAGATTACTTTAAGTGAAAGAGAAAAACAATTTATACACATGTGCATAAGCAGGCAGGCTGGTGCACAAACACATATATGGACACACAAACATACAACACACAACAGAGACTCTGAAGGCTAGATAGAGCACCTGTCAAATTTCAGGATTTCAAGATATGCTGTGAACATTTCTGTCTTGCGGAAGTTTTATTTTATTCCTTTAAAAATTTTATCAGTAAATAATGTGCAGTCATCCAGCAATTTTATTAAGATGATGCATTCAGAATAAAGTCAGCACCAGTTCTTTATGGTTAGCCATTCTAGAAGCTGATCATTAAACTCAGTAGGATTTGTGATGTGGTTTACAGTCTGTCATGTGTTCATCTCTCTTCCCTCAAAGACTCTACACAACTAGAGATTTTGGTAAAATGTGTGCTTTTTATCTCTTCATTGACTAGTATATTCCAATTTTAGTAATTTTTTTTCATTTATAAAACTGCCTATATATCAAATTTAAAATTTATTCATCTGGAAAAAATTATTCTGAAACTCCTTTAATTGTTTGTGTGTAAAGTTAGTTTTTAAATATAATCTAATTTAGGTGGGACTGTTTTTGAAAACTCTGATTTTTATCAAATATATCATTGGAGAAATATGTTTATATTTATTTCTACTGCAAGATATTAGGAATACATTGTAATTAAAAGTTAAAACTCCTCACCTTTAGCGCATCATTAATTAAGAGATGATTTATTTTCAACTAGCTTAAGCATTTGTTTGTCTAATTGCTTTTTACATAGCGTATTCTTTTTTGCTCAATATCTCCACCCCTGACTCAGCACTTCCAAGCCCACAACTATATTTGTCCAAAGCTGCATTTTAATAGGTGTTTTCCTCTTAAGCTGAAAACAGCTGTTCTCCTGACTATTTTCAATGTAAAACTACCAAGCATTGCATTTCCAAGCTGTGGGTTTGTGATGAGGATCCTGACTGCGCAGATGCATCAGATGAAGCCAACTGTGGTGAGTGTTATGTGAATGTGTATCTTACCTATTGTGTTTATGTCATAATCATAGATGGCCATAGTGCAAGGAATATGAACTGATGCAACTGAAGTCTTACATGAGAGTCTGTCTCTGTGTTCTCAGAGTCAATAATGTCAGGTTGGTATTTCGTAAAAAGCAAGGAGGGGTAAGGCAAAAGAGTAAATATCGCTTAGTATAAGTCAAAACTATTTCTGGAAATATAGATTTTAAAAAAGATAGGATAAAACTATCTTCTTTTATTTTAAAGGATTTACATGATATTAGCATTAATAGATAGAAACAATAAAGTACTATTTTCATATTTTTCTAGACTTAATTTTTCTGCTTAAATTCATATTATTTTCCATTCATTCAATAAATATTAATTCTTAAAAAGGGTAAAAATATAAGAAAATAATAAAAGCACTTATTTGTTCTGTTTTAATTGATGACAGTGATCACTTGTTAGTATTTGTTTCTGCATTAGTAATATTTTCACTTCAAATCATTAATTTTAGTTACAATATTTATTTCTTAATTAACATTGAAGAAATAGAGAACATATTCATTTTGTTTAATGCATTTTATCCTATCTTAAAAATGTTGAAAGCTAGACAGAAGAGAATAATATTATCAGGTGTAATTTATTTCACAAACATTTATTAAATATTTATTTGAAACTATTTTATAGGTGAATATACCAAACTTAGCATTGTTGGGGAAATAAAAAATAATCATCTAGCAATTGATTAGAGAAGACAAAGTTTGCCTAACTTAAAGATAGGATTTTCAGGCTTCTTAGACAAATTGTATCTGATTCATTTGCTAGATTTCACATTTGCCAGTTCCCAAGGAAACATTCTTTTCATCAGTTGTTCTGCCTGGGAGTTTCCGGTCAATGCCTTACTCACTCCCCAACTCTCTGGATTCCACTATTTGTTCTGTCACATCACACCTCCCTGTGGTTGCATTTCCTGATTTCTTCTCCTACCTCCCTTCACCTTATCTAGAATTCTGTATCACCTAATAGAGTCTTGCTTCTAAATTGGTTAAGAATCTTTTGCTTCTTTTGAGCAGTTTTGGTATATAAACTGCCGCTTGGCTAATTATTTTTAATTAATGTGTTAGCTATAATCATACTAACTGGAGCTTGTGAGAGGAACTTGAGCTTCCCAAGTCTGCTTTTTTCCAACATGGTACTGAATATGCTCAAACCAAAAGATAGAATTGATTAAAGTGTGTTTTTCTTTTCCCTTAAATGCCTGATGAGGAAACTTGAATCAGGCTACTAAAGAGAGTAGCAAAAGAGCAATATGCAAATGACCATACTCCTGCTATACCCACCAGCCAATCAGGAATTAGTAGGCAAATTAACCCAATCAAGATGGCTATGACCACAGAGAGAGCAGGAGGAAAGCTTGAGTGGCTCCTGGCGAGGAAGAAGCCAAGCTTTTTGCACACCCTGGCGGGCCCAAGACTCTACTTAAGGCATCAAAGTTTCAATGGCTGTGAAAGCAGAAGGCTTGGCTCTGCTCCAGGCTACAAAGTTTCAATTGTAGAAGATAAATAAATCCCAGATACCAGGGCCTCCACTTGTGTCACCGAGGGGCATGGCCAGACTGCAAACCACCACAGATCCCTTGCCCTGGCCACCCCATGTCCCAAGGAAACATCCACCCTGATCCAGGATACCCTTCAGGGCAAACCAGTTAGCCCACATGTGTGCACCAGGCCTCTATCCTATCTGATAAAAGAGTAATATGCAGATTGACCATCACTCCAACACACAAGATGGCTGCCCCATGTGGTCAAAAGATCTTGCCCCCATGTGGACACAAGATGGCCACCACAAGATGACCAGCAGGAGAGGGCAGTTGGCAGGACCCAGGTCTACAGAGGACAGCAGTTAAGGGTGACCAAGCCCACAGGGGAGGATAGTTAGGGGCAAACTGGCTGGCAGGGGAGCACTTAGGCATCAATCAGGCTGGCAGGAGAGTGATTAGGGGGTGATCAGAATGGCAGGCAGAAGCAGTTAGGGGCAATCAGGAAGGCAGGCAAGTGAGCAGTTGGGAGCCAGCAGTCCTGGATTGTGAGAGGGATGTCCGACTGCCCGTTTAGGTCCAATTCAGCAGTCGGACATCCCTCAAGGGGTCCCAGATTGGAGAAGGAGCAGGCTGGGCTGAAGGACACCAGCCCCTTCCCCCGCCCCATGCACAAATTTTGTGCACCAGGCCTCTAGTAGGTATATAAAGATATATTTTTTTTAATTAAAGAAAGTGCCTATTAAATTATAAAGCATTTAAAACTTACTGACTTGTACAGAAAGTTATACAGTAAGTAGCATGTACCATTTTAAGTAGATATTAACATTTGGCCTAAGAGATCTTTTTTAAACACCTAAATCCTAGCAATAGCAACTAAAGCCCACCTCTATCCTTTTCGTTCTCTTCCTCCACCTGTCCTGAAGCAGCAGTGGTTATGCATCATTCACATGCTTTGTGTTTACCTTTACTATCTTGGTAAGCATTTATTAATTATTATATACCTAATAGATTATAGTGTTTTTAATGTTTACATAAACAGTGTTATATTTTCTATACTAATTTGAAGCATAAACATTTTCTAGTATTCTAGTGTATTAATGTGAATAACACATTTTTATATTAAAGATTATTGCTACATTTTATAACTACTATACATTCATTAGCTAATAAAGTACAAAAAAGTTAATAAAATCTATCCTATAGACACCAAAGAGTCTCAGTTCCCAAGCTGTCACTTTGCATAAGAGTTCATTCAAAGCAGATGTGACAATATTCAGAGGCAGGATTCTGTCAATCAGTAGGATAGAAAGCCTGGAATGGGCCTGGGGAGAAAAGCTTTAATACTGATGACTATAAATATAATAAAATAATTCATACTATTTTAATTTACTTACATGTAAATTTAGTTATTTGCAGAATTTTTATTAACTTGCATTTAGAATCACATTTAGTATGTGATATTTGTCTTTCCTTGACTGGCTTATTTTGCATAACATAATCATCTTCAGATCCCTCCATGCTGTCTCACTTTATATGTGGAATCTAATGAATAAATAAACTGATGAATAAAATAGAATCAGAGACATGGAAACATGGAACAGACTGAGGAATCTCAGAGAAAAGGGGGAAAGGTAGAGATTAAATAGAGATCTTATCTGCATATATGCATTGCCCATGAACACAGACAATAGGGTGGTAAAGGCCTGAGGCAGGGTGAGAACCTGGTGGTGGGGGGTAAGGGGAAAAAACAGGAAGAGGATATCTGTAATACTCTCAATAATAAAGATTTAAAAAAAATAACATTTAGCAAATGTTAGTCCCATGATTTCAAGATAATTCATGGCAGAGAAGTTCTATGCTTATATATGCAGGAAGCATGATGTATAAATTTTGTATATTGGAAAACAGTACATACTTGTTTTACTCAGTGAATACATTTTCTAATATGTGACATCACGATCTCTGTCTTAAATAATTGAAGGGTGGGGCTATGCACCTTTATGTTAGCAGGTGAGAAGGAGGACGGTCCCGCTAAAGCACAATCTCTGGGAGTGTGGTGCTCTCCACTGCCCGATTGGTATGATCTATATGAGTGCTGTAATCTCTGCTGTGGATGCA
Source organism: Lasiurus cinereus (assembly GCA_011751065.1). Lineage (NCBI taxonomy): Eukaryota > Metazoa > Chordata > Mammalia > Chiroptera > Vespertilionidae > Lasiurus > Lasiurus cinereus. The sequence continues at coordinate 44,565,402 of JAAGEH010000393.1, forward strand.
GGCATTGCCACTCATTGCCTGAGTGTAGGCCTATTTCTGTCAATGTCATTTTCATATGTGTGGGTTTATCTGTGTGTGTGTGTGTGTGTGAAGAGATAAATAAAGATCCTCTTTTATACTGAAATATTTTGGTTTCAATAAAGCCCTTGAAGGAGAGCCTGCCCCCCCAAATTTTCCTCTAGCTTTTCCACAAAGAAATGAATGAACTGCATGTGAATTATTAAATTGTCAAAGTGGAACACGTTTAGTCTTCCTATGACTATCTTCAGTAACTTTCACACATTGACTCTCTCTCTACCAAGAAGATGTACATTATTTGCTGATATCATCTTATTTTTTTTCTGTCTTAATAATAGAGAAAACTGTGATATTTAAATTTTGTTGCTCAAAACTGAAATGGAGTCCACACAATGAGTCAGGAGGCAGGCAAACTCTTACAAATTTTGGATTGATCTGTAGTAAAAGCCATAAGAGAAAATAGCTTTTGACCAGTGAGGTTTATAATTGAGTTTGTCAAAAAAAGAGAAACTACATATTTGTTTTAATAAGAGCCACTTTGTATAGTTGATTTCCTTAAATAAATTGAGACAAAACTGTAATAGTCCATGACATTGTTGTTTGAAAAATGTTATACTTGCTCTCCCAACTATATTTAATTCTTTAGAAACAAAAAATAAAATAATACACACACATGCACATATACACACATAGGCAAAAGCTAGTTGTAGATTTATAGCAGTATGTGAGAAGAGTGTTAGGCACCATATAATAACAATATGTAAGAACTGTAGAACTTTAACATTTTTCTTTCTTTACTCCATCATTAGAGCAAAAATAATCATGTTTGTTTTAGTTTATGCTTCTGTTTACCTAACATTTGGGTTGGTTATTTCCTTGGAGTATATTCTACCATTTACATTTTCAGGGCATAGTCTACTTTGCCTAGTACTATGTTTATATGATTATGCTGTATATTAGTAAATGAAATAAGTAGAGTGAAAGTTTATAATGTTGTTTTTTTAACACGAATATCTGGTAATGCATTTATACATAGAAGAATATTTTTTTTTACCATTTAAGAAAACCTATATTTGTGTTTATTAGTTAAAATCAGTTGAGGATTCAAGCAGTATCAGATTTTGCTTATGAAAATGCTATTCATTATTATCCATTAACATTTCAGGACATTATATAGTAAGGAGAATAAAAGACTTTTTATAGAGCTGTAACTATGCCATTTATTAGCTTTGTGATCTGTATATAGGGTACTCATATTGTATAGATGACCATGTTAGCCATACATATGGTCCAATCAGTCTAGATTCAAAGTTCAGGATGCAAGGTCTCTTGGCTAGATTTTTCATGCCATTAGACCACTGTTCATATATCTTTCCTTGTTCAGGATCATGTGGGAAATAATGTGGGTAGAGAGACAGGTAATGTAGAATTTAGTTTGAGATATGAAATTTGTTATCTCTTTCAAAGTTATAGATGTCAGAGTAAATTAGTACTTATTTTATTGTTCTTTGAAATCTTAACCTTACAATTAATATTTACATTTTTTTAATTCAAAAATTTGAGAGATATTATAAAAAATATGAACAGAGATTCTTCATGAAAAGAGTCCTTTGTGGGAACCTCTTTCTACATCCCACGTAGTTCAGGGTTCCCGGTTCAGGGTTCGGGTTCTGGAGGAGGCCATTCGCAAATGAAAAGAGAGACTAGAAAAGCATTAATTTGGCGAAACTGGGGGGCCAGGCGGGAACCTTCCTCCAGTGGAAAGACTACCACCTTCCTTTGGCCTTGCCATCCCTTTTATTCAGGTTTTTGGGATACACCCTTTGCCCCAAAGCAGGTAATTCCAGTAACAAGTAGATTATCTTTATCAGTAAGGATTTACATAATTATTTGACGGGGAAGTTCATTATCTCAATTAGATAGGGAGTAGCTGTCTTTGACCTTTCAGAGCTTAAAGGCTGACCATCCTTCCGGGTTCCTTCTCCACTTTCTATCAGTGAGACAATTATTGGTTTCCGGCAGTCTTTGACCTAAGAAAGTGGCTTAAAGATATGACTTAAGGGCTAGAAAACAAAAGTAGACAGCAGATCTTCCATATGGATCATTTTGTCCATATAATTTCAACATTTCCCTTCACTAGGAAGAATGAAAGAAAATTGAATAGGACATAACTTTCTCACCAGTCATTCAATATTATCTAACACCATGTTCATATACTGAACTATCCAGACCATGATCCACAGCTTACCATCTATGTCATGGGGGCCACACATTTGAAAACATGCTTCTGCTCTTAAGTAAATCTACACTAATACAAGAGAAACATACTAATTGACCATACCTTTGCAATGCTCACCAGCTAATCAGGAGTGAGTGTGCAAATAAACCCATCATCTTTGTTGCATACACAGGCACCCTGAGCAGCCTGGGGCAGAGTGGGATGCTTGTATCATCACCATGGTGATGTTGCAGATGGTCCGCACAACCCTAGATGCTCTGGGCCTCTGGGCAGCATGGGAAGGTGGAAAGGACACTCCATGCCAGAGTGGAAAGGCTGCTCTGGGCCACAGCAAAAAGGTGGCTCCAGTCAAAATGAAGGCAGTGCCAGCAGCCAGGGGAAGGAAGACCCATTCTTGCAAGAATCTTTGTGCATTGGACCTCTAGTCCTATCTAATAAAAGAGTAATATGCAAATTAATCATCACTCCATTACACCCACAAGCCACACCCTCCAGCCAATCAGGGGTGAGCATGCAAATTAACACAAGCAAGATGACTGTGGCCAAGGAGAGAGCAGGAGGGAGGCTTGAGTTTCCCCAGCGATGGAGGAAGCCAAGCTTTCCGCACACCCTGGCCAGCCCAGACTTCCACTCCAGGCTATAAAGATTGAATTATAGAAGATAAATAAATCCCAACAAAAATGGCGACAGCCACGGAGCTGGAGGAAACAGGAGGCTAGGGTTGCCCCCTGCAATGGAGGAAGCCAAGCTTCTGCAGCTCTGGCCTGCCTTGGCCTCTGATTAAGGGTACAAAGTTTCAATTATAGAAGATAAATAAATCCCAACAGAAATGGCTGCCACCCCAGAGCCAGCAGAAGGCTTGGCTCCACTCCAGACTACAAAGTTTAAATTGTAGAAGATAAATAAATCCCAGATACCAGAAGTAATATCCAGATTGACCATCACTCCAACACATAAGATGGCTGCTCCATATGGTCAAAGATCCTTCTCCCATGTGGACACAAGATGGTCACCACAAGATGGCCACCACAAGATGCAAGGGAGGTCAGTTATGGGTGATTAGGCCAGTAGGGGAGGGCAGTTGGGAGAGTCCAGACCTGCAAGGGAGGACTGTTGTGGGTGATTAAGCTTGCAGGGGAGGGCAGTTAGGGGATACCAGGCCAGCAGAGGAGGGAAGTTGGGGATGACTGGGCTGGCAGGGAAGGGCAGTTAGGGGCAAACAAGCCTATAGCAGAGCAGTTAGGCATCAATCAGGTTGGCAGGGTAGTGGTTAGGGGGTGATCAGGCTGGCAGACAGAAGTGGTTAGAGATAATCAGGAAGGCAGGCAGATGAGCAGTTGGGAGCCAGCAGTTCACTGGTGTCAAGCCTAAACGGGCAGTCAGACATCCCTTGAGGGGTCCCAGACTGGAGAAGGTACAGGCTGGGCCAAGTGACACCCCCCACACCCAATGCATGAATTTCATGCACCAGACCTTTAGTTAATAAATAAACACAAATACAGTTCTATTTTTGAGATCATGCATTTTCCTCTTCCTGCAGTTTTTTTCTATGATAATAGTATATGCTGTAGGTACATCATACTGTTTTCAGGGAATTAAGACATTCCTAATATTTTAACTCTTTGCATTATGCAAGTCATTTAAGGAATTATAATAGTGCTTTTTAAAAGGGTGCCTGCCTTGTTTTAAAAGGGTGTCTGCACTATTCTAAAGTTCCTCCTAGTATACATAAAGAGTAAATAATACTGAAGATATATCAGTAAAGAAAATCAATTCTAGAATTATTATTATCAATTTTTCTTATTAATTTTGTATGAATAAATAATTGGTAGATTAAGGTACTAGTGTTTATTGATAAGAAACTATTTGCCTATGCTAACATTATTTACTCTTATTATGCTGTCAAAAACTTTGACCATGTGGAATGATGCTGACATTGTGTTTGGTCCAATTTTGAAAAACTCTTATAAGAAAGCATTTTTTAAAATTTCATGACATTTGGTCATTGATCACTGGGCATGGACTATCCAGATCTTTTTTTGGAAGTTAAGTCTTGGCACTAAATGCTGTATATCTTGGCACTGAAACAAATGTAAGAAATAAGCATGCTAAAATCTTTAGTTTAGAACAATTAAACTAAAAATAATTACATGTGCCTCTTTTTACTGAAGATTTGGCTATCCAAAAGCTATCAGTCATTAATTTAAGATTCATACTAGTCTTAAATTCCAGACATTCGTTCATGTAATTTTATTTTCATAGCTGGAATTTACTACTTCTTGATAGTACAAAATTATCCATCCACTTGGTTTCATTTTTTGGCTTAATGCTATAACTTAGTAATTTTTAGTATTTTATTGACAGATGGAATGTGTTCACTAATCATGCTGAATTAACACAAAATGCATTTCTAACCATACCCACAAAAAAAGACAGAGCTGAAAATATAAAATCCACTAAATTCCATGTAGAGTGCATATATGGATATAATATTCATGGACTCTGATGAAAGCATCATTAGAGGTCATGTGGTTAAAGTAGGGACACATTTGTCATTTATATAAATCTGTATAAACAAACAAACACAGAATGTTTTATAACTAAAGTCCTCATACTATAAATGGATCCTTTTGTTGTTGTTTTTTTTTTGTTTGGTTTTTTTTAGTCCTTTCCATTGGAAATTTTGTCTTTGTTTAAGGATTCTCAAATTATTTTTTTTACATTCTTTTTTAGGCCAAATTATTCTATTTTATTTACTCTCTCTCCATGGATTCTATTTTTCATTCTCTTAAATCTCTCTCCTAAAACCTTCCCAGTTTCTATGCTTTGCTATTTATTGAGCTGTGGAACAAAATGAAGCATTTTTAGTCAGATAATGTGTTATCCTCTGTTTTCCATTACTTTATGCCCACTTTTGTGTTCCAATATTGTGTTTGATTAAAAGCACACAGAATCAGTGTTCATTCTGTTGATCTCCACAGTTAATCATAAAACAAGGATATTGGGGAGTACTATAAGAAAAAATTTGAGCTATCTTTTTAAGGTTTAAAAAACTGGACTTTAAATCCCATTGGAAATGGAATTCTCTTTTTATCAATAAACAGATGACAGAATTGCGAACTTTCTATAAAGGACCAACTTAATTATGTGCTAAGATCTGCTGAGGTGGAGATGATATTGCTTACTGTGGAGCAAATCATTCTGCAAATGACAGCAAATTAGCATGGTCTCTGGTATGTGAATGTCTGCCATGTGAATACAAATAGTTTAAAAGTATGTCTTAATGACATATGCAATTTCATGTTAAAATGGTAAGTGTCTTCTTGTTTAGATGATTTTAGTTTAGAATAAAATTAGTACCTTTGGCTCTCCAGCCACGTTAGTCAGGGAAATATGAAATTGCTCAGCTTAATGCCTTCCTAGGTGAGCATTGCATTTTAGCAGGCAACAGCAGACAGTCACAGTGATGGATTTCCTATTGGAAACTTCAGTTCAGATCTGTGTCTAAAGGGATTTTCTCTAAAGCTAACATTCTTAAACATTGGCAGAGAAAGGAAAACCAATGTTAATACCTCTGCAGTTTCTAAGAAATTTAAGATTGAAGATAAAGGATTAAGATGGCTTTACTTTTTTTTCTTAGGCCTCTAACCATAATCTTTGTAATATCAACTCCATATTTGAGGTCCAATATGATGGAATTGTGTGTTAGCGTTGGTGTCTGCAAGTGTATTACATTTATGTTTTCTATAGCTAAAATGATGCAAGCAATCTGTCATTATTATACCTTTTACAAATAACACATTTAGGGCTTCTTTTAAAACTCATTTTTTATTACAGTATTTATCAATTTGTAATGTGTACTTTAAAAGTTCACGTTTCCCAATATTCTGTTAAATGTACCTTTTTAAGATATAACAGATTTTCAAGATTTTAATAATCTGCCATGGTTGTATATAATAAGCATGCTTCATAAATCCTTTTGGAAAATGATCTACTTAATAACATTTATTCACATGAGTAAATTTATAGATATCACACTAGTAGTATGATAGAATGCTAAAAAAAAATGTGGCCTCATGATTGACTAACCATGTATAATATTAAGTGTATGAACCTCCATTAAGAGGACTAAGTAAGATTATATTTTCAAAATTATTTACATCTGACACAAAATAGGTTGTAATTAAATTTCCTTGCCTCCTGATTTTTTTTTCTGATACTGTTAGAAATAGGGAAAGGAATACTGTTTAAATCTAGTATTTTGGAACTAGATTTGATTTATTTATCTGCATCTACATATTTTTCACAATGTACTATATCTTGTTCAGTTGCATATGTGTTTCTATGTCCATTTTCTAAAAGATGAGCAGAAATCTTTTTGGCAGTATCCAAAGAAAGGGCTCTACATAAAGCCATTTTAAGTCTAGAACATTGTGAAATGATTCAGAAGTTGGCTAGAACCAAAGCAATTAGACTTATAAAGTGAAGAAACCATTGTAAAACTTTATTTTTTAGTTAAATTTTCTTAGTTGATTTATGTGAAGACTTTACTATGAAGATCATTCCTGAATAAGACATCATTCTCTCTTGTGGAGGAAATAATGACATGTTTGCTTCTTTTGGGATCTATTCTCCTTTTATATTTTCATGAGACTTTGGTGCCTGGTAAAAGGGTCATTTTAAAGAAAGGTTTCAGCTTAAGATGTTGGCTAAAGGTTTGGTTACTAAAAATAAGGTTTGGTTACTAAAAATAATGAAGCATTCCCTGGCTCAGTGGATAGCACATAGGCTCGAGGACTGAAGGGTCCCAGGTTCAATTCCAATTAAGGACCTGTACCTGCATTGCAAGCTCAATCCCCAGTCCCTATCAGAATGCATGTGAGAAGCAACCAATCGATGTGTCTTCCCTGGTCCCTGTCCCTTCCACTCTTTCTAAAAATCAATGGAAAAATATGCTCAGGTGAGGGTTAACAAATAGTAAATAATAATAATAATAATATATACAAAAATAATAATAAAGGGTAACCAAAAATAGTAGTAGAGATTTGTGAGATTCTGAGGATTTTTTTTCCAAAATTCATTTTTATTGTAACTCCAGACTCCTTCCCAACACTCAGGTTTGTTTATCTACTATTTGAATTGTGTTTTATTAACATACTAGAAGCCCAATGCATGAAATTCAAGCAAGAATAGGCCTTCCTTTCCCTAGCTGCCAGCATAGGCTTCCCTTTGGCACTAGGGACACGGCCTTCCCTTGCAGCCCCAGCTTCATCTGAAAGATCATCCAGAAGGATATCTGGCCTAATTAGCATATTATACTTTTATTATTATAGATATTTAAGTGTAATTAACTATGGCATATGTCTCTGACTATTATAAAAATTATATAAAGTCAGAAACTGGGATTAAAAAAAGATGAAATAATTAAATTTAATGGAGGTCATAAGGTATGTCAATCATTCTCCTGTAATACTCAGAGAAAACTTTGAATTGGGTGGCATTGATATTGTTATTATGGTTATTCTTATTTCCATTTAATAAATGATGAAATGAGAATCAGAAAGGTAAGGCCAATACCTAGGTTAACTAACTGGTAACATGGATTTAAACCAATGTCAGTCCAACCTCAGAGAAAAATAGATCTCTACATTCTCATTTCAACCTCGTCACGATTTTGCCACTAACTAGCATTGGAACCTGAAGAAGTCATATAAGGTCTCGGGCTCTTTCTTATAATTTGATGCCTGGATATAATTATTTTTCTCCCAGATAGTAATTTCATAATCTGTAAATAGTAAGAATGTGAATATAGTTCATATAATAATACCAATAGAGTATATTAGTATTTATTTTCAGAATTTCTTGTATAAATTGTTTCCATTTTCTTAGTGATCCTTTTCTATCCAGTTAGTTGCAATGCCTAAGAGAAGAGAAATTATCTAATACAAAGAATGCTTATGTAATTGAGAAATATTTAAGTTCACTGTTAATTGAAACTGTTTCAAATTAATAGTTTATATTAAAATAATAAGTTCAATAAATATGTTTCATATAGATATAGAAATCTTATAGAAATGTACTTCTTTATTATATCAAAACAGATTTCATCAATATATAAGAATGAAAGTTTGTGCAAATCTCTTTAATAGAACTAAATTTAGCTCCCATTGTTGAATTAGCTATTTCATTCATTAGAATTAGAAAATCTCAGGAGAAAACCTGAGATTTTGTGTTTTCAACTTTAAGAGATTTACAGATTTATATAGTGATGCATACATTTTATTAATTCATATGCCTACAAATCTCAATGCTTTCTATAAACTTTTTGAGCATCCATCCGTTTGAATAGAGTAAAATCAATTTTTTTTTACTTCATCCAGGAAATTTAATTCCAGTTTATCCCTTTCTTTTTACTCCTTCCTTACCATCCCTTAGATTTTATCACTTTAATCTTTCCTCTTAGCTTTCTTTCTCACATTATTCTTTCCTTATTTTCTCCCCAATTCCAATAAGAGTTAACACAATAAATGTAGTGTGGATTCCATGCATTTTGTTTTCTTACTTCAACATGATACCGAGATGAATGAATTTGAAATTTCTTCTACCATAATTTGAAATCCAGTGTATATTCCCTTTACCAAAAGAAATTTGTTAGTTAAATATTGGGAGAAGGAAAGGGCTATTATACTTAATCTTCTCTACATTATACTCTTATTTCCTTTTGTATCTGTTAAAATTAATCTTCTATCTATCAACATTGCACTCCAGATTATTGACAGTGCTTGCCTCGTAATTACATCATTCCACATTTTAGTTATTCCCTCAAGATTTGTTCCATCTCTAAGTTTGACAACACTGTATTTTATATTCTTATATAATGTCTTAATAAATTAAGATGGGGTATATTGGCATACTATCATAGTAATCTATCCAAGTGACATCAATATTATTCTTTAGGTCTAGTTTTTCACCATTTTAGAATTAATTTTGAAACTATTATTCAAAATCAACACATTTATTCAAAGACATAATTGAATTTCAGTTTGAAGGTACAGCATGCCCAAATGTTGCATTGATATATCATAGTAAGTATGATTCATTTTTTTGTCTCACCCATTGTCCCTGTATAACATTTGGTGTTCTATTTCTCGCAGACACTGTTTTTCTTCCAGAATTCTTCTTAAGGCAATCTATATCAACATGTAAGTCTTATGTATAGCATATTCTTTGAGGAATATACACATTCATTGCTTAGTTCATTTATTGTATTGGTGTTTTTATTGCATTTATTTAATAACCTGCTGTCTCTCTGATAAATGTGATTCCATAGCAGATGCAGTGTTTTCATAGGAGGCAAGCAAGCCTATTAAAAGGTGAATAAAGACATCTGACAGGGAAGCACACCATTAAGGTTTGTAAAGACATTTGGGAATGCAGCCAAGCAAACAATCATGTACTCTAAGCAGAATTTAAAAAAAAAAATCAATACCTTGCTTACTAGGCAGCCAATAAGGAAATGATAAAATAAAGCTTAATGTGATTATTTATTAATAATTTAGCACATAGTTAACTTAAGTCCAGTAAGGGGCATGTTCTGTGTTGAGAGTGAGGGCATATATATGGACTCTATATGTTTCCCTTAGCATGTAAAGTATGCCAGATTAGGGAGGGGAAAAACCCACATATTTCAGAAATTACAAATTCTATCACTGGAAGTTTTACAATATTGTTGATATTTATCTCTGATTGTAAATAATACTCACAGCATGACTGTCATTTCTTTTCCTAAACCTGTTGCTGCTTCATGGTTTTTGGTAAAGGCAAAACTACATTTTTCTTTTAAATTTTGGCACAACTTTTGAGACACATACAATTTTATTTATCTCTTAGAGTCCACAGAACTGAGATCTTAGTGTATGATGGCAAAAGAAAAAGGCACTTTGTTTGGGGAAATTATTTGTGATACAGTTTTAGAATGGGTGATAGTGCAGATATTGGAGTCAGATGATATGAATTCAAGTCCTGATTCCACAATTTAAGAGCTGTGGCTTTGGGATAAGTAATTTACTTTAACCTGACCTTTAGAATTTTCAGTACAGTACATTTTTTCTACAGACTTGCTAAGAGGATTACATAAATCAGGCTTAGCCTTGAACCTAGCACACAAAACCCCCCATAATAAATATTGGCTGTTATTATTGTGTATGTTTTTAATTTATTTTTATTGTTGACAGTATCACAGACATTATTATTGTTTTTAAGCTACAATATAAAAGTCAACCTGTAATAAAAATGCAAATACTGCTCATAACAATTTTACTTATGAATCTTTTCAGAGAAACGAAATTTACTCTATTATAATGCAATAAAAATGCCAATATTATAAACAATAAAATACAATTCCATTTGAAATGATAGATCTATGTGTTACTTCTAGCCAATAAATCTAGTAAAAAAAATCAAATCATTGATCTCTAGTCAAATCTGGTCACTAGATGCATTTCATTTTGTATGATATACTCAATATTTTTTTCAAAGACAAACGTGGTTTGTTAGTACCTATTGTATACTTTGTCAGTGGACGCCATCCTGTTTGCCTTGTAAGCAAAGAAAAATAAGCTGAGAACAAGGTAGTAATTCAGAATATACAGGCCAAAGAATCCACCATGGCAGTTACATATTCTGTGTTTCTGTATTGCTTCAGCCATTTAGTAATTTCCATCTTTACTTTTGGCATAAACCTAAATAAGTAAGTACCTAAAATTCATTGGTCAGAAAAGGAAGAGGCTAAGTATATATGCTCTCCTCTAGGGAGGAGAAATAGCAAGAGAAATTCTACACAAAGCCTTGCCTGCTGGTAGTTCTGGTCATCACCATTGGATGGTCTTCATTATCTCTCACCATTCATCCTTCCTCAGCTTCATCCACCCTCATAACCATGCTGTTCTTTAGACACTCCTAGTCTATTTAGATTATGTTTCTCCTTGGGATGCCCCTTTTCTCAGATAATGTTATGATTCAATCCTTTTCTCTTTGTCAGTATTCAAGGCCACACTCAATATAGCATTTTCACATTATATTATTTAAAATTTCCCCTCTGCACACATTCCCTACCCCCTTCTTCCTTTCATTTCTCATGTAGCATTTATTACCCTCTAATAAATAATAATTATTTTTATTCATGATAATCTTTCAAATGCCCACTTTGCCATTAACATATAAACTCAATGAAGGTAGAGGTTTATGTGTGTAAGTCCTATAAGCTCAGGACCGTGCCTATTATATGGTCAGCCTTATGCATGTTTTTAGAATAAATGATTATATAAATCCTTTGTTAAGTTGGGTTTTTCCCGAATTAACACAAGCACTCACAAATATATAAGTATAAGTAATTCACAAGGGAGATGAATTTAGAACTACTGATAAGATAGTGGGGAAGTTAACTACAGAAGGAAAAGAAGAATAGAGGATTCCTTACTGTGCAGATTACTGCAAGAAGGAAATCCATTCTACCAGGAAACTTTGGGATAGCATAGAACAAAGGATAGAGCTAACATATTTATTCAGCTACTCCTGCCAATCATTGTCATAGGGCTGCTCTTGGAAAGGGAGGGACATTGATGCCTGGAAAGACATTTCTAGATTGGGGCTAGGCAGATTCACATATGCTTACATTTAAAAGTCATTGGCTCAGCATGGACAAGTAAGGTAGATACACAGGATACGAGATACAGTGTGCTTCAAATCCATATAACAGAGCAAAACTTTGTCACTTGGGGTTTAAAGAGTCTAGGACATCTCTATATTGAGGGCATACTGAATAGCTCAATGTGTTGTCCACTTTGGCTACCACTATACATTTTCAACCAAACCTTTGCATTCAGCTGATAGAAGATGTAAATATGCATTAAATTTATTTTTAAACATTTAAAAAGGGAATTGTGAAGACTATCTAAATGTGTGAGGAACACAAGACCATGTTATTATGAATCCATATAATTATATTATAGTCTAAAACTAATACTCATCAGTCACCATCATCTAACACAGCTGTTTTCATTTTCTCTTATTAGCCTCTTTCTCTCCTTTCCTTTCCTTTTCTTTTAATATATTTTTATTGATTTCAGAGATGAAGGGAGAGAAAGAGAGAGAGAGAGAGAGAGAGAGAGAGAGAGAGAGAGAGAGACATCAATAATGAGAGACAATCATTGTCCAGCTGCCTCCTGCATGCCCCCTACTGGGGATTGAGCCCGCAAAGCCCAGCATATGCCCTTGATCAGAATTGAACCTGGGACCCTTCAGTCCACAGGCCTACACTCTATCTACTGAGCCAAACTGGCTAGGGCAAGCTCTTTTAATAATTGCTTTACAGCCTTAATAACAAAGCACATGCTACTATCTCTATTTTTTATAATCTTCTCTATTGAAAGGATTTTGTGTATGGAAATAAAACATGAGTTGACAAGAGAGAATTTAGGTTAGCTAAAATGAGATTGCCCACCAGACAGTGGTGTTGCTTAAACATGCTTTCCTTTCATCCATACTATCTTCCAGAGAGGAAAATATTTATTGCAGGCACAGTTAGCAATATAAACTATGAATTCTCTGTTATTTTGGATGTGGAGAAGAAAATAAAGAAACCTTCATTCTAGATGCATATTAAATATTCTTATCTATGATGGACAACAAAGAAAGAGATATTTAATAGTTTAAATGTTATCAAATAAAATTTTAAATGATACAAGGTAAAAACTGTTTAAAAAAATAATTATACCATTTAATACTGAAAATACTAAAGAAAATACAATACTAGGATGGTAAAATAACTTCTATTTTAGTGCATGGAGTTTATACACTAAAATATGTTTATTTTAGAGAAAAAAATGACAATATTATAATCTTTAAAAACTAAGGTCATATTGAATAAGTGATGACATAATGTGTGTTTTTGTAGATAAAATGGGTTTATATATGCTTATATGTATATGCACATGTGTACAAATATAAGCATATATATTTATAAACCTTAACTTTTTAAATAATTAAGCTGCTACATTTTATTTGTCTATTTATTTTTTAATTTTTATTCTTTGATTTGAGAGAGAGAAAGAAAGGTAGAAAGGGGGAGAAAGAGAGATATAAAGAGAGAGAGACATGGAATGGACTTGGTTTTCTGATTAATTATGCATTCATTGCTTGATTCTTAATATGTGCCCTGACCAGAGATGGAACTCAAAACGTTGATGTATAACTCCAAACAATCTACACATCCACGGCTAAGGTATTAAATCCTACCTAATAAAAGAGTAATATACAAGTTGACCATCACTCCAACACACAAGATAGCTGCCCCCATGTTGTCAAAGATGGCTGCCCCCATGTGGACACAAGATGGCCACCACAAGATGGTCAGTAGAAGAGGGAAGTTGGGAGGGACCAGGCCTGCAAGGCAGAGAAGTTGGGGATTATCAAGCCTGCAGGGGAGGGCAGTTAGGGGTAACCAGGCTGGCAGAGGAGGGAAGTTGGGGCCGACTGGGTCTTCAGAGAAGGGCAGTTGAAGAGGATCCAGACCTGCAGGGGAGAGCAGTTAAGGGTGAACAGGCCTGCAGGAGGGGAAGTTAGGGGCAAACAGGCTAGCAAGGGAGCAGTTAGGCATCAATCAAGCAGGCAGAGGAGTGGTTAGAAAATGATCAGGCTGGCAGGTAGAAGCAGTTAGAGATAATCAGGAAGACAGGCAGGTGAACAGTTGGGAGCCATCAGTTCTGAGTTGTGAGAGGGATGTCCAACTGCCCGTTTAAGCCCAACCCTATTGGAATTGGGCTAAACAGACAGTCAGACATCCCTTGAGGAGTCCCAGATTGGAGAGGGTGCAGGCTGGCCTGAGGGACACACCCCACATGCATGAATTTCATGCACCAGGCATATAGTTTTAGATGAAATTGTAACCACAAAATAGAAGTATTAAGGAAGAATAAACAATAAGTATTTGAATGGTTTGATATTCAATTTGTTGGCACAATTTTTACTTCAACATTCTTGACTGAATTTATTATGAATTTCCAAAGCATATTGGGTAGAAAAATGATTTAGAGTAGTTGCTTAAAAACAGAGATTTTTCTTTGAAAACTATGATTGCTTTTAATGTTCCCACATACATGCACAGTAGCACAGAAAAGATATTCCATTTATTATAAACTATACAGTTAGAATTATTTTCCTACAGAGATGCCTAGCAGCAAAATATAAGAATATGTGAAACAACTTTTTTTTAAGTCTTGAAACCTATTTGTCCAAGATTTCAAATAAACATGGTTTAAAGTACAATGATAAACATAACCATATAACCACATATTATCGTGATGCTTATCAGAATCTGTCTGACTACTACCTCTCTTCTCATACTCTTTTACTAAGGCAGTGTAAAGTATAATAACTGTCACTAAATAAAAGTTATTTTGAAACAGATATTGACACTTAATTATAAAGACAGCATATATATTGTAAATATTAATTATCTTCCTATTCAAATTGGGGGGAAAATTGAAAACCAAACTTTAGAGGACTGCTTTATTAAAGTATATCCACAAAATAAATATTATCTATAATAATAAAAACATAGTATTCTAATTAGACCAGGTGTCCTTCTGCACAAAACTGGGGCTATGAATGAAACCTAGGTGTTGGGTGCCTGCTGGTGGCTGGAGGAAAACCTGGATCCCAGGTGCCAGATGGAAGCCGGTGCTAGCAGCCAGGTAAAGGAAGGCCTACTCTTGATGAATTTCATGCATTAAGCCTGTAGTACAATCATAAAACTGATTTATATAAGAACTAGAGTCACAGTGTATGAAATTCATGCATTGGTAGGGTCCCTAGTGGCTGCTGGCCACTTACCAGGGCCTCCTTTCCTTCCCCAGGCTAGCCCAGCCCACTGGTCAAACTCGAGGTGACCTCTTGGACAATTTGCATTCTATGGTTTTATTATATAGGATTTTAATGACCTAAGAAAATTATTTCCTTATATATTTTTTAATATATTTAATTGATTTTTTTTTTTACAGAGAGGAAGGAGGAGGGATAGAGAGTTAGCAACATTGTCAAGAGAGAAACATCAATTAGCTGCCTCCTGCACACTACCTACTGGGTATGTGCCTGCAACCTAGATACATGCCCTTGATCAGAATTGAACCTGAGACACTTGAGTCCACAGGTCCACACTCTATTCACTGAGTCAAATCAGGCTGGGCCTTATAATTTTTGGTGAAATAAGCAGTATACAAAATTGTATTAACTTTTTGTCATAAAGAAACATAATCAAGTTTTCTTTGTGTTGTGTAGCCCATATACATGTATATGTATTTGTTTATGTATATGTATATGTACATTTATAAGAGAGAAACATGCAATTGACTGTATATCTGCTATACCCACAAGCCATGCACACCAGCCAATCAGGAGTGAGTATGCAAATAACCCAACCAAGATGGCTGTAGCCATGGAGCGAGCAGGAGGCTTGGGTTTCCCCAGCAATGGAGGAAGCCAAGCTTCCTGCCCTCTCTGGCCGGCCCTGGCCTCTGCTCAAGGCTAGAAAGTTTCAATGATAGAAGATAAGTAAATCCCAGATCACAGGGCCTCTGCTAGGGTCACTGGGGGGTGTGGCTGGCCTGAAAACTATTACAGGCCCTCACCCAAGCTGCTCCACACCCCAAGGGAACTCTCACCCTGATCCAGGACACCCTTCAGGGCAAACCAGCCGCCACAACGCCCCCCCCACATGTACCAGGCTTCTATCCTATCTAATAAAAGAATAGTATGCAAATTTAGTGTAACTCTAGGTGGTTGCACCCATGTGCTCAAAGATGACTGCCCCCATGTGGACACAAGCTGACCACCACACAATGGCCAGCATGGGAGGGCAGTTGGGAGGAACCAGGCCTGCAAGGGAGGGAAGTTGGGGGCAATCAATTGTGCAGTGGAGGAGGGCGATTAGGAGGGAACACGCCAGCAGAGGGAGGAAGTTGGGGGCAACTAGGCCTGCAGGGAAGGACAGCTGGCGGGGACCCAGGCCTGCAGAGGAGAGCATTTGGGGGTGACCAGACCTGCAGGGAAGGGCAATTAGGGGCAATCAGGCTCACAGGGGAGCATTTATGCATTAATCAGGCTGGCAGGGGTGTGCTTAGGGGATGATAAGGCTGGCAGGCAGAAGCATTTAGGGCAATCAGAAAGGCATGCAGATGAGCAGTTAGGAGCCAGCAGTCCTAGATTGTAAGAGGGATCCCAGATTGGAGAGGGTGCAGGTTGTGCCTAGGAACACACACCCCTGTGCATGAATTTTGTTCACTGAGCCTCTAGTGTATATATATATTACATTGTCTTACATTTCCATAAAAAAGTATATTTTATATAAATTTTTACAATTTATAAAATGGTATTTTTAAGAAATGCAATTATATTGAAGCTAAAAATGTCTTATAGACCTGATAATTAAAAATATAAACAAATAATAAAAGTAAAACATTTTCATTTAAAGACCTCAAGGATCTTGTAAATATTTTTTTCTTTTTTTTTATTGTGTTACATGTATACATATCTCCCCATTGCCCACCCCCTCCCAGGCATACCTCAACCCCCCAGTGTCTTGTGTTCATTGGTTATGCTTATATGCATGCATACAAGTCCTTTGGTTGATCTCTTGTAACCTTTAAAAATTTTATATAGGAATGTGTTTTCTACAGCATTTAAATGTCTTAATGGATCTAATATTTTGTGTGTCCTAAACAGGTTACCAAGGTTTAGTCTTTGCACATAAAATAAATACAATGATTCACAAAGTTGTAGTAAAATATTTTATTCACTTAAAACAAGATAATAAATATAGAGCATTTGAAAGACTGCTTAGAACATAGAAGTTTTAAATAATAACTTTTCTTCCAAGTTTATATAGCTTGTTTACTATTAAAATGTCATTACAATCCACTTCTTTTACATTTTTTTAATTTTTTTGTTTTTATTAATATTTTATACATATCTCCCCATTGCCCCTCTTCCTTCCAGGCATACTCCAACCCCCCAGTGTCTATGTTCATTGGTTATGCTTATATGCATGCATACAAGTCCTTTGATTGATCTCTTATCTACCTCACCTAACTTTAATCTTCCTGCTGTAATTTCGCAGTCTGTTTGAAGCTTTACTGTCTCTGTATCTACCCTTTTGTTCATCAGTTTATAATGTTCTTTACTATCCACAAATGAGTGAGATCATGTGATGCTTCTCCTTCATTGACTGGCTTATTTCACTAAGCATAAGGCTCTCCAGTTCCAACCAGGTTGCTGCAAATGGTAAGAATTCCTTCTTTTTAATGGCAGCATAGAATTCCATTGTGTAGATGTACCACAGTTTTCTGATCCACTCATCTGCTGACGGGCACCTAGGCTGTTTCCAAATTGTAGCTATTGTAAATTGTGCTGCTATGAACATAGGGGTGCAAAAATCCTTTCTGATTGCTGTTTCTACTTTCTTAGGATAAATTCCTAAGAGTGGGATTACAGGGTCAAATGGGAGATCCATTTTTAGTTTTTTGAGGAAACTCCATACTGTTCTCCACAGTGGCTTCACCAGTCTGCATTCCCACCAACAGTGCACAAGGGTTCTTTTTCTCCGCATCCTCACCAACACTTATCGTTTGTTGAGATGTTGATGATTGCCATTCTGACAGGTGTAAGATGGTATCTCATTGTCATTTGATTTGCATCTCTCAGATGATTAATGACTTTGAACATGTTTTTATGTGTCTCTTGGCCTTCCTTCTGTCGTCTTTTGAAAAGGTTCTATTTAGATCCATTGCCCATTTTTTTATTGGATCGTTCATCTTCCTTTTATTAAGTTGTATAAGTTGGCAGTACATTTTGGAGATTAAACCTTTATCAGTGATAACATTTGCAAATATGTTCTCCCATACAATGGTCTTTCTTGTTGTTTTGTTGATGGTTTCTTTTGCTGTGCAAAAGCTTTTTATTTTGATGTAGTCCCATTTGTTTATTTTATCTTTAGCTTCCATTGCCTTTGGAGCAGTATCAGTGAAGAAGTTCTTTTGGCATATATCTGAGATTGTGCTGCCTGTGGATTCCTCTAGTATTTTTATGGTTTCCCTTCTAATGTTTAAGTCCTGTATCCATTTTGAGTTTATTTTTGTATTTGGTGGTCTAGTTTCATTTTTTTTTTGCATGTATCTGACAATTTTCCCAACACCATTTATTGAAGAGGCTATCTTGGCTCCATTGAATGTTCATGCCTCCTTTGTCAAATATTAGTTGAGCATAGTGGTTTGGGTGGATATCTGGGTTCTCTATTCTATTCCATTGGTCTATATGTCTGTTCTTGTGCCAGTACCAGGCTGTTTTGAGAACACTTGCTTTGTAGTATAGCTTGAAATCTGGTATTGAAATGCCCCCTACTTTATTCTTCTTTTTCAGAATTGCTGTAGCTATTAGTGGTCTTTTTTTTGTTCCAGATGAATCTATGAGAATTATTTCTAGGTCTGTGAAATATGATGTTGTTATTTTAATGGGTGGTGTTGAATCTGTAGATTGCTTTGGTTAGTATGGACATTTTAATGATGTTGATTCTCCCAATCCATGAGCATGGTATGCTCTTCCATCTGTTAACCTCTTCCTCTATCTCTTTTTTCAGTGTCCTGTAGTTTTCTTCATATAGGTCTTTTACTTCTTTAGTTAGGTTTATTCCTAGGTATCATAATTTTTTTGGTGTGATGGTAAATGGGATTGCTTTTTTAGTTTCTCTTTCTGTAATTTCACTATTGGTGTATAGAAATGCCACAGACTTCTTAGCATTAATTGTGTATCCTGCTACATTGCCGAATTCATTAATTAAGTCAATTAGTTTTGGAATGGAGTCCTTTGGGTTTTTTATGTACAATATCATTTCATCTGCAAATAAGAACAGCTTTACTTCTTCTTTTCCAATTTGGATGGCTTTTATTTCTTGTTCTTGTCTAATTACAATGGCTAATACTTCTAGTACTATGTCAAACAGGAGAGGTGAGAGTGGGCATCCCTGTCTTGTTCCTGTTCTTAGGGGAAATGGTTTTAGTTTTTGCCCATTGAGTATGCTGTTAGCTGTGGGTTTATCAGATATGGCTTTTATGATGTTGAGGTATGATCCTTCTATTCCCACTTTGCTGAGAGTTTTTATCAAGAAAGGGTGTTGTATTTTGTCAAAAGCTTTTTCTGCATCAATTGATATGAGTATGTGATTTTTATCTCTCAATTTCTTTATGTGATGTATCACATTTATTGATTTGCGGATATTGTACCATCCCTGCATTCCTGGGATGAATGCTGCTTGGTCATGGTGTCTGATCTATCTGATGTACTGCTGGATCCAATTTGCTAGAATTTTGTTGAGGATTTTGGCATCTATGTTCACAAGAGACATTGGCCTATAATTCTCTTTCATTGTGTTGTCTTTATCTGGTTTTGGTATTAGGGTGATGCTGGCTTCATAGAAGGTGTTTGGAAGTGTTCCTTCTTCTTGAATGTTTTTGTATAGTCTGAGGAGGATAGGTTTCAATTCTTCCTTGAAAGTTTGGTAAAACTCTCCTGTGTAGACATCTGGTCCCGGGCTTTTATTTTCTGGAAGCTTTTTGATGACTGCTTTAATTTCTTCCATAGTTATTGGACTATTGAGATGTTTGGTTTCCTCTTCATTGAGTTTTGGAAGATTATATTTTTCTAGGAAAATGTCCATTTCTTGCAGGTTGTCCAATTTGTTGAAGTAGAGTTGTTCATAGTATTTTTTAATAATCCTTTGTATTTCCACAGGGTCTGTTGTTTTTTCTCCTCTTTCATTTCTGATTTTGTTTATTTGGGTCTTCTCTCTTTGCTCCTTGGTGAGCCTGGCTAGAGGTCCATCAATCTGGTTTATCCTGTCAAAGAACCAGCTCTTGGTTTTGTTGATCTTTTGAATTGTTTCTTTGGTCTCCAAATTGTTTATCTTAGCTCTGATCTTCACTATTTCCTTCCTTCTGAGTACACTGGGCTTTTCTTGTTGCTCTTGCTCTAGCTCTTTGAGTTGTAGGTTAGATAATTTATTACCATTGTTTCCCGTTTTTTGCAGTAGGCTTGTAGGGCTATGAACTTCCCTCTCAAGGCTGCTTTCACTGTGTCCCATAAATTTGGTATTGTTGTGTTGTCATTGTCATTTGTTGCCATGTTGTTTTTTATTTCTTCCTTGATCTCTCTGGTTATCCAGTCGTTGTTTAATAACATGCTGTTTAGTCTCCATGTGTTTGATTTCTTTCTATTGTTTTTATTATAGTTGATTTTCAGTTTTATGCCAGTGTGGTCTGAGAAAATGCTTGATATGATTTCTATCTTCTTAAATTTGAAGAGACTTTTCTTATGACCCAACATATGATCTATCTTTGAAAATGACCCATGTGCACTGGAAAAGAATGTATATTCTGTGGCTTTGGGGTGAAATGTTCTGAAGATGTCAATTAATTCCAT
This sequence comes from Lasiurus cinereus, assembly GCA_011751065.1. Lineage (NCBI taxonomy): Eukaryota > Metazoa > Chordata > Mammalia > Chiroptera > Vespertilionidae > Lasiurus > Lasiurus cinereus. The sequence continues at coordinate 44,586,184 of JAAGEH010000393.1, forward strand.
CTGGTCTAGTGAGTTCCTTTGTAGGTAACTTTCTGTTTCTCTCTGACTGCTATTAAGATTCTTATTTTGTCGTCGTGTTTGTCAATTTAATTAAAATGTGCGTTGGTGTCGGTTTGTTGCGGTTCATTTTGCTTGGGACTCTGTGAGCTTCTTGGATATGTGTGGGTTTTTTCTTTCCTATATTGGGGAAATTTTCTGTCATTATTTCTTCAAACATGTTCTCTAATCCTTGTTCAGTTTCCACTCTTTCTGGAACCCCAATTTAATTATGCAGATGTTGTTTTGTTTCATGTTATCCCAAAGTTCCCTTAGGTTCTCCTCTTGCTTTTAACTTTTTTTTCTAGAAGCTGCTGTACATGGGTATTTTTTCCTACCGTGTCTTCTAGCTCACTGATGTGGTCCTTTGCTTCTTCTAGTCTACTTTTGATGCTTTTTATTGAGTTCTTTATAGCAGTGATGTCATTTTTCATTTCTTCTTGTTTATTCTATACCTCGTCTAGGTTCTTCTGCATTTCTACTTGCTGCTTCTTCATCTCCTCTTGGGTCTTCTTCATTTTCTCTTGGTTCTTACTCAGATTGTTGATTTTGTCTTCCATTCTTTTCAACCACCTTATGATCATTTCTCTGAACTCTTTCTCTGGCAGGCTTATTTCTGCTTCTATTTTGTTTACTTCCTTTTCTGATGAAACGTGCCTTTCTTTCTTATGTGGCCTATTTCTTTTTCTGCCCATGGTCTTTCTTCTCCGGGTGTCTGGTTATGTAGTTCTCTCTCCTACGTTGATTGAAAGGCACAAACTACAACACGACCAGGTACAGCATACAAAGCACTGAGTAGAAATGTATTCAAGATGTTAATAATCACAAATAAGGTGACCACCAATGAAAGACAAATTAGGGGTAAATAGAGAAAGAAGAAGAGGAAAATGAGGAAAAAAGAAAAGAAAAAAATGCCAAAATCAAATTGGGAGAGTGAGAAAATAAAATATATAAATAAATAAATTAACAATAAAATAAAATAAAATAAGAAAATAAATAGGAGAAGAAGGAGAAGAAAAGAGAAACAGAAAAAAGTCAGAGAGAAAAGAAAGCATATAAGAGAGAAAAGGGGAACAAAATATAGATGTCAGGAGAAAACTCCAATAGAACAGTCACTAACCCCAATAAAGGCCAGCAACCAGTACCTAGAGATTAATACAAACTGCAAGTAGCAACTGGTATCAAGGGAGGTGAGGGAAAAGAGAGAAAAAAAACAAAGCAAGCAAAAAGCAAAATAAAACCAGTAGAATAAACTAAAACAATCTCACAAAAAATTTCATAAAATCGATATAATCACTTATCAGGCAAATAGCAACAAAAGGACATAGAGAAAAAACACCTTTTTGGCTAGTGAAGAGAAGAGAGAGGTTTATGTGGACTTGTAATAGGGGATTTGAAATTAGATATATAAATAGGGTGAAATTTAAACCAGGTAAAGAGAAAGGATAGGGAGAAACTAAACTTGGAAAAGGGAAAGAGAAACAAGACAACAAAATGGGGAAAGTTAGGAGGAAAGTGTTGGCATAAAGGTAGAGTTGAGTTGGAGTAAAATTATGCTAAAGGAAAGATGAAAATAGAATGTAGAACTCTAATTCCAAAATAAAATAAAGAGAAAACAAAATGACACTTGTTTTTTCCACAAAGGTAAAGTACTAGTAGTAATTAATAATACTAGTTTAAAACAAAAATGTAATAATTAAAAAGGTAAAATCAATAGAGGCGGAAAGAAAAGAAATAGTCTTTTAATTAAAATATGTAAAAATGAAAATTAAAAAAAATTTTAAAAAAAGGAAAAAGAAAAAAAATAGAATGGTCCTTCACTGCCACTATTATTCTGCTTGTCACTCCTGTATCCCAGTAGGGAAGGTACTGCAGTTCCCTGTGTTCCCCTCTTAGGTGTTTTAATCTCTTTATTCTTTTGTGGCTATGCAAAAGTCAATTTGTGTGTCATCCACTGGGTGGCAGTGTTTCAGAATTGATATCTGAGACAAAGCACAGTACCTCTCTAGGCTGTTCTCAGATCCTGCTACTCTGTGGTTCTCAAAGCCGGTTTGTGGGGATTTTGCAGGCCGGACACTGTAATAAATATCAGGCTGTCCCTCTGCCCCAGAAAAAAAGCGAATCATTTTCCAGAGCTCCCCTCTGTCAACAGCTCAGAGAGTTTGCCTCCACACTTAGGGATCACACCCTGACCACCTCTGCGGACCTCTCCAGAGGCAGCTTTCCTGCAGCCCGGCTCCCACAGTGTGCGCGTCTCTGTTGTGCGGGGTAGGAGACCTCACCCTGACCCAGGGGAAATCTGAGGCTTCCGCACTCTGTGTGGATCTCCGAATCTGCTGCCGTGCCGCCTGGGAAGCCGCGCTCTGGGTCCCCGGCTGCTCTTTGGATTCATCCGTCAGCCGCAGCTTTCAGACCTCTGCAGACATCCACCTCCCTCTTATCCCAGGCAAAATCTGACCTTTCCATGTGCTCTGTGGATCTCTGATTCTGCCGCGTGTCTGGGCCGATTGGAGAGCGAAGTTCTGGGTGCCCAGGTCCCCAGCTGCTCGATGGGTGCCCCAGCCGCTGGTTTTAGACCGCCACAGACATCCACCTCCCTCTGCAAGATGGTGCAGTCTCCGTGTTCACACTGGTGGCTCCGGTGGACAAAACACCGTGGCAGTGGGGCTGCCCGGCTGGGAGAGCCCCGTCCAGCAGTCCCCCACCTTCTCCTGGAGGATAACTGATTCTTAGCTTGCCAACAAACACTCCCAGTGCTACTCTCAGCCGCTCTCTCTCCCTTTGCCCAGCAACAAAGCTCCAGACGCATCCGTCTACTCCGCCGCCATTTTTTCTCCCTCTTCTTTTACATTTTAATTTACTATTTATTAGTTTTTATTTACTAAGTGGTTATCTATTTATTTAATATTGTTACTACATTATAGGCCCAATGCATAAAATTTGTATGTGGGGGTGGGGAAGCTCAGCCTGTGCCATCTCACAATCTGGAACCCTTTGCTCCTGACCTCCCACCTGCCCACTCCTTACCACCCACATGCTCTCTCCCAAACTGCTTGCTAGCTCACTCCTTACCACTTGGCTCCCCACTCCTTAGTGCTGCCATGGAGGTGGGAGGCTCCTGCCACCATTAATGTGCTTGCCAGCCATGAGCCTGGCTTCTGGCTGAGTGTTGCTCCCACTGTTGGAACACACTCCTATGTTTAGCATCTGTCCCCTAGTGGCCAGTGCACATCATAGTAACCAGTTATTCTGCTTGTTCCATAGTAAGGGTAACAGCTTTTATAGATATAGAGTAGAGACCTGGTACCTAAAATTTGTGCACTGGGGGGGGACCCCTTGGGGGATGTCTGCCTGTTGGCTTAGGACTGATCCTGATACTGCTGCTGTTCTTGCCAGCCGTGAGCCTGGCTTCTGGCTGAGTGGTGCTCCCACTGTAGGAGCACATGACCATCAGGAGGAAGTTCTTGAATTGAGTGTCTGCCTCCCAGTGATCAGGGCATATCATAGCAACCAGTCCTTGTGGTTGTTTTGCCATAATTTTCACTTAGGATTTTATTATATAGCCTAGAAATTCATGGACTGGGGAAGGGGGGTGTCCCTCAGCCCAGCCTATACTCTCTCCAATATGATACCCCTCAGGGGATATCCAACTGCTGGTTTAGGCCTGATCCTCTAAGCTGACAGTCAGACATCCCAACCGCTCACCTGCCTGCTTGCCTGGTTGCCCCTAACCACATCTGTCTGCCAGCCTGATTACCCTCTAACCACTCCCCTGCCAGCCTGATCACCCTCTAACCACTCCCATGTCAGCCTGACCAATGCCTAACTGCTCCCCTGCCAGTTCGATTGTCCCCAACTTCCCTCCCCTGCTTGCCCAATTGCCCCCAACTGCTCTCCTCTGCTGGCCTGATTGCCCCCAACTGCCTTCCCTCCCCTGTAGGCCTAGTCACCACCAACTTCCCTCTCCTGCAAGCCTGATCACTCCCAACTGCCCTCCCCTGCTGGCTTGATTGTCAACTTAAGTATTCCTTGATTAATGCATGCACAAAGAAGTTATGGTATATGCACAAAGCCAAAAGGTTACTGAAACTGCAAACAAAGACCTATAACAAAACAATATTACCATAGACTAATTGATATAAACAAAGAGTTAAGATCCTACACATGTCATCATCATTATCATGAAATGAGATTGAATAAAACATAACCCTAGGACCTGCTATAGTATTCAACCATAAGCACACACACAAAAAAAATAAAAAATAACCGAGGATATCATACCATTTGTGACAGCATGGATGAATCTGAGAGCAGTATGATAAGTAAAATAGATCAGATAAAGATAAAAACTGTATGATCTCGCTTATATGTGGAATCTTTAAAAAAATCTAACAAGCAACAAAATCCTTCAAACTCATTTAAAAAAAGAGATTAAACTTGTGGTTACTAGAGGCAGAATGTAGGGAAAAGGGGAATTAGAGGAAAGTGATCAAAAGTTATACATTTTCTGTTATAATATAAATAAGTACTAAAATGTACAACATGATGGCTATAGGTAACATTGCTTGGTGATATATAGCAAAGTTGTTAACAGAGTAAATCCTAAGAGTTTTCATCACAGAAAATTGTCTTCCTTTTTTCTTTTTAATGTATCCATAGAAGAAGATGTATGTTAGCTTAACCTACTGTGATACAGAAAGGCCTCAGTTCTCAAACATCTCCTATCTGGAAGAAATTTTTCCCATGTTGTTCATGGGAAAAAAAAAATGTCTAAGTTCTTGACCAAACTTCCATTTTCAATCTGACAACCCTTTTATGCTGATACCTCAGCATGACAAAAAGCATCTCTAGGCAGCAAACAAAGGAGGGAATGTTTTTGTTACTGGGTTAAAGCAACTATTTAATTTAATAGTTTTGTGATAAATTAACTATTAGCACAATTTAAAAACATAAAGAGGCCATTAAGAGTGCTAATGTTGCTAAGAATGTGAAAGAAATAATGATCATAGGCAATTGCAGAGATAAAAAACAAACAAACAAACAAACAAACAAACAAACAACCAAAAACCCTCCTATTGTTGATTTGGCTAAACAAGCAGATAGCCAGTGATATGAGAAAAGTGAAGACACCTCCTACTGACGTGCAAGATACCCCTGGAACAAGTGCTGAAAGTGATTCATTTAAGGCTAATAGGAGGTGGTTCAATAAATTTAAGAAAAAAAGTGTTTATTTATAGATTAAACAGTATACTAGCTATGTACTATATTTAAGAAAGGTGAAAACAGGGAGTCATTTGTGGGCCTGGAATGGATTATTTCAATTTACATTAGTTCTAGTGGGGAAAAATGATTCAGTTTTCGAACAAATCACATCTCAGCCTTCTGGAAAGAATTAATTAAGTTCAACAACTAAGGTCTTACTAATCATTTCACATAATGTAAATCAAAGCATCAAGCTGTGCACCTTAAATTTGAACAGTGATATATGTCAATTATTTCTCAATAAACCTAAGAAATTATGACAGGCTGTTGAAAAAAGAATTATGAATGAAAAGCAGAAGTTTGGCACATGATGTACAGAGTCTATTGGCAAAAGATGAAATAATAACTACTCCTTCCCCCCAACAAATTTAAAGCTACAATACAAATTTCTTTAAAAAAAATCACAAATTGGTGTCAGATGCGACAGATAGCATTACAGGATGTAATACAACATTTTCTAAAACTACATAATGGAAGTTCAAAAATTTACACTGAAAATCGCATTGCATTGACAAGCAGTTTTTTAAAATGTCATTATTGGAGTGTCTAGCGAGCTAGCTTATTATAGATTTACCTCTTCATAAAGAAAATATGTCATTGGTAATTTGTTTTACTTTATAAACCTTTCTTCTTTCTACATAAAAGAATAATGTAAAAGTTAAAACAATAATAATAAATTCAAACACAGAATGGAAGTTGCAAGGTATTACTGGGACAAGCTGCAACTGGCACTGTTTTCAACTGCTGGTGCACCCACATATTCTACCCACTTTCCCTAGGTTGTACATGTGAGTGCCCATTGAGGAATATTACCCTGGATGATGGGCAATAACATGAAGTGAATTTTCATATCCACCAAACACTGCAATAAAAAGCAACCTGAAGCTTTCCAGATAATCAATATCACTAGAAACTGTAATAACATATGTCATGCAGAGAATATGCTGAAAAACTGTGTTGATGCTATCTCCCATTTTTAAGGAAGCCTGGGTTTGCAAATCACTTTTAAATAGATACTGACTCTAGTTTTCTTGTGAAAGGAGATTTATATTTCCCAGGTAATTAGAAACCAATGAAATAGGCTAGGCATTATATAAACCAGCACATATAGATAAGAACATTAATATTAGAAATCCATAAGAATTTTAAGCAATAAAAAATAGCATGATATTTGCCTTAGGTAGGACTCCAGCTTATAAAAGACAGATCAACACAAACTAGTAGTAAAATACATTGGCTAGATTCCAAGGAAGGAATGGAATTGACTTTATTTATTTATTTATTTATTTATTTATACTTTACTTTTCCCCCCTTTGACCTTACCCCAGCCTCCCCTAGCTTCTGTCATATGCCCTCATCCCAATCCCTCAGTGTCTTGTGTCCATTTGTTGTGCTTGTATGCATGGATACGAAGTTGACTTCAGAGACAATTTGGACTCAAGTACTCAGAGTTATAAGCACCTTATATTCATTTTCTATATTACTAAGCTCTTCTTTACTGGTGTCTTCTGAAATGGTGCTTTCTTCACATTTTAAAACAAGTTACCCAAGGTAACTTGAGGATATAATACTTGCAATCTCCAAAGAAAATAATTATTCTCTTTCAATATCTGTAGATATCCTCTTGATGGCATTAATTAGTCATGTTAATTTATTGACAGAGACTCATAAGTTGCCTATATCTATAACCATTTTTACTTTTTTTTTGGAAACAGAATCCTAAACCTTAGGTTGATAGATAACTATCTGGAATAAGTCATCACATTTCCTAGCTCCCCTTGTAGCTAGGTGTCATCATGTGACTAAGTTCCAGCCATTGAAATGTAAGCAGAAGTGTTATATGCGGCTTCCAGGAAGAGGTTTAAAGAAAGTGTTGTTTAAGCCCAATTTATCAATATTTCTTTGTTTTTAATGTGTGTTGTTTTTTTTGTATTTAGTTATTCCAAAATTATGATTTCTTTTATAATTTGGAAACTTCATATTATACTTATAATAATCTCTGATTTATGTGTGTGTGTAAAGCAATACCATATGATAGGTTAAGATTTGTGTTTTTCATATAGGTAGTCACTTGTTTCAGCTATATAGCTATATTTGCTATAAAGGACTTTTCTGCATTAAACTAGCGAGACCTTTATGAAAAACATATATTTGATTATATATGTGTGTCTATATTTCTGGTTTCATTTTGTTCAACACTGTACTCTTGTGATTACTGTAGCCTTATAACAACTCTTGATAACAGGTACTGTAAATTCTCTAACTTTGTTCTTTTTCAATATTGGTTGATTATTCCAGATACTTTTCATTTCAAGATAATTTAAGAATAATTGTTTCTTTCAAAATAACTCGCTGGAATTTTGATAAGTTTTGCATTAATTTTATATTTTAATTGAGAGAAAATTTTAACAATTTTGAGTTTTCTAGTCTATGTAAGTGATCTAGCACTGCATTTTCTTAGGCATAATTCAATTTCTCTCAGCAACATTATATACTTGTTCAAATTTTACAAGTTTAATTCATAGGTATTAATCATTTTATTGATACCATTGTAAAAGTTTTTGAAGTTTTATTTTTGATATCTATAAAAATATAATTAAACATATATATGACCCTGTATCCTATGGCTTTCCTGAATTCACTTTTACTTCCAGGACTTGGTCAATTTCTTTGAATTTCTTTCAGTATAAAGAGAAACTGAATCCTCTTTTACTCCATTCCTAGTCCACTTCTCCAGTTCTTGATCCAAAAGCATCACTGTCAACAGATTCTTGTGTCTCTTTTCAGAAATGTTCCATCCATCATATATAAGAACCAAAAGTACTGCAGCATATACTACATAGAGTTATATACTTTGCCACACCTTTCTGGGTGAATACAATTTTACTAGTATCTACAATTAATGTGAAAGCATAATGAACAACAATAACATAGTTTTCAAATATATTCATGTGCCATATAAAGATGTGTTAAACAAGGATAAACTACATATGCTTAGTCCCATGCTGTCTAATAAAAGAGTAATATGCAAATTGCTCATACCCCTGCTACATCCACAAGCCACAGCCACCAACCAATCAGGAGCAAGTATACAAATTAACCCAACCAAGATGGTTGTTGCCATGGAGCAAACAGGAGGCTTGGGTTTCTCCAGCAATGGAGGAAGCCAAGCTTCCTGCATACACTGGCTGGCCCAGGCCTTGTCACAAGGCTATAAAGTTTCAATTATAGAAGATAAATAAATCCCAGATATCAGGGCCTCCACTTGGGTCACTGGGGGTATGGCCAGCCTGCAAACCACCACAGGCCCCTCGCCTAGGGTGCCCCATGCCCCAAAAGAACACCCACCTGATCCAGGACATACTTCAGGTCAAACCAGCTAACTCCTACCCATGCACCAGGCCTCTATCCTATCTAATAAAAGAGTAGTATGCCAATTGACTGTCTCACAAGATGGCTGCCCCTATGTGGAGGTAGGTTGGCCACCACAAGATGGCCAGCAGGGGATGCAATTGAGAGGGACCAGGCCTGCAAGGGAGGATAGTTGGGGGTGATCAAGCCTGTAAGGGAGAGCAGTTAGGGTGACCAGGCCAGCAGAGAAAGTAAGTTGGGGGTCACCAAGCCTGCAGTAAAGGGCAGCTGGGGTGGACCCAAGTCTGCAGGGGAGAGCAATTAGGATGGCCAGGCCTGAAGAGGAGGGCAGTTAGGGGCAATCAAGCTGGCAGAGGAGAAGTTAGGCATCAATCAGGCTGGCAGGGGAGTGTTTAGGGGTGATCAGGCTGGCAGGCAGAAGCACTTAGGGACAATCAGGCAGGCAGGCAGGCGAGCAATTGGAAGCCAGCAGTCCTGGATTGTGAGAGGGATGTCCGGCTGCCTGTTTAGGTCCAATCCTAAACAGGCAGTCGGACATCCCTCTCATAATCCCTTGAGGGCAGCTGGACATTCTTTGAAGGGTCCCAGATTGGAGAGGGTTCAGGTTGGGCTGAGACACACACCCCTGTGCATGAATTTCATGTACTGGGCCTCTAGTAATACTGTAATGGAGCTGAAAAATTCCTATCACCTAATGGCACAATGAAACACACTACCCAGGTGTTTGTAGTGATATAGGTATAAACTAATATACTGCTCTGCCTATTGTAGGAAAGTATAGCACATACAATTATGAACAGTATATAGTAATTGATAGTAAATGACATATTATTGGTTTATGTATTTTATTATATTATATTTTTAATTATTATTTTAGATTGTACTCTTTCTACTTATATAAAAATATTTGTTGTAAAATAGTATGCCATGGTACACTAGCAGCAGCCTCATACATCTCCTGTTTACCATATCTATTAATTGCATTATTTTCTCTTGGGCTTGACTTTATCTTCTGTAGTTTTATACATTAATATATCGTATAGCCTGTAGTGTAAGAACTATAGGCTGTACCATATAACTTAGTTATGCACTTACATTGATTTGTGAAAGTACACTCTATGATTGCACACTAACAAAATTGGCTAATAATTCTCAGAATGTATCCCTATTAAATGATGCATGACTATGCTATATTTCGTTCTCTATATTTCCAACACCTAAAGTGAAATAATACACCTTCCAATATTATTTAACAATATGAATTAATAAAAAACTTGGTATATTATGAAGAGTTTATATTAATTACACTAGAGTATTATAATGTGGGATTACATATATTCTGCAATTAATTTTATGGGCCATTGATTTTCAACCTTGGCTGTTCATTGGAATTACCAGGCTAACTTTAACACAAATACTGATGTTTGGGCTCCACCCCAGAGACTCTGATTATATGATGTGACATATGGAATGGCAAGGGATTTTTAAAATCCCCCAGGTGATTTTAATGCAGAGCCAATTTAAGAACCACTGTTTTAGACCCTGCTCATACATTGTCTTATTAAAATATCATACACACACACACACACACACACACACACACACACACACACATATACATACACATATATATGTGTGTCTTCAAATATGTCTAAAAAGATTTTAAATACAGATATAGTTTTTATTTATACGTTTAATTAATAATTCCATGGATCCAAAAGTTAAATAACTTGGAAACATAAAATCTGAATAATCTTACCATAAGGCAATTAACCTTTCCATGTTACTGTTTCTGAATGCCCCGAATTAACATCTTAGAAATGAACTGTAATTTGTTTTTAAAATATAAGTTCAGAATTCTTTCAAACATAAAATATGATACAAACATTTAGACAAAAATAGTACAAATAGGATTTAGGGTGAAAACTAAAAAAGACATGGATTGTATTGATAATCAGTACCACTTGTTAACCTTTGCCATCATGGAGAATTGCTTAGAGATAATGTTTTAATGTTAGGTCACATTATCTGTTTATCTGGTCCAGTCTGATTTTTCTTACATTATATTCTAAAACTTTAAAACACAATATTTAAAAATAATGAAAGAAGCCCTGGCCATTGTGACTCAGTTGATTTAGCATCATCCCATGCACCAAAAATGTTGTTTTGACTCATTTAGAGTACATGCCTGGGTTGCAGGCTCAAACCCCAATAGGGGGTGTGTAGGCAGCAGCTGGTCAATGTTTCTCTCTCATTTTGATATTTCTCTCTCTCTCACTCCCTTCTTTCCTCTTTAGAATCAATAGAAACATTTTTAAAAATTAATAATGCAAGTAACTACATCAACCAATGTTATAAATAAAGTAATAGATTCAGAAGAGTTTGTTTTATTTACAAAAGTGAAGTAACCATTTAAATAGTGTAGTACCAAACCCCATATTTTTAATGGCCATTGTTCAAATTCCAACCATTCTGACATATTTCTTGATTGTCTGAGATGCATAGAATGCTACATTAGAAATTCTATAGATTTTAAGCATATTTAAAAATTTAAAGTTATGTATGACACAGGCAAAAATATTATATTATAACACAGTGACACACATTACATTCTGAGTCATCATTAGCTGGTAGACAGGCATGAAAAAGAAAGGAAAGAAGAAAAGGAAGAGAATGTGGGGGTATCTATAATCTATCTACCATTTACCTATCATCTATTTATCTATCTATCTATCTATCTATCTGTAATCTATCATCTAGCTATTTAGTTGAAAAATGTGTTTGAAACCTATCATGAGAATTTCTACAGAAATGTAGAATATTCTGGAGTGTGATCTGTATATAAATTCCCATTTTGTCATTTAAAAGCTTTATAAGATTAGAGAAGTAACTTAAACTCTACAACTTAAGTTTCTTGTGTATTTAAATGCATATAATAATACCTTACAGATGTTAGGAAGATTGAGTGTGATCATATTTACGAAAATATTTAGCTAAGAGATAGACTGAGTTCTCAATAGATGTTCATTCTTTAATTTTTATAATTATATATAAATCACTTTTGCTTTTATAATACTACTAGAGGTCCAGTGCACAAAATTGTGCACGGCAAGTGGTGGATGTCCTTTAGCCAAGTTTGCTCCCTCTCCAATCTGGGACCCCTTGAGGGATGTCTGACTGCCCATTTAGTAGGATCGTGTCTAAAAGGGCAGTTGGACATCCTTCTCACAATCCAGGACTGCTGGCTTCCAACTGCTCACCTGCCTGCCTGGATTGCCCCTAACTACTTATGCCTGCCAGCCTTATCATCCCCTAAGCACTCTCCTGCCAGCCTGATTGATGCCTACCTGCTCCCCTGCCAGCCTGTTTGCCCCTGACTGCTCTCCCCTGTGGGATTGATCAACCCCAATTACCCTCTTTTGCAGGCCTGGTCCCTCCCAACTACCCTTCCCTGATGGTCTGATCACTCACAACTGCCCTCCCTTGCAGGCCTGGTCCATGCCAACTGCCCTCCCCTGCTGGCCATCTTGTGGTGGCCATCTTGTGTCTACATGGGGGCAGCCATCATGTGTGTTGGAGTGATTGTCAATCTGCATATTACTCTTTTATTAGATAAGATATAGGCCTGGTGCACAGGTGGGGCCAGCTGGTTTGTCCTAAAGGGTGTCCAGGATCAGGGTGGGTGTTCCCTTGGGGTTGCCTGGATGAGGGATCTGTGGTGGTTTGCAGGCTGGCCATGGCCCCGGTGACCCAAGTGGAGGCCCTGGTATCTGGGATTTATTTATCTTCTACAATTGAAACTTTGTAGCCTGGAGTGGAGCCAAGCCTTCTGCTCACAGAGCCATTGACACTTCATTGTCTTAAGTGGAGACCTGGGCCAGCCAGGGTTTGTGGAAAGCTTGCTTTCGCCATTGACAGGGCCAACTCAAGCCTCCCTCCTGCTCTCTCTGTGGCTGTAGCCATATTGGTTGGGTTAATTTGCATACTCACTCTGATTGGCTGGTGGGCATCGCTGGTGAACATGGCTTGTGGGTCTAGCAGAGGTATAGTCAATTTGCATATTACTCTTTTATTAGATAGGATTTGAATCTCAATTATATAAGATGCATTTTTAAGTAAAGTATAGCAACCATCACCAAAGAGCTGATCTTCTCCTTTAGTTAACTTATTTCACCAGTCTAAATTGTTAAAGGCTTCATTGTTTTTCTTTAATATATCTGAGAATAAGAAGTGTATCTAAGTATATGAAAGGGAAATAAATGTGTTTAAATAGTATACTAGCATTTATAATTTTATTATTTTTATGTTATTGAATTTATGTCATCTTGAAGATTTAGACCCTTGGTATTCAGCGTGTTTCATAGACCAAGAACAATGTTATCACTAAAGAGCTTATTAGAAATCCAGATTTACTCAATCATTATCTCTATTTTAGCAAAATTTCCAAGTGACTTATAAGTATGCATTTTAAAATTTAATAAGCACTCTTTTAGACTATGTACAATTAGATATTATTCAAAGAAATGTTTAAAATATATGACCTAAACATTAAATAAATTCCTATTATATGCATTCTGAAACTGGCTCATATGAACATAGACTTGTAAAAAGCACTAAATCCGGAATAAAGGCATACTTTTTTATATTGGCTGTGCCATTTAATGATAGTGAAAATTCATCAAGTTCATAAACTTCTAAGTCTATGTTTTGTCATTTGTAAAGTGAAGAGTGAGTTAATACCTCTCCTGATACTTATTGAGATTGTTTAGATGCTCCATTGAGATGGTACTTTATTAACTGTCAAGGTTTGCACGCTGTGCACTATTATGATTTATGCAATTGGAGCAGCTGACTATAGGTAGATTATGAATAAGAGCTCCTTGGGGAGAAAGACAAGATGACAGCCTCAGAGTCTGATTGATAACCATTTCCCTTTGCTGCTTTATAGCATAAATAGAAGGTGGCACAGGGAGGGAGTGTTTTAAAGAGAAGGGAAGTTTTGGATAATTTTGATGTTCATTTGTTTTCATTAATTGGTGCTTTGTGTTGAGTTTGTATGGGTAATCCAACCAATTGCTTTGTAATTAGCTTGTGATGAAAATATGACCTATATCAACATAAAAGAAGACATAAAGATGAATTTTATTCATTATCAGCCTTTAATTTTCCTAGGGAATACTTCTGAGTTAGAATTTAATCAAATTCGGAGGAAATGTGATATGCCTTGAAATTGGCCTGGCAGTGAGGATACTGTGAGGGAGGTTTTCATAGAAGTCAAAAGTGAAACTTTGGTTCTTTCTATTACAGATAAGAAAACTTGTGGACCCCATGAATTCCAGTGTAAAAACAACAACTGTATTCCAGATCACTGGCGGTGTGATGGCCAAAATGACTGCAGTGATAATTCAGATGAAGAAAGCTGTAGTAAGTAACACTTCCTTGAGAATGTTGAAAGCTGGCAGCCTATTCAGAATGCCAGATAGCAATTTTTAGCTCTGTGAAGGTATGAGTATGAACCTATCTGTCCTGGAGCTAACATTTTTATACATATATTCACATTTGGACAAGAATATTCAGACTAAATTGACCTGAATTTCAAATGTTAGAATTTTTGAAATGCTCACCCTGAGAGTTATGTTCCTATAGTTATCAGAATTGGTATGAAAGTATCATGAGGCTTAATGCACCCCATTAGTATGCAGTGAAGGAAACGCTTGATGCATGCTCATACAAAGAGCTGAGTGATATGGGGACAGCACAAAACATACCATTCTTCAACGGATGGTATTCATTTCATTTCAGTCACAAATTCTTTTCCATTACAAATCCACCCAAGAGCTTCTTTCAGGGAAATTCTTTTATTCTCTCCAGAGTGGTGAACACATATTTAGTCAGGATGCTTTTATCTGAAAACAGAATAACACTATTATCATTATCTGCCTCCTGCATTTTTATGTAGTAAATTCAAAATATAATTATCCAACAAATTTACTTTCTAAAAAGTATAGGGATATGTAAATTTGTGACAGTATTTCTATATTCTAGCATTAATTTCTGAATATATTTCTTACTGGTTCTTTCTTACATTGTGGTTTAAACAAAAAAATTTATATAATCATGTTTAACTTAAAATAATCAAATTCTATTTATTAAATACTTAAATTCTACTATTTCCAAATAAGATTTGATGATAACAGTAATGTCTACTTTTATAAATGGAACTAAGAGCATTCATTTTCCAAGACACAGGAAACAAAATAAGAATTATTATATTAAAGCATAATGTTTTATTATATAAAAGCTTACTGTTAGTAGAGTTACAGCCATAATAAACCAGTTAGCTATTCAGTTTGCAAAACATCAACTAATCTTTTGAATAACTTTCAAAACAATCTGACCAGTGTTTGAGTATCAGATACATTAAGTATGAAAACTCTGGACCTTTATTACTATGGAATATTCAGAATACATAAATCTTTATTGCTCTCTCTTCACATAGATATCTCCCAACTGATCCTATTCTTTAGAAAGGTAGAAAGCATTGCGGAGTCATTTTAGTGTTCTAGATTCCTTAAATTGGTCATTAAAAAAATTATTTAAATGGCATGTTTTCAGATTCTGTCCAGTGAAATAAAAATCTAATGGAGTAAGGTAGGTAGAAAAAGGAGAGTAAGTACAAAAATAATTTTGTATATACTTTCTATTTAATTTACTTGTGTTTTAGAGCTTAATTATAAAAGATAACTACTTAGTTTGAGATACATTTAGTGTTAATTATATGTGATATACCTGAGAGAAAATGCCCTATAACTGAAGTTACTGAGAGCAACAGAGGGAAGATGGGAAGGCAATGTTGGAGGTTAAATCTTAGAAAACCTCTATTCCAATGTGTGAGATGCTAGGTTAGCACTGTAATGAGAAAAGAAGGGGAAGCACTGAAGGTGGAGATGCCTGTTGCTGAGTGCTGGGACTTCCTAAGTGGCTGAGTACCATTTTGCTGACTTTTGCAGTCTTTGATGAAAGAAAACAAGAAGGAACACTGCCTCTCACTTGTCACAGTAAAAACTTCATGGTAAATCATTGTAGCTACAGAAGCCTTAGGAAAAAGCAGGAGAGGTGGTTGTGATAACAAGCATTGCACTATAAAATACCCAATTCTGTGTGACTCTCTACAGTCATTTTCATTTTGAGCTCATGACCTTCATCAACTAATATTGATGAATATTCAGAAGAGAGATGATAGGGAACTAGAATAAAGCATATTAGTGACATGGAAGAAAAGAAAGCATACACAGGACAAGTATAAGAGTTGGGAACATGTTAAATATGTAAAAATACATAAAAGGAGGATCAAGGGACCAAGATAAAAAGTGCTGTTTGAAGATACCATCTTGAATAGGCTAGAAGAAATAAGGTTTAAAGATTGAAAAATGCCAACAGTTCTACATAGAAACTGAGTCTAGGAGCACCAAGAGACTAGTCATATAGAAGTCAGACTTAGAAGAAAATATTGTACTGTATTAAAATGCTATCAAGATATTTTCAGCCGAAACCAGTTTGGCTCGGTAGATAGAGCATTGGCCTGGGGATTGAAAGGTCCCAGGTTCGATTCCAGTCAAGGGCATGTATCTTGGTTGCGGGCACATTCCCAGTAGGGGGCGTGCAGGAGGCAGCTTATCGATGTCTCTCATCTGTGTTTCTGGCTCCCTATCTCTCTCCTTTCCTCTCTGTAAAAAAAAATCAATAAAATATTTTAAAAGATTAATAAAAACATTTTTCAATTTCTCGTTATCTATTGAAACTATTATAATTTTGTATGTGCAATTATAATAAATTTGCTATAATTATATATTTAATTACTATCTATATATTTTAATTATAACTTTATATTATATTACACAATTATGTATATAATTATTATATGCTGTATATATAGATACAACAATATACCAAAAAGAGAAGTGATATGCTATTATCATCTTTTGTAAGCAAATATTAAGCAGTTAAACATTCAAAGAGATAGTGAATCAAACTTATAGTTCAAAAATGACAGCAATGCGGGTTTTTTTTTTTTTTAGATAACAGCATTCTATCAGCCAATACTTCCTGTATTCAATTGCCTCATTTATTTATCACATTTATCTTAAATTCCTATTTATGTAGCTGGAGATGGCCTAGAGTGGAGCTATGTCCCAGAGCCTAGCACAGTCACATGTTTATAATATTACTACTGTATTTTTAATTTTTTTTATTTTTATGCAGAATATTTTATTCATGTATTTGACATCTATTTTCATCTTTATATTTGTCTTTGTGTTCTTATTGAACCACAATACTTCCTAAGGGATAAGGCCTATATCTAACTCAGATTATACTCTCTTAGCAGAGCATAATCAAATGGACACCTTACACATTTCAATAATAATAAGACAGAAGAGAAAACAATCAAATATCAGCATGAGACCTAAGAAAAATGTATGTGTAAATGCATACAAAAATTCCTAGTTTAGAATTATGTTAAATAACCCTTTTGTTTTAATGACTATATTGTTGATTGTTTTAGCTTCCAAATTATCACTTCTCATTCCCAATCAATCCAAATAAGATGAAAAGGCTTTTTATTTTTTAACGTGAAAAAGTTCACCAGTAGTACGGTCTATTTCATTTCTCTTCACTTCTCATTTTTCCTCACTGATCATTATCTTTTTTAGTCCAAGAACCAAAAATATTTGTTACCTTTACTTTGCATTTTTATTTTTATTTTTTGTTGCAATTTTCCCCCTTTTCTTTAAATAAGAAAACCAATATAATCTCATGTCTAAATTTAAAGACAGATTTTACATATTAGTAATGTATTTTTAAAGTTGCTTTTGGACTTCTTTGTTAATGAGTCTGATTTAATGAGTTTAATTTTTAAAACTGTTGGAAACACTCTAGGCATAGATGTGAGACTAGTTTAAATAGTAGTGGAGCTATTAATTGCCAACTATGTTTTGTATTTAACATGCTTTATACTTTCTCATATTTTCATGAGATAGTCTGTTATTTCATTATCATCTGCTGATCATTTCCCTTGTAAAGTTTTCAGCAGGGACACTTTGCTTCAGCAATTATTTCTGTTCTTAAAAACAAGAACATTTTATTGTCATTAAAATTATTTCATAATCTAGATCAAAGATTTGAAATGTTTGAAAAATCTCAACATCTATATTATTTTTATCATCAGCAAATAGAATATGTACGGCATGTATCCCTTCTAAGAAGCTGATGTACAAAAAGGTTCATCATATCTTTGTTTTATTAGGAACTAACAATTCAATAGATGTAAAAATGCCCAGAAATTTGATCAACTAGATCAGTGGTTCTCAATCTTCTTAAAGCTGCAACCCTTTAATACAGACTCTACAGCAGCGGTTCTCAACCTGTGGGTTAAAACCCACAGGTTCAGAACTGCTAGCAGGGTCACCTAAGACCATAGGAAAACACAGATATTTATATTACAATTCATAACAGTAGCAAAATTACAGTTATGAAGCAGCAACGAAAATAATTTTATGGTTGGGGGTCACCACAACATGACTGTATTAAAGAGTTATGACATTAGAAAGGTTGAGAACCACTGAATTAAATTAAGTTTTATATATAGAGAAAAGCTGTCTGCCTTATTTGAATTTCTAGTACTTTTACACTGAATTTAAATCAGAAGATTATTTGTATAGCATGCAGTTATACTAATTGTATTCTAAGAATTCTTCTTTGATGCTTACACACACATTCCTATAATTTCCTAACTTACTACCAAGGGATCATGATAATACCATGAGGCCTGGTACACAAAAGTCATATAGGGGTAGCATCCCTAGGCTTGGCCAGCAATCAGAGCTGATCGGGGCCTTCCATCTGCTGGCCAGGGCCTTCCTTCTCTGGCTGCCAGCCAGGGCCTTCTTCATTCTGCACTGCCCCCTGCACACATCACGTGAGCAAACTCCCGGTCGGTCAAACTCCCAATGGGACATCATGCATATTAGGCTTTTATATAGATAGATTTCTTGCCTACAATAGGAAACCTCTATGACAACTAACAAAGTATATTTCTATAATAATAATTATGATGATGATATTGAAAATTGCAAGTGCCTGCTTTATGACAGTTGGAGTTGTAAACATTGTATTAATAGTTAAGTCATTTTAGTGGATAGTATTATACTAAACAATGGGCACTTGGCTTCCTTTCCCTAATCCACCCAACCTGGTGACACTAATGGGAGGAAGGCCGAGTCTATAAAGAAATAATTTACTTTGATGATGTTGGATAAAGGTTCTGAACTAGGAGCTACCCTCATCAAAATATGGTAATGGTAGCCCAACAAAAAAATGGTACCTTTATTTACCTATTATCTTTTGCCATCTTAGTGTGCAATGATCAAGAGTTTTGTTTTCACTTAGATGAAGAAGCTGAAAGACAAGGCTAGGCAGCCATCTTAGTCTTATCCTCTCCACCCTCAATTCCCACCCCTAACCTCTCATATGATAATTAACATAGGACAATGGGTTTTCCAGATTTAAGTCTTTCTTTTCTTTTTTTTGCTTGTAAGGTGGTCACTTTTCCACTTCCCTTTTGAAAGTTGCCATTTTATTCAACACATTCCCCAAGCCTCCTTCCCTCAGTTCAGATCTTGTACTGGAACAGAGTTAAAGCTGCCTAAGGCCAGGCCACATGACTAGTGATAGGCAGTGGCTTAAGAAAGGGGTTTCCCTAAATCAGCTGCCAAGAGCATGAAGGCCAGCCCCGTTGCCTTTCCCCTCTGCTGGGGGTATCCACCACCCCAAGCCTTGGAAATCTATATTTCCAAAGCTACATACTTCCATTCTTTGTTTCTCAGAGCACACAACACAGCACTCTCTTTCCCAGTCCCTAGAAAAACAGCACTACCAGGCTGTCAGCCTCCTGCAACTCTGGGCCCAGATGCCTCAACTCTGGGACCGAAGTACTCTGGTTCAGAAATGGAGGCGTCAGGTGAAGGGAGGCTGAATCCAGGGCAATTTTCAAAAGCCTGGAGAGTTCAGACTTCTGGTAAGCTGAACCTCGCCCACTCACCACCCAAGTCCTGTAGCACCACAGCCACGCTGGCCACTTGAAGGGGTTGCAAGTTTCAATGCCCCCTGCAAGAGTTGGTGTTCTCTGCATCCCGGCTGAGAAAGAAAGGCCACCCTCAGCCCTCTGGCAATGCTGTCCCTCCTGAATTATACATACACACCCTGGGATTTCTGAGAGAGGGAGAAATGGAGGGTGGGAGTGGGGACCATTAAGAAGTAGGATGTGTGATTCCTGGAGGGAACAAGTACGGGCCTGTTAAAGTCCTCTCTCTGCCTAGGAAAAAGCCTGGTTTAGAGACAGCAGGCCTGCCCTTAGCTTTGTTGTCAGCATCCTAGTTACTGCCCTGCATGCTCAGCACAAACACGCCCCCAAAATCATCGCAACAAGCCAAGAGGCCCCTAGCAGCCCCTTAACATCCCCAGCCCTTTGGCAGAATGAAGAATCTTGTATACAGGCACTCGGGCACCAGGTGTTTGCGATTTGCCTCTGAGGACCATTTTAAAAGCCAGAATAATGATGATTATTAATTAAAATAATTAATAGTATTTTGTTTTCTTCCAAGTTTTTGGGAAAATGAAATTCAGGTTTTTAACCAATCCATTAATATTTATATTTTCCTGTGGTGAAGCGGCTGTGTGGGGGGTTTTGGGGGGAGATTGTTGCTCAAGGTGGGGAGTTGCAGGGAGGGAGCAGTCTGGGGACCCAGTCCCCAATGCCATTTGTAAGGCTGTGGCACCTGCCCACCCACCAGCCTTACTTGTAGATGTAGTTTCCTTGACAATGGGCAATAGCCAGGCATAGTTCAAGCCCAGGTCCTGGGCACCACTTCCCTGGCCCCCGTGCCCAGCCTCCAGCCAGACTCCTTTCCTGCAGCACCAGCCTCACCAATTTGACATTACTGAGTTGTCCTCCCCTTCCTTCTGGTCCCTAAACCACTGGGACCTGGAGTTGGCCAGTGGCAATAGCTCTTCTTAGGAATTGGGCAGTGTGGTCATGGCTGGCAGTCCCTGGGGCACAGCAACAGTGGCTGGGGGGAATGGAGGTGTGGTGGCTGGACCGGTCAGAGCTTTCTGCTGCTTTCATCCCCAGGACTCAGAGCTTGGGAGGCTGCAGTGTATGCACCACCGCCACCACCATAACTCTGGCTAAGCTGCTGTCTGCCCTGTTCCCCACTTCTTCTCCTCCTCCTGTTCAGGACCTATTGAGCCAGGCCAGCTGGGGGTGAGGTGGGGATGGAGTGAGGGCCTGGGGGGTGGGTCAATTGGGGCCTGGATCAGACTGGTTGGCTGCCACAGTGCACATCATAGCCACTGGTCATCCTGGTCGTTCTGGTCATTCCAGCGTTATGGTCACTAGGCTTTTATATATATATATAGGCTAGAGGCCCAGTGCATGAAATCCATGCACAAGTAGGGTCCCTAAGCCTAGCAGGCAATCAGGACCAATCTGTGGGGTAACTGGCAGGGTGATCCACGGGCCCCCATTGCCACCTACTTTGACTAGTCTGGCACCACCCACTGGCTAGCCCCGCTCCACTGCCAGTCACCTCCCTTTGCAGGGCAACTGATGGGGCGATTGGAGCCCCCCACTCAAACCTACCTTGGCTGGCCTGGGGCCTGGAGTTTGGGGGCAGCCCCTGCATTGAACGTCTCCCCCCTGGTGGTCAGTGCATGTCATAGCAACTGGTCATTCCACGTCATTCTGCCATTCAGTTTATTTGCTTATCAGGCTTTTATTATGTAGGATATTCAGTGGAGAAATTGAAGTCTATAAATCTTTCTGCTCTGCCACTAACAATATGGCTTTAAAAGTCAGTTTTATTTTCTGAAGCTAGTTACTTTAATTTTGTACAAGATGGATTTCAAAGCTCTTTTTATTTCTGAGACTGTGTGTTTTGCCTTCTCTAGTATCAATGGACATGACCAGTTCTCTTTGATTTTTATTAAATGAAATGGACATCGTTAGTCATTTGTCTCAGACAAGTAACTCAAATTCTCAGGGATTTAACAATCCTCTCTGTAGTATGCAAGAAATTACTTCCTCAGTACAGGAGGCAATAGTATGTCCTAATAAAGACGTATAGGCCCTGGTATCAGGTCATCTAGGTTCAGATTTAGTACTACCTCTTCTGCATACTGTGTGATTTGGTGTAAGTTCTTTATCCTCTCTGTGCCTCAGATTGCTCGTCAAGAAAGGGTCCAATAATAAACTACCTTATAGAGTACTTAAGATTGATGAAGTAATTCAAGTACTTAGCATTAGGATCACCTAGTGATTAACACCAAATAAGCAATCAGAAGCTGATAGTAATTATTACTGTTATAAGTAGTAATACTAACATTAATAAAGTTGTTTTTTTAAGATTCAAGTACTGTATAATATATGTAAACATAGGCAAAGGTGAAAAGTAAAAGAAGCTAGGATTGTTATGCACACACAGGAGTATTGAGACATGAAGAAGATCCTCCAGTTAGTGGCTTTTTTCCATTCTTCAAAATAGCAGCTTGTCTTGTTCTATAGCCTAAAGTTCAAATTTTAAAATAAAGTGATAACAAAATGTTCTGATACATATTCCACTTGCCACCGTTCCCCCAGTGAACTCAGGAGGGATCTTTATGTAGAAATGTAGGAGCTTTTATGATACCAGGCATTCAAGATGTTACCCTATAGCTAGAAACCGAGGCTTGTGAGAGCAATATTCAAGTACAAGCTGAGTTATTCACAATATTTATGTAGGAGATTATGCTTCATAGCAATGTTCCTTGAAAGTAATTTCAGTTACCTCTTTCTCCTTCACCCGAATAAGAATATTATTGTTTGTAAGATAGCTATAAATACAGTTAACCAGTAGATAAAATTTCTTTCATCATGCTGGATATTAGTTCAATTTAGAGAACAAAAACTAAGCAAGAAGTGATTCCCAGCAGTCATAGAGATTACTTGCAGGAAAAAATTTCTGCAATCCTACTTTATTGTCCAGATGAAATACATTCCACTTAAGCCAGATAGCAAGTCATGCTAGTTGGCTTATGTCCTGTGTGGGATATGGTAAGCACCATTAAATCAACAACTGGAAAATTACCCAAAATGACAAGTAAATTACATAGGGCATAAGAACAATTGAATAAACAAATAGGCAGTTTTCAAATAATAAAAAAAGAGCTTCCATCTGCCTTTTCAACTTGTATCCACTAGGCATGTCCAATAATACCCCCATGTGCCATTCTTATTCTATGAACTCTGGAGAATCTGGGGACAAAATTTAAGAATTTGAAAGTAATTATAATATAGTAGAGGCCCACTGCATGAAATTCGTGAATTTGTGCACTGGTGGGGGGACAGGGAGACATCTCTCAGCCTGAGCTGCACTTTCTCTTAGTCTGGAACCCCCAGGTCCTTACCCCTTGGCTCACTGATCCTTAGTGCTTCCATGGAAGTGGGAGAGGCTGCCACCACCACTGCTGCACTCGCCAGTCATGGAGGCCTGGCCCAGCCAGGGTATTTGAAAAGCTTGGCTTCTTCCATCACTGGGGAAACCCAAGCTTCCCTCCTGTTCTCCTTGGCCACAGCCATCTTGTTTGGGTTAATTTGCACACTTGCTCCTGATTGGTTGGTGGGCATGGCTGGTGGGTATAACAGAATGGTGGTTAATTTGAATATTACTCTTTTCTTAGATAGGATGTAGATTTTTATGACTTTTACTTTGCTGCTGTATTTTTATTGAACAATGGGCTATTTATCTTTTGTCCTTGTTTCAATTTGTTTCTATAATGCCACTTTCTATTCATGACTTTAGGAATAAATTGGAAAGGTCATTATATTATGTACTTCAGATGCTTCATGAAACATTTTTCTTAAACAATTTATTAGGCATAAACACTTTTTTATTAATGATAACCTCATGTTGTATGTTATATAAATTTTAAATACAGTTGCATATAATAGAATAATCCTATGCTGTTCTTTCTATCCCCAGAGCCACAAACCTGTACGTTGAAAGATTTTCTTTGTGCCAATGGGGACTGCGTTTCCTCAAGGTTTTGGTGTGATGGAGATTTTGACTGTGCGGATGGCTCTGATGAGGTAGGCAACTTTGCAACATCAAACAAAAACTAAAGTGGTGTTTTAGAATCACATGTATAATTATTACTGTTTAATCCAATGAGTGTGACAAGGACAGCTCTGAAATGTACTTTGCTCCTGACACTCTGAGATAAGTATTATATCAAGCTTAGTGCATACACGCAGCACAGGGAATAGTGCTTGTGCTGCTATTGACAGTCAATTTTATAGTCTGTTTTACCTCAAGTGGTGAATGACTCAGTTGGGAATAGGATGTTTGGAAACCTTATTCTTTCTAGCTGCTGCCCTTGCCATTAATGGATGTGTTCATAAACTTGCTGCAGTATCCATAGGCAGAACTGATATTTTATGCATTAAAAAAAGTTTCTTCTCCCCAGTCTCTTTCTCCATAGATATAGTCTCAAAAACGTCGATGTGGGTCATCAATTTTCATGAAACTACAGGTTCAGTTTTGCTTAAATGATGAATCACAATCCATTTATAATAAGGCCTGTGTACACACAGCTTAAATGAAAGTTTAGAATTTCTCTGGATAATTATGTAAACTTTGGTTGTGCTAACATTTACGCTATGTCACACATTTCATTATTTGTGATTCTATGTATTTCACCTATTAATTACTCCATCCATGATGCTTTAAAAGTAATACATGATGTGTGTTTATAGCATTTCTTAATCAAATCAAAATGACCCAATGAACTGAATTTTTAATACTGGGGAGCAAATCAGCAACCGTCATTTCTCATGATTTTCTCTGTTAATGACTGTGTATGTTAATATCAGGAATGCAGTCAAAGGTGAAGGACAAATGTGGTCCCTAGCCTTCAGTGGCCACTGGGGCTCTTTCTGGGGAACCTGACTCCCTGGAGCTCCTCTGCTTTGGTTGACATGCATATGTAGTTACCCTTCCTGAAGGACCTCCCACTGGCTGTGGGCTGGGCCAGAGATAATCTTCCAGGGAATTCCAGAGGTTTCCATATTTCAGGTTCAACTCCCTGAAGTATCCACTATGTTTCTGCCTCTTTGGGAGAAACCAAAGGTCTTTACTATTTATAGAACCCACATGAACTGTTTTGTCCCAGACTTTAGGCATTCTTTTTATTTATTTTTTATTTTTTTATTTTATTGAGTTTTTACAGAGAGAAAGAGAGAGGGATAGAGAGTTAGAAATATCCATGAGAGAGAAACACAGATCAGCTGCCTCCTGCATGAACCCTACTGGGGATGTACCTACAACCAAGGTACATGCCCATGACCGGAATAGAACCTGGGACCTTTCAGTCCGAAGGTCAATGCTCTATCCACTGAGCCAAACCGGTTTCGGCTAGGCATTCTTATCAAGATTACATCTCACTATCTTAAAAAATCTGGATTACATCTCACTATCTTGAAGAATCCCTCTAATCCCATTGAGGTGCCTGGATTGCTATAATTTCTCACCTGGAGGCCAGAAAACCTAAACCTCCAGGTTGCAAAGGTTTCTCAGAAGTTGAAAAATACTATTTCTATTCATGGAATTAAATTCTTAGATTTCTCAGCTACGTATATATTTACCATCTATTTATTCAAGGATTATATTAAACATTCCCTTGTCAAAAAAAACCAACACATTTCACACAAACTTCTTCATGCCATGAAATGTTTTGTTTTCTTTAAAAAATATTTTTCTCCAGCCCTGTTTAATCTTTGAAACATCAAGGGGAGGTGATATATTGCTTAAGGCTTACAATTTTACCTTGCATGCTATTCAGGAAATATCTAAGGTACATGTATAGAATCAAACGATTTTTCAAAAGTCTTATTCATGATAAAGTAGACATCTAATTCCTGGTCCTAGAAAGGAAATTGACAAAATGAGCAGCTGACATCAGGTCAAACCAGATAAGACTTTTAAGATGGTGTCCAGACTACTTAGGAGAACACTTGAAGAGATTTCCAGTGATGAAAGGGGAAAACGGAGCATCATAAATAATAAGATGGTTGCAATGGATTGAAATACAATAAATGTATACAAATATATCAGTTTATAATAATTTTTAGTAAAATAAAAGGCTTATTTTTCACTTTGGAGGTTGTTAAGGTAACGGCATTCTTAATATTCAATCAGACAAATGTAGAATGTGGGACATTTTATAGAACATATTATCTCTAAGTAGTAAATTTCATTGAAGAAACTAGGAAAATGGGAAATAGTCCCATATTAAAAAAATTCAAACCAAATTCAATGTACAGACCTTTTTTAGATCTGTATTGTGCCAAGCAATAATTTATACAGTTAAGAAAACTAGGAGATTTGGGGTAAGGATTAAGAATAACTTTATATTATGGATTTTTTGTTAATTTTCTGATATTAATTTTTTGATACTGTTTTTATGTTAAAATACTGTAGAATGTAAATAAGTGGGAAGAAGATTATGAATGCATGGTGGGCACAGGGGGCTCATTATTCTAGTCTCTTCTTACTGTATATATTAATTAAATACCTGATAAGTAAACACACACACACACACACACACACACACATCAACTATACTTTATTGTAGATCAAAATCTTCTGATACAGGAAGTGCCTAAAATTACCACTGTTTTGTGCTGTCAATAAAGATTCACCAGTGTCATTGGTTAATTAACTATTTCACTGAAATTTGTCTGAATACTGAGGTAACCATTAATTCTAGTAATATATACTGAACAGTTATAATCATGGTGTGGTAATAGATATTTGGTACCTAGGCAAACATGATTCCTATCCCATTGGAGCTTAATTACTTGGGAATGCTTTAATTATTTTTAAATATTATTACTGTTGAGAGTACTACAGTATCTCCCTTTTTTCCCTCCTCATTGCCCCCACCCCCAACCTGGTTCCCATCCTGCCCCAGGCGTTCACCACCCTATTGCCTCTTATTTTCTGCATTTGCTACTTCATTCACTCATTCATTTATTTATTCATCAGTTTTTATTGAATGCTTATTATGTCCCAGGAACAACACTGAGCATGAGGAGTACAGCAGTGAATAAAACACATGAAATCCCTTTCTCACGACTATTTCTCCAATACTTTTGACGCTATTCACTGTTACATAACTTACTCCTCAAATATGGCACATTTCAAATTGTCTTTACATATTAAAAGTTTTTTCTTAGGTAGTTTCATTTCTGTTTAAGCTTTCACTGTGAAGTTTAAAAACCTTAAGAATATGTATCTTTGAAACCACTCACAATGTGTTTTGTTGCAATTGTTGGTTTAGGTGCTGGCCTTTCTAACACTCAATGAGTTTATCAAGTACAGGGAGAAAATCTTATTTTGATTAGTATTCTTACTTAAGAAACACTGTGGCAAAGAGTAAACTCTTAATATTTGGGAAAAGAATGGAAGTGCAAAGAAAGGCAGAAAACAAATTATATAGCAGGCAGTCTGTTAAATTACAATCAACAAAGAGAAAATTATAGAAATGTAGAAAATAAACTCTTCATCCCTCCATGAGGGCAAAACTAAGAAGAAGTAGAGAGTAATAGATCAAGATGATTCATTTCACAAGCTGTGATAAAGTTGCACTGGTTGTGGAAGGAACAGACAAATACATTTTGGCAATACTATAAATTCCTTAACAATAAAAAATTATAATCCCAGCAAGATATAAAATTGTCTATTTCATTTCAATTAAGATGGCAGCCCTGAAGGAAGGTAAATTTGTAGTGGATCTCTTTCATTGATCACATATAAAGAATTGAAATATCCCCAAAGGTATATCTACTATTTGACTTCCAAATAAAATCTATATGTGAGCTATCAAAAATGACAATTGTGACAGTTCAATTCATAGTTAACTTTATGAACAATTGTTAGGAGAGGATTATGAACAGTCAGGCAAATAGTAAAGGACAGGTACAGGGGAAAAGGTAGAAAGAAGGCAGAAGAAAAAAACACTAGGAAAGATTTTCCACTGCCAAACACATTTGCTTTACTGCCAAACACATTTGCTTTAAGTTTCTTGTTTGTTTCACATGCTATCTGCCCACCTCCTAACGAACTGGATGTAATTCTTAGAAATAATTATTTAACCATTTTCCCCCTCACAATCTTCATTCTCCCTTACAGTTATTAAAATTGCATCACACAAACAGTCCACTCAGAGCAATTTAATTCGCAGGATGAATTCAGAGCATTTATGTTTCTGTTTTCATTTGTCCATTTTATTATCACTCACAAAGAAAAATGGAAAATTGTTATAATTATGTTATGTAACACGAGGATACACATGACCATCTGAGCTTTTTATATGGGTTGGGGCAAAAGGAGATTTACACTTGTGAACATGCAAAACACAGTTTATCCTTGTATTATTATGTATTACTAATTATATTATTGTTTTCCATATGGACAACTACAAATCTACTTTGTCCTCACCCTGTATGTGACAAATTTGATTTCTATACTTCTAGGTTTCTATGCATAAGGATTTAGTTGTCTTTGGGTTACATTTGTCTAATAATTAAGTTTTAGTTACATCTGTGTTGTTGTTTTTTACAGAGAAATTGTGAAACTAATTGTTCCAGAGATCAGTTCCGATGTTCCAATGGTCAGTGCATATCAGCAAAATGGACATGTGATGGCCATGAAGACTGTAAATATGGAGAGGATGAGAAGAACTGTGATCCAGGTAAGACGATGCAGGTGACATTAATTTAGCTGATATTTCAACCTGATAGAATTTAAATTTGAACAATAATAATAAGAAAACAGTGGAAAATTCATGCACAGATTTCTGTTTTTTAGACATAATCAGAAATATCTGTATATAGATTTACTGGTGAGCCCTAAATATGTTTTGAAAGTGTTTCAACAGGTAAGATTATTACTGTGTTTGAGATCCAAGTATTACTTCCCCAAATTTGACTTATAGTTTCTGTATCTTTCCATGTCATTTTTTTTCATCACAACAAAATGAAATACATTGAAACTGTAAGTATGAAAAAAGTTTTTTATTATGGAAATTAAAATTTTGAAACAGGCTTTAGTAATTTCAACATGATACCAACTGAGAAAAAGCATAAGTGCATTATTTCTGTTTACATCTTTCTAAAAACAAAAAAAAATTAGGAAGCAAAACCAGCATATAAGAGAAACACATCCCATTTATATATTTCTATTTCTTAAATATGGTTCTATAAATATGCTTAATAAAAACTTAATTTTTTGCCGAAACCAGTTTGGCTCAGTGGATAGAGCATCGGCCTGCTGACTGAAAGGTCCCAGGTTCGATTCCGGTCAAGGGCATGTACCACGGTTGCAGGCACATCCCCAGTATGGAGCAGAGAGGAGGCAGCTGATTGATGTTTCTCTCATGGATGTTTCTAACTCTCTATCCCAATCCCTTGCTCTCTGTAAAAAATCAATAAAATATATTTAAGAAACAAACAAAAACAAAAACAAAAAACTTAATTTTTATAGTTAACTATTTTAAAAACATATAGAAATCACTAGGGGAAGTATACTATAATCTGTGTTTAACCATGAAAGCATTACTTTGAAAGATTAGGTAAGAGTCTCAGATAAAACGCACACATGTTACCATGTCCAGTACCATGCCCATGATCAGTAGCTCTAATTGGTCACATAATATTTTTTACTGAATCCAGACATGTTCTCAGACTCATTAATAATACAAATCCTAGGCAACCATTATCAATTAAAATAAATTAAAACATAAGGAAAAAGCTTTTCAGCATTCCTGGAATATTCAATTCAGACCAAAAAGTAAGTATATTTGTCCACCTAGTGTCTAAAATAAGGCTAAGAAGCCTGATGTTTGAATGCAAGCAAATGCAAAGCCATAGCAAAAGCAGCTATAATAATCCTGATGTCAATTAATTAGATTGGGTTCTGGTAATAACTTATATATCTACTTTTTATTTATATTTTCTGTGTCATAATGTAATACTTCATATTCTATAGGCTCTGTTAAGTATGCATGTACTTGTGTTCAAAACCCCAAAACAAAGTTTTATGTTATGCAAATATGACATTTATGTCAACATAATCAAATAGATATTACAGTGTCTGTGAGAACATGCCATGATTTTCACTTTTAGCTTTATACAATGTATATATGAATTAACATTCCAAGGGTCACTAAATACTATTTAGTTTTTAAAATAGTGTAAGGCTTTTATCTTATAAACCAGAGGCCCAGTGCATAGATTCGTACATGGGCGGATGGGTCCCTCAGCCTCGGGGGATGTAGCAGTGTGCCATGAGGCAGGCAGCCAGGGAGAAGCCTGCCTGAGGCTGGGTGCCATGCTACTCACCCTCATCCGAGCCTGCTGCATCTGCCACCACAGCTCTGTAGTGCAGCAGGGGATTGGGGAGAATCTCCCGCCACCACACCTGCACTCGATAGTCCTGAGCCCGGCTTCTGGATGAGTGGTACTCCCCCTGTGGGAGCACACAGACCAGCAGGAGGCAGCTCCTGTGCTGAGTGTCTGCCCCCTGGTGGTCAGTGCATGTCATAGCAACTGGTCAACAGATTATTCTGGTCATTCGGTCATAAGGGTCGCTTTGGCTTTTATATATACTAGAGGCTCGGCGCACGGAATTCGTGCACTGGGGGAAGGTGTCCTTCAGCCCACCCTGCTACCTCTCCAATCTGGGACCCCTTGAGGGATGTCCAACTGCCCATTTAGGCCCAATCACCTTTAGCTTTATATAATGTATATATGAATTAACATTCCAAGGATTACTAAATCCTATTTATAGTTTTTAAAATAGTGTAAGGCTTTTATCTTATAAACCAGAGGCCCAGTACATGGATTTGTGCATGGGGGAATGGGTCCCTCAGCTTCAGGAGATATAACAGTGTGCCAGGAGGAGCCTGACTGTGGCTGGGTACCATGCCACTCGCCCTCATCCAGGTAGGATCAGGCGTAAATGGGCAGTCAGACATCCCTCACAATCCAGGACTGCTGGCTCCCAACTGCTCACCTGCCAGCCTTCCTGATTGCCCCTAACCACTTCTGCCTGCCAGCCTGATTACCCCTAACCACTCCCCTGCCAGCATGATTTATGCCTAACTGCTCCCCTGCCAGCCTGTTTGCCCCTAACTATCCTCCCCTGTGGGCCTGGTCACCCCAAACTGCCCTTCCCTGCAGACCCAGTCACCCCCAACTTCCTTCCTCTGCCAGCTTTGTCACCCATAACTGCCCTCCCCTGCAGGCCTGATCCCTGCCAATTTCCCTCCCCTGCTGGCCATCTTGTGGTGACCATCTTGAGTCCACATGGGGGCAGGATCTTTTGACCACATGGGGGCAGTCATCTTGTATGTTGGAGTGATGGTCAATCTGCATACTACTCTTTTATTAGATAGGATAGATGCCTAATGCATGGGTGAGGACCAGCTGGTTTGCCCTGAAGGGTGTTTGGATCAGGGTGGGTATTCACTTGGGGCATGAGGTGGCCTGAGCAAGGGGCCTGTGGTGGTTTTCAGGCTATCCATTCCCCCCCTCCCTGCTTCCCCCTCCCCTGCTCCGGCAACCCAAGCAGAGGCCCTGGTATCTGGGATTTATTTATCTTCTACAATTGAAACTTTGTAGCCTGGAGCGGAGCCAAGCCTTCTGCTCCCACAGCCATTAAAACCTTGTTGCCTTAAGTGGAGGCCACTGTTGGCCAGGCTCTGCTGAAAGCTTCACTTTCTCCATCGCCAGGGGCAACTCAGGCTTCTCTCCTGCTCTCTCTGTGGCTGTAGCCATCTTGGTTGGGTTACTTTGCATACTCGCTCTGATTAGCTGGTGGGTGTGGCTTGTGGGTGTAGCAGAGGTACAGTCAATTTGCATATTACCCTTTTATTAATACTAGAGGCCAAATGCATGGAATTCATGCACTTGGGGGGAAGAGTGGATCCCTCAGCCTGGATTGTGAGAGGATAGAGGCCAGGCCAAGGTACTCCACTAGTGCAGGATCAGGGCCAGGAAAGGATGCGGGAAGTTAGCCAGCCAGGGAGGGACCACAGGAGGGGTCCAGTTCATGTCCAGCCTGTCTCACTCAATTCTGATTGCCTGGGCCCCAAAAGTAAGCTAAACTACCAGTCAGAGTGTCTGAGCCCTGGTCGTCAGTGAATGTCATTGAGAGCAGTTGAGTGGCTCTTGCATATCATTAGCATATTACACTTTGATTGGTTGAATGGACAAACCAGATGATCAGGCACTTAGCACATTAGGCTTTTATTATATAGGATATATAGATAATTTAATTTATATTTATCTTTACTGATTAAAGTATTACATATGTCTCCCTTTTCCCTTATTAACCTCCCCCAGCCACTGCCCCCTTCTAGCACATGTCCTCATCCCCTAGTACCTACATCAATTGGTTATGCTTATATGCATGTGTACAAGTCCTTTGGTTGATCTCTTACCTCCCCCCAAACCCTCTCCTGCCTTCTCTCTAAGGTTTAAAAGTCTGTTTAATGCTTCTCTGTCTCTGGATCTAGTTTCGTTCATCATTTTATTTGAAGTTATAAAAAATTATTCAGCTCTTCAAAAAAATTAAAAGAATGAGCAATATAGTGTTTTTTCTGTCTTTAATTTAGTGAGTTGAATGCATACTGAACAGAATATTATATTACTGAGGCATATTGGATACAATCCTGTAATATTGTAAAACACATTTAAATGAATATTTAATATCAAATGTTGAATATAGTTTATATAATATGAACTACTTTCATTACTATGAATTTTTATATGCTTCTGTATATTTTTTTCTATGAAGCAAGTCATTCTTTTACTGAATCTAAATTTCAACTTTATAATTATATTCAGCTTCTCCTACTTGTTCATCAAGTGAATATATATGTGCCAGTGGAGGATGTATTTCAGCGTCTTTGAAATGTAACGGAGAATATGATTGTGCTGATGGTTCAGATGAGGTAAAATCTATCATTTGATTAAAATCTCTGAATTACATGAATTAGATTTAGGAAAACAAATGTAATAAAAATAGAGGAAAGTGACAGAATCTTGATTCTTATCTGTTGAAAATGCTAGGACGACTATTAACTAATTTCAACAAATATAAATGAATTTTAATATTGTTTATATACTAAACCCCATTGTCATTTGCAGAGGTTACATTCCTTCAATCAAAATGAAAAAGCCCACTATGTAGTATATCTTCATTAGTGTCAGCTGCATGCTTCTTTTGCTAATGACTGCTTGTTATCATTGATAACATCTACAGTGCCTATTTGTATTGGAACAGATGGACTGTGTGACTGAATGTAAGGAAGATCAGTTTCGATGCAGAAATAAAGCCCACTGTGTTCCAATTAGATGGCTGTGCGATGGAGTTCATGACTGTGTGGATGGCAGTGATGAAGAGAACTGTGACAGAGGTAAGGTATCCTTGTGTGTGTGTGTGTGTGTGTGTGTGTGTGTGTGTGTGTGTGTGTGCGCGCGCGCGCGCGCGTGCGCACATGAACACGCTATAAGTAAGAATGACAGTTAAGACGCTGTGCAGAATATATAGCGTGCCAGAGGCAGAAGATCATTAAATGCTGTTTACTCTTCCCAGTTTCATTACATAATAGCTTGTTCTAAATAAGCAAAATCTGTATCATTTTTAGGCAGAGTATAATGTCATTCTTCGTGCAATGATGACAAGAAAATTCAAGTCTCTATCAGG
Source organism: Lasiurus cinereus (assembly GCA_011751065.1). Taxonomy (NCBI): domain Eukaryota; kingdom Metazoa; phylum Chordata; class Mammalia; order Chiroptera; family Vespertilionidae; genus Lasiurus; species Lasiurus cinereus. Next base: position 44,619,717 of record JAAGEH010000393.1, read on the forward strand.
TACTTGCCATGAGCACATCCTGGGTCAGGTATAGAGATACCAGAAGAACACAGGGAACACAGCAGCTAAAACCATTATTACAAAAACATTTTCAGAGTAATTTGTATACCACATTGCCTTATTATGAATGAATAAAAATAACATACTACATTACTATATTACACATATTAATATGCTAGATCTATATAGGTTATGCTAGGTTGTGCCACAGATTTCCTTTTTGACATGTGGTTGAGAAAATTGTCTACACTTTTTGTTAGTCTGGAAGACATTTTGAATTTTGTAGTATATTATTGTCCAGCTATGTGAAGATATTTCCTGATAGATAATAGCTTTTAGTTGTAAATAACCTGAATAAAATCAGTGATTATTACTACTTTAGAATTAATGAAATGAAAAGAAAAAAGTGTGTGGTGAAGCTTATAATGACCATAAATTACATAAGCCTTGTTATTTTCATGTTAAATATATTACTAAATGATGTCTTCTTTAACCTAATCACAGAAGTCTTTCAATGGACTTTATTGCTCAGAGTATTTGGAACATTATCAACAGATAATATCAGATATTGATATAGGTTGTAAAGCATTAAAACAGACACAATATTTGTACAGTATAAATGTATCTAAATGACTTACTTCTATAAATAACTATTCATTTGAGAAAATAATTTTTCTACTTTCTCTAATATTCATTCAAACCTTTATAATTTGCTCATATCTCCATCTTAGAACCTTATCAAGAATTATATTCAGCAGAAAAAGGCTAGCTCTCATTGAGAATCTGCATTGTGTTACAGAGGGCCATAAAAGGTTAAACTTCCATAGCATCTATTTCTACTTTAATTTCTCATTCTGTAACTGGTCACTAACTTTGTGGGCAGTTACACAATCTTATGTAGTCTTTTCTCTGAAGACTTTAGAGAAAAAAATTAAGTTATTCATCTTTCTTTCATTTCAAATATTGTTTCTTTCTCCTTTTGCTTCTTGCCTGGGCTCATGCAATACTACCTAACTGGTCTCCAATACATTCTACTCCAATACAATACTACCTAACTAGTCTCCAATACTATCTAACTGGTCTCCAATACATTCTACTAGGCTCATCATCTTTACTGTAACTCAGAGTATGCCAATCTTGACTCGGTCTTCTTCCTTTCTGGCTTCATACAAATAATTCAATTGGCAGTCATATTTCCATAGGAAGGATCCTATTTTATCTCTCCCATCTTATATTCTAATATTTATTTTTACATATAATATATCCTAGCCAAAATGGAAATAGTTAATATTTTCAAAGGAGGAATATTCTAAACATCCACATACTTTTCAACATCTTCCCTGATTAGTCTGCTATTTCACCATCTTAATAACTCTGCCAATGAAAATTATATCTGTCTTTTCAAGTCTATCTCAATTACCACTGTTTTCAACCCAATTACAGTCTTTTTTTGGAGTTTCCCCAGCCAATCTTTGATTACATTCCTGTTAATTCATTCTTCCTTTTAATATAATTATTTCTGTATCATTTGAATGTTTCCCCTGTTAAAATGTGAGTTTCTTGATGTTAACAATTGCATATGCAAATAGAATGAGAAAATACATTTTAAGTCATGATATTATGACCAAGTTCAAATGTCTAGTATTTAATTTACTTTGAGGAAGTTGTTTAGGTTTGGATAAATGTACATCAAGGCATTAAGGAAACAGAATTCCAGAATTCACTCCTCTGCTGCTAAATCCAGCTTTCATTCATCTCAAATCTGGACCTATGAGCTGATAGGGGCTCAATGCTGAATAAGCATGGAATGATCTTCTAAGTGAATTATTTTTACTGATTTACTTTAGGAAAACTAAACCCCACAATGCTATGGAATTAGAAACAACATTTATATTTTAAAAGGTAAAACATGTTGCCTCAAGGAAACTTGTTACAGTGGTACCTCGAGATACGAGTTTAATTCGTTCCGTAACCTTGAGGTGTGGGAAACTATGAGACGCTCGAGTCGTGGTAAACTGGTGGGTCGTGTGCAGCCGGCAGATCCGCGCGATGACTCCTATCTCAAATGTTGCTCGTATTTCAAAGCAAAAAATTGCTCGCTCGATGGCTCGTATCTCAAAAATCTCATATGTTAAGGCACTCGTATCTCGAGGTACCACTGTATTTGCTTTGCCCTGAGCTCCCAAATTTTGTTTTATAGCAATTTCAGTGGAAAAGATTGAGAGTTGTTCTCTTTAGTAATCATCACCTTAAAATATATAAGCTACTTATTAAATTACAAAATAGCATTGTATATTAAAGTTTCTGTGAGCCCAAATTGAGATGAGAATTCTAGATGCTAACTTTCTGTAGTGATGCACTTGTCCAGATTTTTATGAACCTGCCAAGGGCTCCCTTATATATATTTAGACATAAGTTGTTAATTAATACATACTTTCTATTTTTTAATAATCTCCTGTTGAGCTGATCAAGAACATGACTAGGAAACTGATATTTTAATTCAGATAATCTCTTTTAAAATATATTTTTGTTGTTGCTTCTGTGTGCTTCATGCTAGTTCAAAATAAGCTTTTAAGTTATATAAGCTTTTAGGATGCTATGGTAGTCACCATGGTGCATTTTTTGAAATGCACTTTTTTTATGGTACAATAGGAAGTCTTTAGTAAGTTATCACAAAACTTTTGCCTTTCTGTTACAATTATGATTTCATTTTTATGCCTCTTCTTTTTAATAAAAGAGTGGCACATCCAACACTACCCTGGGGAAAATTATAATGTTATCTCATATTATACTTTAGTGAACTCATTTTTTCCTTTCAGCAATACTAATGTGCTACAAATAGTTTTTCTAAAATAATTATAAGATATCGAGTTCACACTTTTTTTATTTAATTCATTGTACATTGGAACATGAAATGAGATTTAATCATTAGAATCTTATTACGAAAGAATACAACCCTTTTTTATATTCTAAGAATTTTGATATTGAATTAAGCCAATGGTCATCTTAAAATTATCTTTTTTTAGAACTAAATACTGTACATGTATCTTTTTCATTGTTGTCAGACAGAATTAGTAAATGGCAATTTATTGCATGGGCTTTAGTTAATTTAGATTAATTTTAGAGTTAGGGCATTTTAGAGCTAAAAATTACACAGTTTGAAAGAAAGGGACATCCCAATGCCAGACACTATACTCTGAGAGGTCTCACATGGTAATATTCACCTTGATGTTCTCAACCAGGACCTGCCTTTATCTGTATCTTAGAGTTTGTTAGTCTTTAGAAATGCCAATGTAAGCTGTACAGTTCTGTTGAGATTTTCCCCAGAAAATCTTACCACTATTCTGATTCATATCATATACATTCTTGTTCTCAATTTCAACTATATAAGATTCTAAGCAATGTATCTATATTTCTTTAGTCATTTCTCTCTACCATTATGCATGTCAGATTTTTAATAAGTTGACTTTATCACCTTCTACTTCACAGCAATAATAAAATTTGAGCTTCTGTAAACATCTGATCCTCAAATTAACAAAGCCAACCATAGCTATAACCATCCATTCCTCCACCCTTCTATTAAAATGGAAGACTTGTCTCCCCTCTAGTCTAAGGATATTCTTTTCATTTTGCTATAAATATTAAAATTTTCACACTTTCTGGATTCTTAAAGAACTCACAATATCAATTACTCTCTCAAACGTTGCTACTCTAAATCAAGTTACCATCAGTTATTTTCTGGGTTGCTGCAACCCCTCTTCATCTTTTCCCTCCAATCTTGACTTTATCCCTCCCTATGTTGGTTTCCAAGTTCTCCACTCTGTAGCTAGAATTATCATTCTAAAAATTCAAATCAAATTCTGTAATTTCCTAAATTAAATCTTTGTTACTGGAAGTGAATTATCAGAGATCTGTGGGCAAGTCAAAACTCAGAACTAGAGCTATTTGACCTTCACAAGTCTAGGCTCATTATTCATTCCAAAGAGCATCCACAAGTTGAACAGTGCTTGCAAGGATGATCACTATTTTTCCTCAGCCCCATGTCTAAATGAATATATCCTTTTAAAAGTATGTTAATACCTTCAATCATTAAATCTAGCCAGTTTATAAACTATATTTCTTATGTATGAGGTTTAATAGGTAAAGTATTTATCTGAAAAAAATCTTATTAATCTTAATTCTAAATTCTCATTATTTTTGTGTTGTTTTCCCATGCATAACTTGCAAATATGAGCTTTCAAATTACTTTACACATATCTCTTTTGTAATATATGAAGACATTGAGTCCCACAGAGAATAAGGGACTTTTCCAAAGCAAAACAATGGAAGTTCCTAACTCCCCAATAATTGCGGTTTATACTATGTATTACTACATACATAGACATATAACCAAAATTTATTAATACTTTGGGTCCTTTTCATGTGGCAAATGTACTTAATTTTGAGTTAGGATATCCTTATAGTCTCAAAATTTTCTATTTAATTGCAAAAAAGGAAAACACTTTGAAAATTAGAGTACGTTATTGCATAATTATAAGAACACTAATATTTCAACACATTGCCAATTTTTTATTTCTATATAAAACCATTTTTCTATGAAACAGAACCTTTTTACTGGTTAATCTGTTTTCAGTGATTCAGTTTGTCAGTTTCTAGATACAGCTAAATTATCTCCTTTTCTGTGTCTTTTCTTTCCAAACCAATATAGTTTTTAGTAATGAGAGTTAATACCATGTAAAAATCTAAGTTTTCTTATGCTCAATAACATAAAATGTATAAAGAGGAATATAATTCAGATTTGGGAAAACTTTCTGTGACCAGATATTAATATTTTTAAAGAAAATATGGCATACATGAGGGTAATATCAGGTTGTTTTAAAAAGTAAACCATGAATACCTTTTTTTTCTTTTAATCTTTTTTATATGTATTTTTTCTTTATTGATTAAGGTATTACTTATGTGTCCTTACCTCATTGTCCTCCCTCACCCCCAACTCATGCCCTCACCCCTCTGTTGTCTGTGTCCATTGGTTAGGCTTGAATACCTTTTTAAAAAATAGTTTGGACACTTCATATTAGATAGGAAAAAAATAAAGAACTGAGAAACTAGAATCTGTGCTAAGAATTAACAGAATATATGTTATGTTGACTGACTTTAATTATGCTATATCTTTATATTCGTGTGTGTTTTTATTTTTTTAATAAAGGAGGCAATATATGTAGAGGAGATGAGTTCCTTTGCAATAATTCCCTTTGCAAACTCTATTTCTGGGTGTGTGATGGAGAGGACGACTGTGGAGACAACTCTGACGAAGCCCCAGACTTGTGTGGTGAGACATTTCCCGGCTCGAGATTGCTCTCGCATCTCCCAATCTAATGCACCAGCATGAATCAGTGAGGTGGTGAAGGGATCCACAAATCCTGCTACCCTGGGGTTAGGTAGATAAAGTGTAACCACAGGTATAGCTTTTGTTCAAGTAACAAGAGATTACCCTGTTCAAAGTTTATGACTTTATGGAGAGCCCTCTTAAATCTGAACTTTCACATGTCAACACTGTTCACAAGATAGATATGGTCTGTCTGAGAGGAATTCGAGTAGTTGACCTTTGGAATTGAGTAAGGTTCATATAAGGACTTTGGAATCATATCAAATTGGCACTTTAGTCTAAAACAATTTTCTTTTGGCAGATAAGTACTGTACATGGAAAAAACGTGAATAATAGAATTATATAGTTCTACATGTCCCCCATTACTGAGGCTGAAGTTGTTGAGAGATAGGAGAGCTATATCTAGTATATCTTTATCAATATTTATATCTATCTGGATAAATCTATATAAAGATATCTCTGTTTAGACATAAAATACACGTGACAGAGATAAGTGAAATAGGAGCTATTTAATATTTAAATTTAAAAATCTGCAATAACATAAGTGATTCTTCAAATTCAGGTTCCTTTTGACTGATATTTGTCAGAAGAGTGCTTATGTAACCTAAATTATAAATGTACAATTTTAGATCTTTAACATAAAGATGTATTATATTTCATAAATATTTTAGTCCCTCATTTCATTCTTCGTGTATAACCTCAGAAATAATGGTAATTTCATTTCCAATTTATAGGAACTATTAATTTAGATATAACTTAATAGCACATTTAGTGAGTTAAAGAATACATAGTATGGATGTATGTACTTAAATTCTTTGTTCTATTTGGTGTGTCAAGTATTTTTTAAAATAATGACATTGACAACTATTACAGTTAAATAAAAAAAAACCCAAAATAAGTAGGCTACATTATTTTTTAAAGGATTTAAAGGTTGGAGAGTATTCTTTGTAGCTACAACTGATGAGAGATATAGCTAATTTTCGTTTCTATTTTTTTGCATAACCTTATAGAGTCAACTCTATAGAATCACTGGGAATTACATTGTTTCTGAATTATAAAACATAAAGAAAAGAGTTTATCTACCAAAACCAAGCCAGAACCTATTATGCTTTTTTTTTCTATTCTCTATTTCACATCAGCACAAAACTAGTGGGTGGAAGGAAATGTTTGGTAACTAATTAACTATGAGGGTCAGGGGGAAAACACTTCCAGGACCAGGAAATGGTCCTCGGTGACATGCTACGCAGCTGCTGGAAAACTTGTAAACTCTGGGTATTTTTTAATTCCCTCAGTCATTGGTACCAATATTGAGTCAAACTATTATGTGCTGGAGACTGTGCTAAAAAATTGGGATTTAAAAACATGAGCACATGGTCCTTTTTACATGGAGATATTTTTGCATAAATAATATTTTCCATACATTATATTTCAGGCAATGGTAGAACTAAGTAAAAGGTACAGACAAGGCAGGGGAAATAGGATGAACTCTGCCTAAAGGAAAATTCTATCTCCAGAAAGAAGGAATGGTTTCTGAAGAGCCAGGGGAAAAGGAGTTGCAGAAAAGGTGAAAGAATTAGTTTTGGATAGGAGTAGAGACTCCTTCTCTATTATTAAAATTTTTTGAAATGAGTTGAATGAATTGATTTACTTTGTGTAGATGTGCAATCATTTAATTAAACAATAACAGATTTTCCATTCCTTTATTTCTACTTTTTTGTGTGAATGCCATCAGAAGCATATTCATATATAGAATGTGGAAGGTTGGTATTGCAGAGAAGTTTGAAAGGAATGCAAATTTGAATCATTATAGCAAAGTGAAAGAGAGTGACATGGCTAGATATATGTATAGGATTTTTTAAGTAGTATTCAGGGCCCATCTGCCATTGATACATATTCATATCTCTTTTATCAGTTAGCCTTGTGATATGATCATCTGCAACATTCCTAAACTTCCCAGATGCAGACCATGGGATAGCAGATGGTTTACTCATCTAAGTTTGTGGGTTTTTTAGATAATTAAGATTATAAAGAGAAAAAGGCCAGAAAATTCATAGTATTTGAACACAAGTAAGTTTCTAAGTGAGTGCCTGGAACAGTGTCCAACATATTATAAGTTATCAATAGGTATTTACCCAGTGAGTATATTAAGAGGTGAAACATAGAAGGTATTATCATCAAAGATGAAAAGAAATACCAAAAAAAAAAAAGGCATTGGAAAATAGGGAAAATGTAGATGAATCAATGGGCTAAAGGCTGAAAGAGTGTCTTAATGAGACTGCTTGAATTTAAAAGTTGGAAAAGTAGCAGATTATGATCAGAATTTGGAGAATTCAAATTAGTGGTTTTGTAAATGAAGTAATTGGAGGAAATAGCAAATTCTGCTATATCCATGTGTAATAGTGCTCCTATCTACAAGCAATAGAAACTGCCATTGGCTGATTTTTTTAAAGGTTGTTGAAATATTTCATTGTCCACAGGCTTCTTAGGGGAATGGATGGCCTAAATAGATTAAGTAAAAAGACCTTTAGTTTGAGAATTTTAAAGAGCTAAGAGGCCCACTCATTGGATGGCTTGAACATTTGGATGTTGAAATCATCTATGATGTAGAATTAATTTGGATGAAGGTTAGGTATTACAATCTTCAGTGAATTAAGGAGAGAGTGATGTTTATGAAGTTGATGGGAAAATAGCAATAAGAAAGAGATATAATCAAAATACTTGACCCTCAACATAGCAGTTTTTGTTTTTAGTTTATTTTTAAAATAGAATATGAAAATACGGTAATAAAATTCTGAAGCTGTAATAGGAAACTAGGATATCTTTAAACATGAAATAACATGAGGTTTGAGCAATTTAATAGACATTCCTAAAATACCTATAAGAAGGAACTATGTTTAGAGTAACAAGCAGATTTTAGTTAAAGCAAGGAGGTCAGCAAGGAGGAGAGGGCATATTCAAGGAGCTAATAGAGTAGCACTGCTACATGTTGGAGTACTTCTTGATCCTATTCGACTATGCCAACTGTGGGGTGCACAGGTCCTCTGCCAGGAACTTCATGGACACCAGGTATGAGATGGAGGAGTCATGAAAAGTCATCATAGGGACATAAGAGAGACTTTATTGTAGACCAACTAGCCATTGCTAACAAGGAGCCATCAGATATAACAGTTCTTCAAAGTATCCTTACATGGCAGCAGCCACAGCCGACAGGAGCTCTTGCTAACAAAGCAGCCTAACAAAATAGCCATGTACTGGCTGATCAATAACACATCTTTTTACTAATTCAGACAAAAGGGGCTTCTTGCTAAATAGTGACATCAGTATTGGGTTATAGAAAAGTACACCTGTGCAGTGCATGCAGTAAGATTGCTGTTTCCTTACTTTTGCCCCTGTATATGGCAACTTGGCCTTGAACCTCTGGAGGACTCTGATTAGGGTTTCCACAATCAAAGATTAAGAGTGACAAGAGATAAGTCTGTAATAGTGGCATGGATAAGGTAATGATAAGTTTATTATGCCATGTAAAATATCTCAAATTTTATTCTGAGAGAGACAGATAAGTCTAGAAGAGATAATTAGATTAATGTGTTAGGCAGATTGTTGTGGTGGCTTTTGGAGAATCTTGGGTTTGGGCAGTAAAACTGAGACATTTAGGGTTCTACTACAGTCCTGTCAGAGATAATAAAGAATTGCACTATTGTCGAAACATCATATGATATCACTCATTTGTGGATAATAAAGAACATTATAAACTGATGAACAAAAGGATAGATACAGAGGCAGTAAAGCATCAAACAGACTGTCAAATTACAGCAGGAAGATTAAGGAGAGGTGGGGTAGATAAGAGATCAACCAAAGGACTTGTGTGCATGCATATAAGCATAACCAATGAGCACAAGGCACTGGGGGGTTGGGGTATGCCTGGAGGGGAGGGCAATGGGAAGATATGTATACATGTAACACAATAAAAAATTTTAAAAAATAATAAATAAATAAAAGAATTGCACTATTGTGATTATAATTGGTATGCATGGAAAGAAGACAAATTTGGAGACAATATCATCTGAACTTGTAGAGTAATCACAGTTGAAGGTCAATGAGAGAAATGCATTTAGAATAATTCCATACAAATGGCTATGGTAGGCCAATAACAGAACTATGGAAATAAGACACGTCTTATGTTTGAGGAATAGATAATTGAGGAGAGAAGAGAAGGAATTGAGTTTTGAACTTGTTGAATTTAAAATTCTCGTGGGAATGTTCTATAATTAATTGTGAAATGCTATGATTGGATATCAAGTTGCAAATCTTGAGGGTATAGAATCAATGAAAATGAAATAAGCAGAGAATTCAAGAGTGAGAACATGAGGGGACCAAAGAGAGAACTCTGTAATATTCTATGAGGATGGAGAGTCATTATAAATGTTTTCTACTTCATGGGTGGAAGACTTTTGAAGTGATAGAAGGGACAAAAATAAAATTCCCTGGCTTCCATTATCATTAGTATCTCTTTAACTCTCTCTCTCTCTCTCTCTCTCTCTCTCTCTCTCTCTCTCTCTCTTTCTCTCTCTCTCTCTCTCTCACACACACACACACACGCACACACACACACACACACACACACTAAAATATATAAACTGCCCCTCCTGGCCATTATTACTCACTTGATTAAGTGTTGTTCTGTGCCCAGAAGGGACGCCAGTTTGATTCCCAGTCATGGCACATGACTGGGTTTCAGGTTTAATCCCTGTTGGGAGCTGTGTGGGAGGCAGCCGATCAATGTTTCTATCTCTCTTCCTCTCTAAAATCAATAAAAAACATTTTAAAAATATGAATAAACTAAAATGATCTTATGTGCCTCAAATATATAACTAAACATTTGTCTCAGCAATAGTATTATTAAGATTTTTTTTTTTTCACGGAATGGCCTACTTTACATTTGCTTGCTGAAGCTCCATTTGGTGTGAAATTGCTCTTTCAGTTAGCTAAGTTCCTGCCATGTTGTATAAACCGAAGGCATAAATTAATTTGGTACACCAACTGAAAGCGGCTAAGATAAGGCATCTGGAAATGAAACCATGAAATTTGTCTCTTTTTCTTCTTTCATTCAATATTCCAGCTGTGCTCTCTTTTCTGTAGTTAATATAAATAACTAAGACCACAAGCTTCTATTATCACACATTTTTACTCGTATCTACATGTAGGCCAGTTCCATAACAAATGATATTCAGAAAAGCTAGATTATAGATTTGAAAAGAAAGACAAAACTAAAAGAAAGACAAAAGATGAATAGTTCTTCAAAAGTCAGTATATCCAATGGATCTGTTTTGTTTGTTTTTGTTTTGTTTTCAGTCAAATTTATTTGCCCACCCACAAGACCTCACAGATGCAGAAATAATAGAATATGCCTACAGTCCGAACAAATGTGCAATGGGATTGATGACTGTGGGGACAACTCAGATGAAGATCACTGTGGTGGTAAATCCATTTAGTGTGAAATAATTCATGAAGTCACAGCTATAACGTAATAAAATGATTTTAAAGATCAATATTAAAAAAAAGCTTTCATGTATATGTCTGAGGGTAGTTTTTTAGACACTTGTTTATCTGACAGTATATGAAAATAATCCACTAACATTTTCTTTGCATAATAGCACTGTGCAACTTAATCAAGAATCTCTACTAGTCCCTAAATCTCCTTTTAGTTACTTTATTAAGGAAAATACTGTGTCAGAGAAATAACACAGTGATTTAAAAATGTTCTGTAAAAGATCTCCTTGGGTTGGAGTCGGCTTATATTGATTGTATGTATGTGCACCCCAATCCCTTTTTCACAACTCTGAAATTAAAAACTCTTAAATCAAAGGTTTAACTGAAGTATGCGGCAAAATTGGTGACAAATACTGACTTGATCTGATCTGTGGCAGTTTATAGTACTTAAAAAAATTTCACTCAGGATTATATTCACACATATTCCTGTGGAAATATGGTGGTATACACTGTTATGTTATAAAAATAAACATTTCAAAAATTTAAAATTTGGCCCCAAGAGCTTCAAATGAAGGATTGTGGACCCATGTGTTTTTATATTTAGTAAAATCTTAGACTTGCTATCTTCTCAATAAATTTGTTTTGATTTGATAAAATACCAATTATTTTTAATGACCCTGTAGGTAAGCTTACATATAAAGCAAGACCTTGTAAAAAAGATGAGTTTGCTTGCAGTAATAAAAAGTGCATACCCATGGACTTCCAGTGTGATCAGTTGGATGACTGCGGAGATGGTTCAGATGAACAAGGCTGCAGAAAGTGTGAGTTTCTTTTATGTTTAAGTACAGTGGCACACGGGTTCAATTTTTGCTTTATTATGAGCAAATTTATTTTACTATTCTGAGAAAAATATTGCCATTAAAAATGTGCTTAAGTAATACCATTTGCTAAACTTTAACCAAAGCAAATATGAACATCACTTAAGTTAATATCTGAAAATGTGAGGTGGAAGAGGCTAATTTTGCTGAGTGACTTTGTTGGAGCTGAAGCTGAGAACTCAATATTCAGTACAGACTTCGATGTTCAGCAAAGAAATCTATATCACTTAAAATTTTAGTTTATAAAATGTAATGTTAATACTTTTTGAATTTTATAAGCATTGATTTTCTTAACTGATGATAAAGGTCTTAATAATTTTTCAATTTTTTAAAATTTTAAACTATTGCCAAATTATTCTTAAAGAAACCATCATTATTTTATTCCATTAGAGTGCTATGGTAATTGAGTTATTAGACCTTGACTGCTAAACATTTTGTATTTAAATATTTGATATTTGATTTTTTAATGTTAAGAAAATGATTTAATTTAAGACAAGAAATTAAGGTTACTTATAAAAGTCACTAAGTACTTCCTACTTTTGAGTCTTCTATTATGTTCTTATTTATGCATCTAAGTTGTTCATCACTGGTTGATGAAGTAATGCACATCAGGATACGGCCACAGCTCATCCATAGTATAATTCCACTTATGTAATTTAATCAATTGTAAACTATTCAGGAGTTAGTGGGGATTGATAATGCTTATAATTTTGATAATGAAAGTTCTCATATTTCTCAATAATTTGAGTTGTTTAGGCAACATAGAGATAATTTACTATTATCCCTATAATATTTTGTCTTTATTTAATTGCATTCTAAAATGTTTTCCAAGATGGGAGATGAAGCAGTGAAATTGTAACAAGTATGTTTGGAATCACATATGACTCAAAGTCCTTCCTAACCTGTATTGCAGCCCAAGATCATTGGAACATGTTACATATTCAATCCTCATATGTGTCCCTGTAGAAGTTTAAGAACTGCTGGTTGTGCCTACCTGCTCAAGTATCATGTATATACGATTATGTCCCTGAATTCTGAGTTTAGTTTAAAAATAAATGGCTACAACTCTAAGTAGTTTCAAGATGTTTAGTTATTAGAGAAGGATGCCGGACTCATACATTATAATATTGTACAGAGAGCTTGCCATTCGAATAATTTATTTTTTTAAATTTTATTTTTATTGTTGAAGGTATTACAGATGTGCTCTTTATTCCCCCTTTAACCCCTTCTAGCCCCCACCTACCCCCATCCAGTGTTCACCACACTATTGTCTCTGTCCATGGGTTATGCATATACAGTTTTGGTTAATCTCTTCCCACCCACCCAACCCCAAAACATAGAAGCATGGAACAGACTGTTGAATTTAAGAGAATTATTGATTATTGACTTCTTTTAGAAAGTAGTTTAACTTGATAACAACATCAGGCAGTTTGGCCTAAACTACATTCAATGTAAATAAGTACAGTTTTTATCCTTTTATTTACCTTTAAAAGAGAAGAGGGCTCATATGGAGAGAAGACCATAATTTTATTAATTCAAAAAGAGTCATCTAGGATAAAATACATATAATTTTAAAATAAAAACAAAAGTAAACTTCTACTTCAGGAATTAGAGCTATATTAATTTTGATCATATTTTTTAATCCCAGCTCCCACTGAATATACCTGTGAAGATAATGTGAATCCATGTGGAGATGATGCATATTGTAATCAAATAAAAACATCTGTTTTCTGTCGTTGTAAGCCTGGATTTCACAGAAACATGAAAAACAGACAGTGTGAAGGTATAGTACATTTCCTCAACAGCTGGCTCTTAAATCTTTAGGTTATAAAAGACTCCCAAAGCTGCTAAATTGAAAGATGACAGGGGAATTGATTTTCATCAAAATGGTGTGTATCTGTGGGTTACCAGTTTGCTTATGAGAGTGAAAGTCTCTGGGGTCAAGAGCTTGTTTGTTTTTATGTAAGCTATTCATTTCTGAAGCTACAGAACCTTGTCTGTAGCTGATCCAGACCTCCAGGAATTTTGATAGTGGTGTTACAATTCTGTTTTGAAATGCAATTGCTGGTTCAGGAACCATTGCAGAATTAGAGGCACTTCATAAAAGAGCATGTTTATGATAACCCTTTTCTTTTCAGTGGTGGCACTTTCAGTAATGCAATAGCAATTCAGTTTTAGAGAAGTGTGGGCTTTTGTCCTAACACCATGTGCTTTATATTGCCAAGAGGTGTCTTTTAAAATTCAAAGAGAGGATTTAAATAAATCTCTGTCAGCTTACTTGAGATCATTTAAAAATTGAGTGTGTAGGATAGGCTGAATCTTATAGTAAGTTATATGTAAATATAATTTAAATCAGGGCTTTAACTATAGAGTCATGAAATACTATATGCACTTTCTGCAAGTTTCTTCATTAAAATTGATATTATTTTGATTAGAGTCAAACTTAAATCATCTGTCTGGATTATCCAGGATGTATTCAAATCTTAAAATGCTTTCACCTGCCAGCTTCTTTTACTACTGTCTATGTTATTCTTGGGTTAAAAAAGGGGAGGGGGCAGTTAAATAGTGTCAATCAAAAATAGAATTATTGAAATAAATTAATTAAACTCAGTCCAAAGGGAAACAAGTGTCACATGTCATATTTATGTAAATTTTGAGTTATATTCTTGTTTGGATTTCTCATGACATGTTATTTCTCCATTAACTTGGAACACTGAAAACTGGCAACTTCTTCCTTTCTTTTAACAAGAAAGCAAATTATTTCTCAAGGCTAGAATAATTCTTGCTTTTTAGAAACCATCTATCATTGTACATAAACACACACATTACAAGCACAAAAATCTCTTCAAGATTTCAATATCAAGTAACATTAATTAGTTCATATTTATTTGGGCTGTGTTTCTTATATATACTTACACATTTAGAAATCCTATTCTGAGAATTTTCTTTATTTTTAGTTATATTTCATGACAAACACAACCTGCAAGTTATAGTCTGGTTTAAATTGCTATGGATCCACTCAAACCTTTGTTGTGCAAATGAGTAACATTTTAACTCCAATAAAATTTGCATCTTTATTTGATAAATGAAGATTTAACATAAGGAAAAGCAGTTTTGACTGGGTATGAAAGAGGAGCTAGGCATTACTTTGATTTGTAATCCAAATAATTTAAATGTGTGCTCTTTCTTTATGTATCTCCAAAAAATAACTTAAGAAATGGTTATTTGATGTCAAAGCCAAACTCTTCAATTGAAATATCTAAAGAAAGAGTGGGGAACCATTATCCTGCCAAGGGCCATTTGGATATTTTATAACATCATTTGAGGGGCATACAAAATTATTAACTTAAAAATCATCCCTCTATGTTCTGTCAAACATTTAATTAATTCAACCCCAATGCCTTGGCAGGGCCAGACCAAATGATTTCAAGGGCCTTATATGAGATCCATGAGCCAGACATTCCCCACGCCAGGTCAAAGAAATAACAAGGATAGCAGAATAGCAGTAAAAATGGAATGACAATGGCTGTGGGCAAGGCACTATTCTAGATATCGGTCATGTGTAGGTTTCCTCCATCTGCTTCCAAAGCTCATGAAACAGGCATTTTTGTAGAGATGAAGAAAAATGCTAATCCTGGCCTCTACAGGGTCATGTGAGGGAACTTTCTTAAATCAAGCACATTTTTGCATATTTTGATTTCCTGTAAAAAGGAAACCATAGTGTCAAGTAACTTACTGTTTAAAATCACAGGTGCCAAACAAACAAACAAAATATTTATAGTAGTAAGTCTTCAGTAATTAAGTGCTGATTTTATTTATCTCATTTCCCTACATTTCAAACATAGAATGAGTTGTCCTGAGAGTGCTTAAGTTCCCCTCAAAGTATCATAATAGAGACAACAGAATCAGAAAGCCCAGGTGTAAGCCTGGGCACTGTCATTTACAACTGCCACTACCATGACCTTTGGAACACTGTTAAGTGTTAACCAAATGACAAACATTTCTATGATTATCCTTAAGTTCTCTAATTCAAGGGGAGGACTCATATTACAGATTTATCACATAATTATGACAACTACATTTGATAAAAGGAGCCAAGGAATTAAACTGATTGAAAGCAAAAAAAAAAGAGGAAGAAAAGGAGAAAGTAGGTAATTCACCATAATCAGCTTATGTCAATCCTGGCCTTGCTTAAACCATTAAAATCAAAGGCAGGTGCTAAACCACAGAATATTGCTTGTGATCGATTGATTTAATACTTATGATATTTATGTATGTATATATTTATTTATTTACATAGGCACCTAGTTTTTGTTTGTTTGTTTCACATAGCCATTCTTGTTACATAGTCACTTCATATATATGAAACCAGAGGTATATTAGAGATATATCCATATCTTCATTCTTTTCCAGGCATTGTGCAAAATGCTGGCAATATAAAATGAATAAATCATAAATTATGCCCTGAAGGACTTGTGGGAACCTCTTTCCACGTCCCACGTGGTTCAGGGTTCCCGGGTCAGGGTTCGGGTTCTGAAGGAGGCCGCACGCAAACGAAATGAGAGACTAGAAAGCATTAATTTGGCGATATTGGGAGGCCAGGCGGGAGCCTTCCTCTAGTGGAAAGGACTGCCATTTGCTCTGGCCTTTTTCTCCCTTTTATTAAGGCTTTGGGACACACCCCTAGCCTTTAGGCAGGAAATAACAAAAACAGAAATTAACATGAAACAAACATAGAGGTTGCTTCAACCAATAATGTTTCAACTAAACAGTGAGTAATTAGCTCTGACCTTTCACAGCAGTTAGGGTTGACCAGCCTTCTGGCTTCCTGTTTACACCCATTTAGTGAGAACAATATTTGGTTTCCGACAAGGACTTATATTCAAATAAGGAATATGAATATATAAGAACATACCTGAAATATAGAGTGAATAATACTATAAAAGAAAAATATTAAAACAGCAGAACACAGAAACTTAGGGATGGATAGTCACTATATATGTTGATGGAAATGAAGGAAGGCTTCACATTAGGTGGATCTTGAGAAATAAGTAGTAATTATTTGCTTTAAAGTGGGAAAGGATATTATAGGACAAAGGAACAGTATATGACATGTGCAAAGATAGGTAATTAGAAACATGCTTAAAAGGAAACATTGTTTATTTGAGTACATGCAAGACTAGGGCAGTTTGAAATGGATATCTTAATGTTTTAAGTAGACTAACAAGCAATGTACAAACAACTGATAAAAACAAGTCACAGATAAGGCTTTGAAAGAACAATAACAACAAAATAGAAAGAAGTAAAAAAAATGTCATTTAGAAATGTAGAAAGAGTAGAAGTGCTAATTGGGGAATGATGATGCTATTTAGAGCTCTTTTTTACAGATGTTAATGAATGTTTGGTCTTTGGCACATGTTCCCAAAAATGTATAAATATAGAAGGATCGTATAAATGTGTATGCGACCAGAATTTTCAGGAAAGAAACAGCACCTGCACAGCAAGAGGTAAGGTTAACCACTATTTCAAAGCTAGTATAAATTTGCTATATGTATCTTATGGCGAAAACAAAGGTTCATGTTGTATTTTAGCAATAGCCTCATGCCTGGTAATATTAAATGTCTATATTTAATGATGATTTGGCCAGTTGATTATTCTTAATTTAATTTTGGATGGTTTGTTGACATGAGAAACACAGTTAACTTAAGGTTACTTTTTGTGCTTGAATCATTTTGTTAGGAAGTATAAAAGTTTAAAAGCAAATGTGATAGAATAGGTCCATTCTCTGTGTATTTATAAATTAATATACCATTGGGATAAAAATAACAGTTTAGCCCTAGCTGATTTGGCTCAGTGGATAGAATGTTGGCCTGCAGACTGAAGGGTCCCAGGTTTCATTCTGGTCAAAGGCACATGTCTGATTTTGGGCTTGATCTCCAGGAGGGGGCATGCAGGAGGTGGCCAATCATCATTGATATTTCTATCTCTCTTTTCTTTCTCCTTCCTCTCTGAAATCAATAAAATATATATATATATTTAAAAACAGGTGAACAATATAAGGAGAATGGAATTTTGAGTAAGAATTTAAAAAGTTTTCAAGTAAAACTGTGCTTTCAAATTAAGATTGCCTCCACTTAATAATATCATTAAAAAATTCATTATTGAAAATATTACATATGCCCCCTTTTTCCTCTTATTTATAGGGGGAATGATATTTTAATTAATGAAATGACAGTTATGGATCTGGTGCTCT
The DNA here is from genome assembly GCA_011751065.1 of Lasiurus cinereus. Classification (NCBI taxonomy): domain Eukaryota; kingdom Metazoa; phylum Chordata; class Mammalia; order Chiroptera; family Vespertilionidae; genus Lasiurus; species Lasiurus cinereus. The sequence continues at coordinate 44,637,724 of JAAGEH010000393.1, forward strand.
TTTAGGTATGGATTTTAATGCTCACATGTTTTGAGTAGATAATATTATAACTTAAATATTGGTAGCTGCAGGGTATGACTGTGCAATGTTAACATGATAGTTATTACAACAGGAAGACAATGTGATGTAGTGAATCAAGGATGAGCTATGAGTTACATGTACTTTGCCTGGGGAAGTTATTTAACTCTGAGCCTCACTTCCTCATCTGTAAAATGGGAATACTAAGACCTACTTTCCATGATTGTTGTAAGAAGAGGAGAAAAATTGTGAAAGGCTTAACACAGTGTCTGCCACATAGTATACTTTCATTAACCTAGGGCTACTGAACATAAAGAGCATAACTATGTATTGTGTATAATTATTTTTTGTAAATTTACAGACATTAAGTATGCAATTCAGTCTTACTTTATGGTTTCATTAATATTCTAATTAATAATTTCGGGATTTACTTTAGGGTTTTACTTGTCTCAGGATTAACATAACATTAGTACAGTACTATTATTGTAGGTGTAGAAACTTTAGGCTAGAAAATCCTCTTAGCATGATTCTAGGTAACAGTGAGATGATGACACTTTAATAGAGTAAATACTGATATTTTTGTATAATAAACATGAAAGAATATTTAGGATACATGAATATTGGAAGAAGATTCTTCATATCTTAATCATCATTTCTTAGCCAAAGGTAATGATCACTCACGTGCATAAACTAAATGCTCAGAAATGTTTAAAGCTTAATGATTATACAATATAACATCTGAGTATTTAAAAAGCATTATAAAATAATGTATCATGGCTTGCCCAGAAAAATTCCTTTTTATACAAAGGATAACTACTAAAACTGCCTAATCTGTACTCAGAAGGTAAGTTTTTCTGTAGAAAAACCTACATTAATTATTGTTAAACTTAAGTGGTGAAGATTAAATAAGAACAGTATAGAGTTGATTTTTATTGAGTAAGAAATTGTTTTAAGAATAACAATTCAAAATAATGTAATAGTATAATCACTGCTTTTACATTAGTTGAAATTTATTTTATTTTTGTATTTTATTATAATAATCTCCAGGCTCTGAAGATGAAGTTCTCTACATTGCTAATGATACTGATATCCTGGGTTTTATATATCCATTCAACTACAGTGGCGATCATCAACAAATTTCTCATGTTGAACATAATTCAAGGATAACAGGGATGGATGTATATTATCAAAAAGATATGATTATTTGGAGTACTCAGTTTAATCCAGGTGGGATTTTCTACAAAGGGATCCATGACAGAGAAAAAAGGCAAGCAAACAGTGGCTTGATTGTAAGTAATTAACATTGAATACTGGAAGGTTCATACCTTCCCACTTCTGTGTTTTATTTTAATGTATCAATAATGGTGTCTGATTATAGGAGGTAATTAATACGTTCAATGATCCCTCCCAATATTTTCTCTATATAGAAATAAGACATTTCTCTATTCATTTTTTCTCATAGTTGCATATGAGAAAATTTATTTTAATTGAATGCTATCACACTTTTGTTTTAACAAATTTGACAGTTATATAAGAACGAGAGGCCTGGTACACAAAATTCGTGCATGGGAGGGTATCCCTAAGCCCAGCCTGCACCCTATCGAATATGGGCTACCTCGAGGAATGTCAGACTGCCCATGTAGGGCCGATCCCTGACTGCTTCTGCTTGCCAGCCTGATCACCCCCTCACTACTCCCCTGCCATCCTGATTGATGCCTAACTGCTCCCCTGCCAGCCTGTTAGCCCCTAACTCCCCTCCCCTGCAGGCTTGATTTCCCCCAACTGCCCTCCCTTGCAGGCCTAGTACCCCCAACTGCTCTCCCCTGCAGGCCTGGTTCCCCCCCCAACTGCCCTTCCCTGCAGGCTTAGTCATTCCTAACTGTCCTCCTCTGCTGGCCTGATCACCCACAACTGCCCTCCCTTGCAGGCCATCTTGTGGTGGCCATCTTGTGTTCACATGGGGGCAGGAACTTTGAACACATGGGGAAAGCCATATTGTGTGTTGGAGTGATGGTCAATCTGCATATCACTCTTTTATTAGATAGAATAGATCCTGGTGCATGGGTGAGGGCCAGCTGGTTTGCCCTGATGAGTGTCCCAGATCAAGATGGGGGTTCCCTTGGGATGTGCAGTAGCCTGAGCAAGGGGCCTGTGGTGGTTTGCAGGCTGGCCACACACACCCAGTGACCCAAGTGGAGGCCCTGATAACTGGGATTTATTTATCTCCTACAATTGAAACCAAGTCTCCTGCTCTCTCAGTCGCTGCAGCCATTTCTGTTCAGATTTATTTATATTCTATAATTGAAACATTGTAGCCTTCATCAGAGGCCTACACAAGCCAGGGATACAGAAAGCTTGGCTTTCTCTATCACTGGGGGATAACCCTAGCTTCCTGCAATCTCCAGCTCCATGGCTGCCACCATTTTTGTTGGAATTTGAGTGGTGGCCTGGGCCAGCACAGGTGTGTGGAAAGCTTGGCTTCCTCCATCACCAGGGAAACCCAAGCCTCCCTCCTGCTCTCTCTGTGGCCACAGCCATCTTGTTTGGGGTTAATTTGCATATTCACTCCCAATTGGCTGCTGCGTGTGGATGGTGGGCGTGGATGGTGGTGTAACAGAGTTATGGTCAATTTGCATATTACTCTTTTATTCAAAAGGATGATAACAAATAATAAATGATTTTACAACATTAACATTTTATAGTGTTTAAAAATGTATTACGAACATGAAGTTTTTTATCACAAGATAAGATTACTTTTGGTTTGAGAATGTCAAAATATACAGGTATTAGTCATTTCACTTTTAACACTATGAAAAATATACTTGTATTCTAGGGCAAGAGGTCAACTCCATAGTGTAAGCCTGTCTTCTGACTTTTGATAACTATATTTCAGGGAACCTCCAAAACAGAGCAATATTGTTTGCTAGTATATGATGAACACATTGATTATCATGATTATTCCTTCTGAGGAAAATAAATTAGAACTTTTTTTTTTTAGATTTGTGGTTGTAGACTACCCTCTTTTTGTTTTAGGGCATGTTAATTTATTCTGTATTTTATTTTTCGAAGTAACCTTTGAGAAAAAAGTGACAGATAAATACTTATTTTTCTTGGATCTGGCCCATTGTCATACAAGAAAAAAAGTCAAATGCTCTCACATTAGGATCTTATTTAAGCTTTGTATTTCAAAAGAATCTGAAGTCCTCACTACATTTTCCAGTGGTATCAACCATAAAGATTTGAACTACATGAATAGCATTTGATAGAATTCTGGGCATATTTTTTATTAATTGTAGATAGCAGTAAGTTGGTTTTAAATGAAGCAATATTAGCTGTCGAACTCAGGTGAGATTAACTGTGATTAAAAATTCATATATATCAGAGTTGTTTCTTCAGTTCTTCCTGTCCCAAATAGAATCTTATACAATAGCTTTTGTTCTATTATGAACAGCTCTAGAACAGAACCAAGAAATTTAGTATATCGCTCTGCCTTCCTCATCACTCACATGTAATCTACCTCCTCTTTAACAGACCAAAGGAAGACTGAGAGTCTTGGCTAGCTTTAGCTTTCCTTTATCTCTAAAACAGAATTCTGCTTTGCAAAGACATTGTTCTTATGGTACCATTTCATCTGTTATTAATGAAGTGATAAAGGGCATATCACTTCATTACAATGCCTGGATTTTAATGTTGTTCCTATTGCTGACTAGCCTCTTAGCTTCTCTATATTCTATTGCATAAAGTTTATTGAGGAATATATATGTTTATTATTATTAACAGTTTGGGGCACATAGTAAGTACTATCTATATACTTGCCATTAAAAGGATGATGATGATAATGATGGTGATAATGATGATGTTTTTGATGATGATAATTGGCAAGGTGTTCTTCTCTGACACACTATCATATTAAAATTATTCACAACTTACTTGTATTTAAATGTCATCGTTGCTAAAAATACATCTATAATTAATTTCAATATGATTTTTAGTGAAAATTATTTGATAATTGTTTTGGTTTTGTGCTTGGAGAGATTAATGATCAGTGTCCTCTAGTAAACAGAGTTTGTTGTAGATCAGAGGCCAAATTTATTTAATGTTTGGCAACTAAGTTTTTATTTGTACATATACAAATTATAAATGCATATATTTTATTGATATATTGTATATTTATTTACATGTATATATTTTAAATATTTTAATCTTTATGTTTTAATATGCTATAGAATCTTTCATAGTCAATGGCAAAGCTACTGTTTAGCTTTTGTCCAGTAGGATATGAAACTTCATTTAGTCTTTTAATGGTAATAATTATTTATGTTGTATCATCTAGACTTTCTATTTGTTTTTTCTCTCTTCTTATACCTATGCATGATTAACAGTATTAACTAGGAATAAAATAGAATAATAGTAGAGTACATTTTCTAGGGGTCTATATGAGTGAACTAAATGTCATAATTATAAGGTTTCAACCTCTGAGCCATGAGTTTTAGCACCATGTTCAAAGCCATTAAGCATTACATATAAATTTCAATTTATACATTGTTTTTAAAACAGTACTTAAGAATAATGAAGGAAATTATTTAACTTTGCTTCCTAAATCTTTTCTGTAATTATCTCATTATTGGAAGTATGGAATAAAGCCACCTTAATTTAATGAGCAATGTGTATTCTAGAGTAATTAAATGACTTACCTATATGCAGCTATAATGTGACCAAATATAAACTTTAACTTAAAATACTTGTTACATCTTGGAGTCTCAGATTACTCATTTGATAAGTAACTATATCATTGGAGTAGATAATTTCTAAAATCCCTCCTAGAAAGTAAATATTCCTGCCTTCTAAAAGATGTGACATGGTTATGTCTATTAAGTTATTACCTGGACAATTTGTATGTATTCCTATAAAATCTACCTGTGTATAGATCATTAATTTTCTACCCATACACATTACTCCACCATGTATTGTATTTGCTCTTTTATGGACACCAGCTAGTCATCCATTAGTTTAATGAGCATGTGATCTGGTTCATCTAAATGTTGACCCACATATTAAATGAACCCAAAGTTTAGTATCCTATATAAACGTATATAACTTAGACTTTTTCTAAGCTGAATATAGAACATTGATGTCTTTTTCTGAGTCAATAGTTCAATAAAAAAATCAAACTATTAATACATTACTTATAACCCAGTTTTAATTAACCAAATGGGAGGAGTTAGACATATAGGTGATAGCCAAATGTCTTGAAAGCATATTCACAGACATTGAAAACATTTGAATATTTCCTTCCATAGAAAGAGTAGAAAATATATATCAGATACCAGAGGAAGATTATTCAGACAACTAAATGTTTATGGAAGTCCATTCCAAAGAAAGGTAACATTTAATATGATGTGGGGTTTTGGAAATTGTGAAGGGAATACTCTTCTATAGTCTCTAAAAATGGTTGCAATACTAATTACAATTACAAATTTAAACTTCAAATGCAGACTAAGTTATTTACACATAGAAATGCATATGATTCTATAACCCTCAGGGCTATACAAAATGATGATTTTTTAAAGAAAATTAAATAATTCAAAACTTAAAAGACTAACATGATTCAATCTATATGTAAAGTATAATGAGATTTCTGAATTTGAATTTTAGTAGTTGGAACAGAATATGATAACATTATGCTACAATTGAACATACTTTATGCCAATTTATCATTTCTAGTATGAAATGCTGTGCAGCAAAGTACATGATGACAAGCACTATAAAGTAGGTCAATGCTTGTAAAAATGTAAATGACTAAAAATATAGATTAGATTCTTACCATTAAAGAACTAAATATTCCTGAGCAAAACAAATGGTTCATCTGAGCTACCTGATTTTGTGAAGTGAATATGAAATACTATTTTTGGCATACTCTCTATTATGCCAAGAGAATGTTCAGAATGCACATGCTTATAATTTTATCCATTAATTAACATATCTTTTCAAAAAGTTTATTTGAACTTTTTTACCCCTAAAAGTCTTTTAACAAAATATCCTGTTATCTTTACTGTTTTAATTTTTAATTGGAGCCCTAGCTAAAAACTCAATGTATGAGTCTGTGTGTATGTCATAAACACATGCACATACATACACTTGCGTGTGTAGATGTGCATATATACTCACACTTAAGAATGTGTGTGTGTGTTTGTGTGTGTGTGTGTGTGTGAAGAAAAATCTTCAAAGTATTTTTATTTTAGTACATTTAGATACCGTGAAAATTGATAGTTTCTTTTTATTCTTTCTTTATTATTACAAATTGATTGTAACTATTATAATTGTAATTGAAACTGTCTCTACTTTCATAGCAAGAATACTTTTTAAACCATTTGAGTTTATCCAGACTAGTCTACAGCTACAAAAACTTATGATTCTTTTGGAAGAAATCTAAAACTATCAGATCATTACATTATAGCCATTTTATGTTGTTGTTTGCATAAGACAGGCATTCAGCAATAGATACTCATTAAAGTTAAATTGTTCTGTAACAGTTATATCAATATTCAAAATTGTACTGAACATAAATTTTATATAGCTATATAAAATATACAATTATATAATTAATAATCCTGAAGAAACTATTGATCAGTCTATATTGTCAAGTTTTATTCATTTCCAAAACTTTATTTAAAGGTTTCTGTTTATTAGGTTTGGTGCTGTGTTCTCAGGATACAATAACTATAACAAGGGTCTTGTTCTCATGAAGGTTAGATCTGGGGAGCAAAGACAGAGTCAAGTAAACACATAAATAAATACAAAAAATATCTCATTTTAAAAAAGTATATTGAAGTAAATAAATAATAAACTAAGGGAGAAGCACTCAGATGTTATAAGTATTCTTTGTATAGCATGTTCAGTAAAGGTTCATGTGAAGAGAAGAGATTTGAGCTAGACCTAAGAGGAAGTAATGTCATCTTATTTATAACTAAGATAACTAACTAGCTTTTTATATAGAGAATGTATTAGGTATGGGGAAAGCTCAAATAGATAGAGACCACTTAGGAAGACTGTGTCTCAAATTAGAAATAGTGGCAAGTTACACTATTGTAGTCTCAATGAAATGGAAAGTAGTGAGCAGAAATTTAGCTAAAAATGTTTGCAAATAGGAAGAATGTGGAAAAGGAGAAGAGGAAGGACAAGGCTGGTACCTAGATTTCTCAATTATACAACTTAATAGTTCTTGAGGATACTAAACTTTGGGTTCAATTTTAATTATGTAAATCTGAGATAGCTATAAGAGATTCAAGTGAAATGTCAAGTAATCAGTGGTATATTCAAGGTTTGGTCTTAGATCTCTGAACTAAAAATAGAAGAATAAATGAGATATCTAAAACTCTGAAGCCAGGTTAGGTTACCTGCTGTGATTTTCCTTTATCTGCTTTTGATCCCTGTCCCATTCTTCACATAATAGCCAAAGGAATTTTATAACTTTAATTACATCTCTCTATTTAAGTCCTAATGCATTTCCATGAAAAATAATTGGTTTACAATGCTATCCATGATAATCAGCCTCATCTTTCATTACATCCTTTCTATATCCTCACACACTTATATTTATCCACAAATACATTTTTTCTAGCCATAAATAAACCATATTTTATTTCTAAGAGTGCAACTTCACTTCCAAATCTTCATAAGTGGCATTGCCTCTGCCTCCTTTAATTATCCTGATGAAACAAAGCAGCTTTTCTAAGGACACCAATTTCATTATTATTGTTTTCATTGAGATTGGCCTTGGTTTTATTTCGGAACTAGAGATCTCAGCCTACAAAAAAATATTTTCAGGATTTTCAAAGACCTAATTGAACTGTGGCTGTTTTAAGGGCAGCATCACAGAAAGATCAACCATTATCTAAATTTCAATTGTATGCCCAGGAAGTAGCCTATGAGGTGACCTCATTACTATCCCAGCTTCTGTTTAGACTTGGAAATTGGATTGTTAGTTTATGTAGGGAATAATAAGACAGTATGAAGCAAATTTTAATGAGGATGACATATATAATTCAGCATTATGTACCATATTCACATTCACACACTGAATGAAATTGATGGATGAGAGACATTGAATTATAAAAGCCCAATTTATATGTTAATAATACATATACATACATATACATACACACATAAAGGTCTGCTCCACAGACTGAATATTCCTATCTTCCTTAAGATGCTTATCCAATGATTCTGGAGACACACTAACATTTGCTTCCTTGACTTTTCTTTTTTTAATGTTTATTTCTCTTAACTCCCTTTCTTATAGATACATGATTTATCCTTAATAGTCAACTTCATCTGCTTCTTTAAGGCCTGTGTTTCAAGTCAGCAATGCATAAGATAAATGTTTGAAACAGATTAGACATAGATTAGATACCCAGGTGAAGGGGCAAAGGGTACCCATCCCATTAAATCAGGGGGCAGCCACTGATCGACTCCTATTTTAGAATGCTGACTCACTTTTGATATACTGTTTTATAATTTTTACAAAAAACTCACATGAAATTTTAAATTTTAAAAGTGATATATTTTTAATTTCAAAGCCATAATCAGTTTTTTTTTAATTTAACTTAAATTTAGTCCTCCACCTATCATTTTGCAATCTCTACTTTCAGATAACACTGTAGTACATCTCAAGTGTTATGCTTGTTTAAACTGTAAATGTCAGAAGGCAACCTGATTCTTAATTCTAGGTCACTCAATAGGGAGATGACATCAAAATTATCCCCTAAGTACCAACAGATTTTTAACTTACTGACTAATGCATGACAATTCATAATTAGCATTCAATACATTTTGAAGACTATATAAAACACAGACTTATACAGAATGGATGGTATTTTAAATAGTTGTATAATTTAATACGTATTTAGAAACTCAAGAGTTTTACAGGTATCTAATCCAAAGCCTTTATTTTATACAACAAAATTTATAGAGAAACTAGAACTAGGCTTTAAACCCAGTTCTGGACTTCATATTTTACGTGCTGGCTAATCTTCCATGTTATCCTTTGTTTACCTAATAGTGTGAATGAGGGCATTGAAAACCAATTTTGTTTTTGATGGAGAAAGAGTGGTCAAGGTAGGACTAGCATTGTCACCATTTGTCCACTATACAGATACCATTGATTACATGTACACATAAGGAACTGTTTGACATTGAAACTGGGACTCAAAGCTATCAGACATTGGAATTGGGACTCAATCATTTTTCTTTTGCTCTTGTGGGTTTATTTCTAGCCTACAGGGGCAAAATGTTTTTAAAGATAAGAATCAGGTGGTCAGGGGGAAGCAGATGCAGAGGCAAAGAAGCAATGAACATACTGTCTTGCTACAGTGGGAAGGCAGGGGAGGTTGTAGGGGAGGGGCCTGTAGGAGATCAACAGAAGGACTTGTGTGCATGTGTGTGTGGGCATGGACAGTGGATGCAGGGCAGTGGGGGGGTGGAGGACAGATGGGGGCATGTGCTGGGAGGTGGGGAGGGCAATAGGGAAAAATAAATAAATAAATTAATTAATTAAAAAATATATATTAAAAATCTAAAAAAAAAGAGTGGTCAATCATAAGAAATAAGTTAATAGAACTCTGAACATGCTAAAAAATAATAATATCACATAGAAAATACCAAATCTCTAATTCAAAGGCAAAGATTTTTTTTTTTAAGATTTTGACAATTATATATTTTTATCTGGTTTCTTTTTACCTTAGCAGGAGTTTGTTCCATGTTGGCATGGCCCTAATGTAGATAAATATAGCTTTAAAATTACTCTTCTTGAAAAAAATCTCTTCTTGAAAAAATCTCTTCTTCAAAAGAAATTATAGAGAGAAGGCAGGGATTTCATCCCTGAAGTGATTTTGGACCTCTGACACATTGTAGCTCTAAATATAAGTTTTTATTGATTCATATTTTGTGGACCAAAAATGGAAATGAATAGTGTGACATATACCACACACCTTCCCCCACAAATACATATATATATATATATGTATGTATATGTGTGTGTGTGTATATATACACACACATACAGGTTTTTAGAGTGGCTTTACAACTTTGTCTTAATAGGGTTACATTAGAAGATAAATGACTTTAGTAAAATGAACTGAATTTCTCTTCTTAGATTTACACAAAGATGAAAAAAAATCATAAAGCATTATGTGATCACTTCAATCTATCCTGTGTTAACTATATTTTCTAACTGTAAGAATTTTGTTATGAAGAAGATAACATTTCCAAGGCTTAAATGCTTAAAATCCTCTTTCATATGTTTTTTTTTCTCTCCTTGATTTTGAAAAAAGTACATGTCTCCAGGGACTTACATCTTCAATTTACTGAAGCTGGGGTTCTGACAGATACCTTATAGTATACAGCTGTAAAGGACTGCTTGTTTAAAGTAGTAATTTTGTTACAATTGAGCTGCCAGTTTTTCTATAAGATTTAAGTATTTTATTCATCTAATATCTCTACATAAAGAACGTTTTAGGCCTCAAAACTTTGGCTGTGTATATGGAGAACTTACTAGGGAAGAAACCAACTGTCTGCAGAAAGCAGTCAAAATGTGTCTTCTGGGGGGAGAGAAAATGGCAGCGGAGTAACAGATACGTCTGGAGCTTTGTCCCTGGGCAGAGGGAGAGCGAGCCACTGAGAGTCTCACTGGGAGTGTTTGTTGGCAAGTTAAGAGGCAGTTATCCTCCAGGAGAAGGTGGGGGACTGCTGGACGGGGCTCTCCCGGCCAGGAAGCCCCACTGCCACGGGGATTTTGTCGGCCAGAGCCACCAGCACGAACGCGGAGACCGCGCCATCTTGTAGAGGGAGGTGGATGTCTGCGGCGGTCTGAAGCTGGCGGCTGGAGCACCCATCGAGCAGCTGGGGACCCCCCGGGGATCCAGAACTCCGCTCGCCAATTGGCACAGGCACTCGGCGGAATCAGAGATCCACAGAGCACACGGAAAGGTCAGATTGCGCCTGACTTAAGGGGGAGGTGGATGTCTGCGGAGGTCTGAAAGCTGCGGCTGACAGACACCCACCGAGCAGCCAGGGACCCAGAGCACAGCTTTCCAGGTGGTGCGGACGCAGGGGTGGCGGATTTGGAGATCCACGCAGCGTGCGGAAGACTCAGATTTCCCCTGGGTCAGGGTGAGGTCTCCTACCCCGCACAACAGAGACCCGCACACTGTGGGAGCCGGGCTGCGGGAAAGCTGCCTCTGGAGAGGTCCACAGAGGTGGTCAGGGCGTGATCCCTGAGTGTGAAGGCAAACCCTCTGGGCTGTTGACAGAGGAGAGCTCTAGAAAATGACTCGTTTTTTTTTTTTTTTTTCCTCTGGGGCAGAGGGACAGCCTGGGAGTGTCCCAACTGCAAAACCCCCACAAACTGGCTTTGAGAACCACAGAGTAGCAGGATCTGAGCACAGCCTAGAGAGGTCCTGTGCTTTGTCTCAGAGTTCAATTCCGAAACACTGCCACCCAGTGGATGACACACAAATTGACTCTCGCATAACCACAAAAGAATAAAGAGATTGAAACACCAAGAGGGGAACACAGGGAACTGCAGTAACTTCCCTACTGGGAAACAGGAGTGACAAGCAGAATAATAGTGGAAGTGAAGGACCGTTCTATTTTTTTTTCTTTTTTTTCTTTTTCATTTTTATTTTTTTAATTTTTTTTATTTATTGTATTTTTCATTTTTACGTATTTTAATTAAAAGACTATTTTTTTCTATCTGCCTCAATTAATTTTACCTTTTTAATTATTACATTTTTGTTTTAAACTAGTATTAATAACTACTAGTACTTTAGCTTTGTGGAAAAAAACAAATGTCATTTTTTTTCTCCTTATTTTATTTCGGGATTAGAGTTCTACATTCTATTTTCATCTTTCCTTTAGCATAATTTTACTCCAACTCAACTCTACCTTTATGCCAACACTTTCCTCCTAACTTTTCCCATTTTGTTGCCTTGTTTCTCTTTCCCTTTTCCAACTTTAGATTCTCCCTATCCTTTCTCTTTACCTAGTTTAAATTTCACCCCATTTATTTATCTAATTTCAAATCCCCTACTACAAGTCCACACAAACCTCTCTCTTCTTGTCGTCACTAGCCAAAAAGGTGTTTTTTCTCTATGTCCTTTAGTTGCTATTTGCCTGAAAAGTGATTATATCGATTTTTTGAAATTTTTTGTGAGATTGCTTTAGTTTATTCTACCTGTTATATTTTGTGTTTTGCTTGCTTTGTTTTTTACCTCTCTTTTCCCTCACCTCCCTTGCAGTTTCTATTAAACTCTAGGTACTGGTTGCTGGCCTTTACTGGGGTTAGTGACTCTTCTATTGGGGTTGTCTCCTGACATCTATATTTTGTTCCCCTTTTCTCTCTTATACGCTTTCTTTTCTCTCTTTTTTCTCTCCCTCTTTTCTTCTCCTTCTTCTCCTTTTTATCTTCCTATTTTATTTTATTTTTTTGCTCATTTATTTATTTATTTATTTTATTTTCTCACTCTCCCAATTAGATTTTGGCATTTCTTTCTTTTCTTTTTTCCTCATTTTCCTCTTCTTCTTTCTCTATTTACCCCTAATTTGTCTTTCATTGGAGGTCACCTTATTTGTGATTATTAACATCTTGAAAACATTTCTCCTCAGTGCCTTGTGTGCTGTACCTGGTCCTGTTGCAGTTTGTGCCTTTCAATCAACATAGGAGAGAGAACTACATAACCAGACACCCGGAGAAGAAAGACCATGGGCAGAAAAAGAAACAGCCCACATAAGACAGAAAGGCAGGTTTCACCAGAAAAGGAAGTAAACGAAATAGAAGCAGAAATAGGCCTGCCAGAGAAAGAGTTCAGAGAAATGATCATAAGGTGATTGAAAAGAATGGAAGACAAAATGGACAATCTGAGTAAGAGCCATGAGGAAATGAAGAAGACCCAAGAGGAGATGAAGAAGCAGCAAGTAGAAATGCAGAAGAACCTAGAGGAGGTGAAGAATAAACAAGAAGAAATGAAAAATGACATCACTGCTATAGAGAACTCAATAGAAAGCATCAAAAGTAAACTAGAAGAAGCAGAGGACCACATCAGTGAGCTAGAAGACATGATAGGAAAAAATACCCAAGTACAGCAGCTTCTAGAAAAAAAAAAAGTTAAAAAGCAAGAGGAGAGCCTAAGGGAACTTTGGGATAACATGAAACAAAACAACATCCGCATAATTGGGGTTCCTGAAAGAGTGGAAACTGAACAAGGATTAGAGAACATGTTTGAATAAATAATGACAGAAAATTTCCCCAATACAGGAAAGAAAAAAACCCACACAGATCCAAGAAGCTTACAGAGTCCCAAGCAAAATGAACCCCAACAAACCGACACCAAGGCACATTATAATTAAATTGGCAAACACCCACGACAAAGTAACAATCTTAAAAGCAGCCAGAGAGAAACAGAAAGTCACCTACAAAGGAACCCCCTTAGACTGGCTACTGACTTCTCAACAGAAACTCATCAGGCCAGAAGGGAATGGAATGAAATATACAAAGTCATGCAAAGGAAGAGTCTGAATCCAAGAATACTATACCCTGCAAGACTCAATCAAAATTGAATGTGAAATCAAAAGCTTCACAGACAAAAAAGGACTAAGGAAATATATTACCACCAAACCAGCAATGCAAGAAATGTTAAAAGGTCTGCTGTAATAAAAAGAAAGAGAAAGTGAAGAAGGAACTCGGGGGTAAGGACTAAAAATGGCAACAGATAAGTACTTGTCAATAATAAGTTTAAATGTAAAGGGATTAAATGCTTCAATCAAAAGACATAGGGTAACCAATTGGATAAGAAAACATGTTCCATATGTCTGCTATCTGCAAGAAACCCACCTCAGGAAGAGAGATTCATACAGAATGAGGGTGAAGGGATGGAAGATGGTACTTCAGGCAATGGAAATGAAAAAAAAAGTTGGGGTTGCAATACTTATATCTCACAAATTAGATGTCAAAGTGAAGGACATAATAAGAGATAAAGAAGGCCACTTCATAATGCTAAAGGGAACAATCCAACAAGAAGAAATAACTCTGGTAAACATATATGCACCCAATATAGGAGCACCTAAATACATAAAAAAAAAACTCTTGGAGGATATTAAGGGAGACATTGACAGCAATACAATCATAGTAGGAGAATTAATACCCCATTGTCACCATTAGACAAATCCTCTAAACAAAAAATCAGGAAAGAAAAATCAATCCTAAATGACTCACTAGACCAGATGGAATTAATTGACATCTTCAGAACATTTCACCCCAAAGCCACAGAATATACATTCTTCTCCAGTGCACATGGGTCATTTTCAAAGATAGATCATATGTTGGGTCATAAGAAAAGTCTCTTCAAATTCAAGAAGATAGAAAACATATCAAGCATTTTCTCTGACCACACTGGCATAAAACTGAAAATCAACTATAATAAAAACAATAGAAAGAAATCAAACACATGGGGACTAAACAGCATGCTATTAAACAACGACTGGGTAAGCAGAGAGATCAGGGAAGAAATAAAAAACATCATGGCAACAAATGACAATGACAACACAACAATACAAAATTAATGGGACACAGTGAAAGCAGTCTTGAGAGGGAAGTTCATAGCCCTACAAGCCTACTGCAAAAAACAGGAAACAATGGTAATAAATTATCTAACCTACAACTGAAAGAGCTGGAACGAGAGCAACAAGAAAAGCCCAGTGTACTCAGAAGGAAGGAAATAGTGAAGATCAGAGTACAGATAAACAACTTGGAGACCAAAGAAACAATTCAAAAGATCAACAAAACCAAGAGCTGGTTCTTTGAAAGGATAAACCAGATTGATGGACCTCTAGCCAGGCTCACCAAGAAGCAAAGAGAGAAGACCCAAATAAACAAAATCAGAAATGAAACAGGAGAAAAAACTATAGACCTTGTGGAAATACAAAGGATTGTTAAAAAATACTAGGAACAACTCTACTTCAACAAATTGGAAAACCTGCAAGAAATGGACATTTTCCTAGAAAAATATAACCTCCCAAAACTCAATGAGGAGGAAGCCAAACATCTCAATAGTCCAATAACTATGGAAGAAATTGAAGCAGTCATCAAAAAGCTTCCAGCAAATAAAGCCTGGGACCAGATGGCTACACAGGAGAGTTTTACCAAGCTTTCAAGGAAGAATTGAAAGCTATCCTCCCAGACTATTCAAAAACATTCAAGAAGAAGGAACATTTCCAAACACCTTCTATGAAGCCAGCATCACCCTAATTCGAAAACCAGATAAAGACAACACAATGAAAGAGAATTATAAACCAATGTCTCTCATGTACATAGATGCCAAAATCCTCAACAAAATTCTAGCAAACCAGATCCAGCAGTACATCAGAAAGATCATACACCATGACCAAGCAGGATTCATCCCAGGAATGCAGGGATGGTACAATATCTGCAAATCAATAAATGTGATACATCACATAAACAAATTGAGAGATAAAAATCACATACTCATATCAATTGATGCAGAAAAAGATTTTGACAAAATACAACACCCTTTCATTATAAAACCTCTCAGCAAAGTGGGAATAAAAGGATCATACCTCAACATCATAAAAGCCATATATGATAAACCCACAGCAAACATCATACTCAATGGGAAAAAACTAAAACCATTTCCCCTAAGAACAGGAACAAGAGAGGGATGCCCACTCTCACCTCTCCTGCTCGACATAGTACTGGAAGTATTAGCCATTGCAATTAGACAAGAACAAGAAATAAAAGGCATCCAAATTGGAAAAGAAGAAGTAAAGCTGTCCTTATTTACAGATGACATGATATTGTACTTAAAAAACCCAAAGGACTCCATTCCAAAACTAATTGACTTAATTAATGAATTCGGCAATGTAGCAGGATAGAAAATTAATGCTAAGAAGTCTGTGGCATTTCTATACACTAATAGTGAAATTACAGAAAGAGAAACTAAAAAAGCAATCCCATTTACCATCACACCAAACAAATTAAGATACCTAGGAATAAATCTAACTAAAGAGGTAAAAGACCTATATGCAGAAAACTACAGGACACTGAAAAAAGAGATAGAGGAAGATGTTAACAGATGGATCAGCATACCATGCTCATGGATTGGGAGAATCAACATCATTAAAATGTCCATACTACCCAAAGCAATCTACAGATTCAAAGCACTACCCATTAAAATACCAACGTCATATATCACAGACCTAGAAAGAATTCTTCATAGATTCATCTGGAACAAAAATAAGACCAAGAATAGCTACAGCAATTCTGAGAAAGAAGAATAAAGTAGGGGGGGATCTCAATACCAGATTTCAAGCTATACTACAAAGCAACTGTTCTCAAAACAGCCTGGTACTGGCACAAGAACAGACATATAGACCAATGGAATAGAATAGAGAACCCAGATATCCACCCAAACCACTATGCTCAACTAATATTTGACAAAGGAGGCATGAACATTCATTGGAACCAAGATAGCCTCTTCAATAAATGGTTTTGGGAAAATTGGACAGATACATGCAAAAAAAATGAAATTACACCACCAACTTACACCAAATTCAAAAATAAACTCAAAATGGATACAGGACTTAAACATTAGAAGGGAAACCTTAAAAATACTAGAGGAATCCACAGACAGCACAATCTCAGATATATGCCAAAAAACTTCTTCACTGATACTGCTCCAAAGGCAAGGGAAGCTAAATAAAAAATAAACAAATGGGACTACATCAAAATAAAAAGCTTTTGCACAGCAAAAGAAACCATCAACAAAACAAGAAAGACCATTGTATGGGAGAACATATTTGCAAATGTTATCACTGATAAAGGTTTAATCTCCAAAATGTACAGCCAACTTATACCACTTAATAAAAGGAAGATGAACGATCCAATAAAAAAATGGGCAATAGTTCGAAATAGAACCTTTTCAAAAGACGACAGAAGGAAGGCCAAGAGACACCTAAAAACATTTTCAAAGTCATTAATCATCCGAGAGATGCAAATCAAAATGACAATGAGATACCATCTTACACCTGTCAGAATGGCAATCATCAACATCTCAACAAACGATAAGTGTTGGCGAGGATGCGGAGAAAAAGAACCCTTGTGCACTGTTGGTGGGAATGCAGACTGGTGCAGCCACTCTGGAGAACAGTATGGAGTTTCCTCAAAAAACTAAAAATGGATCTCCCATTTGACCCTGTAATCCCACTCTTAGGAATTTATTCTAAGAAATTACAAACATGAATCAGAAAGGATTTATGCACCCCTATGTTCATAGCAGCACAATTTACAATAGCTACAATTTGGAAACAGCCTAGGTGCCCGTCAGCAGATGAGTGGATTAGAAAACTGTGGTACATCTACACAATGGAATTCTATGCTGCCGTTAAAAAGAAGGAATTCTTACCATTTGCAGCAACCTGGTTGGAACTGGAGAGCCTTATGCTTCGTGAAATAAGCCAGTCAATGAAGGGAAGCATCACATGATCTCACTCATTTTTGGATAGTAAAGAACATTATAAACTGATGAACAAAAGGATAGATACAGAGACAGTAAAGCTTCAAACAGACTGTGAAATTACAGTAGGAAGATTAAAGTTAGGTGAGGTAGATAAGAGATCAATCAAAGGACTTGTATGCATGCATATAAGCATAACCAATGAACATATATACTGGGGGATTGGGGTATGCCTGGGAGGAAGTGGGGGGCAATGGGGAGATATGTATAAAAAATTAATAAAAAATTTTAAAAAATGTGTCTTCTACTTTGTGCAACATCTGAGCCATACCTTTTTTGTTAGGGTAACCCCAGGCCTCTGCAGTTTCTCAAGCAGGACTTCTTTCACTAGTACTCTATTTCATTGGACAGTCTGTGGATTAAGCTAGCCAAAAGGGGGAAATGAGAGTTTTATATTTTCTTTTTAATTGTATGTGTTTGTTTTGTTTTTAGCCCCTTTGGAGGCAAATAGCTTATTTTTGCTTTCCTGTTTTCTGTTTCCCCCCATCAGACTTCTTTCCATTCCCAGAATCCTTATCTGTTTGCTTTTCCTGTGTTTTCCACTTTTTTTGTTTACCTGGTTGATTTTGAATCACTTCATAAATTGTTCACTATATCAAGGTTCAGCAGGGTCCTGGGTAGTGTGCTCAGTGGTAGAGCATCAGCCCTGAATCGAATAGTTGTGGGTTCTGTTCCTGGTCAATGGCACGTACACAGGTTGCAGGTTCTTTCCCTGGCCCTGGCACATGTGTGAGGCAATCAGTTGATATGTCTCTTTCACAGTGATGTCTCTCCCATTCCCTCTCTCTCCCCACCCTTCCATCTCTCTAAAAATCAATAAAAAAAATTTCTCAGTGAGGATCAATAGAAATAAAGATTATAAAAAAAAAAAAAGATTCAGCAGATTTTTCTACCTTCTACTATCCAGTCTATACCAATATAAGAATCCTTCTTATATAGCTTATTAGAGGCCTGTGCATGAAATTCATGAACAGGGATGGGGGATAGGGGGAGAGGTTGTCCCTCAGCCCAGCCTGCACCCTCTCCAATCTGGGACCCTGTGAGGGATATCTGACTGCCCGTTTAGGCCCAATTCTACAGGGATCAGGCCTAAATGGGCAAACGGACATCCCCCTCACAATCCAGGCCTGCCTGCCTTCCTGATTACCCCTAACTGCTTCTACCTGCTAGCCTGATCATCCCATAACCACTCCTTTGCCAGCCTGTTTGCCCCTAACTTCCCTCCACTGCAGGCTTGATCACCCCCAACTGCCTTCCCTTGCAGGCCTGATTCCTCCCAACTGCCCTCCACTGCTGGCCATCTTGTGGTAGTCATCTTATGTCCACATGGGGGCAGCCATCTTGTGTGTTGGGATAATGGTCAATTTGCATATTATTCTTTTATTAGATAGAATTACATAGGATAGAGGCCTGGTGAACAAGTATAGGCTGGTTTGAAGAGTGTCCAAGATCAGGGTGGGGTTCCTTTGGAGGATGTGGTAGCCTGGACTAGGGGCCCGTGGTGGTTTGCAGACTGGTCATGCCCCCCGGCGACCCAAGCAGAGGCCCTGGTATCTGGAATTTATTTATCTTCTATAATTTAAACTTTGTAGCCTTGAGTGGAGGCCAAGGCAGGCCAGGGCAGGCAGAAAGCTTGGCTTCTTCCATTCCTGGGGATAACTCAAGCCTCCTGTTTCTGCCATGGCCATAGCCATTTTGGTTGGATTAATTTGCATACTTTCTCCTGATTAGCTGGTGGGTATGGCTTGTGAGTATAGAGGAGGTACAGTCAATTTGCATATTACTCTTCTAGATAGGATGCTATTCACAATCCTGGTCTAACTGTGAGCAAAAAAAAGGGTAGTTATTTCATTCTAAAGGAACTCACTGTAAGGGTGATTTCTTAATTTGGCCACAGGTTTCTTGACAGTGGGACTATCCTGCTGTTGTATTCATGCTGTTCTTTCTTCCCCTGTCCAATCCTGCTTTGTGTTGAAAATCATTGAGCATCCTGTGTGTTCTGAGTCACTGAGGATGAACATCTGGTAACATCTTCACCCTGCTGCTTTTATTCTATAAGAATCGTCTTGTCACTGATGATTCATGACTCTAGGTTGAATTTATTAGGTGTGACCATCCTTCACCCTGTATTCTAACTACTTTAGTTGGTATTGGAATGACATTAGATACTTGATCAAGGATGCAGAGAATAAATGTGTAGTCTTAAATGAACCTGTTACTTAGTACCTCTTGTGCTTAACATTGAAAAGTAACATTTTTCAAATTTCTCTTAGCAGTATTCTTTTTAATTTATTAAATAATTTGACTTATTTTTGTAGAATTTATCATTAGTAGAGTCTTCAACATACTGTTTACCGGGAAAAATATCAATGAGTCAAACTTCTGAATGCTCTATTAACATTAGACATGTGGGTTCTTAATTGTCAAAAGTTCAGATTTAGCTGTTCAGAATGGAAAGATAATCAGACTTTTTGAGCATGAATAAATAAAATGAAAATCCTGTATTAAAAAATAAAGTAAAATTTAGCATCATATATGTCCCATTTTAGTCAGGATATCATTATGATAAATGTGTATATTTACATTGATAAAGGGAAATATGTATTTTTATATGCTTGTTATAGAAAACAAATATATTTTTCTGAATACTAAAGATTTGTTCTATGAAGTTAGAAAATGATAAATGTGCTCAGACTCTAAACAGATTATAATGATTATAATTGTCTCTTAAGCTTATGAACATTATGATTTACACTGACATGCCCATGTCATTTGTTGATATAATTATTTTTAAATACACCCAAATAAAGGAAACAGTTAGTTTGAATGATACTGAAACACATTAAAATAATTTTGTAATTTGACTTAGCGAAATCTTTATATTCTATCCACTTACGTAATTTTACATCATTTCTAGAGTGTGTCTGCATAGTGTTTTTATTCAACTTCAGTTAGCTGTGATATATTATTCAATAGATGGATAGTATTTTGTTGTTAGAGTGCAGATGTAAGGTATGGTGAAATTTTATAATTTTAGTTTTTAAACCACTAGGTGAAAAGACTGAAAATAAAGGTCATTAGAAATTGTTGGGGTTCTATGTTTAGTTCAAGCCATATTTTTCTTCCTTGAGATCCTATTAATCACACAGCAGATAGTGATCTGCAATTTCTGTTTCTTATTATCTCATGTGTTTTGTTTTGTTTTTATTTTTTTGTGATGTTCAGTTTCTTCTTTTTTAATCCATCTACTTCTTAATAAAATGTGTTCACTAGTAAACTGCTTGAGAAATTTTTATGTGTCAAAACCCCATATTTTCATTGGTTGCCAAGTCCTAATGATGTTTTACACTCGCCTACTTGCCTAGTTAGTAATCATCTTTAAATAACTGTTTCCATCCTTGATATAATGCTCCTGTAAATATTTTCTCTCTTTTGGTTATGCACATTAAATATGAACATGTAAAATTAATTACTACACTAGTTCCTGCTCAACACTTTGTAACTTTCCTCCAAAGATGTTTAAATGGACACCATTTGGCTTAAGAATTTTAGGGCATTATAACTAAAGCTCTGAATACTATTCTTGTATATGTCTTTTGGTATACACAAGAATTCATTTCTATTGAGTATGTAGCAGAAATAGACATATTGAGTCTAAGACATAAATATGTTCAGGCTGAGTAGATACTATTAGATATTTTTCAAAGACTTCACCAATATGCTATTTTTAGGAATCTCAAGAAGTTCCAGTTGCCTTGCATCCTCATAATATATAATTTGATTTAAAAATGGAAAAAAATTAGTATAGATGGGCACACTTAAAAAGATATTGCATTTAAACATCTTTGGAGGAAAGTTACAATCTCTGTCATTTCTATTAAATCTGCTAGCTTGGATTTTCTGCTTAATATTATATTAGTGAATTATTGTGAGACAAAGGTAGGAGAAGTCTTTGGAAACCATCAGTAAGGAAAATAATGTATACTCTGTGTCCCTCAATTAACTTGATCACTTTGAGCAGGACCTAGTGTAGGTTGTGCTATATTCATAAAAAATAAATTAAAAAGTATTAATAACTGGCATGCAAAATAATATGGATGAATTTCAAAGACATGATACTGAGTTAAAAAGTTATGAATAGTAGTATATGATTCTATTTACATGCATTTTCATAAGCTAATCTATTAGACATCAGAATATGGTTACTCTCAGAAGAATACTGACTGGATCTTTATAATATAATTTTTACTTACCAATGTAAAGCAGAAAAATATACCAAACTGTTTTTTGAAAATGCAATTTTTCTTTGTCATTTTGTCTTCTTATAGTGTCCTGAATTTAAAAGGCCCAGAGATATTGCAGTTGACTGGGTAGCAGGAAATATTTATTGGACTGATCATTCTAGAATGCACTGGTTCAGTTACTATACTACCCACTGGACCAGTCTGAGGTATTCTATCAATGTAGGGCAGCTGAATGGCCCCAACTGCACCAGACTTTTAACAAATATGGCTGGAGAACCCTATGCTATTGCTGTAAATCCTAAGAGAAGGTAAGCTAATAACTCGGTAATTTATATTTCATGATGTGAGCATCCATTTTTAGAGATTGTTCAATTTGTGCTCTGTAGTTTTGTTTCTGTAATGTGTTCAAAGATAAGAGATTCACAAGGCTTCTGAAAATCCCTCTATTTTTCTTGTACAAAAGCACACTTGTATTATTTTTACACCAAATTGAGGGGCAAATTCTTTTTTCTGAAAGGTTGCAAAAAATGCATTCTATGTGTGTGTATTTTATATTGCATTTAAGAATAATGAAACTAATATGATAAACATATTACCACTATAGTGAATCTAATACTGAATTTTTGTAATATTAAATATAATGCTTTCTGTGTTTTTTTATTTTTGTTTATTGTTGAAAGTATTACAGATATTTCACTTTTCCCCCCATTGATTCCCTCCTCCCCTCTCCCATGTCCTCCACAGGCCTTCACTGTACTATTGTCTGTGTCTATGGGTTATGCATATATGCATATAAGTTCTTTGCTTAATCTCTTCTTCTTCCTCCCTTCCCTATGCTCCCATGTCTCTGGGTCTATTTTATTTGGCAGTTTATTTTGTTCATTAGATTCCACATATAAATGAAATCATGTGGTATTTGTCTTTCTTTGACTGGCTTACTTCACTTAGCATAATACTCTTCTTATTACTCCATGTTGTCTCAAAGGGTAAAAGGTCCTTTTTTTATTGAACTGATCATATTAGAATGCACTGTCTAGAATGCATAATATTCCAATATGTAGGTGTACCACAGCTTTTTTATACACCCATCTATAGATGGGAACTTTGGCTATTTTCAGATCTTAGCTATTGTAAATAGCACTGCCGTGTATATAATACAATATTAAACATATTGAATGTAGAGTATTTTCATTTTAGCTCTTTGTGATAATAAAAGGTTAAGACATATATAACACAACCATTTAGTTTCTTTTCCTGATTTTTTTTTCATTCTTTACTCTTTTTCAATTATAGGCAATGACCAAAAAGTAAGTAGGGAAAACTTAGGTAAAAATCCTGATCACCCAAAAAGTGAATCATTAGATGCTGAGTAAAAATAATCAAATGTTATTTACTTAGCAATATTAGGCTGTATGTTATCTTCTAAATGGAAAATGATATCCTTCTGAGAAAGTACTTTTAAAAAAAATTAAACAGTAATAAAATGAATATTCTTTCACAAGAGGATTGTTTTAAGTGTTGAAAGACTTTTCTTTTAAAATGTTAATGAATTTTTCAAAATTGAACTTTTAATATCAAGTAATAAACAATAGTGAATATTATTAAGCATTGCCTCTCAAATTTTAGAGCACAGTTAAGACCATTTAAAATTCTGATTTCTAGAAGGTTCCTTTTCTGTTGTTTTAGAGTTGGGTCCAGAAATCTGCTTTTTCAGGGTCACTGAGGTATTTCTGATGCTTATGGTCTGAAGAAATACTATGTTTTACAGTATAGTTGTGTTATAACAGCACATCACCAGGCTAACCAACTTGACCTATGTTTTCAGGATGATGTATTGGACTGTTGTTGGGGACCACTCCCATATAGAAGAAGCAGCCATGGACGGCACTCTGAGAAGAATTTTAGTCCAAAAGAATTTACAGAGACCCACAGGTATGATGTATTTCTGACATAGTCTAAAATTGTATCAGAATTCTAAGCATATTAGTGTTACAAGTCTTTAGTTTTGTTGGCAATATAATAATTTTTACAAGCAAATAAAATAATGTATAGTACAACATTGTGAAAGTCGTTAACATTTCATGTTGTATTTTTCCAACTAAAAGTCAGGTTCTTATCATACTGTAGTGATATTATGGGGATGTTATTTGAAAATTGCCTTAGTTTTAAGGCCATTAGTAGGATTTTAGATTAATGAGATTTTGACAGTTTATAGCAATGTATTTTTACATATAAATGTTAATGATGTTGTGGTAGATGGTAGTATTATTAGAAGATGAGAAACTAAATGAGCAAAGAACTGGGAAAACATAAATAATATTTGTGAAAGGCAAGTTTGATGATGCCTTGCTTTTTTATTCTCAGCTTTCAACCTGGCTTTAATCTGTCTCCTAACTATGTTGTCTACTTTACAATGTCATCTACACAGCCATGTCATCTACACTGCCATGTTATCTACACTACCATGTCATCAACATTACCAGTCCATACTCTCTGTACCTCCAGAACTGTTCAGGAGCTCAGGCTTGTGTGTGTGTGTGTGTGTGTGTGTGTGTGCACGCCCCTCCTTATTCTTTCACTCCATTTTTCTCCCAGCCTTCCACCTAGACTTCCTTTCCAACTTTTGTATATTAACAATATCTTACCCATCTTGTAATGTCTAATTTAAGCACTTCTTCCTCAATAAATATTTCAGAATACTGGAGTCTAGGGGATTTTGTGTTACCTACCCCTGCCTACTACACTTCCATCAAAAGCATAGAATACACTTTTTATAGCACATATTATTTAATAGTTATGCTTTTTAATAGCTTTTGTAGTTGAAATTTTATATTTGACACTTATATTCTTATTAATTTTTAATGTGCCTTATGCTTTTTCCTCCAACTAGATTGTTTTTACTCTTTATGGGAATGAGCAGTCTTTGGGATTCAGTTCATTTATGTAAGTGTGTCTCCGTTCAGTGATTTAACAAGTAGTAATTGAACACCCACCTGGTGCCAGAAATTGTTCCAGATGCTAAAGAAATAAGATCTTACCTTTGTGAAAAGAGTCTGATTCCCATGAAACATTCCTTCCTGTAAAGAATAGAATAGATATTATGCTTCATGTCAATTAGTTATAAGTGCTATGTAGAAAAAAAACATACTAAGAATGGGTAGTTATGGAAATACCATTTTAGTTATTATCAGATAAGGTATATCTAGAAAGATAATATTTAAAATATAACAATAAATCATGATGGCAAGTCACATGTGTATGTGAGAAAAGAGCATTCAAAGCAGAGGGAACAGCAAGTTCTGAGTTAGGAATGAGCTTAGCATTTGTCAAAAAAAAAAAAAGCAAACATGTTTGTATGACTAGAAGCATATGGAAGTGGTAGAGATGAGAGTTTCAAGATGGCCAGGGGACCAGAGGCAGATCATCTAGATCCTGAAAAACACTGACAAGCTCTGGATTCTGTTCTAGCTCTAAGGGGAGCCATTGGAGAGTATTGAGGAGAAGAGTGGTATATCTGCTCCAATACCATTTTCATTGTTTACAGACCTTTGTATTTTTTCCTTAACTTATTATTTTTCACCAATTTTAGACTTATAAAAAAAATTCAAAATTACTTCAGAAGCTATCTGATGTTAACATTTACATAATCACAGTATATGTAATATTTTCATTTTAAGGAATAATGTGGCATCATTTCATAGAAGGGCATGTAAGAGGGTACTTTGAAGAAAGCTTTAGACAGGAATTCTTGCAAAGGTTACTTATGAAGGGACTGCAATTCAAGAGTAACCTGGAAAAGTTGGAGAAAGGGAAAGAGCCCGAGAAGACTGTGCCTCGGGTAAAGTCTAGTCTAGGAATTTGGAGCTTAAATTCCATGACATAAATTCCATTCCATATATTTCCCAGAATCATTGCTTGGCCTTTGGGCCTTAAATTCTCAAGCAGGCTCCTTCAAGTAGCTAAACACAGCTCCCTACCAGTCCTTAGCTGCTAATGGCAGGAAATGGGTAGCCTGCCTAGTAATGGAAATTTGGGCTGGGTCCCAGTGTCTCCTACAGTGGGCTAAATGAAGTCCATGTACTGACCATTGTCCATTTGCTAACCATTTTGCTCAGCACTATGGGGAATTTAATGATGAACTTGGAACAGTCCCTTTTCTCAAGGAGTTTACATTTGAAAAGATAGAAAACTGAGTCATGAACAGAAGTAATTACAGTTTTGGCAAAATATTAGAATTGTTACATACCTGGTAATAGTATAGAAGTTCAGAATCAAGAAAGAGTATCTCCAGTGATCAACAAACAAAAATATGTGAAAGGTATCTCTGGAAATAGTGTTTAAAGAATAGATCGATATTCACAAAGTGGGCAGATAATCCATCATGGTGTAGTGGTTATAAAGATTTCCTTTGGAGTCAGAGACATCTATTTGTTTACTTAATTCTGGGGGATCACTTATAAGGTATGGAATCTCAGAAATGAACTTATCATCTTCAGAGCTTGATTTTATCATTAAAAATTGCAAGTGGTTATAATGTAATTATAATGTAATTAATGTAAAATATTGCTTATTATGTTAAATGGCATATTACTCTGAACTAGGAGCTGCAATGTGGAATGAGTTGCATGCTTCATGAGGGCGGGAGTCTGGGTGCACCTGGTAGGGGGCAGGTTAGGTGAAATAACATGATCTGAAAATAGAGGACTTTAACTGCTAAGGTGTTTAGACATGATTTATTTAGTCAGTAATGAACCTCTGTACAGTTCCGATTCAAAGAGTGATGTGAATTATATAGGGTATGTTGTGGTGGTAGCATAAATAGATACAGTAACTAAAAGGCCAGTTAACAGTCCATTGAACTGTTTCCTGAGAGTGGAGAAGAGCACAATTAGAACAGCAACAGTGAATACACACAGGGGATGTATGTGGGAGACAAAGTAGAATTAGAGTAGTAGTAGAATTTATTGAATGCATATGAGAATAAAAGAATAGGAAATGTCTCCAATAGATTAGTCATACAAATATCTTCATTCATATCTCCTTTCATTCAAAAAATATTGTTGCTCGCTATATGCCAGGCACTGCTAATCATCTGAAATATGGATCCCTGCACATAATCTGGACATTATAGTCTAATGTGGGATGACTCTAAATACAAACCAAAAATGTGTGTGTGCGCGCACACATGCACATGTGTGAAAATGGCTCTTATAGAGAAGAGTGGGGTGCTGTACAGATGTCCTTTTGATTATAGTGGGGAGGAAAATTTTTTTGAAAATGATTAATTGTTAAGAATAAATCTAGGTGGTGTGAAAGAATGGGTATAAAATGTCACAACACAAAGTAAAGAACAGGGAAGAAAGTCCTGAGTAGAAAATGGAATTGAAAGAAAACCAAAGAGCATAGTAAACTAATTGGAAAGTGGCATGAGATAGGACTTAGGGAGGTGCATAGGGGCCAATCTATGCAGGGTCTTAGAGACCATGGAAAGTACCATTGACTCATGTTAAGCAAGTAACAAGACCTGTTTAGACATTCCTAAGGCCATGCCAAGACGGTAGTTGATGTAGGGTTCTCTACTCCTTTTCTAGTGGGCATATGAGTTTTCCTCTCAGTAACTCTGCTCTGAAACTCTGCCCCACATACAGGAGTAGACTCTTAGAAGCCTTTTTTTTATTATTTCAACCTATAGTTATTGTGTGCCTAACCTATGTCAGGCATAATTCTAGTCACTTAGAATATAGGAGTGAATACACAGTTGTCACTCCCTGTCCTCCCAATGCTTATAGTAGAGGGCAAGGGCAGAAATTCCAGCAGTAAAATATAATATTTAAAAAGTAAATTATGTGGTATTTAGTGCTATAAAGAAAAGAATGAAAATAAAGTAGTAAGAAGGTCAAGAATGGAGGGCTTACATTTGACCAAGTGATTCCACTTCTAGGAATATATCCCAAGAAATTAGAAACACCATTTAGAAAGGATATATGTACTCCTATGTTCATAGCAGCACAATTTACAATATTGAAGATTTGGAAACAGCCTACGTGCTCATCAGCAGATGAGTGGATTAGAAAACTGGTTCATCTACACCATGGAATACTACACAGCAGTAAAATGGAAGGAGCTCCTACCATGTGCAACAGCATGGATGGAGCTGAGAACATTATGCTAAATGAAATAAGTCAAGTAGAAAAAGATAAATATCACATGATCTCACATTTGTGGAATATAATGAACAACATAAACTGATGAACAAAAACAGGTCCAGAGATAGAGAATCATTGATTAGATGCTCAAATCTCAGAGGGAAGGTAGGGGAGATGCTATATTTGGAGAGTAAAAGATCAAGGGTAAGTTCTGCAAAGGGGTGTGAGCAATAGGAGCCAAGTAACAGGAACCAGTGTCATCACAACTAAATGAAGAGTTTCAACAGGAAAATGATACATACAATTGGATACAACATAGCACCTTAATGTAGGAAATATGAAGTAGTAGAGAAAGCACAGCCTTCTCACAGTTGGGAGTTAAATGGAGCAACCTGCAAAAACTTTTGAACATCAATTTTCTCATCTTTAATAAAATGTGTTGATAATATTTACCTTACCTGTAATGAGTGTGCTTAAACATAATTATGTGTTAAATGAATGAAGAGATGAATACCTACCATTTTAACCTATGATATGGTTGTAAGGCCTCTTTTAAAAAATGATACACCTTTTTGTATTATATTTGGGAAATATAATAAAGACAAGAAGCATTCTCTATCTTCTGTTTCAATCAGTTGTGAGGTGGTTGAGTAGTATGCTCCATTCAAATAGAAAAGTGATCTGTTCTGTTCTATGCTCCAAGTCTAGTTCTTGGCAAAGTATGCTGTCAGGGAGCTGCTTTATGACTATAACACTTTCCAATTTTCCCTCCAGTAGAAGGGTATCTAAAATTACATAAATTTAAGTACCATACTATTTGTTTTATAGATGCTTATTTATGTGGCCTGTAGCTTCTCCCAAATTATGGCAACTTTGGAGAGAATAAAGAATTACACACTGGTCCTTGGACTAGTCGTAAATTATTTGATTTATCTAGCAAGTTGCTTTGTCCTTAGCCAACCAAAGATGTCTAAGTAAATAAAATGGATAAAACATAAGGACTATTTTGCAATTCTTTGATACATTTATTTTACTAACATTCATAAACAAACATAGTTATGCATATATATATATATATGTGCATATATGTACATATATATGGAAATAAGTTTAATGTAGTTTGGAAACTAAGATTCTAAGTAGGCAACTTTTTAAAAATTTTAACAATTTTTTAAAATAAATTTGACATAGAGGTAAGTATTTAATATTTTGGACCTCTTATCACTGCTTAAATTAAGAATATTATAGTTCACATTTGCTGATTATTACTACCTTATAAATCTTGGCTTTTAGTTAACACACAATTATATAATCTTATTCTCTATTTCTGAAAACAGTAATTTTAATGTACTGCTTTTTTCAAAATCTTCTTTGTGAACTATTACATTAGTACTATGATAATTTCTTATATGATTTTTTCTTTTTAATTAATTAATTAATTAATTAATTAATTAATTAATATTGCCATTTATCCCCTCTATGCCCTCTTCTACTTCCACATCCCCACTCCCTCACAACCACCACACAGTTGTCCATGTCTATGATTCTCACTTTTTTGTTCAATCCCTTCACCTCCCCTCTCCAAACACTGCTTCCCCACCAGAGCTGTCTGCCTGCTCTCTTTCTATGAGTGTGTATTTTGCTAGGAAGTTCAGCTAGTTCATTGAATTCCACACGAGTAAAATCAATATAGTGCTTGTCTTTCTCACAGGATTTTCCTTTTTATTTAAGACCTCAGTAAAAAATAGGGAAACTATTGAGAGGACAACCTTAGAAAATTTTAGATTTCAACCAAAATTCAAAAATTGCTAAAATGCAATAGTTGTCTTTGTATCATGGGAGATGTTAAGCAAATAGACTACATGATTGGACTCTTTATTGTGTATTCCTAAAACTTAGTGTGCCTGTTCCTTTGTCTTCTATAAACTCTCCAAACATTGATTCCATTATACTTTTTTAGAACAAGTACATCATTTTATTTTAAATTTTTTGTACTTACCCTGACTTGGTTCTATGTATGTATTATATTCAGTTTAGATAAAAATGATTTTCTTTAAGTTGACAATCCCCCCTGCTTCATTATTGGTTCCTTAAGACAAAAAAAAAAAAAAAAAAGAAGAGATGTGCTATTTTAAAGAAAGAAATGGACTAGGTTTTTGTGTGTGTGTGTGTGTTTTTTTCCATAGAAACTTGACTCTCATCTCTATAATGAGAAAAGTTAGTTGATTTCTTTATTAACGTTTTAATTTGAAGACTATATCTTTTATTAAAGGGCTTAGGGGAAAACCAAAATCATCAATTTATGGAATTTTTAGAATATAAATCCCAGGCATCTAAGTGCTTTTTTATATAATTTTATGTAGATATAACTCCATTGGATTATATAGTATGTGACCAGAGCAGATAAAGATGGTACATTTTAGACAAGCCTAGATTAATAGTGCAATATATGACACTTTTGAGAACTTTTTACTACTGATGAATCTGAAAAAAAAAATATTGGTAATTAAGTTGTATTACACACCATTGTTATCTTTGCTACCATTAGAATATTTTATATGTTTAAATATAAAGATGTGTTTTGTTGGGTATAGCTTTTATTTTAACCTACTTCATTATTGTATTACATAGGTAGAAGAGAAAGAAAAGTGTTTCTATGCCTTCTTAGACAACTTTGAAGTATAATGGCAGCAGCAGGAATTGGATCTTTTTATGGTTCATGTTCCTCATAATTATACATGCAAAAGCAAAAACATAGTTCCCAACATCACTTCAAACAGCAAATTAATAATCAGGCAGAAACTAGTAAATTGTGGACCATTAATAACTTCATTATTTTAAGTATGAAGTTATTTCTAGAGGTTGATTGTACATACACCATCCTTATGTCCTGCTTAAGAATCAATATTTATGTTTAATTTGATTACATTTGGGCTCAAACTACCTACTTAATTGAAGAATTATTCCCAAATGATGTTCACCATAATTTTTTATTTACTCTGATTGTTAAATGTTGGGTCATCTACACAAGAATACAATTAGCACAAATTCAGAAATACCTTTCATTTAGTTGTCTTGCCATTGAGGTGCATCTCAATTGCTTATTGAATATTCTGATTGGAAAAGCTCTGTAACATTCAGATGCCAGTAGTATTTTGCTTGAACTATCCTGTCAGAGTATGCATTTCCTCTTATCTAGAGATGAGCTATATCACCAAAATTAAATATCTACAGCAGTGAAAATTTATTATAGAATGTAGGTATTATAGATCTTTCTCTTCTACATTGAAGGAATATTACTTAATATATTCTACGTGTTGATGATAGTTTTGCAAGATAATGATCAGCTTTAATGACATAAAATTTTCAAAATTAAATTAATAGAAAAGCATTTTTAATCATATATTATTTTAGTGCATTGTTATTCACTAACAGATACTGATGATAAAAATGAAGACAAGCCATCTCAGAGTAAGGTGATAATTAAATAAAAATAATTACAGAGAAAAAATTAAGCACAACTAGAACCTTAAGGAATTTACTAT
Organism: Lasiurus cinereus; assembly: GCA_011751065.1. Classification (NCBI taxonomy): domain Eukaryota; kingdom Metazoa; phylum Chordata; class Mammalia; order Chiroptera; family Vespertilionidae; genus Lasiurus; species Lasiurus cinereus. The sequence goes on from JAAGEH010000393.1 coordinate 44,669,262, forward strand.
CCATTCTTCTATTTAAATATCTTCATACATCTCACAGATGTCTCACACCACTATAGACCAGCTCCAAATGGGTGAAAATATCTTACAATTAAGCCCATCAAACTTTTATGTACTGACAAATTTACCTCAATATATATATATATATATATACAAACACACACACACACACACACACACACACATACACACATGCATATACATACACACACACACTGAGTGGCCAGATTATTATGATCTCTGAACACATAATAACCTGGCCTTGGTGTATATCCTATATAATAAAAGGCTAATATGCAAATTGTCCCTCGACCAGGTGTTCGACCAGCAGGCTGGTGGCCAACCACCCATGTCTGCTCCCCCTGGCCAGGCTGGCCAGATCCCATCCAAGCATGAATTTATGCACCAGGCCTCTAATATGTGTGTGTGTGTGTGTGTGTGTGTGTGCATATATATATATATATATATATATATATATATATATATTCTTTTTTTTACATACACTGGGCCAGATAATTATCTGTTCATAGATCATAATCTGGCCACTCAATATGTATAGATACATACATACATACATACACACACATACACACATAAAGTAAAAACTAAATATTATGGAAAAGTCTTTTAGAAAATAGCCTTAACAGCCCAGCTAGCATGACTGCATGACTCAGTGGTTGAGCATTGCCCTATGAACCAGGAGGTCACTCTTCGATTCTTGGTTAGGGCATATGCAGGATTTCAGGCTTGTTTCCCAGTGTGGGAAGTGCAGGAGGCAGCCGATCAATGACTTTCTGTCATCATTGATGTTTCTATCTGTCTTTCCCTCTCCCTCTCTGAAGTCGATAAAAATATTTTTAAAAAATTAGCCATAACAAATAAATCAGTTAAGTGTGGAAAGACAGGTACTTAGGGTAGTTTTTCCTATGTGAAATAAGATTTTTGCTCCAGCTTATTAAGTAAATTCCATGTAATCTATGCACATGTACAATGATAGAGACTACGTAATATCTGTGATGCTTGAAGAGAAGCATTAATAATAATTATACATTAAGAAACAAAAACGTAATTTAAATATATAAAATTATCTGTTATTTGTCTATGTGTGTTGATTTTGCAGGGCTGGCTGTGGATCATTTCAGTGAACGGATATACTGGGCTGACCTTGAGCTCTCCCTCATTGGTAGTGTTCTATATGACGGCTCGGACTCCGTGGTTTCTGTCAGCAGCAGACAAGGTTTGTGAAGAGCTTTCATTATTTTGTTTAATTATTTTGAGAGAATTAAATTTTAGCATGTAAATATAAATATGAAAGTTTTATATTTTGAATTTCTTCAAATCCTTTCTACTTTCAACTTGTAGTTCTTACTATTATAATTTTCATTCTTACTAGAATAACAAAGATGCCAAACCACAAAATCTTCTTAACTCTAGGGCAAAAATGGTCCATCACTACCTAGATTCAGAAATAGTAATTTAGTTGCTTCTGAGGATATCCCATTCTAAATGGAACATTTCAAGTAGTAAAGATTAGTATCTGTGAAAACTCATTTTTATTTCAAATTGCAGTAATAACAAGCAGAAAAGACATTACTGCATATTATTATTACTATACTAGAGGTCAGTGCATGAAATTCATGCACAATGGGGGGGTCCCTCAGCCCAGCCTGCAACAATACCAACGACCCATGCCCCAGCTGACCTCTGGCCAGAGGCCCATCCTCCTTCCCTCCATGAAGCATGTAGGATCCTGGGGCCCATTGCCACGGTGACACCACCAGCGTCTAGCACCCCAGCAGCTATGGACACCACTATCTTTGTGATGGAGTGATGATTAATTTGTATATTACCCTTTTATTAAGATATAATTTATAGGTATACTTTTATGCAAGGCAAAAATAGTGTGTAAAAATTACAACCTACCTCCACCCCCAGTGACCTCAGTATCTACTTGTGCACTTCCTATGAAGCACCCTTTTTGTCTCTACCTTTGTGCCTGTCTTCTATTTTTCTCTCTCTCACTTTCGGATTCCTGTGCCTGGCAGCTTCACTTCTTTCTGTGAATCTAATTTCTTTTCTTTTTCTACCGCAACTCTCCCTTGACTTACCAAAGATGATTTTTCATAATATGCACTTGACAGTTTTATATCTACATATTTTATTTAATGAGCCCAGTTTTGCTCCTTTAAAAAAAGGCAGAGATGTTGAAAGGAAAATAATTGAATTGAATTTTTATAGTGCTTTGGCCTAAGTATCTGTTTTTGTATGGTGACCATGGATTACCTAATATAATTCCACATTTCTGAAATAAGAAATGTTTTAGCTTAAGTGTGTATTTTACTATTTCAAAGAACATTAAAAAATATACATGTTTAAACTACATTTTATGTTCTGCAAACTTTAGATAATAGGTGAAATATAGAATGGGCAAAAGTAGGTTTACAGTTATGAATACACAAAATGGTTTGTTATTTTATTATTTTTTAATTATTGTATTATTTTTCATACAAATAACTGTAAACCTACTTTACTTGCTTTAAATTTCAGCACCAAATGTTTGATTAATTATTCTTTTTGCAATTAAATAAGTAATTTCTTACCATGAGAAAAATGATGCTATTATTTTTAGCCAAACAAGTCAAATGTGTAATTACAATTTGCCAGTTTGTTTGCTTTTGTTAGTTTGTATGTGTGTGTGTTTTTTTACTTTGTTTCCAAAAAAGAATAATAGTAACATCAAATTTTTTATTTTACTCTTTATTTTTAAATTTTATTTTATATGTTTTTTCTTTATTGATTAAGGTATTACTTATGTGTCCTTATCCTCCCATTACTCCCTCACCCCTCCTCATAACTTGGTGTCTGTGTCAATTGGTTAGGCTTATATGCATGCGTACAAGTCCTTTGTTTGATCTCTACTCCTTACATCACTCTCCCCTACCTTCCCTCTGAGGTTTGAGTATTTGATTGATGCTTCTCTATCTCTAGATCTGTTTTTGTTCATCAGTTTATGTTTTTCATTATATTCCACAAATGCATGAGATCATGTGATATTTATCTTTCTCTGACTGGCTTATTTCGCTTAGCATAATGCTCTCCAGTTCCATCCATGCTGTTGTAAATGCTCGGAATGCTTGATAAATTTATAATTCAGGTAATCTATTTGATCATTAATTTGATGCAATTTGAGAATTGTATGAACTGCCTGTTTTTTGCAAAAAATAACATTGGCCTGTAAGGCTTTTCTTTTGACAGCAAATTGTAAGTCAGGGAAAATTAGACTGTATCTGAAGCATCTATATGCCCTAAGCAAATGTTTTTTGTGGTGATGATGATTAAAGTGATGATGTAATGTTTGTTATGTTCTGAGTGACATATTTAATATTGCACATATCCCTAAGACAAATAAATTAATTCTAATAACCTTATAGGTAATGTTTAAAACATTATAATTTGGAAAGAGTTTTTCTAAACAAGAATAATAAGGTTTTCTATAAGATATAGGATAACTTTAGTTTTCTTAAATCTGAGAATTGACATTGCCACTTTTATAAATTCTAGGCTTGCTACATCCACATAGGATTGATGTCTTTGAAGATTATATATATGGAGCCGGACCTAAAAATGGTGTATTTCGAGTACAAAAATTTGGCCATGGTTCAGTAGAATACCTAGCTTTAGATGTTGGTAAAACAAAAGGTGTTTTAATATCTCATCGCCATAAACAGCTAGACTGTAAGTATAATATTTTATACAATTGTTTATATTGGTGGATTTTCTTTCTTAGGACTCTCAAAAGAAAGTATTTTTTAAACTGTTCAGTTTCAATGTCTTAACCCCAGTAACTTAAGTAACTTTAATTTTTATATCACCAGACTTTAAATTACCAAAATCAAGATACAAATAATACAAAAATTTTCGTAGCATAACAAATATGAAAATGTCAGTATTTGCTGTGTTTTCTTGTTATTCAACTTGATATTTTTTAAATGTCTCATTCATTTTTTTTATAAAATTCTTAATAAAATCTTGTAATTCTGTAGACAAGTAAGGAAATTCATCATTAGTCAGTTTGACTTTTTCTTAGTGATACCCAAGTGACAATTATATCTCTAACATGCCATCCTTAGATGTATCTGAGGAGAGCTTATTCAAGGGTTGTTTTCTCTGATTGTTCATGACTTTTATTCCCCCAGAAGGGAATTGGAAAATAAGGAATGCTGTTATCTTGAAAGGTATATTTTAAACACAGCTATCAAAAATATTGACAACCAGAGTAAAAATGTGGCTGAAATTCCAATGACCCATCTCTATGTATGAGTTCATGCTTCAAGAAAATGTTTAAGATTTATTTATAATTGATCTTTAAGGCAAATAGAAAGGGATTTAATCTTATATGGTGCAATGACCTGGAAAGGTAACAAAGATATTTGTCCAAATCAGTGATGGAAACAATTAAAACAATATATAGTCCCCTAAAAACATTCTGGCATTCTATCTCAAGTTTTGCTGCTCTTTATAAGTCATCTGACATATATGATTCCAAAGTTAGTAATATCTGTCCCCCTATTAAGGTAACCAGTAAGATTGAAATTATATCATTCCAGTAGAAAGTTGATGTGATTTCTTGTCAGGGTTGCTAATTTCATAATTTCACCTTATTGAATTTCATGTTCTTGAAACCTATTGTATTTATAGTTATGCATTTCTTTGTTTTCTTTTAACCAGTACCCAATCCTTGCTTGGATTTAGCATGTGAATTTCTCTGTTTGCTGAATCCTTCTGGGGCTACCTGTGTGTGCCCAGAAGGAAAATATTTGATTAATGGCACCTGCAATGATGACAGCCTGTTAGGTAGGTAAACTTTATTAGGTTGGTACATAATGAATTCATCTGTATGATACATTTTTACAACTATTGACACTGAGCCGAACTAGTACAGTCATCAATGTACTTATGTTAATAGCATGGCTTCTTGAATACCTACATAAACTGTTCTTCTGATGATAACTTTCTATTCATTTATTCTACATTTATTCACAAAGCTTCATTGAGCACTTACTATGCATTTAAGAGTAGGTTAAGAACTTTGAAGTCACACTCAGATCAAAATGTATAGCTCATATATCAATGAAGATAATATTTCTGAGCATGCTATTCTGCTATCAGTTTAAACTCAAGCCCCAAATTAATTTGGTCATTCAACAAGTTTATATTGAACAACTTCTGTGTGCCAATACTAATTTAGAAACTAGTGATTAATTTATAAAGAGTCAGAGTTTCCTCTGTGTAAAATTTGATTAACAATAAATATTACCACTATGATTAAGAAATATTTTGAGGTTATGAACAAAGCATAACACTAATTTAGAAACCAGTGACTAATTTAGAAACAAAACCTCCAAGATATCTGCACTCATGAAGTTAATAATTTAGAAGCTAGAGGTTGAAACAAACATTAAAATAAATTGAAACATAATTTCAGAGGCTGATAAGTAGTAAAGAACAAAAATTTTAAAAAGCACAAATAGTGTGATCCCTTATATTTAATAATTAGCCATATTGAAGAATAAAATTTTTACTATTAAGAAAAAAATAAAATCAACAGTAAATTTTATGTCACATAAAATATATGCTCCAAAATCCCTTGAGGATCAAAGCAAACATCATAGAGTAAGTACACACTTAGGGTCTTTACAAAGCAAGGTTTCCACCTGCTATATACCCTGTTAGAAAGAACCCCTCACAGGAACACTGTATCTTTGCCCTCAGTCAGCATCTTCACCCCCATATCATTTTTCATTATTCTTTGCTAAGATTACATACAATTTGAAGACTGTAGCCTTTTGAAGACACTAAATAGAGTGGTACCTCGAGATACGAGTTTAATTCGTTCCGTAATCTTGAGGCGTGGGAAACTATGAGACACTCGAGTTGCGATAAACTGGTGGGTCGTGTGCAGCCGGCCAATCCGTGAGATTACTCCTATCTCAAATGTTGCTCGTATTTCAAAGCAAAAATCGCTCGCTCAATGGCTCGTATCTCAAAAATCTCATATGTTATGGCACTCGTATCTCGAGGTACCACTGTATTTAAAACTATCATAACAATTTAAAGATACTTGTATTCCTTGAGCATTGGGTAGGCAAAGCTGAAAAAGTTACAAAGATGAAATGAGGAATGGCATAAATATCAATCTATAAATAATTATATGGATAGTTATATGAGCCACAGAAATGACAGAGTGAAGATTTCTATGAGTATTCAGATGATTATCCAATTAGAAAATTAATTATAATCTATAATAATAAAAGCGTAATATGCTAATTAGACTGGATATCCTGCTGGAGGAAGCTGGGCCTGTGAGGGAAGCCTGAGGTATGGGTGCCTGTCAATGGCTAGAGGGAAGCCAGGGCCCCAGGTGCCAGAGAGAAACTGGTGCCAACAGTGGAGGGAAGGAAGGCCTACTCTTGCATGAATTCCATGCAATGGGCCTCTAGTTTTCTATTCAATCTAATAAAAGAGTAATATGCAAATTGACTGTACCTCTGCTACACCAACAAACCATGCCCACCAGCCACGCCTACCAGCCAATCAGAGGGAGTATGCAAATTAACCCAAACCAAGATGGCTATAGCCACAGAGAGAGTAGGAGGGAGGCTTGGGTTGCTCCTTATGATAGAGGAAGCCAAGCTTTTTGCACACCCTGGCTGGCAGGCCTCCTTAAGGCAACAAAGTTTCAATGGCTGAGCAAGCAGTAGGCTTGACTCCACACCTGGCTACAAAGTTTCAATTGTAGAAGATAAATAAATCCCAGATACCAGGGCCTCTGCTTGGTTCAGGGGGCAAGGCTGGCCTGAAAACCACCACAGGCTCCTCGCTCAGGCCACCCCACACACTAAGGGAACCCCACTCTGATCCAGGACATTCTTCAGGGCAAACCAGCTGGCTCCCATGCCTGCACCAGGCCTCTATCCTATCTAATGAAAGAGTAATATGCAGATTGACCATCACTCCAACACACAAGTTCACTGCTCCCATGTGTCAAAAGATCTTGCCCCCAGGTGGACACAAGATAGTCAACACAAGATGGCCAGCAGGAGAGGGCAATTGGGAGGGACCAGGACTGCAAGGGAGGGCAGTTAGGGGCAAATAGGCTGGCAAGGGAGCAGTTAGGCATCAATCAGGCTGTCACAGGAGTGGCTGGGGGGTGATCAGGCTGGCAGGCAGAAGTGTTTAGGGGCAATCAGGAAGGCAGGATGGTGAGAAGTTAGAGGCCAGCAGTCCTGGATTGTGAGAGGGATGTCCAACTGCCCATTTAGGCCTGATCCAGGTAGGATCCCTCTAGGTAGGATTGGGCCTAAACGCACAGTCAGACATCCCTCAAGGGGTTCCAGATTTGAGAGGGAGCAGGCTGGGCTGAAAGATACCCTCCACTCCTGTGCATGAATTTTGTGCACCAAGCCTATAGTATAATATAACTATAGAACAAGTTAAAGACAAATTGGATTTAGATTAAGTGGAAATGAGGGAACAGAACATTGAAACAGACAAAATTACTTGAAAGGGCATAAAATCATGGTATGTAAAGAAAATAATGAATCTTTTATTTCAGTTGGTGTGTAGGATGTGTGAAGTGCCATTGGGTTAGCAAGGTTGGGAGTTCTTAACAGTTAAATGTGAATCATGATTGGTGTTTTGGATGTGTTTGTTAGGGCCAGTCCTTGAAAAGAGATGCTTTCACTGGCATCCTCCCAACCAGAGTACTTGTGAGCTCAATTGTGATGGTAGAATAAGAGCATTAAATTAACATTTTCAACCACTACCAGGGCCATGTTTCACCTGCTGCTCAGACATGGTTATACAGCTAAGATGCATATGGCCACATATTTTGATTAACTTCTCCAAAACAGATTTTATAAAATGTCAACAATTTATAAAATTATTGTACCCAACCATTTTAGTACCCAAATGTCACCATCCATACTTATTACAAAATTATTGACTCTATTCCCTATGCTACATTCCTGTGACTATTCTGTAACTATCCATCTGTACTTCTCAACCCTTTCCCCCTTTTTAGCTAGCTCCCCAACCTCCCTCCCATCTGGAATTCATTTATTTGTTCTCTGTATCCATGAGCTTGTTTCTATTTTATTTGTGCCTGAAACTAATATAAAATAATATTGAATGTTAACTGTAATTGAAATATTTTTATTTATTTTTTATATTTTATTGATATTTTACAGAGAGGAAGGGAGAGGGATAGAGAGTTAGAAACATTGATGAGAGAGAGAGACATCAATCAGCTGCCTCTTGCACAACCCCTGCTGGAGCAACCAAGGTACATGCCCTTGACCGGAATCGAACCTGGGAATTTTTATTCCACAGACTGACAATTTATCCACTGAGCCAAACTGGCTTCAGCTGAAATATTTTTAAATAGATATTTTTTTATTGATTTCACAGAGTAAGGGAGAGGGAGAGATAGAAACTCCAGTAATGAGATTAATCATTGATCAACTGCCTCCTGAACACCCCACACAGGGATCAAGCCCACAACCCAGACATGTGCCCTGACTGGCAATTGGACTATGACGTCCAGATTCATAGATCCATGCTGAACCACTTAGCCATGCCAGCCAGGCTGAAATATTTTTTTAAATATATTTTTTATTGATTTTTCACAGAGAGGAAGGGAGAGGGATAGAAAGTCAGAAACATTGATGAGAGAGAGACATCGATCAGCTGCCTCCTGCACACCCCACACTGGAGATGTGCCCGCAATCAAGGTACATGCCCCCGACTGGAATCGAACCCGGGACCTTTCAGTCCACAGGCTGACGCTCTATCCACTGAGCCAAACCGGTCTCAGCTGAAATATTCTTTAAATGGAAATTTTAACCAACATGGGGAGTGAAGAGCATGTAAAATAATGTAGCAGACTGTGAGAAGGAAAACTTCATTCAAAATAAAATGCATGGCCAAAACCGGTTTGGCTCAGTGGATAGAGTGTTGGCCTGCGGACTGAAGGGTCCCAGGTTTGATTCCAGTCAAGGGCATGTATCTTGGTTGTATTTACATCCCCAGTGGGAGGTGTACAGGAGGCATCTGATCAATGTTTCTCTCCCATCGATGTTTCTGACTCTCTATCCCACTCCCTTCCTCTCCGTAAAAATTCAATAAAATAAAAAAATAAAATAAAATGCATGTCTTTTGTGTTACCCTTATTAAAAAATGTCATCAAATTCTTTCTTACAGAAGATATATCACATTTTTGTCAGTTCCACACACACTAATAACTAATGTTCTCATAGGTGCCCCCTATCTACCATATTTACTTATAGTATTGTTGGAGTGGGAGAGATCCTTGGGAGAGAAAGTAGGATTTTATACATAAGAATACACTACTGATGCTATCAAAGTGACTTTTTTGTTGGATCAGATATTGTGTGCTGCCACCGAGGCATATTATAATTAAATTGGCAAACACCGACGACAGAGTAAGAATCTTAAAAGCAGCCAGAGAGAAACAGAAAGTTACCTACAAAGGAACCCCCATAAGACTAGCTACTGCTTCTCAACAGAAACTCATCAGGCCAGAAGAGAATGGAATGAAATATACAAAGTCATGCAAAGGAAGGGTCTGAATCCAAAAATACTGTACCCTGAAAGACTCTCAATCAAAATTGAAGGTGAAATCAAAAGCTTCACAGACAAAAAAGGACTAAGGGAATATATTACCACCAAACCAGCAATGCAAGAAATGTTAAAAGGTCTGCTGTAATAAAAAGAAAGAGGAAGCGAAGAAGGAACTCGGGGGTACGGACTAAAAATGGCAACAGATAAGTACTTATCAATAATAACTTTAAATGAAAACGGATTAAATGCTCCAATGAAAAGACATAGGGTAACCGATTAGATAAGAAAAGATGATCCATGTATCTGCTGTCTGCAAGAAACTCACCTTAGGAGAAGAGATGCACACAGATTGAGGGTGAAGGGATGGAACATGGTATTTCAGGCAAATGGAAATGAAAAAAAAGCTGGGGTTGCAATACCTATATCTGACAAATTAGATCTCAAAGTGAAGAACATAACAAGAGATAAAGAAGGCCACTTCATAATACTAAAGGGAACAATCGAACAAGAAGAAATAACTCTGGTAAACATATATGCACCCAATATAGGAGCACCTAAATACATAAAAAAAACTCTTGGAGGATATTAAGGGAGAGATTGAAAGCAATACAATCATAGTAGGAGACTTTAATACCCCACTGTCACCATTGGACAAATCCTCTAAACAAAAAATCAGCAAAGAAACATCAATCCTAAATGACTCACTAGACCAGATGGAATTAATTGACATCTTCAGAACATTTCACCCCAAAGCCACAGAATATACATTCTTCTCCATTGCACATGGGTCGTTTTCAAAGATAGATCCAATGTTGGGTCATAAGAAAAGTCTCTTAAAATTCAAGAAGATAGAAATCATATCAAGCATTTTCTCAGACCACAGTGGCATAAAACTGGAAATCAACTATAATAAAAACAATAGAAAGAAATCAAACACATGGAAACTAAACAGCATGCTTTTAAACAACGACTGGATAACCAGAGATATCAAGGAAGAAATAAAAAACATCATGGCAACAAATGACAATGACAACACAACAATACAAAATTTATGGGACACAGTGAAAGCAGCCTTGAGAGGGAAGTTCATAGCCCTACAAGCCTACTGCAAAAAACAGGAAACAATGGTAATAAATGACCTAAACCTACAACTCAAAGACCTAGAACGTGAGCAACAAGAAAAGCCCAGTGTACTCGGAAGGAAGGAAATAGTGAAGATCAGAGCGGAGATAAACAACTTGGCGACCAAAGAAACAATTCAAAAGATCAACAAAAACCAAGAGCTGGTTCTTTGAAATGATAAAGAAGATTGATGGACCCCTAGCCAGGCTCACCAAGAAGCAAAGAGAGAAGACCCAAATAAATAAAATCAGAAATGAAAGAGGAGAAATAACAACAGACCCTGTGGAAATACAAAGGATTGTTAAAAAATACTATGAACAACTCTATTCCAACAAATTGGACAACCTGCAAGAAATGGACATTTTCCTAGAAAAATATAACCTCCCAAAACTCAATGAGGAGGAAGCCAAACATCCCAATAGTCCAATAACTATGGAAGAAATTGAAGCAGTAATCAAAAAGCTTCCAGCAAATAAAAGCCCGGGTCCAGATGGCTACACAGGAGAGTTTTACCAAACATTCAAGGAAGAATTAAAACCTATCCTCCTCAGACTATTCAAAAACATTCAAGAAGAAGGAATACTACCAAACACCTTCTATGAAGTCAGCATCACCCTAATACCAAATCCAGATAAAGACAACACAATGAAAGAGAATTATAGGACAATATCTCTCATGAACATAGATGCCAAAATCCTCTACAAAATTCTAGCAAACCGGATCCAGCAGTACATCAGAAAGATCATACACCATGACCAAGCAGGATTCATCCCAGGAATGCAGGGATGGTTCAATATCCGCAAATCAATAAATGTGATACATCACATAAACAAATT
>JAAGEH010000393.1:44680868-44694324 GCA_011751065.1 Lasiurus cinereus
CATTGGGGGATAATAAAGAACATTATAAACTGATGAACAAAAGGATAGATACAGAGACAGTAAAGCTTCAAACAGACTGAAATTACAGCAGGAAGATTAAAGTTAGGTGAGGTAGATAAGAGATCAATCAAAGGACTTGTATCTATGCATATAATCATAACCAATGAACATAGACACTGGGGGGTTGGGGTATGCCTGGGAGGGAGGGGGGGCAATGGGGAGATATGTATAAAAAATTAATAAAAACAAAACAATAAAACAAGTTTATCATAGCTCAAAAAAATAAAAAAATAAAAAATAAAATAAAAAAATAAGTGTACTAGAAAAAAAATAAAAAATAAATAAATAAAAATGTATTTATGTTTTAATTTATTTTTATTCTTGGAAATATTACAAATGTCCCTCCTTTTTTTTTCTCACTGACCTCTCTACTTCCCTTCTGAACTCCCCCAACCAGGCCTTCACTACACTATTGTCTGAGTATATGGGATATGCACATATGTATATGTTATGTGCTTTTTTAATTATCAAGTTGTAGACAATCTTTGTTGCTTTTCCTTTATAACTAGACATTGCTGTCTTTTCTACATAACCTTCCTTGTTTATCTAATGATTATTAAGTATTATTTATTCAATATTCCAAATTCAAAAACACAGGAAGAACTTGGTTGGGGCAGGGCTGATGCAGAGTGTTGGATTAGGCTAAGATCTATCACTTAATCAGTGTGACCCTTTAATCCCTCAGTCTCATTTTCTTCTGTGTAATATTGTACTAACAATAAATACTACTACTGCTGGTAATAATAAATAAAAATTTTGAAGACTTATGAGCAAAGCATATTGTAAGTATATTATACGTATACTAGAGGCCTGGTGCACGAATTTATGCATGGGTGGGGCCCTCAGACATTTTAGCTATGATGTTCACTGACCAGCAGGGGATAGACGCTCAATGCTGGAACTGCCCCATGGTGGTCAATGTGATCCCCCAGCCAACCTCCTCTGGCCAGCCAATCTTTGCAGGCCCTCTCCTGGGCCAGCTGACCATGATCAGCCCCAATTGCCTCTAATCACCAGCCAGGTCACATAAGACTATCAGAAAACATAGCTATTTATATTGTGATTCATTAACAGTAGCAAAATTACAGTTATGAAGTAGCAATGAAAGTAATTTTATGGTTGAGGGTCATCACAACATGTATTAAAGGGTCGTGGCATTAGACAGGTTGAGAACCACTGCTCTAACCCATCACACAATATAACCCAGTGCCTTCATATCATGTCCAAAGTCACTGGAAATATGATAAATAACATACATAAGGTACTAGCACAATACTTTGCAAAAAGTAGACACATTGTACTCTAATATAAATCTGTCATGATGTAGAGAAGAAAATGAAACAAGTTGTATAGTTTTATGTTTTAAATGAGGGAGCATATTTGTCTAAATACAGACTTACCCAAATCCTAATTTTTTTAAAGAGATTTCAGCTTTACTGTCTCAATCCTGCTTGAAAGGTATGATCACAGAAACCTTCTCAAAGTTCACATTGTATCTTAAAACAAAAATATCATATTTTACATAATCAGAGTGTTAAAAAAATACTATTCACATGGCCTTCTACACATATGAGCTGGTAATAGACAAATTGGACCACTTCAGTTAGAAATATATATATTAGTGTATTTAAGAATTATTGATTGGTATAGATAAATGTCAATTAATTTTTTCTGACACTAACATTTGATATTGCCAAATTTTCAGCTCTTCATTAATATTTGTCTTTTTCTAGCTGCTATTATTAAATGGTGAGCATGCCAAATACCTTTAATTTTCATATATGAAATTTGAAATTCTAATTTTTCTTGTTATTGGGGAAGTATGCACCAGCCCTTTCCTATAGTTGATTACAATTACAGTTGACTTCTGGGGATGATTTTGTTATTGAAAAAAGCAGCCTTTTTCATTATAAAATGTTTGCAGTTAGGTTTTGAATGAACACAACTCCACTTACATTTCATTAGGCAGTGTTGGATTTTTAAATTTCTGGTACCTAAAAAAAGTACATTATAGAAATATACATGCCTTAATATTTAGAGATTTTGAATACCTATGTGGTTTACATAAAATACCTACAGGTGAAAATAAGCCTTCCCATAATCTTAATTGTGATAATGAAACCTTAAATATTCACAAGTCCAATTAGGACATTTCATGCTGAATGAGTTAGAAATGTTTGGGTAAATTTTAAATGAAGCAAGCTAGATGTTTCTTGAGAATCTGACCTCTCGATTTAACTCTTTGCTAGAGATTGCCACTTTCATTTATATAGTTGTTTCTAATTCTATGTCCAAAACTAAATTATCCCTTGGATTCCTGTTACTCTTGGGTCAAAAGCTGAAAAACTATCCTAATCTTTCCTTGCTCTCTTTATAAAGCAACAGTGTGATTTCTACCTTCCAGTTACCTTTAGTATATGCCCTTTTATCCACCCCACCTTATGGTATTTGGGGCCATCATCTTACGTAGTCTGCATTAAACAGAGTCCCAGTAGTCGCACTACTTTCAATTTAACCCAGCTAGGTACAGTTATCCTCACACATTTTAGGCTCTTCAAAGACTCAACATTGCCTTGGGGCAAAGTCCAAAATCCAGGGACCTCCTGTGACACTGCTTATCTCCTCAAACTCCTTTTTTTCTTCCAGTTCCTTCCTTCACGCTCTAATCCAAGTTTAGTCACAGTAACTTCTCTTTGGTACCTCCAGTCTTCACCTCTGGCAATCTTAGATGCTATTCCGTGTGAGCTGAATTCCTAGGGCACCTTAATGGCACTCAGTAAATAATGCTGATAATACATAGTGATTTACCCAATAAGTGCCTTTATTCCTGTTGAAATTAAACAAAACATCTTTCAGACCCAGATCTCAGCTCTTCACTGTTTCACTATCCTACATGTGGTCAATATGAGCTGGAAATCAGATTCTTTTTCAGGTTTATGTACATACGGTATATGCTATATACTTAATATTTACAGTTTTATTATTTAACTTTTTCTTTCAAACTTATCTAATTTAATATGTATATTAAATCCATGTGTTAAGAGATACATTGTTCAATAAGACCATTTTGAAGTATATGAGGATCAGATAGGTTAACTTGTATGCCTAGTGAGTGTCAGAGCTAGGACCTAAACACAGGTATCATTATATCAAGTCATTTTCTTTATGCCTTGCATAGGTAGTGTTTCATGAGGGACCCCTTCATATTACAAATGCAAACTTTAGCAAGCCTGCCTACATAGTAAAGCATTGACAACTTTCCCTTGCAATTAGGCAAATCTCAGAATTATCAAGCACTGCTGATAGATAGACTCTATTTATGACAGTGGATATGATACTTGAATTATTGTGTCATTTGAAGTCACTGAGGTTCTTTAAGATGCTCTTGTGATCATTCTGCTGTGTACAGTCTTCAGTATTTTAAATAAGGAATATAGGCTAATTTGATTTTACCTTATCCATATAAGCAATCATTCAACTGTTCAACCATTCAACCGTCCAATTGGTAGCTATGATGTGCACTGATCACCAGGGGGCAGATGCTTAATACACAGACATGGAAACATGGAACAGAATGATGAATTTCAGAAGGAAGGAGGGAGAGGGGAGGGCAGGAAAAGATTAACCAAAGATCTTATATGCATACTAGAGGCCCAGTGCACAGATTCTTGCACTGCAGGGGTCCCTTGGCCTCGCCTGCAGGGATCAGGCTGAAACTGGCAGTCCAATTTCCCCTGATGGGTACCAGATTGTGAGAGGGCTCAGGCCAGGCCTAAGGACCCCACTGGTGCATGAATTCATGCACCAGGCCTCTAGTCTTACTATAAAATAGGCGTGACTTTAATAGAAGGCATATTCTAGAATGAAATGCCTCTTACAATATTATAAATCATTTCTGTTTCATTGGACATTGTGTCTTGCTTTATGTAAAGCAGTATTTCTAATGGGTCTAATGGATCCTCAGTGAACACATATAGATAAATTACCTGAAAAGTGATGTCAAGCCTATCTTTTTTATTAATCAGACATCATATTTTTAAGAAATAATTTTCCTATTCCACTAAATGATCATTCTTTCTTATTCTCAGCCAAACTATACAGAATACATAGATTATGCCTAATTATTTTAACAATGGAAATTTTGCACATGGAAATGTTTCTACATTGTTCTATCATCATCTTATACCAAGTTTAAGTGACTTTTGGTTTGGAATATTTACATATGGTTAATAAGTATGTACATCAAAGAGTATATTTTTATTTAAAAATGCCCCTATACCATAAATTGTATGTGTGTGTGTGTGTGTGTATACATATACACACATATATATATACTTATTACTATATATACAATATAATACATTTATCCTATATGTAAGGATATATGTTTGTATATAGTTTAGATATTTCAGTTTTGTTTGAAATTAAACACTTCTAAAAATGGGCGATGATTGCTCATATTATAAAAAATACTTATTGGTTGGAAAATATTTTATTTTTGGAAAGTTTCAATTTGTTTTAACAACTATAAGAAATGCATAATAATGTTTTAAGCATATAGTAAAACAAAACTTAATTCAACATTTATATTCACCATTCATTAAGGATTGAAATGTATTTCTCAGTTTTCAGATAACTTTATTTCTCTTTTTATATTAGGAGTATTTACTTTTGGATTTTTTAATAAAAGCAAATCCTAATATTTATTTTTTATTTTCTAAAAATATCTTTACTATCTACTAAATGGCATGCTAATTCATACATTTCTTTTTATAAACAGATGATTCATGCAAATTGAGTTGTGAAAATGGAGGAAAATGCATTTTAAATGAGAAGGGTAATTTGAGGTGTCACTGCTGGCCTAGTTATTCAGGAGACAGATGTGAAGTAAACCACTGTAGCAACTACTGTCAAAATGGAGGAACTTGTATACCATCTACTCTGGGTAAATATTTGAGTTTCATTGTCTATTCAAATCACTTGCAATGTTCTGTATACATGAAAAAGAAAAGAATATTACAAATATAATTTCTGGTACCTTAATAAAGAACACATTAACACAAATTAAATTGAATAAGTAATTTAAAATAATCAATAACATTTGTTCTAAATTTAGATGCCTTCAAAATTCAAGGCATGTAACATAATAATAGTAATGACATGACCAGGTGTTGAGTGTACCACGTGCCAGAGTGCAGTAGTTACAGATTCTGACTCAGGCTTAGAATGATGAAGTGAAACCAGTTTTATATGCCTTATATGTTTGACTTGAATATCTGTGAGGTTTTTTTTTTAATTGAACAGTTTGCCTAATGCTAACAATTATTTGATATTGAAAATTAAGTTCATTTTAAATGAAATTATTAGTTAAAATATTCTTAGTTCAAATATGTTTTACTACTTGGAAGAACATTGTTAAACATAGTGTGTGGAATACTGGTTGCTCCCTTTAAAATATCATCTACACTAATAAAAGAAAAACATGCAAATTGACCATACCTCTGTTACACCTACAAGCCATGCCCACCAGCCAATCAGGAGTGAGTATGCAAATTAATCCAACCAAGATGGTGGCTGATTTGCATATCCAGGCACAGAGTGAAGACTGAGACAGCATAGAAGGGAGCCAAGTGCTGCAGAAGAGAGCAAAGCTGTGGAGAAGCAAGGGGGGCAGCTAAGATGGGAGAGAAGCAGGCAGAGTGGCAGAGAAGGGAGGGAAGCAGGCAGGGTGGCTAAGATGGCCACAGAAAGCCTTATTCTTGCAGAAATATTCCTGCATCAGGCCTCTAGTTATAATATAATGCCATTCACTGGGGCAGCATGATGGCAAACATAACTTGCAAATAGCTCTTTTAAAAACTATTCATACATACATGTACTCATTAAATGACACAGTGTTGAAGTCCCTTTGCAAGTGACTGCTTAAGAATCTTAATGCTAAACCTATGTTAACTTCATATTAAGATTAATTTCAAGTCTCCCCAGTAACTCTACCATAAACTTAACTTTCATACAGAACTCAAACTAAATGTTAGGCTGAAGCATAGTCATTATAAAACTGCTACTCCACATACTAACCAAAACATTCATCCAAATGTTTAAAAAAAAATAATAGTAAGTATAAATATATCTAATAGCATTGTAGTTCCCATCTGAAATCATAACTACTCTTGCCTAGCCTAGTTGGAGTATCAGCCTATGGACAAAGGGTCTCAGGTTCAATTCAAGGACACATATCTCCTTTACAGACTCCATTCCCTGCCCCATCCCTGTCAGAGCGAGTCAGAGAGGGGAGGGCGACCAATGATGGGTCTTTCTCACATCAATGGTTGTCTTTCTTTGTCTCTCCCTTTTCCTTCCACTCTGTCCAAAAGTCAATGGAAAAAATATCCTTGGGTGAGATTTAACAAAAAATAATAAAATAAAATAATTAGTCTGTTGGCATGTAATGTACAATCTGCTTTGAAAATATGAGGTTACTATGAATTAGGATATACTTGAGATTCTTTTTAACTTATTCAATAGTTAAGTTTGCACAAAGTGGTTTATAAAACATATAAGTGAACATTGAAACATATTTTCTACTGACTTCTATTAAGTTTAAAATATGTTCCCATGGGAATAAATTCATCCTAATGCATAATAAAAATATAACTTGCAGTTAACAATATTTGGTACAAAGGATATTATGCAACTATGAGAGCAATCTATGCACATTTAATGCTACTATATAAATGAAAATTTCTTTAGTTAAATGGAAATCAATCTATATGATCTTTACATCCCCTACATGGTTAATTTCCATCTTACTGGGAGTTCTCACTGCTTCTACTTCTTATGCTATTCTTTGAAATATTTAGCATAATGTTAACTGAAGAGACATATTAAATATTTTTTTCAATGGAGTTCATAAGAACTTAGCTGTTTCTGTTTTGCATTCTAATAGTAAAAGCATTACTATTTCTTTGATAGTTTTATGTCTATAAATATTTTTGACACATGATTAATTGATAACTAAGCTATTGTAACTGCTTAACTAAATTCTGAAAAATAATATTCAGCAGGTTGATTAAAATAAAAAAAGCACTAGGATCTTTACTATATATTTTCATTCTGTGTAAGGAAAGTTAATCCATACAGTAGAGTATTTTTTATTGCTGTAGAAGAAATAGTAGTCCTGTGACTTTCATTGAATATGAAAATAGAAGTCCAATAAATGTGCCATGAAAGAATATGATCTGTGCTCTTGTTTTAGTAACACAGATACCATTTTCTTCAGAAAAGAATATTTTCTTTTGCAAATGAGTTTTAGGGATTTTATTATTTTATTGTTAACTTAATTTTTTATTATAATAATAAAATCATTGGATTACAACTGTTAGCAGTGAAATGCCACCAAAATGTTACTGGCAATTGACCTCAGTTTTGCAACCTCAATATTTGAGTTCTGGCTATGGAAGAACTCAGAGCTAAGACTCAAATACAAGCAAAATTTTATTTAGGAAATCACCAAGGAAGAAGAAGTGAGCCATGGAAGAAGTGATCCACGTCGACTGTGTGGATTCAGGAAACAAGTTACAGAGGCAAAAGGAGGGCCTTAGAGCTTAGGAAATGAAAGGCAAGGGAAAGTTGTGGGCACACTGCTGAGAGAGAGAAGTGCACCCTGGAGAAAAAAAAAAGTGAGAAAGGCTTTGGGCATGCTTAAGGGAGAGTACATCTGCGCTGAGTCCTCCATCCTGCGGGTTTTATCTGTTCTCTAAAATTGTGGATCTTATGGAAGGTCCCAAGAGAGGACCTTAATGAAATATTCATCAGCTTTCCAGGTGTACCCTTTCAGAGTCCTGGTCTCTACTGATTGGTATTCACCAGGGCAGAGGGTCATTTGTCACTGCAGCTGGTCCTGATGCCAGCATGGTTTCTTCCTCCCTGGCCTTGCTGCTTTTCTGTGCCTGGATATGAAACACAACTGAGGCCTAGATGTTACCTATAGTTTAACCAAAACTGTCTCTGTGATCAGCAGACCCAAGGCTTTGTTCCTAAGATTATTTGATATGGGTCAAAACCTCATTGTCTTTAGGGCTTGATGCTTAAGGGAATGGTTTTGCAAGGGCTTGAGTGGGAGTCATATGAAGCTATTCTTTCAGCTACTTGTTCCTCCTTTAAAAGCACCTAACCCATGACTAACAACATGCTAGGGGAGGACAAGTCAGGGTTCTGGACTACATGACCAGTGATATGAAAGGCCAGGGGGTCTAGACCTCATGGCCAGTGATATACCAGGGTAGGAAAGGTCACTTTGGGTGTGGGGTCCTTGTTTTCCTATTGCTAGGCACTTGGGACCTTCCCTGGTACTTGGCCTATTGCTCCTACTCTGCTCATGCCTGTCTAACTACCTATCATACAACCAGATGACTTTCTTATATTTATCCATGGAAATATTTAAGCCAACTAAAGAGTTTGTCATTTCAATCTACGGCTATTTAACCTGCAACAGAACAACAGGGACAAATCTCTATGGAGTATTGAATTTTCTATCCTATAAGTGCATCCTGAACTATATATGAATACAGAACAACTTTTAATGTTGTTTTCAAATAATTTGTCCAGACTTTGCTACATTCTTAAAATCTATATCTTTACCTTTGCACCAAGATTATGAGATTTTGATTTACATAGAGTGAATATGTTCAGAGAAAATTATATTTCAAATTAGTAATATAAATGACATCATCTGATTTCAACCTGAGTTATGTTAACATAGTTTATTGTCTTATATATAATTAATAATAATATAATATTCAAGTAAGTCATTTACAAAGCATTTTCACTTTTAAAAATGTGGTTTTATAGAACATGATCTGGTATTATAGAGTGTAGAACCTTATTATCTCCACACAAATGTTAATTTGTTAAACAAATCCCTTTGGGCAAGTCATGGATTTATTCATTGTTGGTTTACTTATAGTTAAGCCTTTTGGCAAATTCCTATGTGGACACTACATAACTAGGGTTTGGAGAAGCCTTAATTAAAATGTATAATTTTATGACAGTTGTATAAGACTATAATATTTGAACAAAGAAATATCACCAATTAATTAAAAGCACACATCTGAGAGGCATAATTAAAGTTTTGCATGTAGGAATTAATTTTTTCCTCATTTTTTAAGATTTTTTTAATAAAGAAAACTAAAATATAAATTCATATAAGAAATTACTATAAAATTAAATGGTTTGACATTGTTTATACAACAAGAATCCATGTAGTTAATTCCTATGATCTGCTCATTAAAGGATAGATTTAAGATAAAGTTTGCCATGGGTAATATGTTGGAACAGAGAATAAAGTATTGAAATGTTAAGATTTAATTACAAAAATTATAAAATAATTTATGATTTTTATTATTGATAACACTGAAATTTATGTGATTATATTTACAATTAATTTTTACTTTTATGAATATTTATTATAGTATATTAGTTGTCATACTGTTTGCAATTTTTCTTACCCTTAGGTTTGTTATTTAGGCACTTAATATTTCCATCAATATAAATCAAGTTTTCTACAGAGTTGATTTATAGAAATGTAGAGGAAAGTTTGTAAATTCGGGACAATATAACAAAATACTTTTACTCATAAAGATTGTACTTATGCAAAAGGGAGAACACTTTTAATTTGGGAAGTTTGGCAAGACATAAAAGCAAAATTGACTAGGTGAAGAATGGGCAGTGTAATTTTTTATAGTTGGTGATATACTTGTATCCAATTATTTCAATGAAGACAGTAAGAAAGCAGTTTTTATTGTAGCTCTCTCTTGTCACCACATCTGTGGAAATTCTGTGAAATATTTTCCCCAAAAATAAAGCAGAACAAGAACTTTGCCACTCATTCATTCAAGATGATTTTTTTCCAGACCACTGTTCCAAGTAGAATAGTATTATATATGACGGCCATCAAATTTGGCTACCCCAAAAATATATGCTAAAAGGGAAGTTATGATAGAAACTTTTAGACACCCTCAAAGCATCATGGGACTGATGACAAAACATATATACTGGTGTGTCTTAAGTCATATATGTACCTAGGATAGAAAGTACACAATCTTGATAAAGATTTAAACTGCCCATCTTAGCTTTTCTTTCATTTTTTTATTATATCAGGGGTATATTAATTTTTAAGTTAATTTAATAATTTACTTATTTTCCTTACCTGAGGTCATTTTTTCATTCATTTTAGAGAATGGGGAAGGGATGGACACACACAGAGAGAGAAAGAAAGAAACATTGATTTTAGAGAGAAACATTGATTGGCTGCCTCCTGTAAGCAATAGTATTGGGGCTGGGAATCAAACCCATGACTTTTTTTATATGGGTCTAGTCTCTTTCCAGCTGAGCTCCACCAGCCAGGGCATAATACATATTTTAATGAAAATTAAAATATGATAAACCCCCATGTACCTATTACCCAATTTTAATAATTATCAACATTTATCTAATTGTTTCAACTATTCTCCATATATTTGTTTACTAGAGTATTTTATTTAAAGTAAGTTCCAGACATCATGTTATTTTTCCTATTAATACTTCATTGCTGAGAAATAACTGTGATGCCATCATTACATATGACAGAAATAACATTAATTTTTCCCCCTTAAGGGCACCTTCCACTCCCTTTTTTTGTGCACTAATTTGAGAAAGGAGAAAGGATATTTTAAAACAGTGAGCAGGCTGATTCCCCTGAACCCATTGATTAACAGTAACAAATATGCCATAACACAGGGGTTGGCAAACTTTTCCATAAAGAGAGAGATAGTAAACATCGTGGGCTTTCTGGGCCACATGATCTCTGTAGGTGCAGTGGGAAAGCCATCATAGACATAAATGGGTGACTGTGTACCAGTGAAAGTTTAGTTAGCAAAACACACAGTTGGTTTTGGTCCATGAGCTATACAGTTAGCTAACCTCTAATATAATAGGACGTTTACAGCACCAAGTATGAAGTAGTCTTATCAAAAAAATTGAACCTGCATCAGATCAAATCTTCAGGGTGGAACTCACTTTTCAACAAATACTGTGATGAAGGAACCAGTTAAATAACATGTAAAATCTAAAAGGTGGGGCATTCTGGAAGAGGAATAAATCTCCTTTCTCAAGTAAATCAGTGTTTCTAATTTAAATTGAGCTTGATGTCCTAGCTTTCTTAACATTGATATTATTTATGTTTAGGGAGTGCTAAAAGCTGAGTATTTAATCCTACTTGTTTTATAAGAACCCAAGAAAATATTCAGTTGAAAACATAAATTTGCAAACTAAGGATAGCATACAACAAAGGAAACCATTAACAAAACAAAAAGACAGACTACTGAATGGAAGAAGATACTCACCAATGATATACACAGTAAGAGATTAATATCTAAAATTTATTTAAAAACTCATACAAGTAAACACCAAAAAACAATAAATAATCAAATAA
The DNA here is from genome assembly GCA_011751065.1 of Lasiurus cinereus. Classification (NCBI taxonomy): domain Eukaryota; kingdom Metazoa; phylum Chordata; class Mammalia; order Chiroptera; family Vespertilionidae; genus Lasiurus; species Lasiurus cinereus. The sequence goes on from JAAGEH010000393.1 coordinate 44,692,399, forward strand.
AAAATGGGCAGAGGACCTGAATAGACATTTCTCCAAAGATGACATACAGAGAGCCAACAGACATATGAAAAGACTATCAATGTCACTAATCATCAGCTGCTGTGGCTCAGTGGTTGAGTGTAGACCTATAAACTAGGAGGTCACAGGTTCATTTCCCAGTCAGGGCACATGCCTTGGTTACAGGCTCAATCCCCAATATGGGGCGTGCAGGAGGCAGCTGATCAATGATTCTCTCTCATTATTCATGTTTCTATCTCTTTTTTCCTCTCCATTACTCTATGAAATTAATAAAAATATATTAAAAAACTAAAATAAATAATTAAACCACAAGTGCTGATGAGGATGTGGAGAAAAGGGAACCCTTTTGAACTGTTAGAGGGAATGCAGATTGGTGCAACCACTGTGGATATTTTAATTTGCCTAAAAAAATAAAAATAAAAATGGAACTGCCTTATGACCCAGCAATTCCACTTCTGGATATATATCCAAAGTAACTCAAAACACTAAATTGAAAAGAGATATCTACCCATATGTTTATTGCAGTGTTATTTGCAATAGCCAAGATATGGAAACAACCCAAGTGCCCATCAAATATATGAGTGGAAAAAAAGGGGTGATATGCCCTGGTTGGTATGGCTCAGTTGGTTGGAGAATCATCATGACACCAAAAGGTCATGGGTCTGATCCCTAGTCAGTTCTATACTGGCAGCAACCCATCACTGTCTCTTTCTCCCAGTCTGCAGGCTGATGCTCTATCCCAGTGGTAGACAACTCTTTAGTCAACAGAACCAAATATCAACAGTACAACTATTGAAATTTCTTTTGAGAGCCAAATTTTTTAAACTTAAACTTCTTCTAGTGACACTTTTTCAAAATAGACTCACCCAGGCCACGGTATTTTGTGCAAGAGTCACACTCAAGGGCCCAAAGAGTCGCTGTTGCCAAACACGGCTCTATCCACTGAGCCAAACTGGTTAGGGCTCTAAACCTTTCTTACCACTAGGGAATGAAAATTAACTTACTTGAGCAATTCATACATATTGAAAAATCTGATCTCTCTATTACAAAAACAAAGAGAAGTAATCAATTGAGACACATTCTTTTGTATATTTAAAAAAATTAAAACTATAAACCCTGTGAGGGATTGGATATGACTTTATGACTTTTTGTCTTTGTTCTTGGTGTGTTGTTGTTTGGTCATGTATTGGTAGAATTAGAAGCAGTGAGTGTAGATTTCTTTTGAAAACATTTAAGAAGGTACCAAAACTTGAAGTTGTACAAGGAGAAGCACATGATCTTTGTGTGCTTTTTTGTTATGTGTGTATTGTGTGAGTAGGATTAAGCATATTTAGAAGATAAGGAAGAAACTATCTTTCAAAGTTTGAAATGTTGCAGTCTGAAAATAAAGTTAATGAAGAATTTCGGCTCTCTCCCATCACTACTATGCAAACAAATATAAAATTTAATTTTTTTTCTTTTCTTTTCTTTTTTATTAATTTTTATACATATCTCCCCATTGCCCCCCTCTCCCTCCAAGGCATACCCCAACCACCCAGTGTCTATGTTCATTGGTTATGATTATATGCATAGATACAAGTCCTTTGATTGATCTCTTATCTACCTCACCTAACTTTAATCTTCCTGCTGTAATTTCACAGTCTGTTTGAAGCTTTACTGTCTCTGTATCTATCCTTTTGTTCATCAGTTTATAATGTTCTTTATTATCCCCCAATGAGTGCAATCATGTGATGCTTCTCCTTCATTGACTGGCATATTTCACTAAGCATAAGGCTCTCCAGTTCCAATCAGGTTGCTGCAAATGGTAAGAATTCCTTCTTTTTAATGGCAGCATAGAATTCCATTGTATAGATGTACCACTGTTTTCTGATCCACTCATCTGCTGACGGGCACCTAGGCAGTTTCCAA
>JAAGEH010000393.1:44694334-44769157 GCA_011751065.1 Lasiurus cinereus
AATTTGTTTATGTGATGTATCACATTTATTGATTTGCGGATATTGAACCATCCCTGCATTCCTGGGATGAATCCTGCTTGGTCATGGTGTATGATCTTTCTGATGTACTGCTGGATCCGGTTTGCTAGAATTTTGTAGAGGATTTTGGCATCTATGTTCATGAGAGATATTGTCCTATAATTCTCTTTCATTGTGTTGTCTTTATCTGGATTTGGTATTAGGGTGATGCTGACTTCATAGAAGGTGTTTGGTAGTATTCCTTCTTCTTGAATGTTTTTGAATAGTCTGAGGAGGATAGGTTTTAATTCTTCCTTGAATGTTTGGTAAAACTCTCCTGTGTAGCCATCAGGACCCCGGCTTTTATTTGCTGGAAGCTTTTTGATTACTGCTTCAATTTCTTCCATAGTTATTGGACTATTGAGATGTTTGGCTTCCTCCTCATTGAGTTTTGGGAGGTTATATTTTTCTAGGAAAATGTCCATTTCTTGCAGGTTGTCCAATTTGTTGGAATAGTGCTTTTTAACAACCCTTTGTATTTCCACAGGGTCTGTTGTTATTTCTCCTCTTTCATTTCTGATTTTATTTATTTGGGTCTTCTCTCTTTGCTTCTTGGTGAGCCTGGCTAGGGGTCCATCAATCTTCTTTATCATTTCAAAGAACCAGCTCTTGGTTTTGTTGATTTTTTGAATTGTTTCTTTGGTCTCCAAGTTGTTTATCTCCACTCTGATCTTCACTATTTCCTTCCTTCTGAGTACACTGGGCTTTTCTTGTTGCTCACGTTCTAGCTCTTTGAATTGTAGGTTTAGGTGATTTATTACCATTGTTTCCTGTTTTTTGCAGTAGGCTTGTAAGGCTATGAACTTCCCTCTCAAGACCGCTTTCACTGTGTCCCATAAATTTTGTATTGTTGTGTTGTCATTGTCGTTTGTTGCCATGATGTTTTCTATTTCTTCCTTGATCTCTCTAGTTACCCAGTCATTGTTTAAAAGCATGCTGTTTAGTCTCCATGTGTTTGATTTCTTTCTATTGTTTTTATTATAGTTGATTTCCAGTTTTATGCCACTGTGGTCTGAGAAAATGCTTGATATGATTTCTATCTTCTTGAATTTGTAGAGACTTTTCTTATGACCCAACATTGGATCTATCTTTGAAAATGACCCATGTGCAATGGAGAAGAATGTATATTCTGTGGCTTTGGGGTGAAATGTTCTGAAGATGTCAATTAATTCCATCTGGTCTAGTGAGTCATTTAGGATTGATGTTTCTTTGCTGATTTTTTGTTTAGAGGATTTGTCCAATGGTGACAGTGGGGTATTAAAGTCTCCTACTATGATTGTATTGCTGTCAATCTCTCCCTTAATATCCTCCAAGAGTTTTTTTTATGTATTTAGGTGCTCCTATATTGGGTGCATATATGTTTACCAGAGTTATTTCTTCTTGTTGGATTGTTCCCTTTAGTATTATGAAGTGGCCTTCTTTATCTCTTGTTATGTTCTTCACTTTGAGATCTAATTTGTCAGATATAAGTATTGCAACCCCAGCTTTTTTTTCATTTCCATTTGCCTGAAATACCATGTTCCATCCCTTCACCCTCAATCTGTGTGCATCTCTTCTCCTAAGGTGAGTTTCTTGCAGACAGCAGATACATGGATCATCTTTTCTTATCCAATTGGTTACCCTATGTCTTTTCATTGGAGCATTTAATCCGTTTACATTTAAAGTTATTATTGATAAGTACTTATCTGTTGCCATTTTTAGTCCGTACCCCCGAGTTCCTTCTTCGCTTCCTCTTTCTTTTTATTACAGCAGACCTTTTAACATTTCTTGCATTGCTGGTTTGGTGGTAATATATTCCCTTAGTCCTTTTTTGTCTGTGAAGCTTTTGATTTCACCTTCAATTTTGATTGAGAGTCTTTCAGGGTACAGTATTTTTGGATTCAGACCCTTCCTTTGCATGACTTTGTATATTTCATTCCATTCTCTTCTGGCCTGACGAGTTTCTGTTGAGAAGTCAGTAGCTAGTCTTATAAGGGTTCCTTTGTAGGTAACTTTCTGTTTCTCTCTGGCTGCTTTTAAGATTCTTACTTTGTCGTCGGTGTTTGCCAATTTAATTATAATGTGCCTCAGTGTCGGTTTGTTGGGGTTAATTTTGCTTGGGACTCTGTGATCTTCTTGGATTTGGATTTGTGTGGGTTTTTTCTTTTCTATATTGGGGAAATTTTCTGTCATTATTTCTTCAAACACGTTCTCTAATCCTTGTTCAGTTTCCACTCTTTCTGGAACCCCAATTATGCAGATGTTATTTTGTTTCATGTTATCCCAAAGTTCCCTTAGACTCTCCTCTTGCTTTTTAACTTTTTTTTCTAGAAGCTGCTGTACTTGGGTATTTTTTCCTACCGTGTCTTCTAGCTCACTTATGCGGTCCTCTGCTTCTTCTAGTCTACTTTTGATGCTTTCTATTGAGTTCTTTATAGCAGTGATGTCATTATTCATTTCCTCTTGTTTATTCTGCACCTCCTCTAGTTTCCTCTGCCTTTCTTCTTCATGCTTCTTCACCTCCTCTAGGTTCTTCTGCATTTCTTCTTGCTGCTTCTTCATCTCCTCTTGCGTCTTCTTCATTTCCTCTTGGCTCTTACTCATATTGTCAAATTTGTCTTCCATTCTTTTCAAACACATTATGATAAATTCTCTGAACTCTTTCTCTGGTAGGCTTATTTGTGGTTCTATTTTGTTTACTTCGTTTTCAGGTGAATCCTGCCTTTCTGTCTTTTGTGGGCTGTTTCTTTTTCTGCCCATGGTCTTTCTTCTCTGGGTGTCTGGTTATGTAGTTCTCTCTCCTACGTTGATTGAAAGGCACAAACTACAACACGACCAGGTACAGCACACAGGGCACTGAGTAGAAATGTATTCAAGATGTTAATAATTACAAATAAGGTGACCACCAATGAAGGACAAATTAGGGGTAAATAGAGAAAGTAGAAGAGGAAAATGAGGAAGAAAGAAAAGAAAGAAGTGCCAAAATCAAATTGGGAGAGTGTGAAAAAAAAAGATAAATAAATGCACAATAAAATAAAATAAAATAGGAAAATAAAAAGGAGAAAAAGGAAAAGGAAAAAGGAAGAGAAAAAAGTCAGAGAGAAAAGAAAGTGTATAAGAGAGAAAAGAGGAACAAAATATAGATGTCAGGAGACAACTCCAATAGAACAGTCACTAATCCCAATAAAGGCCACCAACCAGTACCTAGAGATTAATGCAAATTGCAAATAGCAACTGGTATTGAGGGAGATGAGGGAAAAGAGAGGTAGAAAACAAAGCAAGCAAAAAACAAAATAAAACAAGTAGAATAAACTAAAACAATCTCTCAAAAAATTTTTTTTCAAAAAATGGATATAATCACTTTTCAGGCAAATAGCAACAAAAGGACATAGAGAAAAAACAACTTTTTGGCTAGTGAAGATAAGAGGGGAGAGGTTTGTGTGGATTTGTAGTAGGGGATTTGAAATTGGATATATAAATGGGGAGAAATTTTAACCAGGTAAAGAGAAAAATAGGGAGAATCTAAAGTTGGAAAAGGGAAAGAGAAACAGGACAGCAAAATGGGGAAAGTTAGAAGGAAAGTGTTGGCATAAAGGTGGAGTTGAGTTGGAGTAAAATTATGCTAAAGGGAAGATGAAAATAGAATGTAGAACTCTAATCCCGAAATAAAATAAAGAGAAAACAAAATGACACTTTTTTTTCCAAAAACGGTAAAGTACTAGTAGTAATTAATAATACTAGTTTAAAACAAAAATCTAATAATTATAAAGGTAAAATCAATTGACGCAGAAAGAAAAAAATATTCTTTTAATTAAAATATGTGAAAATGAAAAATAAAGAATTAAAAATTTAAAAAAAGAAAAAAGGAAAAAAAAAAAGAAGAAAAATAGAATGGTCCTTCACTTCCACTATTATTCTGCTTGGCACTCCTGTTTCTCAGTAGGGGAGGTATTGCAGTTCCCTGTGTTCCCCTCTTGGTGTTTTAATCTCTTTATTCTCTTGTGGTTATGCAAGAGTCAATTTGTGTGTCATCCATTGGGTGGCAATGTTTCGGAATTGATCTCTGAGACAAAGCACAGGACCTCTCTAGGCTGTGCTCAGATCCTGCTACTCTGTGGTTCCCAAAACCAGTTTGTGGGGGTTTTGCAGCCTGGACACTGCAATAACTCCCAGGTTGTCCCTCTGCCCCAGAGAAAAAGAAAAAAAAAAAAGTCGTTTTCCAGAGCTCTCCTCTGTCAACAGCTCAGAGGGTCTGCCTTCACACTCAGGGATCACGCCCTGACCACCTCCTCGGACCTCTCCAGAGGCAGCTTTCCCGCAGCCTGGCTCCCACTGTGCGCGTCTCTGCCCTGCGAGGGTAGGAGACCGAACCCTGGACCAGGCGAAATCTGACCCTTCTACGCGCGTCCCGTGGATCTCTGAATCTTCTGCCTGAGCGTCCGTGCTGCCTGGGAAGCCGCGCTCTGGGTCCTGGCTGCTCTGTGGGTGCCTCTGTCAGCCACAGCTTTCAGACCTCGGCAGACATCCACCTCCCCCTTAACTCAGGCGCAATCTGACTTTTCTGTGTGCTCTGTGGATCTCTGATTCCGCCGCGTGTCTGCGCCGATTGGAGAGCGGAGTTCTGGATGCCCGGGTTCCTGGCTGCTCGATGGGTGCCCAGCCGAAGGCTTCAGAGCGCTGCAGACATCCACCTCCCATTGCAAGATGGCTAGGGCTCCGCGTTCGCGCTGGTGGCCCGGGCGGACATAAACCCCGTGGCAGTGGGGCTTCCTGGCCGGGAGAGCCCCTTCCAGCAGTTCCCCGCCTTCTCCTGGAGGACAACTGACTCCTAGCTTGCCAACAAACACTCCCAATGCAACTCTCAGCCGCTCTCTCTCCCTCTGCCCAGCGACAAAGCTCCAGATGCATCCGTCTTCTCCGCTGCCATTTTCTCCTCCCTTAAAATTTAATTTTATCTTAAATAAATAATAGCATAAAATGTGTAACTTAAGAACATTTTCAGAATGATTTTCTTAGATTGTTACAGTACTTTTGTAGACACAGTCAGTCATGCCTATAAATGGTGAATGTCACTCAATAAAATAAGAATAATCATATCTAAAAATGTTTTCCATATGTCTTACACAGTTAAAAATGCATTGCATATATTATCTCATTTATTCTATATAATTTTACACAATAACGAATGAGGTGGGTACTGTTACTACCCATTTTTTACACAAAAGGAAATAAGCAGAGTGGTGATATTTACCCATGGTCTCACAACCAGTAATTAGCACATAGAGTTTATAAACTCTGACAGTCAAACAGAGCTAACAATGCTATAGAAACTAGACTCTTAGAGCTAGCAAATGGTTCCTGCCCTCCTTCCTTGGGTCATTAGGTGCTCTTCCTTATTGTGCTACCCTTGTAGGCTGTTAATGCTCTGCTCCCGGCTGTGCCTTAGTCATTGTAACTGTGCTGTTTCCTTTTCAAATGTCAAAATCAAATCCAGCTACCTAAAAACCTATCAAAATGAACTCTGATTCACCCAGAGAGAGTCTTGAAAAACAATAGATGGAGCCCATGACAAAATTCTGTAACAGATGGTCCATTTCTCATCAGCAAACAAAAGATCTGCTGTACCATCACCCAGTTTCTCTCAAGTTAGAGAACATCCCCCTGAATATGAAGAGACTTCTACTTGTCAAAAATAACTCTTCTCTTCAAAGGAAGAGGAATGGGATCCTTTTAAAAATAATTCAGCCAGACTCAAAATGATGTAGGCACATGCCAGCTGGGGGACAACCTGGCCACTTTTTCTTTACTTTCCAAATAGCTATAGATGAGATGAAAGCAGGGTGTTGTGTCTCTGAGTGGTGGGGAGAGAAGAATTTGTAAGTGCCTTAGCAACTGGCTGTCTTTGTTTATTTCTAACTTCTATCATTTACTTTTTTCACTCCTAACTTTAAAAAAACAAGGAATAATAAAATGGAAAGTAATATAGAAAAATTTAAATCTAATGGTTTCAGTACTCTGTATACATTTGTTCTAGCTGTTCTAATGCAATCAATTTCTTCTGTATTTCCTGTACTGTGTGTTTCACAATTAACTCCTATTTATTTGTGTTCCTGTTTATATATATATATATATATATATATATATATATATATATATATTTTTATTTCTCTGTAAGTCATTCACTGGTTCTTGTATATGAAGAGGTATCCCTTCTTTGGTTCATGGTTTTCATTTTCCCTGGTAACTGTGCTCCAACAATAACCAAAGGACTTGTATGCATGCATATAAGCATGGTCAATGGACACAGACACTAGGAAGGTGAAGGCAGGAGTGGGGGGTGGGGGACAATGGAGGGGATAAGGACACATATGTAATACCTTAATCAATAAAGAGAATAAATAGCCGAAACCGGTTTGGCTCAGTGGATAGAGTGTCGGCCTGTGGACTGAAAGGTCCCAGGTTCGATTCCGGTCAAGGGCACATACATTGGTTGTGGGCACATCCCCAGTAGGGGGCATGCAGGAGGCGACTGATTGATGTCTCTCTCTCATTGATGTTTCTAACTTCCTATCCCACTTCCTTCCTCTCTGTGAAAAATCAATAAAATATATTTAAAAATAAATAAAGAGAATAAATAAACTATTTTCTTTATCTTCCTACCAACATTTATTCTATTTTTTGTGTCTATGTTTCACCTATTTTTGTTTAAGTGAAGATATTTTCTAGGTATGTAATAAGCAACTAGAAAATTCACTACTATTATAAGAAAAATCTTTATAAGTTTTAAAGCCATTTTCTGGTAATGAAAAATGCAAGGTTAATCAGCTTTTAATATATATAAATAGTCACTACTAATACCACTTATAAATAATTTAAAGCAATACTACTCAACATAAAAGTGTGTATAATTTTCTTCATCAAGAAGCAATAGCTTTTAGCATATTTAAGTGTGTGGAGCCCTTTCAAAGTAAATTAAATAAGTAAATTGTGAAACTTCAATTTATTCCATCTCTTGGAAATGCAGGTAGATTTTATTTGGAGATGTTTATTCACCTAAGAATGCTTTCAAAAAAAAAAAAGTAAAACATAGAATTGTCCTTCATTGTAGAATATAGAATCTGTGGCAATAAAGAAAATATATCACTTTCATACCTTAAGCCTTAAGCATTACACTCATGCATTTTTTTCCAGCCACTCTGGTTGGAAAAATAACTATGGTTTATTTCCACAAAAGTGAGAGGAGATTGTTGGATATTCTCTGATGTTAGCACCTCTGTCATTTTCTGAGTTCTAGTTCATTGAGATCTATAACTGAATTTCTTTCTTATGCTATTTGATGTCATTATTTATATTTGTACAATTTCTAAACCTCATTCTTTCCCCCTTACAAATGGTAGCCATTAATTTAGTTTTGTTTTGTTCACCACATCTACAGAGCTAGTTCTGCACTCAATTTTCTACTCAGTTCTTGACAGCCCAAGAAGTTAAAGAGACTCATTTCCGATATAGCAGTTAACTGTTATGTTCAAAACACCTAAAGGATTGTTCAGCTTTCATTGCAATGTTAGTTCCCACAGAGCAAATAAAGAAAAATATCCAAAGAGAATCCTTCAGATTTGCTATTGTGTACTGGTAACATTAGACTTCTAAATCATCTTACCAGACTAGAAGTGACAGTCCTTACTATGAAGAAAAATATCAAAATGAAATAAAATAGGACTGTGTAAGTGCTTATATCTAAACACATTATGTGTATTTAAATCAAATAAAATTATATTCATAAATATTAGTATAGATGACATGCCCACTTTAAGTTTATTAAAATGTTTTTATAATATGTCTAAGCTCTATTTTATATAGATCCAGCAATAGTTGGTACATGATTAAACATGGGAAAATATAATTTTACCTACTTTATCTTCCAATGGCCAATACAATCTGCATTATCACATGAGTAGAGCAACCATAATTGAAAAGGCACAATGGGCCAGGAAAGAGTAATACAAAAAATAATAAAAACACTTTAAAGCATAAAATATTTCTATGTATATGTAATTATATATAAAATTAGTTCTACTAATTTTGCCAGATGTGAACCTCAGTTATCAGTGAATCCAGGCATCCTGGGAACATTGGGAAACTGAGATTGAAAGAGGTCCCATTACTGCCTCAAATTACATATTTAAGTAAGAGACTAACTTTGACCAGAACTCTAGCTTCCTGATTCTTATGTAGTGAAGACTCCATGAAAATAAACCATTTTAGTTCAGTAATTTTCTTTTTATTACCTTTTTTCAACAGGGAGACCCACCTGCCGCTGTGCGCTGGGATTCACTGGACCAAACTGTGGCAGGACGGTCTGTGAGGATTTTTGTCAAAATGAAGGGACCTGCAGTGTGACTCCTGGGAACCAGCCTTACTGCCACTGCCTGCCTGAACACACGGGGGAGAGATGTCAGGACTGTAAGTGGAGCCGTGCCAGGCAGCATGCATTAATGTTTACATGAAGAAGCTTCCCTGTTACCTATACTGTACTTTCTACATTATCTCAGTTGCAGCCACCCCATTTTTCAGTTTCAGCCCCTGTGTTACCTCAACTCCAATAATTCTTTACATTGTTCTTTATCCTTCTCTTAAAGATTCTATATTTCTTCTCTAGCTTAGATTCCATGGTCTATCATTATAATCATTTTCTTCTATCCTCCTGCACTCCCTTGTTCCCTCTTCCCTTCTGTTGTTTTCTTCTGGAAATTCATAACATGATTAAGTCCAATGTTCACTCTTTCCTGAATTGGTACCCTGTTGCTAAATGCAACTGAAGAAAAACACATAGTCATACACACTGGTCTTAGTTGAGTTTTTTTATCACTAATCTCAAATGGATACTTACTTGGCTTCTTAGTATATTTCACTAATCAATTGACTCTCCAAATGTTTATATCATATTCTCTCTTTTCTCCTCAAACCTCCAGTACCTGCTCCCCAACTTTACTTTCAGCTGAAGAAAGCTGTCTAAAGAGAACTGCCACAAGTTCCCACATTCACTCCCCTCAACCTACTTTATTCTATACCCCCACACATTGCCTTTCCTTCTTGTGGAGAGGAACCCACACATTGTCAATGCTACACTGTTCACTCATACACTATTTTGTGCAGCTACTCACAGACACATCTCTAACCACTGCCCCTCCTTCAACCTGCTTTATCAGTGTTTTCCTTTCTACCTAGTTTTCTTTTTTTCCTTTAAAAACCTTACCTTTGACCACATCCCTTTCTAGCTACAACTTTATTAACTTACTCATTTTTTAATAATAGCTTTCCTTTTAAGAGTTGTTATACACCCCAATTCCTCTATTTTTCTTTTGACTCTATCTCTGTCAGCTTTTTATCTTCACTGTTCTGCTGAAACATCTTTTATCAAAGTCAACTAATTTATTTCCATGTTATTCATGTTTTTATACCCAGCGGTCATTTTTCAATTTCTATTTTACCTCTACAGTCAGCACTTAATCACTTCTTCCTTAAAACACTTTATTCACTTGTCTTTATTTTTACTGATCTCTTAATTTCATATTAGTTTTACTGTCTGTTTTTTCACAGGGCTTTTTACTGATTCCTCCTTCTCTTCTTGATTTTTAAATATTGATGTTACTTGTGATTCTGCCTTTATAATTCTTTTTATTCTAAAACTAGAGGCCTAATCCATGGAAATTTGTGCAAGTGTAAGCCTGCCTTCCCCCGGATGCCACGCCTGGCTCCCCTCTGGCCACTGGCAGGCACCTGGGATCTGGGCTGCTTCCCTCCAGCCCTGGCTTTGTCCAAAAGGCTGTCTGGTCTAATTAGCATATTACCCTTTTGTTATTATAGATAGTCACTCCTTGAGCCTGTGACTTCTGTAAAAATCTGCACATTAGAAAGACTTCAACAGGTTTAGTAAAATATAGCAGTGATTTTTCACTCAATGAAACATGCAATACCTTACTCTTTAGTTACGGGCACTAACCTCTTTTCCCTTAGATTGTGAAATTAGAAAAAGAAAAATAGACAACAGCCAACCCAATAGCTGTTCAATCTGAATGATACAAAATTATACCTATTTTTTGTCAGATTGGCAAAAAATATATATATTTAATTATATTTTTATTGATTTCAAAGGGGAAGGGAGAGAGAGAAAAAGATAGAAACATCAATAATGAAAGAGAATCATTGATCAGTTGCTTCCTGCATACCCCCTACTGGGATCGAGCCCATAATCCCCCAGGCATCTGCCCTTGACCAGAATCAAACCTGGGATCCTTCAGTCCACAGACCAATACTCCATCCACTGAGCCAAACTGGCTAGAGCAAAAAATATATTTTTGATGTGCCACAAGATGAAGAAGGTTAAAGATTGCTAAAATATAGTTTCCCAAGCATTACCTATGATTTTGATTCTCTTGGCCTGTAATGGGATATCTATATTATTTAAAATTTTCCAGATGTTTTATATATGTGATCAAGACTGAGACCCACTGCCTGGATAATTTCAACTAATTACATAGCCTTTTATACCATCCAAATATAAATAGTTCCTAATTTATTTATCCAGCTAAACCTAGCTTTTGACTAGAAGATTTTTATAGTTAAATGTCTATTTGACAGCTTGACTCATTTCTAAATAAACCTGATATTCTCACCCCAAAATTCCTCTACCATAGTTTATCTTATGTCTATAAAATGAAACACCCAACTTCAAAACTGTTGGAGTCATATTTTACTTTCTTCTTTCTTTTATACTCCACCATCATTCTCATTTTTACCTTTAAAATACATCCCAAATTTGAACACTTTCTGTCACCTCTATTCTCACTATTGTCATTGAAGCTACTAGCATGTCTTATCTGGATTATTAACTAACTGATTTCTATGCATTCCCTCTGCACCCTCTGTATTTTCAAAAGAGTGGACACATAAACCAGTTGTAAATTCTATCAAAAATTTTTAAAAAGTTATTTTTTCATCTAAATCACATTTACTGAGAACTTTCTATATCCAGGAACTCTTGCAATTACTTTTTTTTTGCATTAATTTGATCAATTTATTTATTTTAGCTAATGAACACTACATTGCTTTTGTTCGCATTTTACAGAGGCAACTGAGGAAGCATAAAGAGCCTCCTGAAGATGACAGTGTTAGTAATTGGGGAAGCTAGGATTCAAACCCAAACAATCCACCTCCAGGGCCCACACCCTTAAATGTTAGTTAACATTGTGGTCTCTGTATTGTTTGATATCACTGAGGATTTCACTGAGAGTGGGCTAGGTCTCTTGTCATTGTAGAAAGTATACAAAACAGCAAAGAATCAAGTTACCAGTATATGCATGAACTTAGTTGAGAATAAGGGGGCTACTTGAGCAATAAAAAGTAACTTTAATTCAAAATTGGTCTTTCCTTTTCTATATGTACATTCTCTCCATATTAGGGCAGACCTTTCTAGGCATATATAGATGCTACTACCCTAAGCCAATGCCCTTTTTCATGTTGCTTGACCAACTTACCTCTTAAATTATATGCATCACAGGCCATCAGAGTTTACTAGTATTGGGCAAATACAGTCAATTTATGTTCATGGAGCCCCACTCACATGTTGCTCAGTCCTCATGGCTCTCTCATCTCTCTCCTCTCATAGTATTTAAACACAACTGCCATTTACTACTCGTAGTTTTGTTTAGTTTTCTTTCTTGCCTCATTATTATCACAATCCTGAATGGTGTCTGTATAAACTACTATCCTGAATAATGCAAATGGTCATTAATATCCAAACTATCTTTGCATCCTCTTTTTTATTATAATAAAACCATACCAATCAAAGTTCTTTAAAAGTCAACTTCTTTGCCATTGTAATTTTTAATGTATTGTCTTCCTCTTAAATGCATTTTCTTTGGATTCCTACTAACCTTCATCCCTCTATGCCAAATCCTACTTGTATGTATCTTTCCAAGTTAAACACCATTTCCTCTTATCAGTTGCTCACATTAGCCCTCAGTTTGAATTAACCTCTTTCTCTTCTTAACTTTAAAGTCACTGGTTCTTTACCTCTTTCTGGCTCTATTCATTTTTACCTGGTATTGTGATTTGTGTCCTTCTGACTTGTCTCAGATGACCTCCTTGAGACTAAATTCAGCAGTGGCATTTGTTAAATAAGGAAATGAGAAAAAATAATCATAAATAAACAAATGAGAGTTGTTTAAATATGAGATAATAAAAGAACAATCTATTCAATGTCCAAAAGCTGTGTGTAATCAGGATACAACTAATAAATTTAAAAAAAGAATAAATTTAGCCGCTTATATTTACTTGGCAACTTAACAGAATCACAGTCTGAAGTAGCTTAATGCATTGTAAAAGCCTACATTATAATTTTATTATCACTATTAGCAGTCACAGCACTTCCCACCTTTCACTGTAAAGTGCTTATTAAAATTAACCAATTAATCCTGAGACAGAGGTTAAATAACTTGCTCAAGATCCAAAAGTAGTGATATTATAGGCAAAATTGGACCCCAAGAGTTGTTGATTAAGATGTCAGCAAACATTCCTGAAGTATGGTGATGCTATTCTTTGGCAGCAAAATATGTCTGTGGACAGTGTCTTTAAAATGATAAATCCAACAGCTGACAAAAGCATAATAAATTTAAGATCTATTACATGTGAGCTGGCAAGGTTCAATGGACTGGTGTTCAGTCAAAATTGTATCTTACATATACAAAACCTTCTCTCTATAAATGAAGGGATGACAAAATGGTTCATTACAGTGCCTAATTAAAGGTCCATTAGTGGGAGGTAAAACATTAGTTCTTAGTTGTGCTGAGTAAAAACATTTCACAACCCTAATGGCAATATAAAATCTGAAGGTCTGCAATGCAAATTAATTTTAACAGCAGCTCCCAGGGAGAAGAGACAGAGATAAATAATGGCAACAGTTAAATTAAGTATTCTTTAAGTTGTTCAAGAGCAAATATAACTTAATTTCATGCTATATTGGAGCAAGGATTCTTAGTATATGTTTTTTTGTGTGTTGTTTTTTTGTTTTTTTTAAAGCATGGCATTTTACATTTAAATCTGGAAGTTAACCATAAGGTCAACAATATCTAGGGTTATTTGTAATTAAATAATAATGACATTAGGAAGAAAGGGACTATGAAGACCAATTCAATCTGTGTCTAAGAACAGGTATTCAAATTAAATGGCAATCTGTTCTGTCTTTGATATTTTCAAAGTCCTCTAGTGATATGCTTGAAGAACCATTATACTTTCAATTAGAAATAAGTTTATTAGAAATGTACCTGCGTGGCTAATACCCACTGGTTCCAATAACTGGAGACATTAAGTAGCATCTGAAGTTTATAAAATTACGACTACCTGACAGTAATCCAAAAGTAATTGTTGCAACTGGTATTAGAATCATAGTTTATCAAGTAACTTGTAAAAGTTATGAAATATAGATGTGAGCCTATCATATACGATGATGTGATGGATTGTTTTTACCATTTTTTTTCCAAAGCAATTTTATTTCATTCATCAGCCAGTAAGTGATCATATTTTGGTGTTTACAATAAGCCTATCACTAGGTTAAACATGGAGAAGGCAGTGGTGTGAGAGAGAGTTCATGCCCTCAAAGAGCTTACAACCCTTTGTGTGATTCTGAAGATGAAACAAATTATTATGTGACAGTTTCATAAAACACAGAGGATAGCAGGAAAGAACATAGAATTCAGCCTATTGGAAAGATTTCTTGAAGTAAGTGAAATCCAAGCTGAGACCAGAAGAAAGTAGAAGCTAACCAAGTGAAGAGTGGGAAGAGTGAGTGGAAGAGCATTTGCAAAGACACAGAAAGGAAATCTTTTGAAATTTATCTTTTCTGCTTCTGTTAGATTTTCCCAGGGGAGGTCTGGCAAGGGAAATAACAATCATTGAACATGTATAATGCATTGGAACAGAGATATGTGCTGTTACATATCATTTTATTTGATACATGCTGGTTTAACAAATGCTCATACAACCCTGTGAAATTAATATTATCAGTACAACTTTACAATTAGAAAGAAATAAGATTAATCCCTTCTTTCTGTCTACCAGGGTTAGAGAACAGAACAGTCATAATATATAGCCTTGTGGGTCTGAATCCCAAAGTAGGCTTCTCCTGGTATATTTTATTATTGTTTAATGGATGGACTTGGAGAACATTATGCTAAGCTAAATAAGCCAATCAGATAAGTACAAGTACAATAAGATATCTGTCATATGTGGAATTTACTGAATTAACTGAATTACAAAGCAAAATAGAGATAGACTCATAGAGAGAAGTCAGATAGCTCTGGAGTGTGTGTGTGTGTGTGTGTGTGTGTGTGTGTGTGTGTGTGTGTCTGTGTGTGAGTGTGTCTGTGTGTGTGTGTGTGTGTGTGTGGTGGGGATATTGAGAGTATAGGAATTAAACAAAAAAGAGAGAGAGATCATGTACATGGACAACAGTGTGGTGATGATGCAGGGGTAGTTGAGGTGAAAGAGGGCATAGAGGTCATACATAGTGATAGAAAAAATATATATTTCTGCTCCTTCTACTCCATCTTTTTAATCCATCTTTTTAGACTCATTAGGGTAACGTTCATAGCTTACTTGGCACACTGACTCATCCTGGTTGTTGCAAGTTCCTACTCCACTGAAAATAGTTGTTAATAAGAATTTTAAACTTGAGCTGATTAAGCTCAAATAGAAGAGACCCAATGACTTTAATATTGAAAGAAATACAAAATAGAATCATTTCTGTGCTACTGTTAGTATGAAGGCCAATTATAACTAAGCTAAAACCCCAAGAAAATATCCTGACATAAAAAAGTTAAAATTAATCAGGACTAGTTATCTCTTAAGTATCAAGTATTAGAGATCTTAGAATACTCACACATAGAGTTATAAAGCATTTGGAGCCCTAGGTATTGAGTGTCTGATAAATCTTTTTCTCTTGGCCAGAAGATAAGCATTACATTCATGTAGACTCCTATCATATCACCTGGATTACTACAACACACTTCCTATGTGCTCTTTCTTCCATCCTTACAAATAAACCATTCATTATTTCTAAAATGTAGTCCCTTAGATTGTTTATACCTCTTTCTCTTTACACATGGAATTCTTTATGTCTGCTAAAGCCCCCACACTTTTTCTTCTTAACTTCCCTTGTCCTAAGACATTCACTTTCACACTGTATTAATATAATCATTTGTGTTTTTGACTCTCTATCTTACTAGAATATGAAAGTGGCCATGGTACTTTGCATACCTCATCAATCTTGGGAGTTAACTCAATGCTTGAACTTAGTAGATGGTATTAAATACATGAGTGAATGTTAACCAAGTAGAAGGCTCCTGTTTTCTGCCTGCAAGGCCCAGCTATTTTTTCTGTGCTCTGACAAGATCTCTCTCAAAAGGCAGGGCCAGAATTCTGGGTCATCTTTACTTAATAGTTCATTGAGTTCCACACTCTAAGAAAAATTTTGTGCTTATATTTTCAGTTTGAAAAAAAATAGTGAAAAATAGAATAGAGTTTGAATTAACGTGTGTGAAGAAAAATAAATACATGTGACCATGATATAGAATGGTGACCTAAGAGTAAGATAATGTAATAATTTTATCATTTAATTCTATATAGTTGAGAGGACAATTTCAGAATTATGAAAATATTATTGAAGATAATTTGATCTAGTAGTAAAAATAGAATTATTAAAAATCTATTTTTACTGTATGTCTTAAAACATAAAAATAACAATGAGGCAAAAGATTTAGAAAAAGTGTGCTTATATAAAATAGAATTTATTGAAAACTTAAGTAAACCCTTCAGAAAGATAGTTTGTCATATATGACTCAAAGTATATATACTAATTATTAATTTATTCAGTTGAGATACATATGTATATATTAAACACTTATGGATATTATTTATTATTCTAGGTATTGGGGGACACATCAGTATAAAAACTCTTTGAAAACATTTGCCTACATAACTTTGGTGAATAAAACAAAACAAATGGCATATATTTTACAATTAAAAGTCAGTCAAAGCTGAAACTTAGAGATGGATGATAAAAGATCAGAAATGGATTTTATTCCATTCTATTTAGAAGCATAACATTATATTTCACACTATTAAGTTTCAAGTTCCAATGATATGTTTATAAAGTTAAATATGGATGAACTTTTATCTTTGTGATGTAGTTTATACTTGTGATTTTGGTAATTATGTTTAATAATTCAGTAAGCATTACTAAAAAAAAAACTTTAAAAAAGTTTTATTACTCTTGCTGGCATTATAGCAACAACTTAAAAAAAAATTCCAGCTTCACTTGATTTTGAGATAACCCAATATCACAATAATCTTGAAACAATGTTTCACCATAAAATATGACAATGTTAGATGGCCTGATATACTTTTAGGCCATATTAGCACTACCAACATGTATTTAGCCTTCTTTTTCCAACTTAGGGGAAAAGTGAATATACAAAAAAAGATAGTTTGAAAACTGTTTAATTGAAGGCAGAAAATAACCTTTCATACAAGTCATGGTTAGCAACTGGCTAAAGAGGGATTTGTATTAAACTGAACAGGCCCAGTTGCAAGCCTATAGTAAAAACACATAAATAAAAAGCAAGGGTTGGCATGAATAGAAGCCATCCATGATTGTAATTCTGCTGTGCCTGGTGTTAAGTAAATTAAATGGGTTCATAAGTAATTATCTACAGAATTGGATATTTGAAAACAATGTAGTACATAAATTATGCAAATACAGACACATAGATTAAACAAAAATATTTACTTCAGGCTTACCTCAAACCAAGCAAATTATTTCTACTTAAATGCTTCTGCAAACATTATTTTTGAGAGAAATTATTTCAATGTAAATTTGAGAGTAACTTTAAAACACAGTTCTTTATTCAGATTTGGAATATCAATTTATATGTTTTGAGAATATACCATGAGTCAGGAATCTTCAAATGCTTTAAATGAAAGAAATTAAGTTTTTTATCTTATAGTTAAGTTAACTAGTGGCCTTGTGCAAGGATTTGTGCACACTGAAATGAAATTAATTAGAAGAAACATTTTAATATTGCTCTTTATAATAGTATTTTCAGAGATGAAAGAAAACTAGTAAAATGTATATGAAAATAATATATAAATTGATTAATAAATAACATGATATAACAAAAAGGCATGATATAAAAACAAAAAACACATGATACAAAGACATAATACAAAAACATTGATAAAAACAATGACTAATAAATTGATTAAACTTATTTTAATATATACCTGTATAGCATATTAAGAATAAAAATACTTTCAGAGTGCTTGACTAATTTCTTTTGTGATGAAGTATTTACACCTTTAACATTATATGCTCTTCAAACTCAAGAGAAAGCAACATATAACTAACAATATCCAAAACCAAGTTCAGGTAGGAACTCACTGTCTAGAGTTTGTCTTTGTGATTTTTAATAGTCATCACAAATGCTGGCATCATAGCAAACTGTCTTTGAATTAATTTAAAGGGGAGGCCAGTGTCCGATGGAGACAAATATCGCGCATGTGTGAGTCAACGTTTATATTTAGATTGCCAGTGCTTGTTATATGTACCAGCAGATCAGCCAATTGATCATTTATCCTTTATATATAGATAGATATGATAACCTTCATGTTTATATTAAATATTTAATTAGTATAAACATTATTCTGTTTAATGAAAAAATAGAATCTCTTTTGATAGTTCATATTTGGATAGAAAATATTTTATGTTTATCCTGATTATTGAAGAAAACGGCAAGAGAGTCAGTATGTGATCATCAACTCTAGAGGTAAAGAAAAAAAATTGTCAAATTTTAAACTAATAGCTTCTGAGTCCCAGAGCAAAATACCAAAGATAGTAGGGAATTACATGCATAATTTATCCTATGGTTAAAGATAGATTACTAGAGGCTCATTGCAGAAAGATTCCTGCAAGAATAGGGCTTCCTATGGCAATCTCTGCTGCCTCACCTGTTTCCCTCCCATCTCTACCACCCTGCCTGCTTCTCTCCTATATCCATTGCCCTACCCATTTCCCTCCCTTCTCCACCGTCCCACCTGCTTGCTTCTCCACAGCTTCACTTCCTTCTGCAGCTCTTGGCTTCCTTCTACACAGTCTTCAGTCTTTGCTCTGTGCCTGCATATGCAAATTAACTGTCATCTTGGTTGGGTTAATTTGAATACTTGCTCTTGATTGGCTGGTGGGCATGGCTTGTGGACATAGTGGAGGTATGATCAATTTGCTTCCCTTTTATTAGATAGGATAGTTATAATTTACCCTATGGCTATGTAACCCACAAAATAAAGAACAGATCTTTGCTTAAATCAAATAGTACATTTATAATTGTATTTATTTGGTCAGTTTCATTCTCATGAATGCAAATATATAAGAATAAGTTTAACTTAAATAAATAAATATATTTTAAAATCCATTGTTTTTCAACAAATAAAGTTACACTAAAAAGAGCAAATACTAAAAAGGAGATAGCCGATAACATGTCATAACATAGATGGTTAATTATGAAAATGAACTATTAAGAGAAAAACCTATTTATTGGGGGTTGACATAAAAAAATCAAATACACTTAAGTGTAGTACACTGAGAAATATAAAAATCACATCAAGAAAAGTTAAAAATCATATGATTACACTTATATGTGGGATATAACACTGAAACTCATAGACATAGACAACCTATGATTGTTACCAGAGGGAAGGGGATGGGGGATAAAGGGTAAATGAGACCAAATGTATATTGACAAAAGATCATTTGACTTTGGGCAGTGAGCACACAATGCAATATATAGATCATGTATAAAGAAATAAACACTTCTGGCCCTGGTTGACTTGGCTCAGTGAAGGGTCTCAGGTTCAATTCTGTTCAAAGACATATGCCTAGGTTATGGGCTCAACCCCTAATAGGAAGCATGCAGAAGGCAGTCAATCAATTATTCTTTCTCATCATTGATGTTTCTCTCTCTCTCTCTCTCTCTCTCTCTCCTTCTTCTCTGAAATCAATAAAAATATATTAAAAATAATTTCTGAAATGATCCACGAGTTTAGAATGGGATTCTATATTGAGTCTGAATGTGAGTTAATCAAACCACAAAAGAAAACAGTTTCTTGAATAGGTTTAATTCCATGCACAGGTTATGGTATGACTATAAACTTAAACCTATTGGAAGTTGAAAAGTTTAGTTTAAATCAATGTAATTCCCAATTTCTGGGAATTTACCAAGTCACATCTTTTATTCACATGTCACTCTTAAGGGTCTGGCAGTTGGTTCATTGATCCAGTAACTGAAGGTCTTTTCCATGGAGGCACCAGATGTCCAAAGGCTCTTTATCTAACTTACAAGCATCCATCTTCACTTACCATTTGATTTAGATCTTCCATCTCCTACTTTCTACTCTTTATCTGAACATACACATCGTGACAAACTTCAGGTTGTTTCAGGAATGGGTAAAACTAGCCTAGACTGATCTCACATTTACATGAATTTATAACTGCCTTTGGGCTCTACAATTAAAACTTCTATAGCATGACTCCTGCTCTCTGCTTTTGTAAGTGCTCTGCTTTACTAGGGGCAGTGCTCAGTCATTAATTCAACAAATATTAATGGATCATCTAATATTTCCAGCCATTGTGGCTTGGAATTTAGTCATGAATAAAACAAAACTGTCCTTATGGTACCTTGCAGTATCTTATATAGTAAAAGGCTAATATGCAAATAAACTGAACTGCAGAACTGAACACTGAAAAATCGGTTGCTATGACTTGCGCTGACCACCAGAGGGTGTGTACAGTACATGGAGGGTGTTGGCAGCAGGCAAGTAGACTGCAGAACATTGTGGGCATTGACCATGGTGGGATGGTGGAGCAAGTAAGCGGGGGGCTCCAGACCAAGGCAGGACACTAGCTGCTGTCATTGGGGCAAGCCTCCTGGGGTTACTCTAAATTCTTTGCTTCCATGGGCTATCATCTTGCCTGGCATTTGCACCTGCTGCCAGTATCAGTCCTGCTTGCACCTACAGCTGGTGCCAGAGCCATTGCACATATCTGCTGCTGGTGCCTGGCACCAGTCCTTATCCCTTGGCACTGTTAGCGGGTGCGAGTGGCAGCTGCTGCTCTGATTGCCCCTGAGGGCTTCTCCATCTCCCCCTGCTCTTAAGGGCCAATCGGAGTAGCAGTTGCCACTCACATCCACTGCTGGTGCTGGCCCCAATCACTTTGTGCCATCAGTGTGTCTGCGCGGGGCCACTGCCATCAGCATGTGGGAGCAGGGCTGCGGGTAGACAGGGGACTGGGTCATGGAAGGAGGGAATGAGTGGGGGCACAGAAGATGGGCCAAGATCCACCCCTGTGCCCACTGCTGGAGCCTGGTTCTAGCCCCAATACTTAGTGCCATCAGTGGGTTCGAGCAGTGGCTGCCAGCCCTGAGGGCTTCTTCACCTCCCCCTGCTCCAGAGAGGTGATTGGGGCAGCAGCTGACACTCACACCCATTATTGGCACCAGCCCCAATCACTCTGCGCCATCAGTGCATGCGAGTGGCAACAGCAGCAAGAGTGGGACTGCCAGATGGCAGGGGACCAGAAATCATGGCAGGAGGGGCTAGTAGAGGTGTGGAAGATGGGTCCAGGCCCACCCTTTGCCCACTGCAATCTTGTGGCCCATAGTTCCTTTCAAGGTACACAAATTCATGTGCTGGGCCCTAGTCCCAATATAATGAAGTGGGGCATTCCCTATGCATTAGTTAGGCTACAACATGATGACAATAACTTTCTTCATGATAATCTAATCTGATATGATCTTTTCCATGATTACCTCCTATCCAGTATTCTTTTCCTCTCATATCTTTATAAAAATCAATTTTTCTAAAAATTAATTATTACTTTGTGCTCTGATTTGTGGTGTGTGTTTTTGTTTTTTTTTTTTAATTTAGTTTCTTTTGATTACCTAAAACCTGTTAGTCTTGAGGGTTCTATTAAAGGCTTTCTGAGGCCGAGACCGGTTTGGCTCAGGGGATAGAGCGTCGGCCTTCGGACTGAAAGGCCGTGGGTTCGATTCCGGTCAGGGGTATGTACCTTGCTTGTGGGTACATCTCCAGTGTGGGGTGTGCAGGAGGCGGCTGATCAATGTCTCTCTCTCATTGATGTTTCTGACTTTCTATCCCTCTCCCTTCCTCTCTGTGAAAAATCAATAAAATATATATATATATAATTTTAAAAAAGGCTTTCTGAGGACATGAGCAATATTAACACAACAGTGACTATTAATATAGTTGGCATTAGTAATTTTATTAGGCTAAAATTAATTGTCAATGTTTTGATAGAGAAATGGGGGTCAGAGACCTCTATGTGCATGGTTCATTTTCATTTTATTTTTGCCATCATATACTTATTCACTTATCTGGTTTTCAGTTAGCTCCATATGATAAGCCATATTTAGTTGTCATCTGCAAATCAGGTTAGTTACAAATCTCAAATGACTACCACATTATAAATCATTACTTATTAAGACCTTTTACAGCTGATTGCTTTAAAAAAAGATGGTCAACTACAAACATCCTATATAATAAAAAGGTAATATGCAAATTGACCATCACACCCTTACACAATATGGCTGTCTCCATGTAGTCACAAGATGGCAACCACAAGATGGCTGACAGGGCAGGTCAGTGGTGAGAAATCAGGCCAACAGGGGAGGTCAGTTGGGAGTGAACGGCCTGCAGGGGAGGGAGTGTAATTGGGGCAAGGGGGACCAATCCTACAAGGGAGGGCAGTTGGGGGCGATCAGGTGGCAGGGGAGTGGTTAGGGGTAATAATATAAGCAGGCAGGCAAGTGGTTTGGAGCCAGCAGCCCTGGATTGTGAGAGGGATGTCTGACTGCCAATTTAGGCCAGATCTTGGGGATCAGGCCTAGACAGGCAGTCAGACACTCCCTAAGGAGTCCCAGATTGGAGAGAGTGCAGGCTAGGCTGAGGGACATGCCCCCCCAGTGCATGAATTTTATGCACTGGACCTCTAGTTATTTATAAACAAATTTACACAGGTTTCTCTGATCTTCCAAAATTGTTGCCATGATAGTTTTATAAGGTACTTTTTGATTAAAATTATTGATGCCATAATTTTAATATGAATTTTGAAATAGCAGTCTGTTAAAAATTTAAATGCTGATTATTTTAAATCTCACCTCATATGTCTACCTCAAATCAGAATTTTGAAAACTTGGCTTTCTTAATTTTGTATTTTCCTTCTACTTGGATACTCAGAGATGGCACTGTTTGCTCAGAATCAATTTTATTCCTTTCAATTTTTCAGTTTTCTCTAAAGAAATATTTGAGATATATTTCTATTTTTAGTGGTAAATTTTAAAAATGCTAATTTTCTTAGACATGCTTTCTAAATGAAAATTTATTAGCTTTAGTCACAGATTTGCACACATTCCTTTCCCTAGTGAATATTTAATTAGCACCTGCATTAAATATTTTTCTACTTTATTCAATTTGGTTCTGAAATTGAAAGATCTATTTAAGACTATAGAATAAGTTTAATTATTAAAATACCTAGGTTGTATAAAAAATTTGAGGAATGTAAAAAAGAATAAATTCTAATATTTCTTAAAAGTTTTTGTCTCCTTATATAAATCTTCAAGGATAATCATAGAAGTCTAAGCAAATATATACAAGTTATTGTATTTCTTTTGCCTCATACACCAACATAGATTAAAAACTAGCTCTAGCCCTAACTGGTTTGGCTCATTGTACTGAGCATTGGCCTGCGGACTGAGGTTCAGTACAGTCGAGCGCATGTACCTTTGTTGAGGGTACATCCCAGTAGGGGGTGTGTAGGAGACAGCTGATGGGTGTTTCTCTCTCATTGATGTTTCTAACTCTCTTTCCCTCTCATTTCCTCTCTGTAAAAAAATAAAAAATAAAAAAAATGTATTTTTAAAAAATGACTGGCTATAGACAAGGAATGGCCACATTCCTCTTATTAACATATTTAAAAATCTTAGAACTTTTCCAGAAAACTTTCCAAATAGATATCAGTGAATGATTACACTTTAGGCTTGTGTTACTTTGTGATACCTTGCCTGTACAAACTTGGTCTCATTGCTCTAGAGGGACCCAGATTTGATTCTGCATAATAAAGAGTATATCACATAGATGGTTAGTTCCCTTCAGGAAAGAGAATCCAGTGCTATAATCAATGACAATGCCTGGAGAGTCAAATAGCAATTTGGCTTGGGATGGGAGGCTGAGACTGAGACATGAAGTGTGAGGCGTGGAAGTCTGGTTTGAGTTTCGGTGCTCTGACATTGCAGGTCCCAGGGACATCAGGCTGCCTCTGCTGGGCCTGCGCTCTGCAGGGCCCTTAGACATTCTGACTGGCCTTTAGACCCCCAGATATCTAGGTAATTGGAGGTATGTCAGTTTTAGAGACACATAAAAGAAAGAGAACACTAAAAATATTCAAAACAAAATTATTTTCTAGATTATTTTCCTGAGCAAATGTATGAAGTATTAAAAAAGAAAAATAAGAGTTTGTTTCCTACAGTTAGGCTCACTTATTCTTTTGTTGTGTTATTTATTTATTTTTTATTTATTTATTTATTTATTTAACATTATTGTTGGAAATATTACAGATTTCTCTCTCTCTCTCTCTCTCTCTCTCTCTCTCTCTCTCTCTCACACACACACACACACACACACACACACACAATTTTTTTTCTACTAATCAGACTTTGGTTCACTGTGATAATAAAGACCTTTATAGAGGTGGGTGAGTGACGAGAGAGTCATGACATAGTCTTAAGCATGTTCAGCAATTCAGCCTCTCTCCAAAGATGACCAAAAGGTGTCTTGGAGACATTAGTCAAGTCACATGAGATGACATCATTAGCCAGAAGAAGGACTAAATTTAACCTCCAGGATCCTCATACTCTGACCATTGTTTTGTTTATTTCTTTTTCTTATTATGTCTCCCTGATATAAGTACTCATCAGAAAGTTTATAAAATACTGTCTTGGAAATTCTTCTATATTTCATACATATATAAAAGCAGTCATACACCTCATGAAGGAAGAATATTAGCAGAATTCATAGGCCTGTTGCTCCTGGCACACAACCAAATAACTGTGAAGCTGGAGTGTGAACTGCACTGACACTGAAGTTCAATTCCGGGCTGCCTAGGGATATGCACTGTGGAATTCACCTAGACTTATTTGTGAAAGTGATCAAATGTGTGCATGTGTATATGTGTGTGTGTTGCTCATGTGCATTACTAAATTATCAAAGGCTTGTTTAAATTATTCATCTTAAATCTAATTTACAGAACTTTTTTATTTTAAGGCCAGGCCAAAATTCCCTAAAGTAGAACAAGTGATGCACATATAGGTAATTATATAATTTAGTCTGCCCTATATAACCATTATATATTACCAATTAAAGAATCTTTATGTTCCTCATTATTTTTACTGAGTATCGTCAGCTCCTGTTTTGGTAGTATTATTTTAGTTTGGTTTTATTCTCTTTAAATAAATTTCATACTTCATGAACTATTACAATGTGAATGGCCCATTTACAAGTATAAGTTAATAGCTAAATAGTCTTAGCAGTTACTTATAAATAAAAAGAAATATTTGGGGAAAATATTAAATGCAGCCAGAGATTTTATAGACATCTGTGTCTCTATGAATATTCATAAACCTGTATGTATACTCATACACGTATATATTTTTATGCAGTATATTAAGATACTGTTTGGAGATCAAAGAAAGAAGTATGCCCTTGCATGTCTGGCTGCTTGAAAAGAAATGACAGAATAAAAGAGAAACAGAGACCAAGTGCAATGATAAGCTCCCTTGATAAGTGTTTCATTTCTGATGCAGAAAATAGCCATTGACTTATTCTCCAGTTCTATCTACTTAATTACCATGTGAATATTATGTAATTACATATCCAATGTTGTCCTTTAGATTACATGATTGTGTTTGTTGCAACTTTTAGTGTAATTATCCTACAGACGTTATAATAATTTTTATATTGTGAATATAAAGTGTTATTATATAATTCAATGGTAATTTTTACTTTCTTTGTAGAGATTAATTATATTTCACTATTGCTCCTTTTTATATGCAGGACATCTCAATTGCCATACTATTCAGGGAAAGAAAATACTCAAAATTTATGAGGTGGGATGTCCTACAAAAAGGAAGATTTTGTTGGTAGTAAAATACGCTGGTTCTTGTCATAGTGGACATTATTCAGATTAATTTTGGTTTCTTGTTTTTTCCTTGTCTTAGCCTTTCAATTGGATCATCTGCTCTCTGAGGGCTGATGTCCTGCCTTGTATTTTTTAACTGTTCCTAAGCTCCCTGTATCCAATTAAATACATGCCTGCCCAGCAAATAATCAATTATGAATCCTCTGCTTCCATGTTATTCTCATGGTTAAGTTACTCATGTTCAAAATAAGAACCAACCATGTTTTTCCACCAGCTTTCCTTTCCATAAATTTTCTTTCCATAAATTTCCTTTTCATAGGCTGTTCTTGCTGCCATTTACTGGCCAGTCTGGCTAGACTCTTTTCAATCTCCCATTCCTCTCTTCTGTCTTCATTCCACTCCAATAAAATGTCTATCACCTATGCGATCTTCTAACTTGTCTTCTTTCAGTCTATCACTTCTATTTTACTTCCTCTATTCTTTTCCCAATTATATTTCCTTTTTCATTTCTAAAACCATAGAATAGTTTTGCCTCTTGAATGTATATAAATTAAAAAGTAGTATATTATTTTTGTGTCCAGTTTTTTCTTCCATTATTATTCTTGTGACTCACTCATGTTTCATGTTTCATCTATTATCCATCATCAATCTATTTATCTATCTATATTTTTATTCCATTGTATGAGTGAACCACAGTTTATCCAACTTTCTTGTGATAATGTTTGAATTATTTTCAGATTTTGAATAGTTCTAAACAGATTGCTGTGCACATTATGTACAAGTTTATGTACACATATGTATACTTTTCTCTTGGCTATATATTAAAAGTAGAAATGCTAGGTAATAAGATGTTGGAATATTCAAAGTTAATAAATACTTTCAACTATTTTTCACATTGGTTGAACCAATTTATGTTCCCACTGGCAATATATGAGAGTTTCTTTATTTGTGGTCATTTTGGTGGGTGTACAATGGTATTTTTTGAAGTTTTCATTTTTATTTCCTTGGTTACTTATGAGTTGGGTATATTTTCACATCTGTTAAAGATGATGCTAAAACAGATTTAATTTATGCAGCAAAATTACTTACAATCGGTGAATTGCAGATAAGTCTTTATTGTAGCACTTTGGCACTATAGACAGGTGCTACAGTGTGGTGCCAGACAATCATTAACCCTCAGAATGTTTCTCAGGTTTTCTTAGCAATGTGGTTATAAAAACAAAGAGGTTCAAGATTTTAGATTTAAAATTACATTTAATTAGGGCTCACAAAATTAGTCAAGAAATAATCCATTTCAGTCAAATTCAAATCATGTATAACTATTAGAGAATGTAGTTCCTCTGCTACTGTAATGTTGCCTTCATACCATCATTTCTACACTCTCCAGTTCCCAAATTCTCTTTCCTCATTATCTGCCTCATGGAAATCACAAGGGTCCATTTCAGATTTGTGAATTAGAATCTAGGGGTGCACGGTAGTGGGAGATAGGGAAAGACACTGAAATTTGTGCTTACAAATAAGTCCTCTACATGATTCTGATGAAATACCATTTTGTAAACTTCCGAAAAAGCACATATGAAGATTTGGAATGATACATTAGGTGACTTCTGTGTCCAATAGACAACTGACCCAAGACCAAACAATGAAATGTAAAGCAACTGGGGGAGTTTTAAAAGAGTTTCTTCAACTAGTAGATAAGTGTTATCTATAAATCTGACCAATGGTTGTTCTTTAGAGAATTTTGCATGAATAGGAGACAGTACTAGATGATCCTATAGGTTGCTGCTAATACATTCTTCTTAAATGCAAACAGAATGCATGATGTGTACAAATAAACAGGTTTAACTTTTAGATCTCCAAGTCTTTCACTTTTGAATATATAACTCTTCTTGAATATAGTTAAAACTCATGTTAAGTATAGACTCTTATAGGCATTGAATATTAATGTGGGTACTTGGCATAATGCAGTAGAAAACATGAGATTGCATGAAATAAATTTCCATAAATATGAAGCAAGTCTGTCAATAAATTTAATTTCTGTCTGATTTAATAAAGGACTAAATAAATATAAAAACATTAGAATAATAAATGATGTTTTAATTTGTCTCATCCACTATAATTCTCTTAGAGCAGGTTAAAGTTTGGAAATTGTGATTTTTATATCAGCTAATCTCATTTAGCATTACATCACATTTAGATAGCTAAAAGAAAATCACTGCTTCCAAATCCAAACTCTGGTATCAATTTAATCATTTACTTTGCTTAATATTATTTGTATGGTGAAAGTCAACATTTTGAATGTTGTAAATTATAATATGTTCATAAACATACATATAGACAGGTGTGCTTTTCAACAGACAGAGGCTGAATGTCTAATTACAGAATTAGTATGGCTATCACACTAAATGGTCTTTGTTTTTATTACTCATGTTTAAGAGGCTTAAAAAAAGTATAAAAATAATCATTTGAGGATGTCTTCCTTTGTAGTTGAGAAAATTATCTGTAATGCTCACTAAGGAACTTCCTTCAAAGCAAAGAGCTCAGACTCTAAGGAGGCTTTCCCTCTGACTTTTGGACAGGTCATGTTCTCACCTTGGAGGGGACAATAGACTAGACTTAATGTTATCCTTTCCCATCCATGATGGATCAGCCAGTTTCCCAGGCCACTTTTCCCTTGGAGTTTCATCAAGGGTGGAATCTGCTCTCTGGCCCAGGTATTAGAAAATACTTGGACCTGTTCTGACACATGTCGAGGGGGCTTCTTTCCATCACACTAAGGCCTGGTGCAGAGGTAGGAGTCCCCTAGTCACCATAGTCCACCCTGTTCTCTGGATGAAAAGTGGTACATCTAAGAAAACTTGAGCATTTCTGCTCATTTCAGAATACTCCCCAGAAGGAAAGCTAAGGAACCTGTTGACTTAAACTTTAAAATTCAGAAACCAAAGACTTTGTCAACTAGCATTATATCCATAGAACCCATTTCCCCTTAGCCAGCTAAAATGATACCCAACTCAGGCAAAAAGAGGAAACAAATCAAGAGCATTATTAGAAATTTCTAGTTACATGTAATTATAAGCTTTCTTGTAATTCATCTACATATTGATCAACTGACTTTAAATATTAAATGAAATGGACTCATTTATTGTGACTGAAGAAAAATGTCTTGTAATATAATTTTATCTTTCTGTTGTGCATTGTTTGTAGATGTGTGTCATCACTACTGTGTGAATTCTGAATCCTGTACTATTGGGAATGACGGAAGCGTTGACTGTGTCTGTCCAACACGCTATGAAGGACCAAAATGTGAGGTTGACAAATGTATAAGATGCCATGGGGGGCACTGCGTTATAAATAAAGACAGTGATGATATATCTTGCAAGTAAGTGGACATCTGCTTAACTTGGTAAAGTATTTGAACCCAAAGGGTTTAGCAGTGCAGCAAAAAACTGTAAAAAAATAATGTAAATTCTTTTTATTCTAAATATCATGAGTATTGCATCCTTTTTTTGCTGGAGATAAAGTTCAGTTCATTTAAATTAAATCCAAATTATTGAACACCTATTATGAACATCATGGGAACATTAATCATGTAATGATATGGTCAGATCATTCCCTATATAGAATATTTATAATAGTGAAATGCAACATACCATCAGAAAGCTGTATGTAATATTTCTGAATTAGGATTGCTCAAGCTTTTAATTGTTTCATTATTATTCTCTACAGTGAGTATTGGCTCTCTGTTGTTACAAAATGATTCTTTTGGGGGGAAAGCAAAAGACCTATCTAATGGAAACACACTTTACATGTTCTTTTGTGTGTGTGTTGTTTTGTTTTACTTTGAACATAAAAATAAGGAAAAAGAATAATGTTTTCTAGGGAGCTACTAAAACAAAAATGTTCAAGTTACACTTTGGTTACATTATCTTTTGCCCTTTGGCTTCAAGGTGAATGGAAAACAGATCATTGCAGCTCAAGGGTAATGTCATTCAGTCTCTATCATGAAACGAGTTTATGCCACTGAGGTTAGAGGTCAATCCTCACTCCAAACTTCTTTCAACAACCTTTTAAAAGAAGAACTTATAAAATACAGGACTCTACCACTCGCCTTGCTTAGGAGTCTAATAAATGATGATATGAGACAAAAAAGCAGGCCGTGAATGTTCCTGCCACAGCTTCTGCCACCATAGCTGTGTGAGGGAGCCAGCCCTGAGTTACGGATTTCTGCCAAATAAAGCCCAATAAAATTTTATTACCTACAGCATCAACATTTTTTCTCTTTTACTTACTCTCATTTTAGAATTTACTCTAAATATGATTTGTGTTATTATCATGAATGTCACTTACTGAAATCCTCTAATTGGTTCATTTGGAAGTTCTTTTTTTTTTAAAGTAATTGAAAATATGACTAATTACAATAAGTGCCTTTGGTAAGTACATAAAAGCAAAATGCATTTTCATATAAACTGCCAAAATTGTGTTTACTTATTAAGCTTGTAATTTCTTTGTGATGAGACTTTCACCTGACAGAGCTCTATTTCAATTAGTGGGCATATGTCTTTCTTCCTGTCCAGAGCACCATCTCACGAATGCGCTGTAAAGTCCTCTTTACAATCCATTTCATTCTCATAGGGAATCATGACCATTACCTAAGGCAAGCTGTGAGCCAGGTTCCCATTTAGTTTACCTTAAAAAGTCTCAGGCAGAGACACGTGTTCTGTTTCTGTTACATGGAAAGTTCTATGAGAGGAAGGGAGAGCAGGGCTTGTAGGACATAAGTGCTGCTGACCTAAACACATGAGCCTTATAACTCCAGTAGGGAAACTTGGCTTTGCAGACTTAAACACATGAGCCTTAAAACTCCAGTAGGCTATTGAGGTTCAACCTGATAGCTCTTGACTCTTAAAAGATCTTTTTTGGAAAAATATTTGTAAAAATAGGTAAATAAAGTTGGTAACAATGAGTAGATAGTGGAAGTTTAAAAGTAGGAATATAATACTTGATGTAATAGATAGACCTTACAACATACATGCCAAACAGGACTCGGGGCATGCTGAAATTATTAGGCAAGTTTGTTTCCATTGCTATGATATACTTCATCTTAGCAGTAAATGAAATTTATAGAGATATTGGAATTTCTTTCAGATGTAAAGAACTGATACCAAAACAGAATCACAACTGAGTTAACATAACATTTTAAGTAGGAAAATTCAAGCTGCCATATATGCTTGTGATTCCTAATAGGTGTATTTTTAATGTGCAGCCTATGAGCTGTTAATTAGAATAGATATTCTGTCAAGTATAATGAGCATAGAGATAACATGGAGCTAATTAAATATTTTTTTCTCCTCTGGAAATTGAAGTAAATGTTGATGAAAAATTTATCAAAATATTTTGTAGTCTAAACAATGCCCTTGATGTTGATTGTTACAGAATTATTTTCATGTACTGGATAACTATTAATTAACTTTTGGAAAATACATATCACAAACTGTGTGCATGTATGTGTGTGACATATGTCTCTAATAAACAAAATTATGGTAAAAACTTGCATTAAAAATATGAACTAGCTCTAGCCAGTCTGAATCAGTGGATAGAGCATCAGCCTGTGAACCAAAGGGTCTCATGTTTGATTCTGGTCCAAGGCACGTACCTCGGTTGCAGATTCCTCCCTAGCCCGGGCCCAGGTCAGGACGTATTCAGGAGGCAATCAATCTATGTGTTTCTCTGGCATCAATATTTATCTCTGTCTTTTCTTTTCTATTCCCCTTTCTCTAAAATGAGAAAATATGCTCAGGTGAAGATTGAAAAAAGATGACCTGTACTCTGATGCATTATAATGATTTGGATAATTTGTGTTTTGCATTTGAAATATCTACAAATTTCTGTCTTCAATTGAGAATTCAAAAAAAAAAAAAGAAGCCTTTAGGAGAAAGAGGCAACATCTTTTTATTACTTGTGGAATCAAAAGTTTAAGAGCAATGAATAAATGTGTTCTTTTTGTTTTGTTTTAAAAGATGATATTTGGTATATAGTTATATTTTTTATGGAAAATCACTTCATGCATAATGAACTATTTTTCTCTTTGGTGTTGTACCTTTGACAGAACAAGAAACTAACTCTCTGCTCTTTGATTTTTAAGGAGGGTAGGCATGGAGGACAAGGAACAGCCTCCTCAACTCACTCACCACATCAGATACCAATTACACTGACATGTTTGAATTTGTATTTGCATGCCTTCATAGATTACAAAGGGTGTGATAGTCTGTTAAATCTTAGAAACTTTAAATCACTGCTTCTCACCCCATGATTGGTTCCACTTTCTTATATCTCTAGTTCACTCATTGCTTCTCAGAGATCAGACTATCAAATCTCCAAGGGAAGATAGGGGAGGGTGAGGTAAGGGAGAAAGATTTACCAAAGGACTTGTATGCATGCAAAGATCAAAGTGATCAATCAATGATATCGCAGCCTGATTTCTTTGTCAAGATTATGTCCAGATTTATTGTGATATCACTGATTGCTTTCTAGGCCCTAGTACTAACATGATTTTACAATCAAAATATTGGAAGGATGTGTAATAATTCTTATTTGGTCCCAGGATTGTATAATTCTACTACCATATATCTTATAAAAGCGGTCCCTTGGAAATTTGAAATGCAAATGCAGGTTTTTTTTTTCTGTTTCCCCACCAATTTTGAATGTCTAACCTAATAGTATTTATCTATTTATTTAAAAATATAACATGGCAAATAATAAATTTGTTTTTTCCTAATATTATCATGCTTGCTTTCCCCCTGTAGCAGTAGCCATAGTTTATTCTTATCTCAGACATGTAAATAAATATGCCATATGTTAGAATGCCCAACCAATGGACACAGACACCAGGGGAGCAAGGTCATTGGTTGTCGGGGGGAGAGTTAATGTGGGGATGAAGACACATATGTAATACCTTAATCAATAACATTAAAAATTGGAAAAAATAAAAATAATAAATAAATAAAAGTAAAAATAAATGCAATTTAAAAAATCATGTCTTTAACAATATCTTCAAATTAAGCACCCAGAAAAAGTTATAAGCAGTTTAGTCCATTTCTAGCTGCCTTACAAACCACATGAAGTCCAATAATTATGCACAAAATAAATGAACTATAGGATTGCCAACCAATATTTCAGACATCTAACTTATCATTGGCAATTGCCCTGGGATGGATGTACTATAATAGATATCCACTAGGGAAAGGATCAAAGTGATCAATCAATGATATCGCAGTCCAATTTCTTTGTCAAGATTATGTCCAGATTTTATTGTGATATCACTGATTGCTTCCTAGTACCTAGTACTAACATGATTTCACAATCAAAATATTGAAGGACGTGTTATAATTCTTATTTGGCCCTGGGATTGTATAATTCTACTACCATATACCTTATAAAGGCAGTTGCTTGGAAATTTGAAATGCAAATGCAGTTTTTTCTGTTTCCCAAACAATTTTTAATGTCTAACCTAATAGTATTTATCTATTTATTTAAAAATGTAACATGACAAATAAGAAATTTGTTTTTTCCTAATATTATCATGCTTGCTTTCCCCCTGTAGCAGTAGCCATAGTTTATTCTTATCTCAGACATGTAAATAAATATGCCATATGTTAGAATTATTTTCATAAGTATTACATATATGGCTAATTCATTACTCTGTTTCTATATTGCATGTTGTTCTTGTAACAGTACTATTTATTTTTGCAATGGACAGCCCCATGTTTTGTTTTGTTTTTGTTGTTAGAATAAAAAGGTTTACATTAATTATGATACATATTCAAAGAAATGCAGTGGAATACATATGACTATAACATAATCTTATACTTTCTTACAAAATATGAAAACTGAAACTCATTAATAATTATTTGGATTAGATTTCCAGATTAGAATGATTGGATGAGGCATTTGCCTCCAGAGTATATGACCATATGTTTTATAATTCACACTGATCTCACCAAATTCTAGTTATAGGAAAAGGGAATGTGATGTTGATAACATCTTCTCACAGTATAAGTGATAGGAATTAGAGTATGTATTTTTCACACATATATCTAGCTAAATTAAATTTTCATGTTAAAAAACTGGGTTAAAATTTAAAAATTACCAAAATAATAATTTTATCATTATTCTCTTAAAAAATATTTGCCTTTAACCAGTCTGCCTTTCTGAAAACTTACTTTTGGCCAGCCCCTGCATGAGTCCTCTATGATGAATATTACTGTGCGCGGAGAATTTGTGTCAGCTTTAAACAATACTGATGCCAGTGATTATAAGATTTTTTTTTTCCTTTGTTGTTTCAGCTGCACCAATGGAAAGATTGCCTCTAGCTGTCAGTTATGTGACGGCTACTGTTACAATGGTGGCACTTGTCAGCTGGACCCTGAGACAAATGTACCTGTGTGTCTGTGAGTATTTTACAACTTTGTGGGCTTTTAATAGTATGACTTTGGTTGTACATGGAATCCCTGCTCTATCATTCTCCTTTGTTGAGGGGAAATACATTTTAAATAAATATTTCATGGACACCTTCAATCAGGTATTTTCCCTCATTGGCTCATGTGCTACAGAATCTCATCCTTTATCAATTGGCTAGTGACTTCATAAGGAGAACTCATTTAAATTTTAGCATCATACCCATTTCAGACATTCATAGATTTTTGAACTTGGGAGAAATTGTTCTAGTTTTGTTGACTTTATTCAGATATATGAAACCCAGATATGATTTTGTTAATCATAAACTAAAGTACTTAAGATTCTTTTCAAATAAATTTCAGATATAGCTTCAAGTGTATAATGCTTTTGAAATTTGTATTCATTTTAAGTGTTGTATTATGCAAACCTATTAAGCCTTGCTCCTTTGTAATACATTAACTCAAACCTGGGTTTCTAAATGTTTGGAAAGTATCAGAGATTTTCTGCTTTAAGAAAATCTGGAATTTAATATTTCCTCCTCTCAAATAACTAATGATCCACAATGGACAACTTGAAATAAAACTATTCAACTTATGTGTCCTCTACTTTGAGTTTGCCTTTATCCCTCTTGACCAGAAGGGTAATGCCCACAAAAGGCCCATGCCTTCATTCTGTACCCACCTCGTCAGAGTAGCATGTGATGAGTTTGTCTGGGAGAGAAGTGAGCATATCTGAGAACAATTTTAATCACATTTTCTGTATGAAGTAAATTTGAAACATATTAACAAAAAACACCAAGCTTTATTTGGCTGTATTTTACTGAAATTCTGCAGATGCTCTGTGGGGTTTAAAAGTCAGCGCTGTGACCAGAAAGAGAACCCTTGTGATCACTACTGTCAGAATGAGGGGATTTGCACTTTAACTGCGTTTAATGAGCCGAGATGCAAGTAGGTTTAACCTTCCACTTACTGCTCCACTTCGTGTGACATCATTTCAGGCCACAGTCCATTGGCTTAAATCATGAACATCCACGTGCATTTCAGTGTATACTTAATCCCCGGGCTCATCTGTGTCGTACACACTTAACCTGTGCTTCGCTCACCGACAATTGTATGCACCATAGTCAGAAAGTCTAGAAATGTAAATGAAGGAAATGAACAAGTTCATGAAACTGTCTAATGAAAATATATGTTAGACTAGTGCAGTGGTCGGCAACTGCGGCTCGCGAGCCACTTGTGGTTTGCTGACCAGTGGACGAGTACTTTTAACTAGAGAAGTATAGAAGCAGGTAATTTTAGACGCTGTTGCTCTATACTATTTTTGAAGTGGTAGCTTTCATTTAGTAACTAACTTTTCACTTCAAGTACTGACGAAAAATACCTTATTTTGCATCCCAAAATTTTATTAGACATTATCTTACCTTAATCAATAAGACTTCTTTACAGAAAAAAAAATGTACCTGCTAAAAACTCTAAAAATTTTATTTCTGAAGAGTTGAAATCAGACTTTCTCAATTCACTTTTTCATAGCAAACTCATTTTCTCTGAGAAATTTCAAGAACCACTTTTGAGGAAACTATCAACATTCATTACAGTGCAAGATACCTTTTAATTGTTTATTTGAGCTTTAGAGGTGGGATCGTATCTGACACATGCCTTAAGACCCAATGCTGTAAATAGAAACCCTGATAGGCACTCAAAATTAGCTCCATGATGGTGTCTCAGAGTACTTAATAATAGTTTTAAAGCACAATGATATTTAAATTCAAAGATCTCCTTACCAAAACTCTGCAGTTTTATTTAAAAAGATATTTTTATTTAAGAATATGTGATTCTTTGTACAATAGTTGGGAAATATTGGAAGTTATTAAAATAATCACATAGAAAAATTTTATATATTTTTTCTGGAAGACAGTGGAATCTTAACAGGGCAAGTGACTCACTCAATATTTTTATATAAAACACATCCATAAATACCACTTTAAATGTTAGTCAAAAAATGTACATAAACTATTTCAAGAAATTGATACATTTCTCAGTTCATACTCAAGTTATGCAGTTGAAGACAGGGAGACAACCCTTCTTTAGTCCTACCTTTGCCCTGCCTCTACCCTAATTCCACCATATTTTTAGCAAATATTTATAAGACCCTGAAAGTGTGCTCATTCTTAGATAAGTGAAGATGAATGAAATTAATCGTAGGCATCAAGGAACTCACTAATTAGAGGGTTTAGGAATTTGTAAGCAACTAATGCTATATAATAAAGAGCTAATATGCAAATGGTCATCCTGCCCTTGTGCCATTGTACCCTTGCATCCTTGCACCTGTGCCGGATGACCTGAGGCCATGTCCCCTGCCCCAGTGCCAGGGCCGGGAGACCTGAGGTGGGGCTAGGGTACCTGAGGCAGTGCCCCTGGGGCCAAGCGACCTGAGGCTGAATGGGACCTGAGGTTGTGCTCCCCGCCCAGCAGTGATTGATGAGGGACCTGAGGCTGTGCCCCCTACCCAGCACCAGGCCAGACCAGAGTATCTCAAGGTGTGCATGGGTGAGCGGGAACTTGACTCTGGTTCCCGGAGCATGCCCCAAACTCTGACAGGAGGGATATTTTCATATGCATTTTACTAATTTTCTTTAATCTCTGACACTTTTATTATAGAGAAAGGGCAAATAACAATACTAAAATATTTCCTCTAATTAATTCCTTTTTAATGTGCACAAATTTCATGCACTGGGCCACTAGTTAATCTACAATAATGTAATTGTGAACACAAGAATAAAAAAGACAGTGGAATCTTAACAGGGCAAGTGACTCACTCAAAATGGGAAATGGGAACATGGAAAACTTTACAGGGAAGGCAACCTTTTGTTCATGCAATTAATATACTTCAGAAAGGATGAGAAGAACATCCTGGGTGGGGGGGGGAGAATAACATAAGCAAAGACACATGTAAGAGACTTAATGGCTAGGAATGGTTTAATATAGCTAAAATTAAGAATGACTATAGAGTTGGCAGAGGAAGCAATGTGAGGCAATAAAACTAGAAAGATAAACTGAAATCCAATTTATGCCAAAAGTAAGGGATTCCATAGGATGCTGAAATGAATCATTAGCCAAAGAGACCTGAGGCAGAGGCTTGAGCTGAAGGGGTTTGGTTTTGAAGGAGACCTTTGTCGGCATGTGGAGGAAAGCCCTGGAGATCAGAGAGGACCGCATATCCAAAGGTATGGCAATACTTCAGGTGAAAAGTGGTGAGGGCCTTAACCTTGGCAGCGCAGCTAAAGGAAAGGACAATCGGCTCCTGGATATTTCAGTTAGTAAATCCAGGGTGACCCTTGGCCATGCATTAGGAACTTCCATCGCTTCATTTTTAGGACACTGGCAATGCCTGCTCTGAGGCCCAGCCTTCTTTTATCTTGTTCCTCTCTTGTTATTATTCCCAGGCAAAGCACACATGACATTTCAGGCTCATCCTGCCTTCTCCTCACAAGTAGGTCTCAGGACCAGGGCCTGTTCAGAGGATGCCCATGTCACCAGAATATATCACTCATGGGCATAGTAGCCCACAATACTGTTCTCTTCCACATCATATTCTTACCAAGTGGCATCAGGGGCAACTGGCCTTCTAAGGCCCTCATCAGCTTATCTGATAAACACAGTAAAATATTTTAATTGGGTGGGCTTGAAGCAAACACTTCTGAGTTTCTGTATCTCTGTCTATATCTCTATTTTCATTTGGCTTTATGAAAATTTTGTCTGTTCCTTGGTTTTCTATGTCCTAAAATTTATTCTGATTGCAAGAGTAATGCTTACTGAGTTCCTCAAATCAACTTAAACCTTAAAAGAAGCATAAGAGAGATAATTACATTCTATTATCATGCATTCATTAATTAATTCATCAAATATGTACTGGGAACCTGTGATGAGTGAGAGCCTATGTAAATTTGAAAGGGGAATGATTGACAGTTAAACTGGTTTAGCAAATACTTTGTGACAGCACTGTCTTAAGCACTTTACACATTTTATGTATAAATTTAGAATATTATGTAATTTTTATCATTATCTAATTGTTATACCCATTTCACTGATAATAACACAGAGATTATATCCTGGGAAGTGATGGGTGCCTGAGACTCTGCTTGATTCTTAAGTGCATGCCCTGCTTATAGCTCTTATGTTGTGCAGCCTTTTTTATTCTATACTAATCCCAAACTGATTTTTACTTTTGAAGAATTTAATATTCATTTTGACTAAATAGATTTTTTTAAAAATTAAAATTCCATTTGACAGTTGTTTAATATATACTAGTATATCACCAAAATGTTATGGGATAACAACTAAATAGAGAGTTCAACAGAGATAAAAAAAAAAAAAGACTTTCTAGATGAACTGATATTTTCAAAGTATTTTGAAAAAAAAGTGCAGTGGTTTAAAAGGGCTAACTATTGAACACATTTCTTGAAAGAGGACTGGCATAGTCAGAGAACAGATCTGAAAGGAAAATGTGAAGATTGTTGAGAATAGAACACAAGCTATGTTGCATATTATGATATGCAAATATATGGAGAAATCAACAAAAGTGAATAGAAAGTGCATGGTAATTATCAAAGAGTAAATTCTTCCAAGTCAAAAGAATAGAGAGCATCCATCAAAGATTAGCAACTCCAGAGAATTAGAGAAAGTAACAATTATGGATGGTTTATTGGATTTTGCAATCAGATGGCAATTATGGAGCATGTCTTGAAAGCCCTATATGATAGAAACCAGATGGTAGTTGGTTAACAGAAAAGTAAGGAAGTAGAGAAGAACATAGGTTTCTTTCTGAATGTTTGGCTACACTTAAAATGCAGGAAAAACAATAGTAACGTCAAGGAAAAGCAGGATCTAGGAGGAGATATAGTTATAAAAAGAAGATAAGTATTCAAGTGAACTTTTACTATTTATTAAGGACCCATTGTTAAGAAAATATGCAGGATGTAGAAATGGTCCAGACACAGATTTTATGTTTGTGTTTTTCTAGACTATGAACATTTTTTCTAGCTTTATGATATTTATAATTTACCTGGTACTAAAATATAAATAAATAAAATAAAGTTGAATAAAAAGTATATGATCATGTACAATACACAAATTACTTATTTAAGATAACATTAAGCCCTCAGATTATCTTTCTGATGGTTGAATATCCTTAAATGGGTAGATTTTTTTTAATATATTTTATTGACTTTTTACAGAGAGGAAGGGAGAGGGATAAAGAGTTAGAAACATCGATGAGAGAGAGACATCGATCAGCTGCCTCCAGCAAGATCCACACTGTAGATGTGCCCGCAACCAAAGTATATGCCCCTGACCGGAATTGAACCTGGGACCCCTCAGTCCACAGGCCGAAGCTCTATCCACTGAGCCAAACCGGTTTTGGCCTTATATAGGTAGATTTTAGGACAGATTTGATACTCAGCTTTCAATTGGTAATGGTCATGTATATTTAGTGAAAAGCTAGTATGTACTATTTTATCTAAAAGCCTTTACAGGAAAAATATTTCTTTAAGATATAGTTTTGTTGTTAATAATTTTTTTAATTTTCCCAATATATTATAAAACTATTCAAATTGTGCAGAACTTAATACACTTTGGGATAGTCTATAAAGTATTCAGGTCTATGGAGGTCAATCTGAATACTTTATAGATTTTTTTCACATAAAAATTTTATTATTGTATTCTTCTAATTAAAGAATAGGTTTGTTCTTTGAAAGTCTTCATTTTTGTATCTTGATGGTCATTTTCACTTCCTACTATGTCTGATCCTAAGAACCCTATCTAATAAAGAGGAAATATGCTAATTGACCCTCGTGCCA
This sequence comes from Lasiurus cinereus, assembly GCA_011751065.1. Classification (NCBI taxonomy): domain Eukaryota; kingdom Metazoa; phylum Chordata; class Mammalia; order Chiroptera; family Vespertilionidae; genus Lasiurus; species Lasiurus cinereus. The sequence goes on from JAAGEH010000393.1 coordinate 44,734,000, forward strand.
TCACAAAGATGCTGGTACCTAGAGCCAATAAGGAGGGAATATGCTAATTGACTGTCGTGCCCTCAAAGATGGCAGCACCCACAGCCACAAGATGGTGGTTCACAGTCCCCTCTGCTCTACCGGGACAGAAGGAGCACAGCAAGGCCAGGCCCGACCCCAGGTGAGCCCAGCTACACCGCATACCTGCCTCAAGAGTCCCCCAGTCCCGTCAGCCCCCAGCCACCCATGGCCAGCCCAAGGCACAGGCAAGCCTCAGATGGCAGTTGCCCAGCCACCCAAGGTCACCTGAGGCTCAAGTAACCAGGGCTGGCTGAGTCTTGCACTGCCAGCAGTGGCAGCAGCAGAAGTGTGATGGGGCATCACCTTCCCCAGATCGCCAGGTTGCTTCCCACTCCTGACGGTTCCCAGACTGTAAGAAGGGGCAGGCAGGGCTGAGGGACCACCACCCCCGCCCACCTTGCTCCAGTGCATGAATTTTCATGCACCAGGCCTCTAGTAGAAAATAAAAGTTCAAAAAGAGTCTTAGGAAAAAATAATTTAATTTTTTCATATTTATTTGATGAGAGTTTTGATTTGTATTAATGTAGGTTTATTGACTAATGTTAAACCCACATTTTAAAAATTCTAATAAATGTTATTTGACAATGTTTGTAGTGTACAGTAGTTTTTGTTGTGAGACAGTGAATTTATTAATACTGTGAAAAACTGTTGAACTTGATATAAAGTTAACTGTGTCTTCCTATTTCTAAGATTTCTCTCTAGGGTCAGACTTTCCTTTATGTCATATTTAAGTTTCTTTAAAGTATAGAACCAACTTCACAGCATTACCTCTTAGTAACATTCACTTATTTCACCCTCTGATAATGGATGTTTGTTTCTACCCTGTGCTTCCTAATACTATTACCATACTTACACACAGCCTTGACACATAACTGCAGAACCATTCCACAGTTATGTGTCTTTGTTCAAAGAGCTCACTAAACCCAAATGCCTCTTCTTACTTTTTCCTATTTGACTCTTATTATCTCTATAGTTGCAACTCAGGGATTACAACTTTGTATGTAGCATGTGGCAAGTGAATAGTAAATATTGATTTACTTGAACTTAACTAGTTTTTCAAAAGAGAATTATCCAATTTATTGAGAAAAATGTATTTATAATATATAATATATATACTTATGTATCATTTTATTTATTATATCAGGGTTCTCCACACAAATAGAACCAAACTCCATATACATTTAAAGAGGGGGAGATTGATTTATTATACCTAATACAATATTGGAGACCTAAAAGTCCCTCAATCTACTGTCTGCAAGCTGGAGAACTCAGTTCAAATGAGAAGGTGTCAGAACTAAAGGAACTGATAGTGAAAATCTGAGTGCAACAGTTCAAGACTGTTGATGTCTGAGGAAGCAGAAGATAATATCTTAGCTCAAGCATGGAGAGTGAATGTGCCTTTCCTCTGCCTTTGTCCTCTATTCAGACCCTCAATGTATTTGATAGTGTCCACCCTCATAGGTGAGGGTGATCTTCTCAACTCAATCTATAGATTCAAATGCTAATCTTTTTCCATGCACATCTTTTACACATATACCTAGAATTAATGTTTTACCAGCTACCTAGTCATCCTTTATTTTTAATTAAATCTTTATTATTCAGATTATTACATTTGTTTCTCTTTTTTCCCCTCCATAGCTCCCCTCCAACCAGCTCCCAACCCTCCCTCTATCGTTACCTCCCTCCCATTGACCTCATCCATAGGTGTATGATTTTTGTCCAGTCTCTTCCTGTACACCACTCACCCCTTTCCCCCTGAGAATTATCAGTCCACTCCCTTTCTGTGCTCCTGATTCTATTATATTCACCAGTTTATTCTGTTGATCAAATTTTTATTCACTTAAGTTTTAGATTCATTTGTTGATAGATATGTATTTGTTGTTCATAATTTTTTTTGTCCTTTACCTTTTTCTTCTTCCTCTTCTAAAAGAGTACCTTTCAGCATTTCATATAATACTGATTTGGAGTTGATGAACTCCTTTAGCTTTTTCTTATCTGTGAAGCTCTTTATCTGCCCTTCAATTCTGAATGATAGCTTTGCTGGATAGAGTATTCTTGGTTGTAGGTTCTTGCTATTCATCATGTTAAATATTTCTTGCCACTCACTTCTGGCCTGCATAGTTTCTGTTGAGAAATCAGCTGATAATCATATGGGTGCTCCCTTATAGGTAATGAACTGTTTTTCTCTTGCTGCTTTTAATATTCTCTCTTTGTCTTTTGCTCTTGGTATTTTAATTATGATGTGTCTTGGTATAGTCCTCTTTGGATTCCTTTTATATGGGGTTCTGTGTGCTTCCTGGACTTGTAAGTCTAGTTCTTTTACCAGATGTGGGAAGTTTTCAGTCATTATGTCTTTAAGTAAGTTTTCAGTATCTTGCTCTCTCTCTTCTTCTGGTACCCCCACAATTCTGATGTTAGTACGCTTGAAACTGTCCCTGAGGCTCCTTACATTATCTTCACATTTTTGGATTCTTTTCTCTTTTTTCTTTTCCAGTTTAGTGTTTTCTGCTTCTTTATATTTCAAATGTTTGACTTGATTATTGCCTCCCTCTAGTCTGCTGTTAGGTCTCTGTATAATATTTTTTTTTATTTCAGTCAGTATATGTTTAATTTCTAGTTGGTCCTTTTCCATCTCTAGTTGGTTATTTTTCATCTCTAGTTGGTTCTTTTTCATCTCCAGTTGGTTCTTTTTTCATCTCCTCTTTGGTCTCGCTAAAAAACCACAGATTCGTGTGAAACCCTGAGGACCCAGATTCATATGGTCCTGGAGCACAAGGGAGCCAGAAAGGCAGCAGTCTGGAGGCACTGCGAGAAAGAGTGCAGGTGTGCGTGCACACAGGGACAGCTTCAGGGAATTACCCAGTCACGTGAGATTCGGGGGCCATGAAGAATGGGGCGACTGGAAGGCAAGGTGGTCCATTAAGCCCTGAGACTACACCCACCCCAAGCTCAACAGAGAGGCTTTTGCAGTTTTGCAAGTCTGGTATCATAAGGCTGAATCCAACACAGAAGTTCTCCCGGCATAGTGAAAATGCCGAGACAAGGGAAGAGATCACAAACAAAAGAAATGGAGGAAAAAAATGACTGGTTATAGAGTTCAAAACCACGCTTATAAGGTTTTTCAAGAATATCCTAGTCATCCTTTAACCCAGTCAAATTTTCACATAAAATTCACACACATACACACACACACACACACACACACACACACACACACCATGTATTAATAAACTTCTGGGCACAAATCACCATTGCTTAAGTAGTCATAAGAAAATATAGTAAAGGAAAATGAGATAATCAGGAAATCCTCTCTCTAGAATTTTTTCTTATGGTTTTTGAATGAAGATTCAAATCCTGATTCTGCTCCCATGGCTCTCTTGGATGGACAGTACCAGAGGGATCCATTTATTGGCTGGGATCACCACATCAAAGTCAGTGAGACAGATAGTAAATTCTGTCAACTCTGCAAAATACAGTGAGTGGAAAGTGCATGGGTTTTGGAGTCATGTTTTCCTGGATTCATTCACTCCTCAAGTTATTTATTTATTTATTTATTTTGTGGCCTGTTGGCCTCTCTAGAACTTAGATGTTTCTTCTTTCAGAAGGTGATTCTAATTTGCACAAATAAGAATTTCCAAAGGAAAGAAATGTTATATGAGCACGTGTAAAATTAATCTGAAAACCTGTGTTTAGAGCCAGACACCTTTACTTCTGCATAATTAGATTTTCCATAACATAACTGTGGCTCCAGAATTATATTCTTTTTAATCTTGGTGGCATAATACTTTGCATATGATTTTACTTTAAGTAACTTGTTGACATTCTCTTGGATATCTCACATGCTAGCTCCTATCTTTTGCAAGCAGCTCTTAGCCAAGATCTTAGCACTGTAGTTAGAATGGAAACAATTTGCAAACTCCATATTTCTTTTTGTAGACACTGCATTTTTCTGACTTTTATTCACACTATGATTTTATATTTTGTTTTTTGATAAATCACTCAACATTCTCTAGTTTCCTAAAGTCAACTAAGTCAACAATTTCCTCATTTGGACAAGCTTTAGTAAGGAAAGTATTACTTATCAGACAAGAATAAAATAACTCCACAATGACAATATTACATACATTTTCCTCAAGGCATTATTTTTTAAACTATAGATATTTATTTTAGAAATAAAAATTAGTAATTCTGGGAGGGAAAAAACAAGATGGCAGCGTAGGTGAACACCTAAACTGCTGCCTCGCACAACAATTTAAAAACTACAACTAAAAGACAGAACGGACATCATCCAGAATCAGAGGAAAGCTGGCTGAGGGGAAAGAGAAGGGCTCACAGAGACTCAGAGGAGCTGCAGAAAGCTGAGATATGGAGACACGTGTGTGGAGAAGACCAGCAATGGTGCCTGGCTGGCTTCCTCTTGTGGGAGGGAGATGGAAATTCCTGACTGCACTGAACCCCAGTTCCAGACAAGACTCATACAGGGGGAATCTGGACTGTTGGAAAATGTGAGGAGTGCACAGAAACTGAGGGCATCCACGAAAGGCAGAGATCTGGAGGAGCGTGCTCCAGTGTGCTCAGAGAGGACTGACTGCTGATTGTGCTGCTGGCTTACTCTAATGAGAGGAAGAGGGAACCTCCAACTGTACTGAACTCCACTTCTGACTGCACTGAACCCCAGTTTCAGGTGAGACCCTGAACTCATATAGGTCCCCAGAGCATATGGAAATTTAGGGGAGTCCCTAAAGGCAGAGGTCTGGAGGAGCGCGAGTGCGAGTGCATGCAGAGAGGGCTGCAGGGATTACCGAGGGACACTGAGACCCAGTGGCCACTTAGGGCAGAGTTGATGGGAAGCCAAGGCTGTCTGCTAAGCCTTGAGACTCCGCCCCATCCAAGCTGAGCACAGAGGCTTTTGGAATTTTGAAAGTCTTGTATCATAAAGGCTGACTCCAGCACAGAAGTCCCCCTGATGTAGACACAGCTGATTCTCACAACCAATTGGTGTGGAGGTCAATTATCCCTAATGATACCAACAACAATCAAGACTTAACTACAACAAGACTGTACACACAGTCCTCAAAGGGGTGCACCAAGAGAGTTCACTTCAGGTAACTGGGGAGGTGGAGCTAATGAGCAATATAGGACACCTAGCACACGAAGCTACTCTACCAACTCAAGGAAGCAGCAAAAGTGCAGAGACAGAAGAAACAGATCACAAACGAAAGAAATGGAGGAAAAAAATGACTAGATATAGAGTTCAAAACCACAGTTATAAGGTTTTTTAAGAATTTCCTGGAAAAGATGAATAAATTTAGTGAAACCCAAGAGGAGATAAAAAAGGACCAACTAGAAATTAATATACTCTGGCTGAAATTAAAAATATTATACAGAGACCTAACAGCAGACTATAGGAACACAAGAATCAAGTCAAAGATCTGAAATATAAAGAAGCAGAAAACACTCAACTGAAAAGCAAAAAGAATCCAAAAATTGGAAGATAGTATAAGGAGCCTCTGGGACAACTTTAAGCATACCAACATCAGAATTATGGAGGTGCCAGAAGAAGAGAGAGAGCAAGAAACTGAAAACCTATTTGAAAAAATTATGACTGAAAACTTCCTCCACCTGGTGAAAGAAATAGACTTACAAGTCTAAGAAGCACACAGATCCCCAAACAAAAGGAATCCAAAGAGGACCACACCAAGACACATCATAATTAAAATGCCAAGTGAAATAAGCCAGTCAATGAAGGAGAAACACCACATAATCTCACTCTTTTGTGGATAATAAAGAACATTTTAAACTGATGAACAAAAAGATAGATACAGAGGCAGTAAGCATCAAACAGACTGTGAAATTACACCAGGAAGGTTAGGGAGAGGTGGGGTAAATAAGAGATCAACCAAAGGACTTTTATGCATGCATATAAGCATAACCAATGAACACAAGACACTGGGGAGGTTAAGGTATGCCTGGGAAAGGGGGGAGGGGCAATGGGAAGATACGTATACATGTAATACATTAATAAAAAAATTGGAGAAAAAATAATAAATAAATAAATAGATAAATAAATAAAATGCCAAGATCAAAAGACAAAGAGAGAATATTAAAAACAGCAAGAGAAAAACAGTTAATTACCTATAAGGGAGCACCCATATGATTGTCAGCTGATTTTTCAACAGAAACTATGCAGGCCAGATGGGAGTGGCAAGAAATATTCAACATGATGAATAGCAAGAACCTACAATCAAAATTACTCTACCCATCAAAGATATCATTCAGAATTGAAAGGCAGATAAAGAGCTTTACAGATAAGAAAAGCTAAAGGAGTTCATCAACAATAAACCAGTATTATATGAAATGTTGAAAGGTATTCTTTAAGAAGAGGAGGAAGAGGAAAAAGGTGAAGATAAAAATTATGAACAAGTGAATCTAAAAGTCAAGTGAATTAAAAATATGATGAACAGAATAAGTGAGAATATAATAGAATCAGGGGCATAGAAGGGAAGTAGACTGACAATTCTCAGGGGAAATGGGTGAGGGGGATGAGCAGAGAGACTGGACAAAAATTGTACTCCTATGGATGAGGACAATGTGAGTAGGGGGAGGTAAGAGCAGAAGGTGGGGTGGGAGCCCGGTGGAGGTAATCTACGGGTGGGAAAAGAGGAACAATTGTAATAATCTAAAGAGTAAAAAATTATTAAATTAAAAAAATACTAATTCTGATAATGTTTCAAATCTACACATCTTAGTAATAACCAGTTAAATACTTGATTTCTATGCATTCAGTTTCTTTATGCTAATATACATTTGCAGAGTACTCTACACTAAAATGAGATCACCTGATAAATACTTTTATGTTTATTTACTTTGCAGAACATTATTAAAATAATTTCCTGTTAATGGAGAGCTTTTATTCTTTTTTAAAATATATTTTTATTGATTTCAGAGAGGAAGGGAGAGGGAGAGAAAGATAGAAACACCAATCAGAGAGATCATTGACTGGCTGCCTCCTGCATGGCTCCTATTAGAGATCAAACCTACAACCCATTCATGTGCCAATGAATGGAATCAAACTTGGGACCCTTCCATCCACAGGCCAATGCTGTATCCACTGAGCCAAACCAGCCAGAGTGAGAGTTTTATTCTTAATGGTAGCCCATTTTTCCATTGTTTGTATTTTCCTTGCTTTGTTTAATTAGCCACATTTCATTCAATAATTAGGCATGTGTTTTTGTTTTTGTCTCTTTTATTAACTTATGTTTTCTTAAAGGTGAAAACTTGTGAGTGTAAATATCTTTTTACTTTTCTAGGATTAACACCCAGAAATAGAAATACTGGGTTCAAATGTATAGACTTTATGAATCAAACTAACCATAATTTGGGCCAAGTTTCATCATCTCTTTGTGATACATTTTCCTTGTGAGTAAAATAATAAGTTTGGAATAACTGTTCAGTAATACACGTCTGTAAAGTGCACTGTATTAAAATTTGCACCCTAAGATTTAAAACTGGTTTAAACTGGTTTAAAATTGTGTCAAAGTCACAACCCCAGATACACATTTTCCTCAAATCCCTCTAAAATACCTATTAACACACCGAGAAGATAAAGACTACCATTAGCCACAGAATTAAGACTAACAGAAAATCTGTTATTAACACTATATGGTAACTAAGGAGCTAATCATAACATTTTCAGCTCACAAACACTTATGTTTTATTTTTCTCTGTGCTTTTATCATTTATTTTCCTGATACTTCAAATAATATACCAGGACATATCTAAGTATGTAAGTAACATATTTATGCTTAACTTCAAGAAAGATAATAAACCTGTTAGCCTATTTCTTATTACATTGGTACCTCGAGATACGAGTGCCCTAACATACGAGAATTTTGAGATAGGAGCCATGGAGCTAGCGATTTTTTGCATTGAAATACCAGCAACATTTGAGATACGAGTAATCACAAGGATCGACCAGCTGCACACGACCCACCAGTTTACCTGGACTCGAGCATCTCATAGTTTCCCACGCCTCAGTCAGTGTGCTTATTTACCTCGTTTTCAAAGCATCTTTTGTGCATTTACATACTTTATCACATTTCTTTTTATAACCATGGGTCCGAATAAAATGAGTGGAAACATCAGTGCTCAGAAGAGGATGATGTCTATTGAATTAAAGCATGGCTTCCTCTTGTGGGAGGGAGATGATTTTCATAGAAAAATATGAGCAAGGTGTGAGAGTGGCTGACTTGGCGAGGCAATACGGGCGTAGTACTTCAACGAGATGCACTGTGCTTAAACAGAAGGAGTCGATAAAGGGTATAATGCCAGCTAAGGGTGTTACAATAATTTCTAAGCTCCGTAGCTCTCTCCATGAAAAGATGGAGAATCTACTGATGGTGTGGGTGATGGAGAAGCAGCTTAAAGAAGATACATTAACACAGGGCATCATATGCAAGAAGGCGCAAGCAATTTACGGTGATTTGCTGGAGCAGACCCCGTGCACTTCCATGGACGAAGCATGGAAAGACTCATTTAAAGCCAGTAGAGGCTGGTTTGATAACTTCAGGAAAAGGTCCGGCATTCACTCCATCGTCAGGCATGGTGAGGCAGCAAGTTCAGATGTGAAGGCAGCTGAGGATTACCTCAAAACTTTCTGAACTGATAGAAGCCAAAGGATATATCCCCCAGCAAGTCTTCAACTGTGAGGAAACAGGGCTTTTCTGGAAGAAGATGCTGAATAGGACTTATATAACTGCAGAGGAGAAGGCGATGCCAGGCCACAAACCCATGAAGGATAGGCTAATTCTCGCACTGTGCGCCAATGCGAGTGGCAACTGCAAGTTCAAGCCTCTGCTCATATACCATTCGGAAAACCCCAGAGTCTTTAAGTCAATAAGATTTTAAAAGATAAACTGCAAGTTATGTGGAGGGCAAACCCAAAGGCATGGGTCACCAGGCAGTTCTTTGTGGAGTGGGTAAACCTGGTTTTCGGCCCTTCTGTTAAGGAATATCTACAAGAAAACAACCTAACCATGCAAGCCCTCCTCGTCCTCAACAATGCTCCTGCTCAGCCACCGAACCTCGAAGATGAACTCCTCGAAGACTTCAAGTTTATAAAGGTTGTCTACCTACCTCCCAACACCACTCCTATCCTGCAGCCCATGGATCAGGAGGTGATTTCTAATTTTAAAAAGCTGTACATCAAGCACCTGTTCTGGCACTTTGAGGTGACAGAGACCACAAACCTCACCCTTTGAGAGTTCTGGAAGAACCACTTTAACATCGTGATATGCCTCAGAATTATTGATCAGGCCTGGCTGGGTGTTACAACGAGGACTTTGACCTCTGCATGGAAGAAGCTGTGGCCTGAGGCCGTAGCCAAAAGGACCTTCGAAGGATTCAAACCCGAAGTGCTAGTGGAGGAGGAGATAGTGTCTCTGGGAAAATCCATGGGCCTGGAGGTGGATGAGAGAGACGTGAATGAGCTCGTCAAGGAGCACTCTCTGGAACTCACCAGGGAGGAGTTACAAGAGTTGCAGTCTCAGCAACATGCGGAGGTTCTCCAAGAAATTGGTTTGGAGGAGGAGCCAGAGGTGGAGGAGATCTCTACAAGTGAGATAAAGGAGATCTTAGGAATGTGGGAGAGGGTGTCACACTTCGTGGAAAAGAAACACCCTGAAAAAGTTGCTACTGGTCGTGCATCGGAGCTGTTCAATGAAACTTGCCTCACCCATTTCAGAAGCATTCTGAAAGGGAGGAAGAGGCAAACCTCCTTGGACACATTTTTTTTGAAATCGGCCAAAAATGCAAAGACCTGTAGCAATTAAGTTCAGTGAAGATTAGTTAAGTTACATTCAGTTTAGGGATAAAGTGTAGCATTAAGAGTGTAACGAGTAGGTAAATACACTTTATAAAACCAGCTTATTCCTTTACGTTCTCTTTTATTATATTTTTATACAATATTTGTCATTTATAAATACATTTTTCTTATTCAAAAACACATAACAAGAACAACTGGGGTGGCATTTTGGGGACTGGAACGGATTAACGGCATTTCAATTGATTTCAATGGGGAAATTTGCTTTGAGATATGAGCAACTTGATATACGAGCAAGGTTAAGGAATGAATTAAATTCGTATCTCGAGGTAACACTGTATTACCTCTGTTTGATCCACATTCTACAAGAACTAGAATTCCAGGTATCTGTTCTTTGATTTGTTCATCCTTTGTCCTTTTAGATAACAAAAATACTACCAATATTCTGTACTCATATTTATTCTTCAAAAATATTTATTGAGCCGAAACCGGTTTGGCTCAGTGGATAGAGCATAGGCCTATGGACTGGAAGGTCCCAGGTTCGAATCCGGTCAGGGGCTGTACCTTGGTTTCGGGCACATCCTGGGGGTTGTGCAGGAGGCGGCTGATCGATGTCTCTCTCATCGATGTTTCTGACTCTCTATCTCTCTCCTTTCCTCTCTGTGAAAAATCAATAAAATATATTTAAAAATATATTTATTGAACATCTACTATATACCACACAACATTCTAGTCACTGAAAGACATATCAGTGAACAAAACAGAGGTAAATACTTAACTTGTGTAGCTTAAAGTTTAATGGTATCTGTTATTAGTGGAATTTGAGTAATACATTTTAAAAAATTGTTTTTTCTATACCTCATATTCTCTTTTAAAGAAAGAAGAAAAAGTAGGTTTTTAGGGTCATTTGTATAATTTAAAAAGGGAGAACAAAAAAGTTCTTACTTTGATATTACATTGCTTCTTATATCATATCAATTTAGTCACTCACTGTTTGAAAATGGCAATGTGGCAAAATTCCAACACATTTCTTACAGGATATATCATTGCTTCTTGCCTAAAGCAAGAACAATTCTTCATGTAGTCCAAAGCAAGAGGGCATTGCTTGTTTTATGTTTTACTTCTTAATTTTAAGCAAAAGCTTTAAATAACTTATATTTTCGCCCCAATCTATTTTTTTTTCTTTTTCATTTGGTTAGATTTGTATTTTTTGGAGGGATGGTTTTCTAAAAAAATAACTTTTTCTGATCATCCTTACACTGTCTGTGTTTTTATTTTTATACTACTCTATGATATATTATATTTTATGGCTAAAATTTACCTCTTATCTGGACATGAAACATACTTTTATGAAACTAGTCTGGGAATATTTCCTGTCCTACTCCTTTAAATTTACATGTCTGTTTCTTTCTGTCAAATTGTAAATTACTTCAAGTAGGACATTATGTCTGGTTCATCTATTTTGCCCCCATAGTTAGTATGTATTCTGCATGTAATATGTTATTAATTGTTGCTAAAAGTAATATCTTGGACCCTGTATTGGATTTTGAGATCTGATAGTCCCTGATGTGGCCATCTTTCTGTCATCTTAATCATACCATATCTCTGTTAATTAATTTCCAAAATCCCCAAGTCAAACAAAATAGAAAATGAATTAATCTTATTATAATTTTTATCATCTCTATTGCATCTTCTAAAACTACCACCATGTATTTCCTGAATGTTCTAAACTCAGGTAAAATATCTCTCTAGATAAAGACCCAAATGGACTTAACTCACCATAATAACTTTTTAGAAAACCTTCATCTTATTCATTTTTTATCTCTTCTACTTGCCTTTTGTTTGTCTATTTGTGATTTTACTATGGAACTATATCTGAAAAATGGATAGAAAATAGGGAGAAAGGAAAGTATAGCTCTTGCCTTGAGGGCCTCTGATTCTATTTGAGGAAAACAGATGAGCAAGAAGGAATATGGCTGGTGTTCTCGGGACTTGAGGGCTATGGGATAAATTGTACTCATAAAGGAGTATTGGATGGTGAAAAAATTCCAAGAGGTATAGAATGCTTAGCTAGAAATCTGAAATCTATTCTTAAGCAGTAGGAAGACACAAGTAACTTTAAAATATGAGGTATTATAGTCATATGAATGTTTTAGAGAGATCTGGATGGTATGGTGCTAAGCTGGAACAAAAAGCCATAGGTTTGAAAAGTAAACTTTAAAATGAATCCCACTGTGCCATGTAACAAAGAACAAAGTTGTTGTTTTCAATTTTAAAAATGATTCTTTAAAAGTTAATGCCTGGCCCATGTGGCTTAGTGATTGACCATTGACCTATGAACCAGGAGGTCACAGTTCAATTCCCAATCAGGGCACATGCCTAGGTTGTGGGCTCGATACCCAATGTGCAGGAGGCAGGCAGCTGATCCAAGATTCTTTTTTATCATGATGATTCTCTCTCCCTCTCCCTTCCTCTCTGAAATCAATAAAAATATATTTTAAAAATAAATAAGTAAACAAGAGTTGTTTGTTAGTAAATAGTGCACAAAGAAGATACAAGTGATAGAGGGATTAGTTTGTTTAGTTTTTCTTCTTTCACCTCTTTTATCACCTTATTGTGGCAATACTAAGAGTGTTCTTCCTAAGATTGTTTTGAGGATTAAGACTTGTAACATATGTAAGAACAAAGAGTGTTGTCTTTAACACGCTAAAGTAGCATCTTAAAGTCCTTTTAATAGACCAAATATAAAATTCTAAGACCCTGATATAATTTAGTGTCTGGGAATTTGAAGAAGAAAAATAAAGTGTTGTTGTTTTATTTTTTAAGTTCCTGTTAATAAAATTGAGGTGAAATATGGCCTAAGTAAAAAATTAGGAGTTCGATGACAGCCATGGTCACGTGACTGGGAAAAGAGATACAATAAGTAAAGTCCTATGAGGGATGGCTGCAGAAAGGAAGGACTGTGTTACCCTAGAAAACACACAGAAGAATTAGCTTTTGAAACATTTCTGAAGAAGCTTCTTAAAATGCAGAAGGATACAAAGTGAATTTATAAGTACCCAAGGGACATTCATTAAGACAGTGATGGGTATTAGGCATTGTATTCTTTTTCTTCGTTTTCTTATTGTTCCCATCCAATTATTTTATTAAAATTTCGGCATAAGTCCTTGGGGTGAGAAACATACAAGGAAATATACAGGTACTACAGAAGCCTTTGTTGAAACTTTTGGGAAGAAAATGATTTCTGTTTCTGTCATAATTTTAAAAAGGTAGGACTCATTATCCTATATTAAAACAGCTAAATAAGGCATTGGCTTCTCAAAATATTGGTGTAGCAGAAAGGAAACCGGGTCCTGCTGTCAGGCTGAGCTGCAGCACTCCTGTATATGGGCCAGAGACCTTGTTGTTTCCCATAGAGAATATCTGGGAAGAGCCAAGGGAATTGTTCTGAGTATTTTAAGCAGATATAAGTTTTCAGCAGGGGTATTGAGCAATTCAACTATAGCAGCCTGTGCTGTCTACATTTCAAAGGCTAGGTCACTGCATGAACCTTATTTGTTTTCTGCCCCTTGACATGTTTTCAAAGCGCAAAATATGAAATATGCATATCTTTTAAAGCAGTAAGGCCACAGAAACCTGTCACATCAATATCTATCCTTGATGATCCCAGGCAATAAGTTGTAGCTTGCTCTAGCTTTCATTTACTTTTGCCTTTATTTCCCTTACCTTTTGGGTCAAATTCATAGCTGGTCATACTATGGGGGGTGGGGGGAGAATAAAAACACAGATGTCACATTTTCCTAGACCAGTTTAAAGTCCAGTTTGTGCTTTGAGTATATATAAGTGACACTGACTAACGAAGAACAGTTATCACATAGTTATTTTGGGCAGCTATTGTTATGAAAATTTGATAAATTCGCATTATTTTTCCTTGATTTGGGGACCTGTTCTTGATCTTTAAGCAGCAAATCAGAATAACCAGTGAAATCAAACATAATATAAGTACATATTATTTTCATGTGTATAATTGATACTTCTTTAACAATTTAAAAATTCCCCTCTATTAAATTGTTTTCCTATATTTTTAATTAAGTTTATTGGGGCGACATTAGTTCATATAGATTTTAATTGTACATTTCTATGATACATGATCTGTATTTTGCATTGTGTACCTACCACCCTCAGTCAAATCATCTCTCATCACCATATATTTGTGCCCCTTTAATCTTTACTATCCTCACACCCTCTTCCCTCTGGTATCCATCCTACTTTTGTCTGTGTCTATGAGTGCAACCCTTTATCCCACATATGAGTAAAATCATATGGTTCTTACCTTTTCTGACTGACTTATTTTGCTTAGCATAATAGTCTCAAGATCCACCCATGATGTCTCAAATAGCAGTGTTTCATCTTTTCTTGTAGCTGAATAGTATTCATTGTATATATGTACCTCATCCTTTATCCAATCTTCTATCAAAGGATACTTTGTTTCCATGTATTGGCCTCTGTAAATAATGCTGCAATGAACATAGGGGTGCATATTTCTTTGCAAATAAATGTTTTCAAGTGTTTGGACAGATACTTAGAAGAGGGATTGCTGGGTCAAATGGTAATTCTATTCTCTAATTTTTTTAAAAAATATATTTTATTGATGTTTTACAGAGAGGAAGAGAGAGGGCTAGAGAGTTAGAAACATCAATGAGAAAGAAACATGGAATAGCTGCCTCCTGCACACTCCCTAATGGGGATGTGCCCACAACCAAGATACATCCCCTTGACCAGAATCAAACCTGGGACCCTTCAGTCAGCAGAGCAATGCTCTATCCACTGAGCCAAACCAGTTAGGGCAATTCTCTAATTTTTTAAGGAGCTTCCATATTGTTTCCATAGTGGCTTGACCCGTTCACATTCCCACCAACAGTGAAAGACATATTTAAGTGTTTGAACTTTTTTCTCTGTAATATCCCTAACCCTTGTTATTGCTTGTCTTGTTGATAATAGCTATTCTAACAGGTGTGACCTGGAATCACATTGTAGTTTTGATTTGGATTGTCCCAATTCAAAGGTTGAACATCTTTTTACGTATCTGTTGGCTTGTTTTATGTCTTCTTGGGACAGGTGTCTGTTCAGATGCTCTGCCCATTTTTTGATTGGATTGTCTGTTTACTTGGTGTTAAGCTGTATGGGTTCTTTATATATTCTGGATATTAACCCCTTGTTAGAGCTGTGGTTTGCAAATAATATCTCCCATTTGGTATCTTGCCTTTTATTTTATTGTTGGTTTCATTTGCTATGTAGAGGCTTTTTAAGTTGATGCAGTCCGTTAATTTATTTTTTCCTTTATTTCCTTTATTTTTTGGGTCAAATTCATAAAATGTTTTATACAAGCAAGTTCCATAAGCTTAGAACCTTTTTTTCTTCTTTGTACTTTATTGTGTTGAATCTTATATTTAAGTTTTTGACCCATCTATAATAACAGAAGGGTAATATGCTAATTAGACCAGATCTACTTCTGGACGAAGCTGGGGCTGGAGGGAAACCCAGGTCCCAGGTACCTGTCAGCGGCCAGACAGAAGCCTGGATTTTGGGTGCCAGAGGGAAACCAGTACCTGCAGCTGGGGGAAGGAAGGTCTACTCTTGTATGAATTTCATGCATTGGGCCTCTAGTTTTTAAATAATTTTTGTACAAGAGGCTAAGCTATAATCTAGTTTTATTCTTTTGCATTTGACTTTCAAATTCTCCAAACACCATTTATTGAAGAGTCTTTTTTCCCCATTGTGTGTTTTTGGCTCCTTTGTCACAAATTATCTGCCCATATATTTGTGGTTTTATTTCTGGGGTCTCAAATCTGTTCCATTGATCTGTGTCTTTTTTCTTCAGTCAATGCATTCTGTTTTGATTATTGTAGCTCTGCAGTATATTTGAATTCAGATAATGTGATACCTCCAGCTTTGTTCTTTCTTCACAGAATTGCTTTGGCTATTTGATTTCTTTTGTGACTCCATAAAAATCTGACAATTTTTTTGTTCTATTTCTTTAAAGAATGGCACTGGAATTTTGATAGGTATTGTGTTAAATCTGTATGTGGCTTTGGATAATATGGACTTTGGACTATGTTGATTATTCCAATCCAGGGATATGGAATATTATTTTTCTGTTTCACTGCTCTTTTTCAAATTCTTTTAATAGAGCTTCTAGTTTTCATTATAGAGGTCCTTCACATCTTTTGTTTAGTTTATTCCTAGATATTGTATTCTTTTTGTTGTGATTGCAAAATAAAAAATTTTTACTGCTTTTTCTGTTTTCAATAATGAATGTTAGTGTATAGGAGAGCAATGGATTTCTGTACACTGATTCTATATCCTGTGGCTTTATTTTTATTTGTTTATTCTTTCTAATAAGTCTTTGGTGGAGCCTTTAGGGTTTTCTATATACAGAATTATGTCATATGCAAAAAGTGACACTTAGCTTCTTTTTTCCCAGTTTGAATGATTTTTATTTATTTTTCTTCTTGCCTTATTGCTCTGGCTAAGACTTCCAAAACTGTTAAATAAGGGTGGTGAGAGTGGGCATCCTTGTCTTGTTCCTGATTTTAGTGGGCAAGTTTTCAGTTATTTATCATTCAGTATGATATTGGCTGAGGGTTTATCATCTATGGTATTTATTATATATTTTATTTTGTTTTTATTTTTTTATTGTTTGAAATATTACATATATTAGTATATATATCTACTTTTCTCTGCCAATGACCTTCCCCAACTCTACCTACCCCATTGCATGCCCTCATCCCACCTACCCAGTGTCTTGTGTCCACTGGTGTGCTTATATACATGCATACAAGTGCTTTGGCTGATCTATTTCCCTCCCTCCCCAACAGTCTCCAGCCTTTCCACCATAATTTGAAATTCTGTTCAGTGCTTTACTGCCTCTGTATCTATCTTTTTATTCATCAGGTTATAATGTTCTTTACTTTCCATAAATGAGTGTGATCATGTGGTATTTTTCTTTCATAGCCCGGCTTATTTCACGTAACATAATGCTCTCCAAGTCCATCCATGCTGCTGAAAATGCTAAGAACTCATTTTTTATAGCAGCGTAGTGTTCCATTGTGTAGATATACCATAGTATTCTAATCTGCTCATCTGCTGATAGACATTTAGGCTGTTTCCAAATCTTAGCTATGGTGAATTGTGCTACTATGAATGAACATAGGGGTGCATATATTCTTTCTGATTGGCATTTCTAGTTTCTTGGGATATATTCCTAGAAGTGGGATTACTGGGTCAAATGGGAGTTCCATTTTTAGTTTTTTGAGAAAACTTCATACTGTTCTCCACAGTGGCTGCATCAGTCTGCATTCCCACCAGCAGTGCATGAGGGTTTCTTTTTCTCCTCATCCTCGCCAACACTTGTTTGTTGATGATTGTCATTCTAATAGGTGTGAGATGTTATCACATTGTCATTTTGATTTGCTTCTCTTGGATAATTAGTGAATGTGAGCATATTTCCATGTCTCTTGGCCTTCCTTTTGTATTCTTTTCAAAAAGATTCTAGTTAGGTCCATCGCCCATTTTTTTTATTGGATCACTTATCTTCCTTTTATTAAGTTGTATAGTTGCCTGTAGATGTTGGAGATTAAACCTTTATCAGTGATAACACTTGAAAATATGTTCTCCCATACAGTGAGCTTTCTTGTTGTTTTATTGATGGTTTTTTTGTGTGTTCTTTTTTGCTGTAAAAAAGCTTTTTATCTTGAAGTAGTCCCATTTGTTTATTTTTTCTTTAGCTTCCATTGCCCTAGGAGCAGTATTAGTGAAGAAATTGCTTTGGCATATATCTGAGATTTCTCTTCCTGAGGATTCCTCTAGTATTTTATGGTTTCCCCTCTTATGTTTAAGTCCTGTATTCATTTGGAGTTAATTTCTGTGTATGGTGTAAGTTGGTGATGTAGTTTCATTTTTTTTTTGCACATATCTGTCCAATTTTTCCAACACCATTTATTGAAAAGACTGTCTTGAATCCACTACATGTTCATGCCTACTTAGTCAAATATTAATTGAGCATAGTGGTTTGGGTTGATATCTGGATTCTCTATTCTATTCCATTGGTCTATATGTCTGTTCTTATGCCAGTACCAGGCTGTTTTGAGAACAGTAGCTTTGTAGTACAGCTTGAAATCTGGTATGGAGATTCCACCTACTTTGTTCTTCTTTCTCATGATTGCTGTGGCTATTTTGGGTCTTTTTATATTCCAGATAGTTCTTTCTATGTTTGTGAAATATGCCATTGGTATTTTAATGGGGGGGGGGGAGGGTTGCATTGAGTCAAGTGAGGCAAGGGAAAAACAGAAGTAAAAAAAAACAAAAACAAAACAAACAAACAAATGAATAAGGAAAACAATCTCACAAACAAACATAAAAAATTGATATAATCAACAATCAAGCAAACAAAAATAAAAGGACAGAGAGAAAAAAAATTTTTGGATAGTGAAGACAGAGAAGAGAAAGGTGTGTATGGACATGGAGCAGAGGATTGGGAATTAGATATATAAGTAGGGTGAAATTTTAACAGGCAATAAAAAGTAAGAATAGGGTAAATATAAAGCAGGAAAAGGGTAAGAGAAACAGAACAACAAAAAGGGAAAAGTTAGGAAGAGAGTGATGGCATAAAGGTAAAGTTGATATGGAGTAAAATAATGCTAAAGAGAAGATTAAAATAGAATGTAGAACACTAATCCCAAAGTAAAATAAAGAGAAAATAAAATGATACTTTTTAAAAAAAGGTAAAATAGTAGTAGTAATAATAGTGATTGAAAATAAAAATGTAGGAGGAATCCAAGATGGTGGCATAGGTAAACACCTACACTGCTGCCCGCACAACAATTTCAAAACTACAACTAAAAGACAAAACAGACATCATCCATAACCATTGGAAAGCTGGCTGAGTGGAAATTATACAACTAGAAGGAAAGAGAGGGGCTCATGGAGACCCAGAGGTGCTGCAAAAAGCTAGGTACGAAGACATGTGCATGGAGAGAGCGGGTGCCAGAGTACCTGCTGGCTTTCTCTGGCGGGAGGGAGTCAGAGACTCCCAATTGCATTGAACCCCTTATTTTACAGCACTGAACCCCAGGTCCAGCTGAAACTAATAGGGGGGAGTTTGGACTGTGAAAAGGGAGAAGTGCATGGAAATATAGGGAAGCTGTGAAAGGGCAGAAGTCTGGTGGCGCACACAGAAGACCAACTACTGATTGTGCCGCTGGCTTTCACGAGTTGGAGGGAGACAGAGCCTCCCAACTGCGCCACTTCTAACTCCACAAAACCTCAATTTGGGGCGAAAACCTGGGGACCCAGAATTATATGGTCCCAGAGCACTGGGGAGCCAAAAAGGCAGCAGTCTAGAGGCACTGCATGTGAGCACAGGGAACGCTCCAACAATTACCCAGAGATACGTGAGACCCAGGAGGGCGGGGCTGACTAGATGGCAAAGCGGGTCAGTTAAGCCCTGAGACTCCATCCATCCCAAGCTCAATAGAGAGGCTTCTGTGGTTTTGCAAGTCTTGTATCAAAAGGCTGAATCCAACACAGAAGTTCTCCCAGCATAGTGAAAATGCAGAGACAAAGGAAGAAATCACAATCAAAAGAAATGGAGGAAAACAAACAACTGGATATAGAGTTCAAAACCATGGTTATAAGGTTTTTCAAGAATATCCTAGAAAAGATTGATAAATTTAGCGAGACCCAAGAGGAGATGAAAAAGGACCAACTAGAGATGGAAAAGGACAAACTAGAGATGAAAAAGGACCAATTAGAAATTAAACATACACTGACTAAAAGAGACCTAACAGCAGACTAGAGGAAGGCAAGAATCAAGTCAAAAATTTGAAATATAAAGAATCAGAAAACACTAAACTGGAAAGGCAATAACAAAAAAGAATCCAAAAAATGTGAAGATAATGTAAGGAGCCTCAGAGACAGTTTAAAGTGTACTATCAGAATTGTGGGGGTGCCAGAAGAAGAGAGAGAGCAAGATACTGAAAACCTATTTGAAGAAATAATGACTAAAAACTTCCCACATCTGGTGAAAGAAATGGACATGCAAGTCCAGGAAGCACACAGAACCCCAAACAAAAAGAATTCAAAGAGAACCACACCAAGATACATCATAATTAAAAGGCCAAGTGCAAAAGACAAAGAGAGAATATTAAAAGCAGCAAGAGAAAAATAGTTAATTACCTACAAGGGAGCACCCATATGATTGTCAGCTGATTTCTCAACAGAAACTATGCAGGCCAGATGGGAGTGGCAAGAAATATTCAAAGTGATGAATGGCAAGAACCTACAACCAAGAATAATCTATCCAGCAAAGCTATCATTCAGAATTGAAGGGCAGATAAAGAGCTTCACAGATAAGAAAAAGCTAACTGAGTTCATCAACACCTAACCTGTATTATATGAAATGCTGAAAGGTACTCTTCAAGAAATGGAAGAAGAAAAAGGTAAAATAAAAAATTATGAACAACAGATACATATCTATCAACAAATGAATCTAAAAATTAAGTGAATTAAAAATTTGATCAATAGAATTAACTAATGAATATAATAGAATCAGGAGCATAGAAAGGGAGTGGACTGATAATTCTCTGGGAAAGGGGTGAAGGGGATGCAGGGAGAGACTGGACAAAAATCATACACCTATGGATGAGGTCAATGGGGGGTGAGGTAAGAATAGAGAGAGGGGTGGGAGCCGGGTGGAGGGGAAAAAAGATAAACAAATGTAATCTGAATAATAAAGATTTAATTAAAATTAAAAAAATGGAATAATTAAAAAAGTAAAATCAAGTAAGGAAAAAAGAAAAAAACATAGTTTCTTAAGTAAAAGATGAAAAAATAAATAAATAAAAATATGCTGGAGTGAAGGTCATTCACTTCCTCTACTGAAATGTTTGGCATGCCCTTTTCCTAGTCAGGACTGTATTGCAGTTCCCTGCTCCTCAGTGTTGTAAGCGCGTCCTGATTTTTAAGCAAGCAATGTGTCTTAATTTCTTATATTCCTTTATTTGTGTTTACACAAGAGTCAATTTGTGATTCAACCCCTGAGTGGCAGTGTCTCTGGATTGACCTCTGGGTCTATAGGTCCTCTCTAGTCAGTGCTTAAATCCTGCTTTCCCTGTAGCATTCAGTACTGGTTTGTGGGAGTAAGTTCACCCAGCGCTGGTTCTCTGATGCTTATTCCCCACTCTGATCCCCAAGTTCCAGATTAACACTTTCTCCTGCAGTCTCTCAGAATGTCCCCAATTGGATGATCCTTTGTGTTGGGCTTAGTAATCACAGCAAGGACTTAACAGAAAAAGAAAAACAAACAAACAAACAAACAAAAAAGAGCCAGCATAAGTATGTGAACTCCAGGGCTGCACACAAGCCAGTGTAGTCTTTTTTTCCCCCTTGGATCTAAGCAGCCGGCACACTTTTAAAATAGTTAGGCTGACCTTTTGTGCCAGATCATAATGGGTTGCTTTTTAGAGTTCCTTTCTGTTAGCAGCTCTGAGGACCCCCTTCCACATTCATGGATCATGCCAGCGCCAATAGCCACAGATTTTTCTAGGCACAGACTTCCCCTTGTCCTCCAGCTCCTACAGTGCATGCATTTCTCTCTCCTTCCTGGAGCAGAGACCTCACCTTATCCCAGGCGAAATTTGGGATTTCCGTGGTGAAGTGTAGAGCTCCTCTGAATCCGCGCCTTTGCATCAATTGGGAACTGCTGTTCTGTGGTTCGCAGCTGTTTGGTGGGTGCTGTAGTTGTAGATTTTCAGACTTCAGATACCATTCACTTTCCCCTTCAAAATGGCACAGTCTCCATGTGCAAGCTCCGGGAGGGAACCCAGTAGCAGTGGGGACTGTTTAGTCAGGGGATCCCCAACCAAAAGTCTCCCACCATCTCCTGGAGTATAGCTGTCCCTCAACTCACCAACAAACACTCCCCATGTGACCCTCAGCTGTTCTTTCTATCTGCTCCGGGTCAAGACTGGGGACACGTCTGTCTATTCTGTCACCATTTTTTTCCTTCTCCATGGTCTTTATTATATTAAGGTAGTTTCCTTCTATACTCATTTTACTGAGTGTTTTAATCATAAATAGATGTTATATATTATAAAATGCTTTTATTACATCTATTAATAAGATCTTAGGATCTTTATCCCTTATCTTGTTAATATGGTATATTACATTAATTGATTTGCTTATGTTAAACCATTCTTGTGCCCCTGCAATAAACCCCACTTGATCATAGTTTATTATTTTTTAATGTATTGTTGTATTTGATTTTCTAGTATTTTGTTTAAGATTTTTGTATCTGTATTCATCTGAGATATTGGTCTATAGTATTCTAGTGCTATTCTTGCCAGGTTTTGGTATCAGGGTCATGTTGGACTTACAAAATGTGTTAGAAAGTGCTGCCTCTTCTTCAGTTTTTTTGGAAGAGTTTGAGAAAGATAGGTATCAAATATTCTTTGAAAGTTTGGTAAAATTCACTTGTGAAGCCATCTGGATGCCCTGGACTTTTATTTGGGGAGAGGTTTTTGATAGTTGTTTTAATTTCTTCAGTGATTATCAGTATATTTAGATTTTTCCATTTCTTTATTATTCAGTCTAGGAAGGTTATATATTATACGTTAAGTCTAGAACAGTTATATATTATCTAGTGCACATGGAGCATTTTCAGGCATAGACCATATGTTGGGTAACAAAACTATCCTCAACAAATTCAAGAAGATTGAATTTATACCAAGCATATTCTCTGACTACAATGTTTTGAAATTATAAATCAACTGAAAAATGAAGTAAAGGAACCCACAATTATGTAGAGATTAAACAACACACTACTAAGAAAAGACTGGATAAAAGAAGAAATTAAAGGTGAGATCAAAATATATATGGAGACAAATGAGAATGACAATATGACAATATCAAGTTTTATGATGTAGGGAAAGCAGTGATAAGAGGGAAGTTTATATTATTACCGGTCTATCTAAAGAAACAAAAAACATCCCCAGTAAACAACCTAACACCACATCTTGAAGGACAAAGAAAAAAAAAAAAAAGAACAAATGCAACCCAAAACAGCAGAATAAATGAAATAATAAAAATTAGAGGAGAATTAAACAGAATAAAGAACAAAAAGACTAATAAAAAAATTAACACAACAAAGAGCTGTTTCTTTAAAAAGACTAATAAAATGGACAAACCCCTGGTTAGATTCACTGAGGAAAAACAAAAAAAGATTCATATAAAACAAATCAGAAATAAAATAGAAAAAGTTACCACAGAGATCACAGATATACAAAGGATCATACTAGAATACTATGAAAGATGCTATGACACCAAATTCATAACCTAGAAGAAATAGATAAGTTCCTATAAATATATAAGCTTTCCCATATATTTTTTTAAATATATTTTATTGATTTTTCACAGAGAGGAAGGGAGAGGGATAGAAAGTCAGAAACATCGATGAGAGAGAGAGACATCGATCAGCCACCTCCTGCACGCCCCACACTGGAGATGTGTCCGCAACCAAGGTACATGCCCCCAACCAGAATCAAACCTGGGACCTTTTAGTCTGCAGGCTGATATTCTATCCACTGAACCAAACTGGTGAAAAAACAACCACAGATTTCAGATGCTTTTTAACAATAAAGGTTTATATCTTGCTCTCATCTCCTAAGTCAGGGACAAATCAAGAAAACTAGATCAGTCAACAGATTTCCATGTCAAAGTTCTATTCAGACAAGCACCTTTAGAATTGTTGTAATGGGGGGAAAAAAGCATTTCTCAGTTGGCAGAA
This sequence comes from Lasiurus cinereus, assembly GCA_011751065.1. Taxonomy (NCBI): domain Eukaryota; kingdom Metazoa; phylum Chordata; class Mammalia; order Chiroptera; family Vespertilionidae; genus Lasiurus; species Lasiurus cinereus. The sequence continues at coordinate 44,757,723 of JAAGEH010000393.1, forward strand.
GCATGAAATAAGAACTAAAGAGTGCACAATTTATATAATTGAAGATATAATATATTTATATGCCCAACTTGCTAGAATGTGACCATTCATCTGATTTTATATAATGAAGAATAAATAAATGAATGAATGAAGTCAGATATGCCAGCCACTCCCATTATAATATGTTTTAGATTTCTCCACCAGGCATTATAGAAGCCCTAAGAAATAGGAAAGGCTTTCAGATTCTTTATGGTTGACTTCTATTTTGTGCTAAAATATAAAATATTCAGGTTGCAAAGTAGTTATCTATGTGACTGGCACTAAGCATGGAGATTTTCACCACCATCCTCCCATCATGGTTTGGTATGTTTTTAAGCCAAATTTGGAATTGGCCATTCATCTTGACACCATGTAGATAGAGCAGCATATATTCAATTTTTCTTCTTACCTTTAACTATAAAATTGTAACCAATGTTTCTAGTGTAATGGCCTACTTTTATGTCTTCAATTACATCCACCAGATTACTTAATACTAATTTTATGATTGTTCCTTTTTTCTTTCAGTTGATGCATGTAATGTATTCAGTTAAGTAGAAATTTTCTCCTCACTCTAAAAAACACTTACACCTTTCCGATCTGCTTTCAATAAAATTTCTTGGGGAGTACTAGATGGTAAAAGGTTTCCATTATTAGAAATTTCATTTTTTTATATTTATTCAGTCATAATTCCACACTTCAGTGGCCATTTCTGCTCAAGTGAACTGCACAGAATTTTATGTTGAAACATTTCTAACTCAAATCACCCAATTTTAACCAACCTCCTTTTGTGAATAATTTCTTGGCAAACTAGATTTCATCTTATAATTCTCCTTACCTCCTAAAATAAATCATTTTAAACAATCCATTTTATTAATTTTATTTCATTCATGATCACCATTTCAATTGAAATTTCTCATTAATTTTTACTTTTCCTAAAGTAATCGTTGGTCAGAGTTGCCTGAACATCCCATTATTTTTTTTTTACTTCACCTCATTAACACTTCTCAAAAATCAAAAACTTTTTCTGACCAAATTATCTTAATATTAAAATAAGATTAACTTTGTTTTAGTAATGTTATCAGTACTAGCTAACAAAATGATTTAATGTAATATTTTTAAGGTAGGCATGATGGTTATTACAGCGTTGAATCCAGTGTACTTATAACAACACACACAAATTTAAGATACTACCTAACATTGGTCTTTGTTTTTTATTGACTAAGGTATTACATATGTGTCCTTATCACTCATTACCCCACCTCTCACGCATCCATGTAACCCCCTGGTGTCTATGATCATTGGTCAAGCTTATATGCATGCATGCAAGTCCTTTGGTTGATCTGTTTGACAGTCTGATTGATGATTCTCTGTCTCTGGATCTGTTTTTGTTCATCAGTTTATGTTGTTCATTATATTCCACAAATTAGTGAGGTCATGTGATATGTATCTTTCTCTGACTGGCTTATTTTACTTAGTATAATGCTGTCCAATTCCATCCATGCTGTTGCAAATGGTAGAAGTTACTTCCTTTTACAGCAGCATAATATTCCATTGTGTAGATCTACCACAGTTTTTTAATCCATTCATCTGCTGATGGGCACTTAAGCTGTTTACAAATCTTAGCTATGGTAAATTGTGCTGTTATGAAGAAAAAAAAAAAACAGCCCCATCCAATTTGGCTCAATGGATATATCTGAAGAGTATATACTGAATAGTCCCAGGTTTGATTCCAGTCAAGGGCACATGCCCAGGTTGCAGGCTCAATCTCCAGAAGGGGGCATGCAGGAGCAGCCAATCAATGATGCTCTATCATCATTGGTGTTTCAATATCTCTCTTCCTCTCCCTTCCTCTCTCTGAAATCAATAAAAATATTTTTCTTAAAGTAGGATAATACCTAGTTATTGCCATGTAAGAAGTAACAGTCTGATGTGAATAGAGAATAGTGTTGGATAAATAGAAATTGCAGTACAATATTACATATGAAAAATAACAAATGAATGAAATATAGAGTAAATGATTGTAGGAGTTAAAATTATATTGAGTAATGACAGATGAATTTGTAAATGCTCTGTCTTTAAAGATATATAAGACACATATACAGGATTTGGAACCAACACAAAATGTAGAATTGCTATGAAGAAGGATATTAACTTCCTTTAATAACATGTTCCTAACTCTCACTATTAGGCATTACTGACCATAGGTCTGAGCCAATGTGTAAGTCTTACAACTTTACCACTAAAAAAAAAAACAACAACATTTATTTCCTTTTGTTTAGACAGTATTTTAACTTTCTTATTAAGAGACTGGAATGAGAGAGTAAGAAACATAACTTCTTCCTACTTGTTTTTAAATATATTTTATTGAATTTTTACAGAGAGAGGAAAGAAGAGGGATAGAGAGTTAGAAACATTGATGAGAGAGAGACATTGATGAGCCGCCTCCTGCACACCCCTACTGGGGATGTGCCCGCAACCAAGATACATGCCCTTGACCGGAATCGAACCTGGGACCTTTCAGTCCACAGGCCAATGCTCTATCCACTGAACCAAACCGGTTTTGGCTAACTTCTTCCTACTTTTGCATTGAATTAGAAGGTTATGGCATTGTCACAGATAATAGTGATGAACAACACCTATTTTGTTTCTGCCTCTTATTACTACGCCCTTTCAGGAAAACCATTTTAACACACAGTAAACAATTCCAATTCTATACATTATTATAGAAGTTAAATAAGAGTATTTTTTTGTATGAAAATACTTAGTAAGGCAACTGGCACAAAATTCAGTATATGTAAATTAAATCTTATATAAACTTTTCATCAAAGAGTAGAAAATTTTGAGGCATCACACAAAAATTATAAATTATTATATAAAATAATTGTTATCTCAAAAAGTAGAAAAATAAGATGGGATTATTTTTAAAAGTAAAATTAATAAACAGGTAACCAAATATACAAATATCTGTTCAAAATGCAATGATTTTTTAAACATGTTATAATACTTATATCTGCCAGGAGAGAGGGCAAAAATGATGTGAGGGACTACAGCGAGTGTAGAGTTTAAAAATTAGGTCTTTTATGTACAAAGTAGTCGTGGCTCAACCCAAAAAAAGTAAAATTTTCAAAATTAATCAGAAAAATAGTATTTTTCAAGTGACTTTTAATTTTCTAATTTTCTTCATCTAGTATATGAATACATTATTGTATAAATCTGGTGCACAAAACACAATCATATTTTTTATTTATACTAAAGATTTTTGAAGCATCAAAATACGGATACTATTATAAGTTTTCTAAGCATTTTTAATTCCTGCAGGCCATTTTTTCTCTTGATGTAGAAAGAAAAGGGAATACTAAATATATTTCTTCTGACTATCTTCATCATCATGGTTAATAAGGGCAGCCAGCACATATATATGAGGAGAAATTCAATTTCAGATGGCTTTAAAGTTCACTTTTGAATTTAACCTAGTTTAGAAGAGTTTCATTACCTTTATATAAACAGGGAGCAAATATTAATCGCATTATTTTGTTTTGAAGTCTTCCCAAAGCAGGAAACTCTAGACCACATTTCTACAAAGTAACATATGTATGTAGTCCAAGTAAGTTGATCATCATCACACTGAAAGGCAATACATAAGATTTCAATACACCCTCACTACTTTATAGCTCATTTCAGTTTTCCTTGTACTAATCACTCTACTCTTTCAAAACTATCATTATTTTGGATGGTGTAATTATATGTCTTATATTTATGCAATAAAATGTAAAAACTGTTCCTTTAAAAAGATTACATTTTGTTATATATACCAAACTTACTTTGATATTCTCAAATGTTTATTGTGCTTCCTAGTAATATGTGTTAAATAATTGACTTTACACAAAGTTATTTCCCTGTGTCACAGAAAATTACAATTGGAACAGATAATACTGTAAAATACAATAACCTCACAAACTGTTAAAAGATATAATAGCCTGGTCCATGTGGCTCAGTAGTTGAGTATCATTCCAGGCACCAGTTTTCAGAATTCCTAATCAGGGCACTTGCCCAGGTGGAGGGCTCCATCCCCAGTAGGGGGCTTGCAGGAGGCAGCTGATCCCATGTTTCTCTTTCATCAATGTTTCTATCTTTCCCTCTTCCTTCCTTCCTCTGAAATCAATAAAAAACAGTTTTTAAAAATGACATAATAAATTAACTAACAATATATTTCATATAGTAACACTCAGATGAGAATTAGTTACCTAACATAAAAACCTACTCAATTTTTTAGGTAGTATGTAAAGAATTTATACTGATATTATTTACTCTTTTGTACAATCATGCTAGATATGAATATCATTATTCCAGTTCTAATTTTTTTAAATGATTGAATAATAGTTGGTATAAGGACAATGTCTGTGGGGATATAATTATTGAAGTCTGATTTGTGAATTGCTTGCATTACAGTCACTGATAAAATGCATATTTCTGGCCACAACTCCTGTGTGCTAAATGAAAATTTATGGTATATGGAAATCCAGAATTTGAATTTTAACATTTTTTCCATTTTGTTAATCATTAGTCTAATCTAGAAAATAAATGAAATGTCATCAAATATACTTAAGAATATTTTATACATATAGCTACAATGCAGTAGAATAATATATTTAAGAAAGTAATGTAACAGTAAACAACATTTTTTAAATGTCAAATCACCTAGGAGAAAAGAGAAAAAGTGCAAAAGAAATGTTAAATCAGGAAGCTATTGACTTCAAGAAAGAGCTAGGAGAATTATTTTCATTTGATGATTAGAAGAAAGAAGGAAAAACAATTGTTTAGGTAATTAGAATAAGAATCTATCTATTTATCTGTATTTCCCTAATCCAACAATACTTAGTTAAAACTCATGAAAGTGTTTAAAAAGTTAAATAATTCAGAATGGTTTGGTGACCAACACATAAAAAGAAACGATTTTTCATTGTCTCAAGGTGGAAAACAACTGTAGAAAAAAAGTTTAAAATAAACAATATACAGATGTTAATGATGGTGAGAAAAATAAGTGGTTTCCTAGAAGAGCCATGCAGGACTAACTTGAAGATAATAGTCCTAGGATGAATAGCAGGGAGCAACACAGATTAAAAATGGCCAAGGCATGGACTATGGATTTTGCTTGAAGAATAAGGAAAAAAAGAGTCAGATATTAGAAGTATTATAGTCACCTTGATTTTGCAAATAACTCAATGGCAATTGGACAAATTTTTATGATCTGCATACATTCCAATTCTTAAATGCTTTGCCATTACTGTCTTTGGTCATTGCATTCTACTCAGAGTGTGAAGACATATGCATTTTTGTAAAAATGATAAAAATACTTGGTCTTAAATCAACGATTGGGAGAATTTGTGGAAACAAATGTCTTAACTAGGAATTTTGTAAAGCAGGCAACAGGAATAATGGTATTTATTTGATTTAATATCTCAAAAGAGTATTTTTTTTAATACTGGAACAAATGTAGAATAGTGTAATTTATCTTATTTAATCTTTAGCCATAAAGCATCTTATATAACCCTATATAATAAAAGGCTAATATGGAAATCAACAGAACGGTGGAACGAACATTCATAATGATGTGCACTGACCACAAAGGGGCAGATGCTCAATGTAGGAGCTGCCCCCTGGTGATCAGTGCACTCTCACAGGGAGAGCGCTGCTAAGCCATTAGCCAGTTTCACAGCTGGTGAGAACAGCACTGGTGGCAGGATCCTATCCCATCTCCTCAGCAGTCAGACATCCCCTGAGGGCTCCTGGACTGAGAGAGGGCGTAAGCCAGGCTGAGGGGACCTTCCCCAGCCCTGAGTGCACAAATTTTGTGCACCAGGCCTCTAGTTATTTAATAAGGAGTATGGCAAATATTACAAGGTGATCAACAGCTGATTAAAATGTACAAATGTTAATTATTTCTTCAGCACAATCTGTCTATTATTTCCAGTATGAACAAAAAAAAATATTTCCTGCAGTTTAGGGAATTAAAATGTACCTCCATTTGAAAGATAGAGCATTATGACTACTAGTAGGTTCTTGCTTTTATCTCTTATGAATATAGTTCTGGGTCCAAGCTATGAGTAAAATAAAAAAATAAATAAATCAACATTGTTAACAAAATCCCAAAATTTGGAATAAGAATCACTCTATTTTTCTTTTTTGCTTAAAAATCTCTCTCTGCTCTTTTGAAGTTCCAGTGGCATATACTTTATAACTTGCAAAAGTACTTAAAATGCATGATGTTTATATCAGAACAGAATCTGGCCAATTAGCATCTAATCTTCCAATTTCTGAGCAATTTCATTTTCTGACTTTCAAGCATCTTAGAGTAATGATGAGCCCATAGGTTCTCTAGTAACATAGTTTATCTTAGGTCCTTCCTCTTATTTAACATGAACCCTGAGTTAGGTTTGTATTCTTTTAATTAAAGAAGGTACTATAAGGAGCAAATTTTGACATTTTAATCAGTAATCTATAATAATAAAAGCATAATATGCTAATTAGATCGAACAACCTTCTGCATGAAGCCGGGGCTGTGAGGGCTGAGGTGGCCATGGGGCAAGTGGAGACCAAAGCAGATGAGGCAGCCACTGCCCTGGTGGGGGTCGAGCCCCTTACACGAATTTTGTACATCAGACCTCTAGTTCAATATAATTGCACAAAAATAACCTTGAACACATCAGTAATAAAATACAATTACTAAAGCAATCAGCATTATTTTTTTAATCAGAGCATGTAAAACTTTCTCAGTAGTCTTCTAGGAAGATTTAACAAACATAAAGCAAAAAGAATTTTTCAATGATCAGAATTCAGTCCAACAACATATTTGCAAAGTCTTACTAAACTTCTTATTGTAAATTATTTGTGGACTGTGTCAAGAACTTAAAACTCGAAGAACTGGAACAAATTTCTTGATCATTCATCTGTAAAACAACAATTGAGAAAGAAAAATAAGTGACTTTTAAAAAAGATTATGTTTTTATTGTGTCCACTTTATTATAATTGGAAAATGTGCTCATCCCATTATCTCACTTCAGTAATATGGACAATGTCATAAGCTTGGCCTTAACATTTATTTATCTACTTTAATGATTGACTTGTAGTATGGTATATAATAAATGTGATGTGTAGGAAAAGGTATACATGTTTAAGCTTTTTATAAAAATATTGAACAAAAAGTTAGGATAATGTATGTGATAGCCTAACCTTAATATAATGATACTAACTTCCATTTAAATCATGCTCCATATTCATAGTTTTATAATATAATTTTAATCAAATAACTATATTTAATAGTATTATTATTATTAATTATACTAAAGTTAATATATACATTTATGAAATAAATTTTAATTTTCATGATTTGAGTTTATCAAAAATAATGATTTTATAAAATGTTGTCCTTGTATTCAAGCAGCCAATACTATCTTCTTGAATATTCCAAACAATGAACATGATATCACTGAAGCCTTGTTCTGAAAATAGCTTCAGCTATCTAAATTGAATATGACAGAACTGGCAAGACCTTGAAATTGCAGCTATTTACATTGGCCATTATGACCAGAAAGATATACTTGGAATGGTTCTAGAAGCTATTATTTTATTGTGTGCAACAATTGTTGATATGTTGTATTGTTGTTTTTTTACTGTCATTTTAAATAAAAACTGAAGCCCATTAAATGGTTGCTCTGAGAATTTCCACTGACAAATACAGGGAGGCATCTTGTGCATCTTAGTCAACAAGCATTGTTCAAAATAACTGAAATCACTCTAGAATTTATTTGATGTAACCAGCTAATTGTATGGTTGTGATTTATGTTTAAATAATGGACTTTAATCCTATCTATTATTTTAATCCTCTGCTAGACTTCTCATCATAGTGTCAGGATGCCTATGTAAGGAAGACAATAAAAACATGGACACTTTTTTTATATTATATTAGAAATATGATAGTAATAGAAGTATGATTTTTAAATTGGAAAACACTCTACTTTCCTATCTCTGCTTAAGAGAGTAAACGTTCTGCAGCTTCAGTGATAGCTAGTTCCACTTTGGACTCAGAACAACCAAAAAAAAAAAAAACTCTTTCAATCCCAGAAATTTAATAAAGGATGATCTATTTGACAGTCAAAGTCAATTTTTATATTGGCTATTTATAATTTTCAGTATTTCTCAAATTCCCAATTCTTAATTAAGATTTCCATTTTGCTATAAAATATGACAATTTTAGGTTACCATAAAACAGCGGTTCTCAACCTGTGGGTTGCGACCCCTTTGGGGGTTGAAGGACCCTTTCACAGGCGTCGCCTAAGACCATCTGAAAATGCAGATATTTACATCACAATGCATAACAGTAGCAAATTTCATGTTTGGGGGTCACCACCACATGAGGAACTGTATGCAAGAGTCGCAGCCTTAAGAAAGTTGAGAACCACTGCCATAAAATAAAGAAAAATTACTATAAAACTAAATTTTAAAAAGTAATTAAACTAGTGATGTCCAACTGAAGTTACCTTCAGCATACTGACAATATACAGGAAATTAGCAGATATCTCTCCCTAATATCCATTAATCTGTGATGGTTGGCTCCTCCATTCCATTTGGTTGAAGTTACCAAATTAACAAAACTTTGAGGTTATTATTCACTGATTTTTTTTTTAATATTTCTAGATGCTCCACCAACTGGTCAGGCACACAATGTGAGAGGCAAGCCCCAAAGAGCAGCAAGTCTGATCATATCAGCACAAGTAAGTTCCTCAGATTCACATCTTGAGTGTTTTAGTATATAAATCATTTTTGATGCCTTTGTGAGGGGAGTTGAACCTGGGAAAATCTCTTTTATGAAGGTTTGCAAAAGATTCCCTGCTATCCTGGTACCTTTAGTAATGACAAGATCCAGCACTTATGTGTGCATTCTCTTTCTCAAATACTTATTGCTGAAAGTATTACAGATCTCCTCTTTCTTCCTCCCTTTTCTAGCCCGCACCTGAACCCAAGCCTTCACCACACTCTTGTCTGTGTCCATGGGTTATGCACATCCTATATAATAAAGATGTAATATGCAAATGGTTGTTATGCTGTAAAGCTTAATGACCGATCATGTAAGGACCAGATCATAGATAAGCAGGAGATGGAAAACTATAGGAGTGGGCAGGGCAGCAAGCTATGAGGGAGGACAACTACAGGAGGGCAGCAGCCAGGTACTAGTGAACCACTGGTGCACAGATTCATGCACAGGGCTACTAGTATACATATAAGTTCTTTGGCTAATCTCTTCCCACCTACCCACCCACCCCTGCCTTTATGCTGAAATTCAACAGTCTGTTCCATGCTTATGTCTCTTTCAGACAGTGAAAGTTCATCTCATACCTTGGCTCTTTTCTTGATGCACATCTACAAATTTTGCATAAGCTTTTCTTAGGAAATTTACTTGAACTACAGACGCTACCTGTATCAAATGGACATGAAAATGCTTAAGGAAGAAAAATAATTTTGTGTTTTAATTAGAGCAAACTGTATTTTCTTAAAATGCTTTTCAATGTGTTGTAGAAAAATGGATTTGACTGGTTAGTCTCAAAAAGAAATATATTAACAAGTAGTTTTTAAGAGTTGTAGTTGGTTTATTGCTTGTCTTTAAAATATTGGTTGAGAAATATATTAAAACTAGAGGCCTGGTACATGAAATTCATGCATGGGGGTGTATCCCTCAGCCCAGCCTCCACCCTCTCCAATCTGGGACTCCTCCAGGGATGTCCAACTGCCCATTTAGGCCCAATCCTGATACTGAGACTATTTAAGTCTCTCAATCTAGGACTGCTGGCTCCCAACTGCTCGGCTGCCTGCCTTCCTGATTGCCCTTAACCACTTCTGCCTGCCAACGTGATCACCCCCTAACCACTCCCCTGCCAACCTGATTGATACCTAACTGCCCTCCCCTGCATTCCTGGTCACCCCTAACTGCCCTCCCCTGCAGGGCTGGTCCTCCCCAACTTTCCTCCTTTTCCAGTCTGGTCACCCCTAATTGCTCTCCCCTCCTAGCCAGATCTCCCACAACTGCCCTCCCTTGCAGGCCTGGTCCCTCTCCACTGCCCTCCCTTGATGACCATCGTGTGGAGACCATCTTATGTCCACATGGGGGCAGCCATCTTGTGTGTTGGAGTGATGATCAATTTGCATATTGTTATTTTATTAGATAGGATAGAGGCCTGATGCATGCATGGGGGCTGACTGGTTTGCCCTGAAGGACGTCCTGGATCAGGGTGGGAGTTCCCTTGGGGCATGAGGAAGCCTGGGTGTATGGCCTGCGGTGGTTTGCAGGCTGGCTATGCCCCCCAGAGACCCAAGTGGAGGCTTTGAGATCTGGGATTTATTTATCTTTTATAATTGAAACTTTGTAATCTTGACCAGAGGCTAGTGCCAGCCAGGGTGGGCAGGAAGCTTGGTTTCCTCCATTGTCAAGAGCAACCCAAGCCTTTGGCTGACTGCAGATCTGTGGCCATTGCCATATTTATTGGCTTAATTTGCATACATACTCCTGATTGGCTGGTGGGCCTGGCTTCTAGGTGTAGCAGAGGTACAGCCAATTTGCATGTTTCTCTTTTATTAAATAGAATATAGTGTAACATTTTACAACTCTTTTTTGTGTTGCTCTGGTCTTAAGACTGGTGTCTCATATAAAAATCCACCTAATCATCATTGTGCATCTGATTTCCAACTTTAAATTAATTTATAAATATTTCAAAATAAAAGTATGAAATAAAATCTCTTAATTTATACATATAGTTATTAATTTGACCTTTTGAAAATTCTATACTATTCATCAATTGAGTAAATATTTTCTTGATGAGGAAAAATTATATACCTAATTGACAAATGCTTACTTCAGCAATTTTTCTCTAATTCTTTACTGCTGATGAGAAAGCAGTAAAAACAAACAAAAACTTACTCTGGAGTTTGTGAAAAATTGAAAGACACTATCAAATTCAAAGTATACAAATTTTGATATCCTAGAGCAAGCTTCCAGGAACATTGTTCAAAGACAGAGTTTAGAGATTAATTTGGACTAGTAAATATGAGCATCTTTGAAAAATAGCACATAGATCTAGAATAAATAACCTAGTTTGAGTATTTGAATTTAGAGAGATGAGGTAACTGACATTTGCGTATGAAGCATGTTGAGTTTATCCTAGACTTTGTGTGTTATCCTTAGAAAAGGGAAGGGAGAAGACATTAGGAAAACTATGGGCACATAATTATAGAAATAGAGCACTAGGATTTGGGGAATCGGATCATAAAAGGTAGGAAGGTGCAAAATACACCTTGCCTAATTTGCTGTTGCAAAAGGAAAGGAGAGGAGAGGAGAGGAGAGGAGAGGAGAGGAGAGGAGAGGAGAG
>JAAGEH010000393.1:44778257-44971978 GCA_011751065.1 Lasiurus cinereus
ACTGATATATATATATATATATATATATATATATATATATATATATTCTGAATAGCTACAGGGTTTTTTTAAGTTTCCCTAAGCTTTTATTATTGTATGTTCCTATTGACACCTTTTAAGAGAAATAAATGATACAATATCCAGATAAACTTGCAAAGATTCACTTCACTGTATTATCTGAATATTTTCTATAATAATTATAGGATATTTTACTATGAATTAAGAAAATCAATTTTATATTATGGATATTATTTTCTTAGCTTATTCACTAATTTGTTGAATATGTATTTTCTGATATGTAAAGGTACTACGTATAACATATATCTTTGTGTTACAAATAATCACAGTGATCAATTTGTGTTCAAGTGGTTTTACATTCATAGTTACAGTTATTCTCAAAGAAGTTGAATTAAGTCCCATACATTTAACGTAGTTCTGAATCCAAGGTTATTAAACTTATATTCCTAACTAAGAATAATTTTATAGATAGTATTAATTATTAGTTAAGTAAAAAACTCCTACATTTGAAATATGTTATGAATAAAACCTTATAACCTAAGTTTCACTGTTTGCTACTTCAAATTTAAAGAGTATATACACCGAGAACATTGTTATTTGATAATTTATCTACGAAGGAGAAAGACATAATAAATAATGGATTTCTCATATTCTTTTAATTTTCCTTAGAAATTAAAATATGGTACCTGTAAATATAATATGAGCCAAAGAGGACATGTTAAAGCACACTTGATATAAGAAGAAGAATTCTCATTTTCCCCATTATTTTTATTTCTTGTGATAGAATTAAGCCAATTTTGAACACTTAAGGAAACTAGCTTCTTAGTATTCCATTTAAAAACGTTTCCATGTTTACTCTAGGAAGATAAAACTATGTTTCAGTGCCCCTCAAATATCTTTTACTATACTTAGCACATAATACTCAATGAATATTTATTTAAGCACATAACATTCAATAAATATTTATTTACCAATTTGCTGACTGATTGACCAAAATTATATTAAATGCTGGTTGATTCTAGCTGTCTCCTGATGTTGGAAATATAAATATGAATTGTCGCCTAAGAACTTCAGATAATAGGTAGTCCTAATACAGATAAGCAATTTTGAAAATCAGAGAGTCAGCCACATGGAAGAAACTTAAGGATAAAATGTTTTTCATAGTACTCACTGTGTTACAATGCTTTGACATATTCATGATGTAACCAAATATATATAAATTGCATTACATAAAGAAGATATTGGTAGAAATCATTCTTATTGTTCTAAAAATAGATACAATTTCTACTTACTAATACCTTATAACCAAAAGAAATTAAATGGTTAATAAAGTTATTTTTAAAAGACTTGCCTATGGAGGCAATCACAGAATAGTTTGAGTTCAAAAAAAGAAAATTAGTATTTACCAATTTTATCTTGAAATTTATTCAATCCTTACTTAGATTGTCTTAAGTATCTTCTAAATAAGACCTTTTTTGGAGGGGAAAATAAACAGGTGGTATTGATCTAAATATATGTTTAAAATATTTTCCTGACACCCTTGACCTTATCCCAAAGTTTGTGATCATTCACTCTTAAGAGTTGATAGTTAAGATTCTTAAAATATGTATATTCATTAAAATTTTCATATTCTTAAAATTTTTATCTAGTTTTTTTTTCCTTGAAGGTCACCACTAAGTACTCTATTATGTATACGAGTGCATCAGATTGGCTAATTCTACCCTTAGCCTCCAAAGAAGTCTCAAGTCAGTATTCTTACATGAAGACTTAGTGTGCCAATTTAATTACTAGTTAATCTGTTTTAGACTAATAGATTTCCAAAAATACAGATGTTTGTTTTATGATATATTAAATTTATATTTTTTCTGCAAAAATATGCAGTGGTGATGAATCTTTAATTAGAATATGTCAGATACTTGAGTGTCCAGAATGGGCTACTGTCAGAAATTTTCAAAGTAACCAAACCTGAAGTCAGGGGGCTAGTGTATTTTTCACAGTGCTGTTAGCAAAGATGTGATTTTATTGTAGAGGATAAAATTAAATTAATCTGGACATAATAGAAATGTCAACCTATGGATCAAATATGTAATATCAATAGTCCTTAAGTACAAAAGCTACCAGGAGTACATTGTTCATACCCTAGGATTAAAGAATATTTTTATGTTATTCTTATGACTTAACATGAGTATATGTCAATGAAAAAGAGTTCCATATTAGATGAGAAACTAAAATTCTCTGTTTGCGTACAGGGCAGGTATATAGTAGGGGTGTCCAGTGCTTTCAAGCTTCCACATACAGCGCCACCCATCTACTTAAACTCTGATTTGAAAGGACCACTAACTGCTGGGGTGAGAGAAGCAAATTCATTATTTCATATCCATTCCATTCAAGAACCTCATAATCAAAGTCTGTTACTAGATTTAGGTAGGGACTTGCCTTTAATAGAGTTTTTAGTTAACCAAGAGATTTGAAAACAGCATTAAAATTGGGGCTTACGTTATGTATCCTACCTATGAAAGATCACATGTAATACATATTACCATTTCAGACAAGCTATGAAGTCATAATATTTTTTTCTTCTGAGTTTGAACATGTTATAGAACTTTAACAATAAACATGAGTCTTTGCTATTAGAAATTTCTAGCTAGAAATTTAAACTGAATAATCTAAACTTAAATTTTTATATACTTCTTAAGGTATTTTATTCAATATATATAAAGTTGATATCCATAAGTAAAAATATACTACAAACAAGGCCTCAAATTAAGAAATCAAAAATTGTCTAATAAAACAATTCTTTTTTTTTATTAAGTAGCTAGCTTTTAGAGAAAAGTACTCTGTCTAAAGTCATATAGTTTATGTTAGAAGATGAATAAAACAAGGGTATCAAGTATCCCATCAACTGTTATTCATTATCATTTTTATCATTTTTGTCAATTGCATGGCTCAAAAATTATAATGTTTCTTTGTTGTAACTAAGATGTAATATTCTGCTTTGGGAAAGACAAAGGAAACAAACAGAAATAAAACTAAAACATTAGGCAAGGATTTCTTGTATTAGGTTGCAATTAGTAAAATATGAACATTTGTATACCTTTTTCAAATATAAGGTATCATTTCTGCATGTTTTAAGTCTACTTCAATATGTTCTCAGTATCTGTGCAACCTAAGATGATTAGGTACTCCTCAATTCCTTGAAAGACTACAAAATTATTTTCAATGATAAGTATATAGAGATTGATTGAAGCAAAAATTTGTCTTTATTTTAAAATCTACTCCACCAATGTATTATATTTTTCTTTTTCTTTGTTTTCTTGCTTTTAACTTCATATTGAAAAACTACCAGCACTGAGCAATTAGATGACTTTCCGTAAACACATTTTTCCTGCTGCTGCAACAGTAATAAGGAAGGGAAGCATATGGACTGGAAATAACACATTATTTTCATATTTTATGCTTTTAGATAAAATCTCAGTGAATATAGAGTTCACAATGACTTCTTTGGAACTTTAATATTTATGTCAAAGCTCCCATTAGGTTCACAAGTTACCTGAAAAACATGCAATTATGATTTTATCTAATACCATGCTAAAGTCAACAAAAGCCTATACACACAAATTAAATTACATTGAAATCATTACTATTTAGTAAATTAGAAGTATTGCATATAAATATTGTCAGCATTAAAAGACAGACATCCTAGAAAATAGCTAATTAATGTGGTAAACAATGATAATAAAATTGTACTTATCTGTTTTTATTTCTCCTTCAGCCAACAAATTATTCCAATCCAGTGTATGCAAAATTATACATGGATGGGTCAAACTGTCGAAACTCCTTAGGAAGTGTTGACGAAAGGAAAGAACTGCTTCCAAAGAAAATAGAAATTGGAATAAGAGAGACAGTGGCATAATCAGTGATGCCTTTTATATACTGTAAAAATGCATAAAATATAAGGAGTACTTTTGTATGTTCCAACAGTATTATACTTGTTTTGGCATCAGCATTACCTCTTTCTTTATCTTTTCCCTGGTTAATTGTTTTCTGAGTTTTATTTTTTGCTGATGACCATTGATTGACCATTTGTATGGTATTTTTATGAGATAAGAACTGCACTACAGTACAATTTACAAAAATGCTGCTGATAGGACACCCCTTTGAATTTGTTAAAATTAAAAACAACATATTTCTTTGTGGTGTGAATATGATCAATCTATTTTATATGAACTTTTTTGGTTCTACTTAATCCACAGAGTGAGTCTCTACACTTTTTCATTATATGATCTGAAAGCTGTATTACAATGTCATTTTACTTTTATGTTTCAATTGATAAAAGAATGATTAAAAGGTCAACTCCCTTCTTTGTGCCCATTAAGATTGATTCCTACTCGTGAAAATATATAGCCCTCACAGGTTCACCATTTCCTGCTTTGAAATTAGCCTTAGATTGCCAAGTGATAGATGAGAATTTTGAGGAAAATCTGTGAAAATACATAAAATGAGTAATTTGCATGAACATATAGGACTTAATTTTCCAAAATTTAGTGAACTATATGATATACTAAGCATATACACCCTGCAACCAAGAGTTATATTTAGATGGAACATAGCAAAAATATAACCCAAAGTGAAAAAAACAGATTGCTATATGATAAGACCTTTTGTTCTCCCTCAGTCCTAAAGTAAATAGCCAGCTTAGAGCACAACAGGGTATTGGTTGCTCATGTCTTAGAAATTTCTTCCCAATCAGGTACATTTTGAGGAAGAGTATCCCAACCCCTTACCACACAGAACACTAAAGAATAATATATAAGCACACAAATTGATGACAGGATTTCAATTATGTGAATACATTTTCTTTTCTAAGTCAAAAAGAAGAAGCAAAACAGTCATTATGGTAGACAGTAATTGATAAATATTTTCAATATACAGTATGACTAATTCATTATTTTCCCTATCAAAAATATATTCTTAAAAGACTTGCCCAATTATAGGATAGTTAATTACCTGCCCATAACTGAAGATGAAGGGAATAAATGCTGACCAGTTTCTCTGGTACCCTGGTTTCTTTATGTTCTGCAAAAACACATGGACCCCATTCACTTGTTTCTTTGTTTTCAATTTTTAATTAAAACAAGTACAATTTATTTAAGTTGTATAAAAAATGATAGCATTTTTATGCAAATATCTTTAAAGGCACAAAAGATTTATTCACAAGGTATGGAGGAGGGCTTTTTGTTCCTCTGATATACATGATTGACTTTTAGCTGTCATAATGTATTAACCTAACAGATGAAATATGTTTGTGGTTGCTCTTATCCCTTTGTACAAGCATTAAAAATACTGCTGTTTTATAAAGAGACTTTTTGTTGTACTATGTGCATGCATACTACCTATTTCTAAACTTTGCCATATTGAGGCCTTTATAAACTATTGATTTATGTAATACTAGTGCAATTTTGCTTGAACAATGTTATGCATATCATAAACTTTTTCAGGTTCTTGTTTAAGTACATTTTTTAAATTGAACAGTATTTTTCATTTTGGTTATAATAGTCATTTTGCCTATGTTTCTATAATGAAGTGTTAAATACTTTATAAAAAATTGTTGACTGACTTATTTAAATGAAATTCTACATATTTAAGTATGTGTGTTGGGTAATTTTTAAAAATAAGAAAATTCCTATCTTTTTTGGAGTTTAATGTTCCTAGAAAATTATTTTAGTAAATAGGAGACATAATGTTATTACATCATTTTTAAAAGCACAGTACAGAAGGCATTTCTCCTCTTCTTGAATCAAAAACATTTCCCTTACGTTTTCTTTTGCTCCTGTCTTATATTGCTCATCGTAGACTTCATGTTTCAAAGATAGGTTACATACACAGTCGATGACAATCATGTTGAAATAAGCCAAAACTCTCAATGACTTTTCCCATTCCAAAAAGTGAACTTTATGCTACACTCAGATTCCATTAGATGTTGTTTGGACATTTATTTGTAAGTAGAATGATTATTGGTGTACCGTACTTTGAGTATCAGACTAGAAATGTACATGAGGGTCTGATTTACTGGTGCTGTCACTGAGTTATGTTATCTGAAGAGGCCTTTTTACATTAGAGCTTTATGACTGTAACTAAAATTATTATTTGAAAGATATAGAGCTCACATATTGGAATGACCTTGATACAACTAACACTAGCATACATATCTAGCAAACCATCCATATATGACATACAGCAAACCAACCAAGACCCAGGTTAAGACATCTGTGACCTTATTCTCAATAGAGAACTGGTTAAAGCCATAATCAAGAAAGCTTAGGATGTACTTCTTAACCCTTAGGCCCTATTTTATTTTTATGGGCCTTATTTCTACATTATGCTTCACCACCTCAGGCTGGTTCATTGAAGACCACCTCAGAGTTCAGAGTTCTGCTTGCAACTACTTTGCATTTAGTCTTTATAAGACAAAGACATTTTTCCAAGTACTCTATTTATATTGTTCTAGCTCTTCCTATTTCAAATTTCTTTTGAAAAATTTATATAAATGCTAGGAATTCAGATGCATAATTCTTTTACTTGTGGCCATTCTATATACATGCCATCACCAAAATACTCAATAAAATGTGTATCCAAGCTTCAATGGACATATTTTCTAAAATTGAATGGTTCCTGGTAAACTTTCCTTCTTACCCAAATGCCTTACCATCCAAAGGAAGGTTCATCAACCTCCTCATATTTTGGGCCAGGTAATTCTTTATTATCTTTTATAGGGTAGGATACTTAGCAGGATTCCTTGCCTCTATCCATTAGTTACTCCTGGCACCACTCAGAGTTTCAACAACCAAAACCAATTATAGCCATTGCCAAATGTCTTCTGGAGAATAAAGCCATTGTTGCTAAGAACTGCTAATCTAGGGCTTTCTGTCTTCCACTATTAAATGATAGTCAGCTGTAATAGCCGAGTCAATAAAGATATCCCCCCTCATTATCAAATTCATGGCATTCCAAGTTTTGATTTTAATTCTTTAATGCTGATGATGCATAAGTTAATAGTAAACTACTTATGTAATAAAAAGTTAATAGTAAGAGAAAATGTTTTAATTAGAAACTGATATGGCTTTACACAAATTGGGCCCTTTTCATTTATGTAATTGTGTTTTATTTGTGGCCATTTATATCTTGATCATATTTTGTTTTCTGTTTGAATTCATTATGCTTGTTTTGTTGGTTGTTGAGGTTGAGATTTAAGCTTTTACTTTGATTCTAGGAATGCTGCTTTCCATTTGTATAATGATTTAAATATGAAGACATTCAATGCTCAATGTATGTTACAGCTGTTATAATGAACTAGCATAGGACACAAAATACTCATAACTTCCAAATCCCTAACTGGGAATATTGGTATATGTGATAAAGGAAACAGAATACATATATATTGCTAATTTTTCTTTATCCTCTTTAGTCTTCATATCATCATAACGATACTGGATGTAAAATCTTATTTTTCTCTAAAAATACATTGTAATGTTATTTATAGATTTAACTTTTTCTTGAAAGATTAAAATGGAAAGACTAAGAATCCTACAGAGTTCAGAACAACAAAGCTAACCACTTTTTTTGACAGAAGCTTTCTTCACATTATGCCCCATTCTAGTTGTTGTCAGAGTTTTTAAGGATGACTTTCTCAATATTAGATGACATATTTAAATGTATTGTAGATTTGAGCCATTATTTAAATTAGAAGCCTTTAATTAAAACTTCCAGTGGGAAAAGAAACTCAAACACATCTTTGTGATGACAACCATGTAATATAGCATACAAAAAATTATTTTCCATCTATTTTGAATGTAGTAGAAGAATAACAACAAAAAGAGCCAAAAATGGTTCATTTTTCAGTTCTGCTGCCAAATTGATTGCTGAGTTAACATTTCCAGAACATTAACTCATTCAGAAAAATATAAAGATAACTAAAAGTACATGGAAGCAGTTTCATTCAGAAAAAAATAAGTTTTTGTGTCACCATATCCATGGTCCCAAGGATATGCACTTTATTCCATACTGTGCATTTATCTAGCCCCCCTTCCTCCCCCCCCAAAAATAGAGAAATAAATGAAATGAGTTCTCCAGTTTAACTTTTTCACGTAAATCTCATACTTATGTGACTGCTATTTATTCTGAAAAAATAGTTTCTAGTGAACCCAATCATTTTTTATATCCAGAGTGATAAAAAAATCAAAAGAAAAAAAAAGGTACTAAAGATTGCCTGTTTGATAAATTCTATGCTTAAAATGTGTTCATTCTCTTTGATGGATAGTCTGTCCCTTCTGCACATGGTTTGTAAGACATCAGCGAACTTAAGCAATGCAATCCTGATGCTGTAGTCATCTGTTCACTCCAAGATAATTTTTAACGGTAGTTTCTTATGCAGTTTTAATACATTAATTATGAGCCTCCTGATTTCCTTCTTATTAATGCTGTAGTGGCTTGAGAAGCCAATAATATGTGTTCTAACTTTCACAATATAAGGTCAGTAATGAAGACCATGCATATCTTATTCCAGTAATATAAAAATTTATGTTAGAGATTATTTTTCACATACAGAATAAATGAAAAATATAGTTGTGAACTAAATGTAGGAGTTAAAGTTTACAATGACTCCACTAATGAGATACCACATTTCTCAAGGAACAGTGTCAAAATTAGGTAGGAATTGCAATAACTGGATAACATTTCAAACTGGAGTAATTTCCATCTCTGCAGTTTACAAGTCAGTGGTATGTTTGTGGAAATCTATTTAAATACACAAGTACAAGACACACATACACTCACATTTCTTCACAAACTGTTTTTGGCAACTGATTATAAAAACAGCATTTTCTATCTAATCTGAAATTCAATCATGTTTAGCTTCTCTGGCTTATAATTTCTGAAATCATTACTCTTATCCAATTCATAAGGCACCTCTAGTTTTTTTGTTTGTTTGTTTGTTTTTTTATAAAATCACTAGAGGCTCGATGCACAAAATTCATGCACTGGGGGTGGGAGGGAGTGTCCCTCAGTCCAGCCTGCACCCTTGCCAATCTGGGACCCCTCGAGGAATGTCATCCCTCCCACAATACAGGACTACTGGCTCCCAACTGCTCACCTGCCTGCCTTCCTGATTGCCCCTAACCGCTTCTGCCTGCTAGTCTGATCACTCCCTAACCACTCCCCTGCCAGCCTGATTGATGCCTAACTGCTTCCCTGCCAGCCTGTTTGTGCCTAACTGCCCTCCCCTGCAGGTCTGGTCACCCCTAACTGCCCTCCCCTGCAGGCCTGGTCACCCCTAAATGCCCTTCCCTGAAGGCCTATTCCCCACCAACTTCTCTCCCGTGCAGGCTTGGGTCCCCCCAACTGCCCTTCCTTGCAGGCCCATTCACCTCCCAACTGCTCTGCCTGTCTCACCTGATTGCCCACAACTGCCCTCCTATGCAGGCCTGGTCCCTGCCAACTGCCCTCCCCTGCTGGCCATCTTTTGGTGGCTATCTTATGTCCACATGGGGGCTGGATCTTTTGACTACATTGAGACAGCCACCTTGTGTGTTGGAGTGATGGTCAATCTGCATATTGCTCTTTTATTAGATAGGATAGAGACCTGGTACATGGTTGGGGGCCAGCTGGTTTGCCCTGAAAGGTGTCCCAGATCAGTAAGGAGGTTCCCTTGAGGCATGAGACAGCCTGGGCAAGGGGCCTGTGGTGGTTTGCAGGCTGGCCATTCCCCCTCCCCCACCCCTGGTGACCCAAGCAGAGGCCCTGAATCTGGGGTTGATTTATCTTCTACAATTGAAACTTTGTAGCCTGGAGCAGAGCCAAGTCTCCTGCTTGCTCTGTGGTGACAGCCATTTCTCTTGGGATTTTTTTTTAAAGAGTATGGATGATTCTTTTATATATATATATTAATATATTTTATTTTATATATTTTTTAAATATATTTTATTGATTTTTTACAGAGCGGAAGGGAGAGAGATAGAAAGTCAGAAACATCGATGAGAGAGAGACATCGATCAGCCGCCTCCTGCATGCCCCACAGTGGAGATGTGCCCACAAGCAAGGTACATGCCCCCGACAGGAATCAAACCTGGGACCTTTCAGCCCACAAGCCGACGCTCTATCCACTGAGCCAAACCGGTTTCAACTCTCTTGGGATTTATTCATCTTCTATAATTAAAACTTTGTAGCCTTAAGTGGAAGCCAAGATAGGCCAGGGCTGCAGAAGCTTGGCTTCCTCCATTGCCAGGAGCAACCTTAGCCTCCTCCTCTCTCCAGCTCCATGGCTGTCACCATTTTTGTTGGGATTTATTTATCTTCTATAATTGAAACTTCAAACCAGGGTGTGTTGAAATCTTGGCTTTCTCCATCACCAGGGAAACCCAAGCCTCCCTCCTGCTCACTCTATTGGCCACAGCTATCTTGGTTGGGGTTAATTTGCATACTTTCTCCTCATTGGCTTGTGAGCATGGCTTGTGGGCATGGCTTACGGGTGTTAATTTGCATATTATTCTTTTATTAAATATGATTATATCTCTCAACCATTTGCTTTTCTTTTTCTTCTACCCATAATGACATTACAGGAAGCCAATAATCCTCTTTCACTACTTTATTAGAGTTATATTGATTATTTTTATTATAAAATACATAGTAATTTTAGAAAACTTAGAAAATGAATGTAAAAAAAAAAAGGAAGAACAATTACCACTTAAGAAACTAGAGAGAATTAGGTATAATTTTAGAGAATTTTCAACTGTTTTAGAATAATGCTTAAATTTAATGTTTCTATTCTGCTTTTAAAATGTAACATTATAATATTAAAATATTTGATTTGTCTTTCAAGGGCTTTTATTGTTTTTGCTCAGTTTCTTATTTTTTATATATAAAATCAATATTTCTTGGTTTTATTTTTCTTTTTTGATTTAAAAGTAATTTCATTATGTGTTCCCTTGATAAAAACTTTCAACTTTGAAAAATACTCTAATAATGAAATCCAGAATTTAAAAATATTTTTTTAAACTAAGATGAGAAATTTTTCCCACTAAGATGAGAAATTTAACATTTTTAGATTACCCTAATCTAATTCAATCTCATTGTCTTTCACGACATATTTTGTGGTTCTAGTTTGGCAATATTTTAATGGAAGAGTTAATTTTTTTAACTCCTCTTCATCAATTATTTGGAATATTTTTCACTTTTATATTTATTATTCCTCTTTTTGAAACTCATCATTCCTGTATAATTATTTTCATTTTTTTTTTTGGTATTTTGATTGAGATCTTATCTTATTGGTATATTTAATCAAGTATATGTATCAAAACTATTTCTCTGTGGTATATTTGCTGAGCTTTTGTACATATTACAAATATTTTTCTAAGACCTTCAAATATGAATATCAACTCAATAGAGCATACATTTCTGAAGCTTTTCCTTCTCTAATATTTAAAGTTGAAACTGCCTCACAGACTTTGGTTATTTAATGTTGTTAAGAATAAGTCTGATACCCAACAGATTTTAATTTATTTGTAACATTTCTCTCCAACCTAAGAATAAAAAACAGACAAGAAAACTAATCATATAATTTATATATTATGTTAAATATATGCATATTTGTTTACTTACTGTTGGCATTGAAACAGGATCAGGTGCCAGATTTCTGCTCAGCAACTAAAGTACTTGAGTTCTAGCTAAGAAAGAATTTAGAGCAAGACTCAAATTCTAAGAGGAAGTTTATTTAGAAGCATCACAAAGGTAGAAGAAGAGAGACTTATAAGAAATGGGCTCAGGAAACAAGTTACAGAAAGGAAAGAATGGCCCTGGGAGCTATGGAGAAAGAATCCTGAGGAAAGTGGGTGGGGAAAGGCACAGGTGTGCTCCATAGAGAGAGTCACATTGGGTCCTCTGTCTTTAGGGCTTTTATCTGGAGGTTTCAGGGGAGGATCTCAATGGAATATTCATCAGTTTTCCAGGTGTGTCTCCTCAGATTCCTGGACTCCACTGATTAGTCAGCTTCAGGCCAGGAAGTTCATTAGTCATCTAAGTTGGTCTGGATGTCAGCCATGGCATCACTTGTCTGGTTTTGCTGCTTTTCTGGGCCTGGAGCTGAAACTCAGCTGAAGACTAGATGTCACCTCCAGTGGTAAATGCTTAAGTGAGGGGTTGTTCAAGGGATTGTAGTTTTACCCACTGCTAAGCACCGGGGTCTCTCAATCCTGGGGATCCTCTGTACCTGGCCTTTGGTTTTTTATACTGCTCAAGGCTATCTAATTGCCTACTACAATCTCTTAGGCTACATATGTCCACATCTTTTTATTAATTTTTTTCTACTTACTGCAATCTGTTTTCAGCAGGATTAGTTTCTTTTAGATGTCTTTATTACTTCTTTTACTTCAATTGTTTTTTTTAAATACACACAAATACCTACAGTGCTTAGTTTAGTTATTTTCTTTTTTCTTTACTACATCCACTATTTTAATAATTTTTCTCTTTTTATCCTATATTCCTGAAAGATTTTTAAATCCCTGGCCAGCATTCCTTATTTACATTTTACTGCTGCAGACTCAATTGAGTTTGCATGTGTGATTGTATGTGTGTGTATATTTGCATATCTATCCCTCAGCAATGAGTCCTTCCTTATTTTATTCAATTTTCTTTTTAATTTAGGTGGTGTTGGTTTTTTTTTCCTATTTACTGATTTTTCTTCTCATAATTTTCTGCTGAGGTTTCATCATATCTGATTTTTGTTTCCTAGTCACAAAACCAACTAATTTTCAAAAGTTATTTTTCTGAGAAAAGTCTATAAATCTAGAGAATGATATCCTCATGAATTTGTCCTATGGAACTTTAAAAATCATAATCCAAGTTGCTTCATTATTATTTCCTTTTCCATTTACTAATGTTTTATTACAGAGAAAACACTCTATTTCCAGTGTTGTCCAGAAGATAAGGCCTACAATATTTGTTTGTCTTCCATCAATTCTGTGCCTCTGAATAGCTTTTTAGGCCTATAACTCTTGGTCCATTTTTCCCTTTTTTCTCTTAGTGGGTCTCTTCCAGAACACAGTATGATTACTCCCATTCTTATATGTATTTACTCACTTTAACAATAAAGAAGTGCATAAAATGCTGGGGCTCCTGTATGCTATTGTACTGGGTTCTTTTATAATCCACACTTAACTGCAATCCCAAATCTCTGGTCCCATGTTGTGCCATAACCTCCCATGAATTCAGTAGGAGAGAACTAGGCTTCTTTAGTGATCCAGTGCTGGTTCTCTTTTTGAAAATAGTTACAGATTTTAGTTCTATTTTCTGACAGCAATCATTCATTCAAAGAATGATGTATACCTCGAGATGCACCTACTGTTTGTAGAACAGCTATGTCAGTGGTCGACAAACTCATTAGTTAACAGAGCCAAATGTCAACAGTACAATGATTAAAATTTCTTTTGAGAGCCAAATTTTTTAAACTTAAATTTCTTCTAATGCCACTTCTTCAAAATAGACTAGCCCAGGATGTGATATTTTGTGGAAGACCCACACTCAAGGAGCCAAAGAGCCACATGTGGCTCGCAAGCCACGGTTTGCCAATCACTGAACTACCCATTCATTGTCTTGCACAGATTGCAGGACTTTGCATCCTGATACAGACTATGGGAAAAACACAATTCCTTTTCTTTCTTTCTTGTCCTCCTCTTTTTTTCTTTTTTTTTTCCTAAGCAGAAACTCAATTTCATCAGAGAAAACAATTAGATTGCCAATGGTTTGTGTCTCTGATTTACTTAGCTCTGTTTCAACTAAAAACTCTCAATGGCTTGTGTATCTTACTTATTTATCAAAATTTGACCTTCCAAAGGGTTTTAGAGAAAATTTGAAATGACTAAGTCATGGGCTTTTTGTCAGATGCCTTTTAAACCATTTAGTATCTTCCTTAACTCTTACTAACATGCTTGGTACAATATTATGGAACTTTTTGTTTACTTTCCCATCTCCACAGCCAGTATTTAGTATTTAGAACTCATCCAAAGAGATTAGTAGCCCTAACTCTTTCCCCCAGATGTTGTTTTTAAAGGTTCATTAGACACCTCACTTCTCACCTCTCTTTCTCATCTTGCTATAGCATTCAGTTTTGCACAATTGCCATGTGATAACACCTGGCCTCCACTGTGCTCAGTCTCTCTCTGGGTAAGATTTTTATTGTTGCTGTACTGAATTAACATACATTTAGCCTCTTAAGATAATACATGTATTTCTTCTTATAGTTCTCTAGGTCCCAATTACAGATTGGCTTAACTTGACTCTTTGTTTCAGGTCCCCAAGGCTGAACTTATGTTGTTGGCTACCTGAACTCATCAGGAGTCTCTTGGAAGAAATAACCCCCAAACTCATTAATGGTAATAGCAGAATACAGTTTCTTGCAGTTGTAGGTGTGAGGTTCCAGTTTTCTTGCTGGCTATCAGCTAGAGCCTATTCTTAAATCTTAGATGTATCTCTCTGGTTCTAGTATGTAGGCCCATACATCTCAGAACCATTATGGTATCTCCTTCACATATGTAATCTCACTGAGTTATCCTTCTTTTGACCTCCTCTGCCTCTAGCCATGGAAGGATTTTTGTGTTTCAAAGCCCATGTGCTAAAACTGGAGCAATCAGGATAATATAAGATAATAATCTTATTTTCAGGTCTTTAACCTTAATTATATCAAAAAGTCCTTTTTGTCATGTAAAGCAGCATATTTATGGACTCCTGGAATTAGGGTACATACATCATTGGTGCTGAGGGTCATTATTTGACCCACGATGCTTTCTTGCTACTGTCCTATGTACCTTTGAGCCAGTGCAGAAGGATTAGCTATAGATGCCCTTTCTATGGTATTAAACCTCTCCATGATCCACCCTGGATTGTTCTTTTCTTCATATCAACCAGGTCTTACAAATCTTCCTTCCTCAAGCTGTATTACTTGACCGTGAGTATTTGTCTGAAGACAAGTGATATGAAGACAGACTACAGGGAGGATAAGAACCTCTATAGGAATCCACTTGGTATTCAGAAACAGGCAGCCTGGAAATATGAAGGTGTTAATGCGACCATTAACCAACATAAATGTCCCATTCCATCTCTCAGCTAGTTATTTGCTTTATTCTTCCTGTTTCTTTTGAAGGTCTCTGAGA
This sequence comes from Lasiurus cinereus, assembly GCA_011751065.1. Classification (NCBI taxonomy): domain Eukaryota; kingdom Metazoa; phylum Chordata; class Mammalia; order Chiroptera; family Vespertilionidae; genus Lasiurus; species Lasiurus cinereus. Next base: position 44,793,473 of record JAAGEH010000393.1, read on the forward strand.
AACAAGCAAAATAAATTGATAACACCTACATGTATGACTTTTTTACTTTTCCTAATTTTCACACCAATTCATTTGATCACTACCCACTCTAAAGCCCTTGTCTTACATAAAGCCCTTGTCTCAGTCTCTACTTTTGGAAATAAGAAGTGGTCTTTCAAAGTAAAAATCATGAAGTAATTCAGATCCACCCACCAGTCAGGTATAATAAGGACTCCATTTGTTTGTGATAAGTGGGTTGATGGTTACTCTTACATTCTCTAACATCACTGTTACTAAGAGTCTCACTAGTGGAATGAGTTACAGGTAGAGGATACAGCCTTGGCTTACATGGTTGCAATGGTTCCGGAACAATATATGAAGGATAATTATAAGTATTGTATTGTTGGATGGGTTATTTAAGCTTAAAAAAAAAAACTGGCTCACGTTAATCTATAATCAACTCAAATTGCACTGTATAGGTCAAGGCCATATTGGAAGCAGTTAAAGAGACCTCTACTTTCTTTCTATAGCTTTAGACAGGCTATACTAAACAGTAGGCCCAGGTTTTATTTAAAATGAATCAGAGCTACAAAGGAGGTACTCTGTCATAAACTTGACATATCTATAGTCAGCGATCTTATAGACAGATAATTAGAAATATTTAGGTAGACAAGTATAAAAACTTTGAACCTACAATTTTCTCTGAAATATCTAGTCTGACAAAAGGAGCTCTTTTTGCCCTAGCTGGTTAGGCTCAGTGGGATAGAGTGTCACCCTGAGGACCAAAGGAACCAGGGTTGGATTTCAGTCAAGGACATGTAGCTTGGTTTCAGGCTCCTCCCTGGCCCAGGCCCTGGTCAGGGCTGTTGCAGGAGGCAACCAATCTTTGTGTTTCTCTCACATTGATGTTTCTCTTTATCTTTCCATCTCTTCCACTCTCCCCCCACAAAAAAAAAAAAAATCAATGGGAAAATATCCTGGGGTGAGGATTAACAAAAGCAAAAACAAAAACAAGGAACTCTTTCCTACCTGCTAAGGGAAAACCACCTGCCTTTTCCTGGAAATGCTGTAAAGACCTCAGCTGAGGCAAGTACCTTGAAAAGTGATAAATGTCCTACCAACCATTTGTTTCCATCTCATTGTCTCCAGGCCATAACCAGGTTTAACAAGCTTAAGTAGGGAAATACAGTCTCTGCTTCAGGAAGAATTGGAAAACCTGATTAATATGAAAGGGAACATATTTAGAAATAGATGCATAACCAGAAAAGAATAATATTAGGGGATACTTTAACATCATGGTGAAAGCAACTAGTTATTTGTACTACTGAAATGAATCTTTAAATTATGATTAAAAAACAAAAAATGATGGTCCTCAATAAATGATGTAGAGATGCTAAACAGTCTTAACAGAGTAACCTGATCAGAAGGCTCAAGGAGGTGGGTGGAAATGTTGGAACAGATCTATTGCATATTAAGGTTTAGTGTATGGACCAACCATGTCTTATTTGAAATCCAATAGGACACTCTCTTCACAAGGTATAAAGGTTTTCACTGACAGAGGGCATATTGAAGCTTCTGTACACAGTGTTTGATAGTAGAGTTGTTTTCTAAAACTATGCTCTCTAGTTTCAGTGGGGATGATAGGATTTTAGAATGGCAAGCTTTAAGTGGCAGCATTTACTCTATAGAGGGAGGTAGACACATTTACTGTTATGGACAGCAAGGTTGAAGTGGCATCCAGGGTGCCTTGGATCTGTGGCAATGGTTGATACTCCAAGGAGCTTATGGTAGCAAGATAAATGGACAGCCAACTTGGGTGTTACTTGAATTTTCAACCAAAACATAATTTTAAAATAGGAAATACAAGCTTTTCCACAACAGTGGAATAAACATCATGATTGCTGATGCAGTTTCAAAACCTAAGCCAGTTCACAAACCCAGAGCTCAATAGTTGGAAGTGAAAACAAATGCCCTTGAGAAAGGATAAATGTCCCTTCAATCTGTCCCCAAAGTATTCTGTGCTAATTACCAAACTTAACCTTACAATAGGAAAAAGAAATACTGTACTCAGAACTTCAGTGTATCCTATATAATAAAGAGGTTATATGCAAATTGACCATCACTCCAACACACAAGATGGCCACCCACATGGGTCAAAGATGGCCACTCCCATGTGGACACAAGATGGCTGCCACAAGATGTCCAGCAGAAGAGGGCAGTTGTTGGCAATCAGGCCAGCAGGGTAGGACAGTTGTGGGGAACCCAGGCCTGCAGGGGAGGGCTGTTGGGGGTAAACAGATCTACAGGGGAGGACAATTAGAGGAAACCAGGCCAGCAGGGGAGGGCTGTTGGGGGCAATCAGACCAGCAGGAGAGTTCAGTTAGGGATGACCAGGCCAGCAGGAGAAGGCAGTTGGGAGCAACCAGGCCTGTAGGGGAAGATAGTTAGGGGTGACCAGGCCAGCAAGGAAGGGCAGTTAGGGACAATCAGGCAGGCAGGGGAGCACTTAGATATAGATCAGGCTATCAGGGAAGTGGTTAGGGGGTGATAAGCCTGTCAGGCAGAAGCAGTTAGGGGCAATCAGGCAGGCAAGCAGTTGGGAGCCAGCAATCCTAGATTGTGAGAAGGATGTCCGACCTTTATACCCAATCACAGTGGGATTGGGCCTAAAGAGGCAGTCGGACATCCCTCTAAGGATTCCAGATTGGAGAGGATGCATGCTTGGCTGAGAGACACACTTTTCCCTCTCCCACCCCCACCCTCGTGCACAAATTTCATGAACCGGGCCTCTAGTTGAATATGAATGTATAAGGAATATAAATACAGTGGTACCTCGAGATACGAGTTTAATTCGTTCTGTAACCTTGAGGCGTGGGAAACTATGAGATGCTCGAGTTGTGGTAAACTGGTGGGTCGTGTGCAGCCAGCCGATCTGCGCAATTACTCATATCTCAACTGTTGCTCGTATTTCAAAGCAAAAATTGCTCGCTCAAGGGCTAGTATCTCAAAAATCTCATATGTAAGGGCACTCATATCTTGAGGTACCACTATATTCTAAAAATCATCATGCCCCTCATTGACTGGGAAACTGTGGAGGCCAAGAAATGGATAAAACTCTGGCCCACTTTTGTCTTATAGCAGATCTAGTGCAGCCAAGGACACACACAGTAGTTATTCCTTGGCCCCTCAATACACAGTTGCAATACACTGAGAATTTGGCAGAACTCTGATAAGAACATTCTTATTTGGAGAAAAGAAGTGTTTAAATTAGAAGTTCCTGGAACTACACTATCCTCTACTCAAAATAGTAAATCAGAAACAAGAACACATTCCCTGAGTAATTGCAGAGATTAATGATTTAGAGAATGTGGTCGTGGTGGTTCCCATCTTAAACCATGTGATAAAAAATAAACACATAAGTAACTATATGGTGACAGGTGACAAGGACTACTATAAACTTAACTAGTTTGTAGCCGCAATTGCAATACTTTGCTAAATGTGATATCTTTACACAAATTTATCAGCATAGACTATGATACTTGGTTTGCAGCTATTTGTCTGTCAAATGCAGTCTTTTTGAACCCTATCAGAAGAGGGAATGCAAGTTTTCTTTTATGATGAAAAATGACAATATACATTCACTGTTGACCCCAGGACTGCATTCACCCTATTTAGAGCCTTTATCATCTCACATTTTGCGGAACCACACAGTGTAACTGTTTAGGAAATATAGATATAGCAAATACAAAATTTATAAACTAACAAAATATTTATAGTTTCATTGATATTAAAATTATTTGTAAGACTAATGTATCCAGGTATTTTGGTAGTGCTGTTACTTCAGGCACAAGGCAAAGTTTAAAACTGAAAGAGTTTTTACCCATGGGTTTTAATTTTAAATAATTAAACACAAACATATTAGGAAATATTCAGAATGCTGCCTCCATTCTACATTCCATTTATTTTCTACAAAATATCAAATTTTGAATTTCTGTTAAAAATCAGTTAAGATATAATCTATAGATTTCTCTCCTGCCTGCTTAATGAGTTTTAAAATACACTTTACCTTAAAGATTGCAAGGGAAAACAAATCTTTTTTTTACACTTAGCTTACCATTATTATTGCTTGCTGCATGATGCCTGCATATCCATATAAATGCATTTTTTGGTCTATATTTTAATGTAAAATGAACTCTGAATCCCATGCTTGTAAGCAGGTGTATATAAAAATTTGAAATTAATTTCTTCAATGGAACTTTGCAAGACAAGATCCTGACCATTGACTCCCAATTAATTAGTACAAAGAAAGAAAATTTAGACAAACAGCCTCCCTATTCATTTGATAGTTAATTAAAATGCATGCTCTGTAGAAGTCACTTGACTCTCAATTACAGTTAACTAAGCCATGTTATCAGAACACTGCAAGCAGGGAGCTGAAAGTAATCTTCCCTGTTAGAGGGAACACATTAAGGATGGTCCTGCATGCTAAGGAAAGGGTCCATGTATCACAGGGAGCTGTGCTGCTTATTGACCACCCATGGGGGACTAGCTATGATCATGTCTCTGCTGATCCTAGGATCCTATTAGCTATACTAGGTTCAAGGTTATAGCCTAGTGAACTGTCAAAATTGTTTGTGGATCCCATCAAATATCAAGTAGAAAGGTCTAAAAAAATGGTGTCAAGATTTGTCTGTTGATAGGTTGGTATTGGGTTAATTTTGTCATAAAATTAATGATGCACTTCAAATTAAGAGATTTATGATATCAGTGAGTTATTGAGTTATCCCAACAGGGAAGCTTGTAACTCATTCAGCTAAAAAAAGATTATAATAAATTGTATCCTCCCTTCCTCAATGAATTCTTCAATTAGCTATTAACATAATCACATCACGTTTACCTCAATTATTGTATATTTTTAAATCCAAAAGGCAGTTTTATTAGATAACTTGGTTTGTTTGTTTTTCAGAAATATATTTTATTGATTTTTTTACAGAGAGGGATAGAGAGTTAGAAACATAGATGAGAGAGAAATATCCATCAGCTACCTCCTGCATACCCCCTATTAGGGATGTGCCTACAACCAAGTTATATGCCCTTGACTGGAATCGCACTTGGGACTCTTCAGTCCGCAGGCTGACTCTCTAACCACTGAGCCAAACCTGTTAGGGCAACTCTGTTTTTTATGAATTCCAAACTATATTGTTTTCTTACATTAACCTATGAGTAAAAGCCTACTAAGACTTAGAAAAGAACATGGTTTCCTTACTTATGTGGTTTCTGTTCTTAAAATGTGGGATAATTTTACTTATCCTCACTATTTGTATTATAAAAAGGGGGGTTCATGCACTAAGTCATAAACTGAGGAGATGTTGATGAAAATTCTTACACTTAAAATGCTAAATCTCCTTTGTATTTCAGTGGTATTGTTCTAACACAATGGAGAATAGGGCCCCTCAGCTCCCTTTGATAGCTGTATCTGAGACACAGATGACAGCTTGAAGATTGTAACAAGACTGGTTAATTGTGTGTCATTTCTTCTTTACAAAAACCACTTTCGTGCAACTGGATTTATGATGTGCCAGTTTCCCATTACAGATGTTCTGGCTGACAGGGGGCACAGTTATTGATGTGTCCAGTTTACTGTGTGGCAAGAGGGAAGTGCCACATATGATTCCTCTTCTAATGTGGATTTCAACAAAGAATATTAATTTTTGTAAAAATTCCATAACAGAAACATTGGGTAAATTGTATTTAAAATTATAAAATACCAACCCCTACACAAAAAGATGAAGACTTTCAGACTTGAGGCCATTATGTTGAACAATACCATTAACATCTGTTGTCAATAGATACCCAACGCTTCTTTTCTCTATCACTTTGAATTACACATTCATTAACTACAATTAATGATGATAATTTGTGATTAACAGAACCTTTGTTTTTAGTGCAATCTATATGGAACAAATATTAAAGTCTACAGTTATATCTTTTGTGTTTTATATTAAGATGTATTTGTGATATATATATATAATGTAACTGAATTTAAAATTGCTTTCTTCCACTTGTGTTTGAGAATGCAATAATAAATCTAACATTATAGAGCATCAGTTCAGTAGTTGTCTAAAACCCTAATTTTGTCTCTGAAGGTGATATTGAGCATCTCATAGATAAATTTAACAGTTGCTTCTTTTAAATATCAACTCCATTCCATCAGAATCATACTCAGACAGCACAATACAATGCCTCTGATACCATTTTAGCTCTTTTTGAGTATATTTTTTAGTCTATAAAAACTCTCAGAGTACCTTAGCCAGTTTGGCTCAGTGGACAGAGCATCAGCCTGCAGACTGAAGGGTCCCAGGGTTGATTCCAGTCAAGGGCACATGCCTGGGTTGCAGGTTCAATTCCCTGTAGAGAGTGTTCAGGAAGCAGCCAATCAATGATTATCTCTCATCACTGATGTTCTTATCTCTCTCTCCCTCTCCCTTTCTCTCTGAAATCAATAAAAATATACAGAACTAAAAAATGTCTTCTACTTAAAAAATAAATAAAAAAACAACAACTCCCAGAGTAACTCTTTTCATGGTATGTGGGGTTTTTTACTCAGGAAACATATATGTAAACATATGTAAACTGTGGTTAGATAAAATAGCTATTTTCAAATATCCAGGGAAGCATTTCAAGAATTTAATATGTTCATTTATTCAGTAACACATTAGAAATATATCTTCCAAATTTCAGAAGGCATGTCCAATGTCCAATGTACCTAATTCATCTTCTTAGAGTGAAATGTGGCCTAACCAATGATAGTTTTCAAGAGAGAGTGCAATAGTTTAGGACAGCAATTTTCAACTATTTTCATCTCATAGCACATATAGACTAATTACAAAAATTCTGCGGCACATCAAAAACTGATTTGACAAAAAAAAAATAGATATAATTTTGACTCATTCACACCAGTCAGCTATTATTGTGTTGGCTGTTGTCCTTTTGTTTTATTGGACAATCTAAGGGAAATGAGGTCAGTGCCCCTGATTAAAAAGTCAAGTTTTACACATTTTAAAATTTCTGGTGGCACACCAGTTGAAAATTCCTGCCTTAGGATCTTAGCAAAAAAAATGTACATGATAAGACTTTTTTTTTCTCCTCTTTTCAAATAACATCTCTGGGAAATTTTTATTTTGTTAAAGATAGTCTAAGATTTCTTACAATATATTTCAGTAGAAGTCCATAAAATCTTTCTTGATTATAAACGCTTTCAGATATCTGTATTTTCTTAGAAGAGACCCAAAATGGAGTACAACATTGCTTTGGTTTACAAGCAGGTTAGTAAATCCCAGAATAATTTTATGTTGACATTAAAATATAGCCGAGACTGGTTTGGCTCAGTGGATAGAGTGTCGGCTTGCGGACTTAAAGGTCCCAGATTTTATTCCAGTTGGGGGCATGTACCTTGCTTGCGGGCACATCTCCACTGTGGGGCGTGCTGGAGGCGGCTGATCGATGTCTCATCAATGTTTATGATTTTCTATCTCTCTCCCTCCCTCTCTGTAAAAACTCAATAAAATATATATTTAAAATAACAAATATAGCTAGTTCTTTTAGGCAGATTAAAATTTAGATACATTACTGAAAATATGTGGTAGTCTGGAAGTTACACGAAGAACATGCATGTATACAAAACCTGAAATATGCTGGAATGTAATAAAGATTTCCAAATATTTGCAAACAAGATTAGATGGATGGGTGAATAGATGGATACATGAAAGGGTGGATGTGTGAATGGATGAATAAATAGTTATCCTAGATATACAGCATGGATGAGTAAAATCTTATTTGTGTGGGAATGATGTGATGTAAGATTTCCTAGGTTATTTCAATCATGTGTGTTGGATCACATAATAAAAGTCAGGATTTTAATTCCTGTTCTGTGAAAGGTATATATAGATATTGGAGGAGGACAAGGTTAAAAAGTGTCAGTGTCTATCAAACTGAGAGATAACAGCATCATTTTTAGTGAAAATTCACTTTTTATGAACAATAAAAAATAGAAGTAATCCTGATTCCTATCAGCTCCTGTGACTTTCACATCTTAACCTGAATATTTGTTCCCATGTCTCAATTTCCACTACCACTTCCCTTCTTTGCTTTCCACTCTTCCATACTACCATCATCACTGCAATGAAGACTCACCCCACTCTATTTTTTTCAGGGATTATACCAATACTCTGTGGTAGCATCTTTTTGATTATTGAGCACTCACTCATATCACCTCTCTTCTGAGTTTTCTTTTATTTACTATATTAAGATAGTAATATGCTTATAACTGGAAAAAAATAGAAAAGGGGAGAAGTTTCAATATATGCAAGGAAACAATAAAGTGAATGTGAAAATGCAATTTGGAAACTAGAATAAAGATTTGGATCACCTTTAAATGTCAATAGTTATAGGTTTTTATTGTTGTTACCACTAATCAAGGATCGGTAAAAATTAGCTCTTACATGCAGTTTCTTAACCTCTACCTTTGCTTTTTTTCTCCCGTGCTATTAAGAGGCCAGTTGTCAGCCTCCTGGCTACTATAAGAATCCATATCATAGCATAATGGTTAAGTACCATAACCATTCATATTTAAAGCAATTAGTGGCATGGTGATTTGCAAAGTACCACATTATCTTCAGCAGAGTTCCTCAACAAAGACTGCTAGTGAGTCCCATATTAGGCAGAAATGATTAGTTTCTTACATTACTGCCTTGTTCAGTCACTGGCTGGCTTCTCTAGAGGTTCAGTCTTTCCACTAACAGTCCTAATCAACAGGCATTACTGCCAATCAGAACCATCACTGTGCACTTACTTAATTAGCTCTGAGTGTCCGTGTATTGTTCTGCTTTGTCTCAAATCACAGAGCTGTGCTCCCACATTCTTTTCCTTTAATCCTGGTCAGTTATTAGTACAATATTTCATAATTATTCCTGTTTCTCTAGAAATAGATATGTCTGAATTGTTTGTACAAAGATCTTAATTGTCCTGATTTTCTCAGGACAACTGCTCTCTTTTTCCTGGACAAGAACCTTTTATTTGCCTTTTGCCTGTTCGCTTTTATATAAACCCCGGAACTGTTGCTCCCCTTCTTGACTCCTAATTATTTGTGTTCCCCTAAAATATATTTATAAAACTTATTTTAAATCTATGTTGTTTGCTAATTATTCAATTAGATAAGGTAAAGGAACTTTAGACTCATCATTAGATAAAATTAGATCACTTTCCCCCTAAATGAGATAAACCAGTTGGTTCATTCCATCTGTCTTAACAAGTCTAAAGATTAAAACATTCCAATCAAAGTAATTCCTCCATGCTCATGATGCAGAAGCCCTGAGGGAGATGCCTGAGGAAGAGCGGTCTGGGCTGAAGCAGAGATGCTCTGTGAGATGCCTGAGCCCAGTCAGGAAAAGGCGATGGGGAAAGGAACCTCTTGTTTGTTCAGAGACAGTGGAAAAAATAATTGAATGTGAGAGCTCTGTGTGGTGGACCACACACCTTACAGTGCGACTATAGCTCCTCTTATTGATAGATTAAGGTAAGAGCAATGGTGTGGCCACTGTAAATGTAGGCCTTAAGAAGCATTACATATTTCTGCTTATTTTCTTACATCTGCTTAGCTGCTGTGAAAGAACCTGGTTGAACTTGATAAAAGATGGAAAACCATGTGGATTAGAGATAAATCACTAGCTGAGACTGTGTAGATCAGTCTGTACCTGGCCAAATTGACAGATTCTGAGACTGGTCTACCCAGAGCTTACCAGATTGTCTAACTGAGCCCAAGGAGTCATGAGCTAAACAAATGGTGGTTGTATTAAGACACCAAGTGTTAAAAATGGTTTGTTATGGAGGAAAAGCTCACCAATATACTCAATGGCATTCAGAATGTTCTAACATGTCACTAGCTGTACAATTATTGCCAGTCGCAACTGCTTCTAAGTAACATGCCTGGAGCATAACTATCTTATCCTGGAACTAGGAGTAGGAGAGTGTGGAGGGCAGAAATGTTGGTATTTTTACTTTTCTATTCATTATATTAACAAGTACAAATGTTTGTTTTTGTTTCGGTTTGGTTTGGCTTTTAATTAATGGTATCCCTGATGCACAATCTAATCAGCATATGTGGCTATGTTATACTACACACACACACACACACACACACACACACACACACAATGTGGAATTCTCATCTTCCATCTAGGTCAAGGCCATTTGCAGCATTATTTCAATTAATATATCCCCCTTTCCACTGGCAATGACATAGTTATATGTGAACTTTATCTAGCTTATGTTAGCAAAGTGAGGCCAAAACATTATGTTCTAGACAGTTAATGACTAGAGGTTAAATTAAAAGGAGTGTGAGGTATTCTCTAACTATAAAGTCTCTCCAGATGAAAAAACAAATGAGGAAAAACATTTAAGGCAGCAGAAATTATTTAAAACTGTAGCACACATTTGAGATATGGTGGATGGAAGAGAGAAGACTTTATGAAGGAGGGTAGTTGGAAAACAAAATAGGTTAGGAGTTGAGGAATAGAATGCCTCAAGTGCCAAACTGAATTTGTACCTGCCTTCAAATTTGTACCTGACTTATGCAAAAGAGGGTGCTCTTAGAAGTTTTTCAACAAGCAAAGAATATGAGTGGAGTTGGTCTTTATAAAGCTAACCCATATGAAGATATAGAGTAGATTTTAGGGGTTGGAGAAGGAACAAGCTATTTCAATAGTCCAGTGAAGAGTAAACAGACCAGAGTCATAGCGATGAGTATGGTAAAGAGACCCCGAAGGACTCAATGATCTATGGTTTCAGAGACTCAAAAAATGATAATTCTTGTTCTGGAAACATTGGTATATTCCAGAGAGAATATAAAACTGGGATAAAGAGTTGTTTGCAGTGTAACTCTTAGTTTGATTTGGAATATGGAGAATTTGAAAGTCTGAGAAGAATGTCACACAGTGGCAGAAAGGATGGTATTGAATCTTAGGAGATATGTTGAAACTTACAATGTTTCTAAAGTTTAGTCATTTCAATATAAACTAAACTTATTTTAAAACATATTGGGAAGCAGAACTTTGGGAAAGAAAAAAAGACAAAATAAAAAGTTTCTTTGTAAAATTTATTTCCTAGCTATGAATTTTAATTTTCTTGCATTTTGCTCTGTATTTAGGGGGAGAAATCAAAAAAGGAGAGTAGTTAGAAAGAACTATGAAAAAAAGAAAAAAATATAAAAATGTGACAAATTTAAATATGAACATCTGTATTCCACAGGGAAAAAAGTGAGAGAAAAATTTGATAAATATTTCTTTTAGCTCAGGATTTTTTATGAGGTGTTTGCACATTATCTCTCAAATATAAATTATAGAATAACTAATGCATTTTTGTTATTGTGTAGTTTGTGTCATCTTATAATTTAAAAGTTGGAGCTTATTTTTTTTCTTTCTTATAGAAGCTGATTCAAAGAGGAAAATAACTCCTAAAAATTTCTACATATAAAAAGCATACTCAATGCTTTGAGTAAAATTGGGCTGATGATAAATGCATAAAAATTGGCTGATCTTTAAATATAATTCATTGTTAGGCTATAAAATAATTGTAGATGCTATATGTATCTATACATCTATATACTTTGTAAGAATAAAGCTCTTATCTAGCAAATACTTTAAATATTGACTGAAAGAAAAATGGGATTAAAAATGTGAAAGAAAAAAATAGTGTTTTTTTGCACTTTTGAATATACTATTAAAGCTTAATGGTTTGAAAGAAACAAACCATGGGATGATGTTTGCTACCCAGTTATATCAGAAAACCATAAAGTGTCAAGCTGGTGAAAAATAAAATTGGTGCTTGAATGTTCCATTTACAACCACAATTTGATGAATATAAATATATCGCCACTATTAAATCTTTATTTTCTTAATCAGTGACCTAGAAAACATTAAATTATAGGTTCTATGAAAACTAGGGTGGGATAAACAAACAAACAAAAAACTAAAACATCTGACTATATATTGTTGTGCCACAGAATTTTAGTAAAAGTGTATGTGTGCCATGAAATAAAAGAGGTTAAAAATCACTGGTTTAAGGTATTGAAAAATAAGGAACATGTAATCCAAAATAACAATAGCATTTGTTTTTGTTATTTCCCTTGCCAGTGGGAAAATTCCTAGGGCCTTTGTAGTGAAGGGAAATGGCTTTTTGGAGCTTTGGCTGCTCACAGTTGCCGAGTGCCAGTCTTTTGCACAGATATCAAACATAAGCAAAATAAATTTCAGTAGCTACTGGAAGAACAACAGTTACTTTATGTAGGTAACTTACTATGTACTCAGCTGAGTAAATATGTATGAAGTACATTGATCAGTGTCAAGCACTTGCTATGTGTTCTATATAGCCTATAAAAGTTATCCTTGTGATAACTGCAAATACAGAGAATGTGAAAAACTAAAATAATTTTGAGTGGGATGTAGCTGCTGACTGGGAACAATACAGATTAGAATCCCTAAGTATCTAACTCATGAGATGCATGACCAAGATATGTGATGATATTGTATTCTATAAAGTTTATTTGGCTTACTTGTATATATATATATATATATATATATATATATATATATATATGGTTTATCAAAGCATAATAAAGAAGGTTCTTATACTTTAAATTCCCCCTGGAGACTATCTGAAGTGGAAGGCTATTAAGTTATGTAATCCATACTGTGACCAAACTGTATTAAAAAAAACAAAGCAACAAAAACACAAGAAAAACCTGCTGGCTTTCTGCAGTTAACTCTGGATGTCTGTGAAGCTGCCTCCCCCTTGGGTGAACCTTTTAATGTGGAAAATGACATCTCTTGACAGTAACAGTGGAATGAATGTCTCAAGTATGTAGGTATCTTTTTAGGGCAGTAAGCAGGACCTGGGGGTAATTGAATGAAGAGGGAAAACTCATCCAGGAATTAGAAAAGCTTTCCTGGTAATTTTAACAGAGATGGAACTGCAGGACCATGTGAATAATGAGTCATGGAGATTGCAAATAATGAATATTTCTCCAGTTTTGTATGACCTGTGTTAGTCTCCATTGCCATAGATTTTGTTTGTTCCTTTTTCATTAGTACTATAGTGGATCATGGTTTTCATCTGACTATTGGGCCACTCATGTATTTAATTTATCTGCTATTCTAGAGAGTCAAACAATTAAACATTATGTATTTTCTTAAAAATAAACATGATTTCCCCCAGCTTTAAAGACTGATGCTTTATATTTAACTACAAAACCCATAAGAAGAGTTATTAAACCCAAAGAAGTTGGCATTTATTCATTTCTCTTCCTGATCTTATAACTGACCTATACCTACTGTTTTGTTCAGAAATAAAGCAGAGAGTTTTCTAAGTAACATTTTGTATACACAATAGTCTATTATTAATTTAAACGTTTGTGGGCAACATTATTCTTATAATGTGATTGAGCTATCTGCTGATAATCAAAGAATCCAACACATATTCCGCATTTTTATTTCCTAATATGAATAAATAAATACATTAGCTAGCAAATGTTAATGACCACTTAGAATAAGTAGAATTCACAGATAAAATCTGCATTAAAAGATCATTAGCATTGGGAATTGAAAAGGAAACTATAGAAATGAGTTCCAAACACTTAACTCTCTCATTCTGTCTTCTCAGAGTTAGATACATACCTCAAGATATAAATGCACCCAAGACAATTTTAGTGGCATATGGGGTAACATATTCCTTTTTTGCATTTATAATTTGACACAGGGAGTCAGAGACCTCAGCTACATTGCTGGTTTAAGCTCCTTGCAAATTCCCTGAGCTTGCTCAGTGATGGAACTCCAACCTTGGATGAGTCCTCTACCAGATGTCATATGCACACATTACAAAGTACTGTCGCTTGGCTTTCAATTAAAATCTGCCTTTGGTTTGGAATTGTATGGTACAATTATTTTCTTTTCTTTTCTTTCTCTGTCTTTTTCTCTGTCTTTCTCTCTCTCTCTCTCTCTCTCTCTCTCTCTCTCTCTTTCTCATCAATCTGTTTCGTGTTTTGATTAATTTCCTAAAACTACTAGTATTCATTAGTACAAAATTACCTACAGTTGCTCACATATTCTGTCCATATTTTTAAAGAGTAGCACTTTTATTTTGTTGTATGTTTTTTTTAATATACTTTATTGATATTGTACAGAGAGAAAGGGAGACGGATAGAGAGTTAGAAACATCAATGAGAGAGAAACATCAATCAGCTGCCTCCTGCACCCCCCTTTTATTGGGGATGTGCCTAAAACCAAGGTACATGCTCTTGACCAGAATTGAACCTGGGACCCTTGAGTCCACAGGCCGACGCTCTATCCACTGAGCCAAACTGGTTAGGGATAGTCTGTCCATTTTTATGAAATCCCTGCCACGTTTCAACTCTAGGTGACTCCATGGCTGACAGAACTAGAGTGTACTTTCAAGGTCAAAGACCTGCAGTCATGGACAGGGTTGGGCTCAGAAGGAAGGTAGGCCAACCTGCTGCCGCCCACTTCTCTCCAGGGCTCTCCTGCCTCTTTTAGAGGGAGCCTTTCTCCTTGGATGCTTTCTCTTCCTGATCTCCAATGACCAGAGAATAGAAGCAGGGCCAACTAGATGTTTCCATTTGAGACTGTTTCTGGCAGACTAATGCATGTAAGTAGGAAATACATTTGAATTTTTTTTCTGGTGGTGGAGGGGGAGACGTGCTGCCCTGGAGCATCCCCAGCGTCCAGGGTGTATCCGCAACATTGCAATTAGACTCTGCCCATAGCATGATTTGACGGGAGTTCGAGCCTCTCAGCCTCATTTGTAACCCACCTATTTTCCAAAGATGGCTTCTTCAGGCCCTCTGCCAACATGAGCTCTCTCTATCATCCAATTAATTTTTGTTATGCCTATTTTAACTTCAACTAACTCCTATTACTTGTATCCCAGGGGGTTGGCCAACGTGATACACACTTCCACTAATGGTCCTCTTATTTGGTAAACATTGTAATAACTCTTTACTATGTGGGGGGAAATGTGAATTCGTGGGTGAACATGAAGAGAAGTCTCGGGATGACCAGATCAAAATACATAGAGAACTTTTCTGTCATGGTCACAGTGGAAATGATAATATCCTCTGATAGCTCATATATTTTCACAGTAAACCAGAAAATATCTTTATTTTCAGAGATATCACAATTAAATGGTTACTTTTCTAATTTTCTCATCAAAACACATTTTTATAAATTGCCTTTCTTTGGAATGATGAAAACAATAGTGGAGACTTTAGAAATGAGAATGGAAAATCAGAATGAAAAGGCCTTTTCCCCAGCCAAAGATGGAGATTAGGGCTAGAGTTTCTCCCACTTTGTTTCCCAAGATTAATACTGTTACAGCTTTCCAAAATCCTTGTAAGTAGCACCTCTGTTATTAAGTTTGTAGTCCTTTTTGTTTTAAAACAATGCCTTCCCCTTCTTTAAAAAAACATATGTGAAGTGTGTGTTATGGGATTGATACTTAAATGCTGGATATGGAGAAAAACTAAAGAAATATCTCTGAGGCCAAATGTTAACACTTCTGAAGCCATCTGGAAACTTTTCAATGATCTTGAAAAGATGATCTATGTCTCAACAGTGTGAAAGGTAATTCTGACTTTTATATACAACCTGTCCAACTAAATCCTTTTGAGCTGGTTCTTTCCACTGCCACAATGCTCGTGGTGAGGCTCAGGTGGCCTCTGTTCATCCCTGTATCCTCTATATTTCTCTGTTACGGAGGAAAGGAAACTTATGTGAAAAGATGAGATACTGCCCTAGCCAGGTGGCACAGTTGGTTGAAGCATCATACCCTATACTAAAAGGTTGCAGGTTCAATTCCTTCTCAGAGCACATACCTAGTTTTTTGTTTGTTTGTTTTCTAATATATTTTATTGATTTTTTACAGAGAGGAAGAGAGAGGGATAGAGAGTTAAAAACATTGACCAGCTGCCTCGTGCACACTCACTACTGGGTATGTGCCTTGACCGGAATCGAACCTGGGACCCTTGTGTCTGCAGGCTGACACTCTATCTACTGAGCCAAACTAGTTAGGGTCACATACCTAGGTTTTGGTTTCAATTCCCAGTTAATGAAATATTGATGTTTCTCCCTCACATCAATGTTTATCTCTTTTTCTCTCTCTCTCCCTCTTTCTAAAACCAATAAACATATCATCAAGTGAACATTTAAAAAAAAAAAAAGTGAGCCCTGACCAGTTTGGCTCAGTGCATAGAGCATCGGCCTATAGACTCAAGAGTCTCAGGTTTGATTCCAGTCAAAGACATGTACCTGGGTTTCAAGCACATACCCAGTAGGGAGTGTGCAAGAGGCAGCTGATCGATGTTTCTCTCCCATAGATGTTTCTAACTTTCTCTCCCTCTCCCTTCCTCTCTGTAAAAAATCAATAAAATATATATTTTTTAAAAAGGTGAGATACCTAGTGGTGCCCATTTACCTGGGTTAGAGGCAAAGTACATTACTGCTCTCGGTTCCTCACCACAGCTTTACCAACTTATAGGGTCCTATGAGCCTTCAATGAGCTAATGTCTCAGCCAATATTTACTGAGCAGATACATGTGTTAGCACCATTCCTGTGGCTGTGGGTACAAAAAATAATTATTTTTCTTCTCTATGTTCTCCTGACAGACCAGTGAAGGAAAAAGGCAATAAATCTAGGGCAGAGAATAAGGTGGTGTGTAAATATGATGTGGGTACTATATTAAACAAGGGGGCCAAGGGGGCCTCCCTGGGGAAGTGAGATTTGAAAAGAGATGTGGATCTAATGAGGCTCTGAGTCATGTGAACATGTGTAGGGTATTAGGGGTGGGGGGCTGCTCCAAGTTTAGTGACAGGAAGGACAAAAGCAAGGCAGAGGGTGTGATTGTGTATGTGACAAGTGGAAAAAGCTAGCATTGATGAATGCCTGACTTGAACAAGTCGAAGAGATGTGAGGATTGAGAGTGAGGTGGACTGTGACCAGGTCATGTAGACCCATAGGCATGATGAAGGGTTTGTCTCTAAGGTTAACAAAGAATTGGTCACAAATAGGAAAAATAAATTTACTGTGATTATAGCATTCATGGTTTAGATATATGCCTATGTGAAAATGTTATGATTAAACATTGAAATTATTTTCTTTATTTGTAATCAGTTCCAGGTAATGAAATGATATATAATGTTCCCTATTATGGACATATATTATGTAAATACCATGAACATTCCTTTGAATTGTCTTTGAAGGGTTTTTTAAAACCACAAAAAAGAAACAAACAAACAAAAAACACTCCAACCTGATCATCCATGGATGTGAATAAATATGCACAAAAAATATCCTCCTAATTGAGGCATTTCTTTCTCCTTTTCTATTGTCTAAAGATTTACATATGTCTCCTTTTCCCCCAATTAAACACTTCCCCAGCCATTTCCAACACAGGCAAACCCCCACTGCCCCAGTGTCTGTATCCATTGGTTATGCTAATATGGTTGCTCTCTAATTCCCACCTAACCTGCCATTTGTCACTGGGTCTATTCTTTTTTTTTTATTGTGTTACATGTATACATATCTCCCCACTGTCCCCCCTCCCTCCCAGGCATACCCCAACCACCCAGTCTCTATGTTCATTGGTTATGCTTATATGCATGCATACAAGTCCTTTGGCTGATCTCTTATCTACCCCACCTCTCCTTAATCTTCCTGCTATAATTGACAGTCTGTTTGATGCTTTACTGCCTCTGTATCTATCCTTTTGTTCATCGGTTTACAATGTTCTTTATTATCCATAAATGAGTGAGATCATGTGGTGCTTCTCCTTCATAGACTGGTTATTTCACTAAGCATAAGGCTCTCCAGTTCCATCCAGGTTGCTGCAAATGGTGATTTCCTTCTTTTTAATGGCAGCATAGAATTCCATTTTGTAGATGTACCATAGTTTTCTGATCCACTAATCTGCTGACTGGCACCTAGGCTGTTTCCAAATTGTGGCTATTGTAAATTGTGCTGCTATGAACATAGAGGTGCATAAATCCTTTCTGATTGGTGTCTCTGATTTCTCAGGATAAATTCCTAAGAGTAGGGTTACTGGATCAGATGGGAGATCCATTTTTAGTTTTTTGAGGAAACTCCATACTGTTCTCCACAGTGGCTGCACCAGTCTGCATTCCCACCAACAGTACACAAGGGTTCCTTTTCCTCCACATCCTTGCCAACACTTGTTGTTTGTTGATTTGCAGATGATTGCCATTCTGACAGGTGTAAGATGGTATCGCATTGTCGTTATGATTTGTATCTCTGGGATGATTAGTGACTTTGAACATGTTTTCATGTGTCTCTTGGCCTTCCTTCTGTCGTCTTTGGAAAAGGATCTATTTAGGTCTGTTACCCATTTTTTTATTGGATCATTTATATTCCTTTTATTAAGTTGTATAAATTGGATGGAGATGTTGGAGATTAAACCTTTATCAGTGATAACATTTGCAAATATGTTCTCCCATACAATGGTCTTTCTTATTGTTTTGTTGATGGTTTCTATTGCTGTGTAAAAGCTTTTTATTCTGATGTAGTCCCATTTGTTTATTTTTCTTTAGCTTTCATTGCCTTTGGAGCAGTATCAGTGAAGAAGTTCTTTTAACATATGTCTGAGATTGTGCTGCCTGTAGATTCCTCTAGTATTTTCATGGTTTCCTTTCTAATGTTTAAGTCCTGTATCCATTTTGCGATTATTTTTGTATTTGGTTTAAGTTGGTGGTCCAGTTTCATTTTTTTGCATGTATCTGTCCAATTTTCCCAACACCATTTATTGAAGAGGCTATTTTGGCTCCATTGTATGTTAATGCCTCCTTTGTCAAATATTAGTTGAGCATAGTGTTTTGGGTGGATATCTGGGTTCTCTATTCTATTCCATTGATCTATATGTCTGTTCTTGTGCCAGTACCAGGCTGTTTTGAGAACAGTTGCTTTGTAATATAGCTTGAAATCTGGTATTGAGATCCCACCTACTTTATTCTTCTTTCTCAGAATTGCTGTGGCTATTTGTGGTCTTTTTTTACTCCACATGAATCTATGAAGAATTCTTTCTAGGTCTGTGAAATATGTCATTGGTATTTTAATGGGTAGTGCATTGAATCTATAGATTGCTTTGGCTAGTATGGACATTTTAATGATGTTGATTCTCCCAATCCATGAGCATGGTATGCTCTTCCATCTGTTAACATCTTCCTCTATCTCTTTTTTCAGTGTCCTGTAGTTTTCTACATATAGGTCTTTTACGTCTTTAGTTAGGTTTATTCCTAGGTATCTTAATTTTTTTGGTGTGATGGTAAATGGGATTGCCTTTTGAGTCTCTTTTTCTGTAATTTCACTATTAGTGTATAGAAATGTCACAGATTTCTTGGCATTAATTTTGTATCCTGCTACACGAATTCATTTATTAAGTCAATTAGTTTTGGGATGGAGTCCTTCAGGTTTTTTATGTACAGTATCATGTCTTCTCCAAATAAAGACACCTTTACTTCTTCTTTTCCAATTTGGATGCCTTTTATTTCTTCTTGTTGTCTAATTGCAATGGCTAATAATTCCAGTACTGTGTTGAACAGGAGAGGTAAGACTGGGCATTCCTGTCTTTTTCATGTTCTTAGGGGAAATGGTTTTAGTTTTTGCCCATTGAGTATGATGTTAGCTGTGGTTTATCATATATGGCTTTTATGATGTTGAGGTATGATCCTTCTATTCCCACTTTGCTGAGAGTTTTTATCAAGAAAAGGTGTTGGATTTTGTCAAATGCTTTCTCTGCATCAATTGATATGACTATGTGATTTTTATATCTCAATTTGTTTATGTGATGTATCACGTTTATTGATTTATGGATATTGTACCATCCCTGCATTCCTGGGATGAATCCTGCTTGGTCATCGTGTATGATCTTTCTGATGTACTGCTGGATCTGATTTGCTAGAATTTTGTTGAGGAATTTGGCATCTATGTTCATGAGAGATATTGTCCTATAATTCTCTTTCATTGTGTTGTCTTTATCTGGTTTTGGTATTAGGGTGATGCTGGCTTCATAGAAGGTGTTTGAAAGTGTTCCTTCTTCTTGAATGTTTTTGGATAGTCTGAGGAGGATAGGTTTTAATTCTTCCATAGGAAAGTTTGGTAAAACTCTCCTATGTAGCCATCTGGTCCCGGGCTTTTATTTGCTAGAAGCTTTTTGATGACTGCTTCAATTTCTTCCATAGTTATTGGACTATTGAGTTGTTTAGATTCTTCCTGATTGAGTTTTGGAAGGTTCTATTTTTCTAGGAATATGTCCATTTTTTGCAGGTTGTCCAATTTGTTGGAATAGAGTTGTTCATAGTATTTTTTAACAATCCTTTGTATTTCAGCGGGTTCTGTTGTTATTTCTCCTCTTTCATTTCTGATTTTATTTATTTGGGTCTTCTCTCTTTGCTTCTTGGTGAGCCTGGCTAGAGGTCCATCTATCTTGTTTATCCTTTCAAAGAACCAGCTCTTGGTTTTGTTGATCTTTTGAATTGTTTCTTTGGTCTCCATGTTATTTATCCCCACTCTGATCTTCACTATTTCCTTCCTTCTGCATACACTGGGATTCTCTTGCTGCTCTCTTTCTAGCTCTTTGAGTTGTAGTGTTAGGTAATTTATTACCATTGTTTCCTGTTTTTTGCAATAGGCTTGTAGGGCTATGAACTTCCCTCTCAAGAGTGCTTTCACTGTGTCCCATAAATTTTTTATTTTTGTGTTGTCATTGTCATTTGTTGCCATGATGTTTTTTATTTCTTCCTTGATCTCTCTGGTTACCCAGTCGTTGTTTAATAGCATGCTGTTTAGTCTCCATGTGTTTGATTTCTTTCTATTGTTTTTATTGTAGTTGATTTCCAGTTTTATGCCAGTGTGGTCTGAGAAAATGCTTGATACGATTTCTATCTTCTTGAATTTGAAGAGACTTTTCTTATGACCCAACATATGATCTATCTTTGAAAATGACCCATGTGCACTGGAGAATGTATATTCTGAGGCTTTGAGGTGAAATGTTCTGAAGATGTCAATTAATTTTATCTGGTCTAGTGAGTCATTTAGGATTGATGTTTCTTTTCTGATTTTTTGTTTAAAGGTTTTGTCCAGTGGTGACAGTGGGGTATTAAAGTCTCCTTCTATAATTGTATTGCTGTCAATCTCTCCCTTAATATTCTACAGGAGTTTTTTTTATGTATTTATGTGCTCCTATATTGGGTGCATATATGTTTACCAGAGTTATTTCTTCTTGTTGGATTGTTCCCTTTAGTATTATCTCTTCTTATGGCCTTCTTTTTGAGATCTAATTTGTCAGATACAAGTATTGCAACTCTGGGTCTGTTCTTGTTCATCAAATTATGTTGATCATTATATCCCACATATGAGTCTGATAATGTGATATTTATCTTTCTCCGACTGGCTGAGGCATTTCTTAAGGTCATATCCAGCATTATTTTTAAATATGAAACACATTTGAAATGCCCCTTGGAGATTGTCTCTTTAATCCAAAGTAAACAATAAATAAAGATTTACATTTGTATTTTTAGGAGGCATTAACTTTCAGGGAATTAAAAGAGGTTGGATATGAAGAGGCATTTTATGTGAAATTAAATGTATTCTACCATTAGATGGTAGACATTTAACCTAATTTTTTTTTTTTTAGTGTAACTTTCTCCTCCACCTTAACATAGTCTAGCATACAAACTCTATAACACAGGTAGATATCTTGGTCCCACAGAAACATAAACTAAATATAGATTTGCTCCCAAAATATATGCTGTTTTTTTGCCTCAAGTTATATTCACCCATCAGGCTTTGGGGTTACTGAAAAACTGCATAAGTCACCTAAAATCAATACTCCTGGCCTTGCCTCATCTAATACAAACTGATGTCAGGTTTAGAGTTTAGAGAGTAATGGCTCCACTAATTAAATGTCTCACAGAAACATGACTTTCCTTCTCAAAGAGCAGATGCCTTACTCTGGATGAGGGGGCATGATAAATGTCAACCTTACAATAAGAGACATTTCTTAAAGTTCCAACCTGCACATTTCCAGAGCATGAATTCTGGCAAACGTGTAGATATTATCCCCAATGTTATGAACTTCTGGAATGAAGGTATGAGTAGCCTCGTAGCTGCCTCCTCAGTACTCGTCAAAGCCAGCTTCTCTCTCCTGGTCCTCGTTCTCCACACCCCAAAGCATCTCCTTAGCTGCCAATAAGAGGTTTTTGGGGAGATCTTTGCATTTGAAACTTGCCCACATACAGCAATTATAATTGGTACAATGCCAGATATGCCATGACTCAGTGCTACACATGGCAGCATTTAATTTAGAGTGGGAAAAAATAAATTAGAATGGATGCTGACTGGCAAGACAAACAGTCTTGGACTTTGGTGTCTCCTTTCAACTGCAGAACCTATAAAAGGGGAGTTATGTTGTCAAAGGTGGAAGCCCGCTGAACAGTAACAATATACAAAGAATTTGAGAGCTTTTTCTAATGGGAAAAACAAGTCAGAAAGAAAGAAAATGACTTAGAAGAAGACAGTTAGATTATGGTTCTTTGGGGCAAGGGATAGCCTCCTGTCTGAAAAGATATAAGTATTGTCAATGTAATAAACATTTCAAACCTATTGAGAACTTTTGTGGGTTTATTTGAGCCAAACTGTAGACAATTGCCAGGAACTAAAATCTCAACAGATTGAGATTTTCTCTATTAGCTAATGCCAACAGAGAATTGGCAATTTTTGCACCTATATTTATATATTACAAATCAAAAGAGAAGATGCAAGTGGGTTACATGAAATCCACTGAAGGTGGAAGCAAGCAAAATGGGGAACACTGGAACTGGATGAAAAGTAAAGTGATAGACACATTTTTTTTTACATAGGTGGGTACAAAATAGTTACCAGTCAACAATTAACATAACAATCACAAGGAGAGGTTTTATGGTAAAAATCACAAGGAGAGGATTTATGGTCTCAGGTGCATTGGTTGTGTCCTGAGGGGCCTGGAAAAAAGGGGGTTACCCTGACATTCCCAAAGCATGTTATCATAGAAACAAAATACAATAGGCTCAGTGCAGGTAAAAAGTGACTTTTGTCAGGGAAGAATTTAGCCGAGGACATGACTACCTGACATAAATTGCTTGTAGTTAAAAATCTTTAATGTCAGACCATCCTTTGTGGTTATGTTAAGTCTCTGAGTTTGCAAGGCAACCACAAAGGCCTTCCCTCAGCTTGTCAGGTTAACATGTGGCTCCTTTTCATCCACAGTAGCTATGAGAAGAAATTTGTGTTTGAAAAAAACACAAGCAAACCTAGTGGTCATGGCTCAGTGGTTGAACAACAACCTATGAACCAGAAGGTCACAGTTCAATTCCTGGTCAGGGAACTTGCCCAGGTTGAAGGCTCAGTAGCCACTGTGGGACATGCAGAAGGCAGCCAATCAATGATTCACTTTCATCATTGATTTTTCTCTCTCTCCCTCTCTTTTCCTTTCTGAAAGCAATGAAAATAAAACAAAACTATAATTATAAAAGGGTAATATGCTAATTAGACCAGGCATCATTCCAGATGTCCTTCTGTTCGAAGCTGGAACTGGAGCAAAATCCAGGTCCCGGGTGCCTGGGGGTTGCCAGAGGGAAGCCTGGGTCCCAGGTGCTGGAAGGTAGCCAGTTCCAGAAGCCAGATGAAGGAAGGCCTACTCTTGCACGAATTTTTGTGAATTGGACCTCTAATCTTAATAAGAGTAATATGCAAATTGATTGTACCTCTGCAAGCCACGTCCACCAGCCAATCAGGAGTGAGAATGCAAATTAACCCAACCAAGATGGCTGCAGCCACATAACGAGCAAAAGGCTTGGGTTTCGCCAGCAATGGAGGAAGCCAAGCTTCCTGCACACCCTGGCCAGCCATGAACTCCACTCAAGGTTACAAAGTTTCAATTAAAGAAGATAAATAAATCCCAGATACTAGGGCCTCTGCTTGGATCACTGGGGATGTGGTCAACCTACATATCATCACTGGCCCCTCACCCAGGCCACCCCATACGCCAAGGGAACCCCCACCCTGATCTGGGACACCCTTCAGGGCAAACCAACTGGTCTCCACCCATGCACCAGGCCACTATCCTATCTAATAAAAGAGTAATATGAAAATTGGCCATCATTCCAATACACAATATAGCTGCTCCCATGTGGACACAAGATGGCCACCACAAGGTAGCGAGTAGGGGAAGGACCAGGCCTACAAAGGAGGGCAGTTGTAAGTTATCAGGCCTGCAAGGGAGGGCAGTTGGGGGTGATCAAGTCTGCAAGGGAGAGCAGTTAGGGTTGACCAGGCCAGTAGAGGAGTGAAGTTGGGGGTCAACCAAGCCTTCAGGGAAGGGCAGTTGGGGAAGACCCAGGCTTGCAGGGGAGAGAAGTTGGGGGGACCAGGCCTGCAGGGGAGGGCAGTTAGGGGCAAACAAGCTGGCAGGGGAGCAATTAGGCATCAATCAATCTAGCAAGGGAGTGGTTAGGTGGTGATCAGGCTAGCAGGCAGAAGTGATTAAGGGCAATCAGGAAGGCAGGCAGGTGAGCAGTTGGGAGCCAGAAGTCCTGGATTGTGAGAGGGATGTCTCACTGTCGATTTAAACATCCCTCGAGGTGTCCCAGATTGAAGAGGGTGCAGACTGGGCTGAGGAACACTACCTCCATGCATGAATTTCATGCACCAGGCCTCTAGTAGATATATAAAAAACAAGCAAATAGCCTAAACTGCATCTATAGTATGACCAAATGTACAATTTTCTAAGTGTGCATATAATTTCCTAGTGTTTTCTATACAGATTCCTTAACTTATAAATTCTCTATAAAACATCACTTTAGCCCTAGCTGGTTTGACTCAGTGAGTGGATAGAGCATCAGTCTGCAAACTGAAAGGTCTCAGGTTCAATTCCAATCAAGGGCACATGCTGGAATTGTGGCCTCAGTCCCCAGTTGGGGACTTTCAGGATGCAGCCAATCCATGATTCTTTCTCATCATGGATGTTTATATCTCTCCCTCCCTTTTCTTTCCTCTCTGAAATCAATAAAAATATACTTAATTTTAAAAAAGCCACTTTAATTAGGTTAATGTAGAAATGCCTAAACATGCTATGGAAAACACTTTGTAAAGTCTGTACACACATTTATCTTTTTGGACTGGCCTCCCCAATTTTGAATACTGTTCTGTTTAGAAATGTTACAGATGCAAACATACGTTGATTCTGGTGCTTAGTCTATTCTAATCTTTTTTTCTTGAAATGATTATTGGAGTAGTAGATGTGTAATCGAGCAGACACATTTAAAATGAACCCAGTAGAAATGAGTCTTTTTTGCACTTTTTCAAATCAAAAGTGCAGTTCTCAACTACATAAAAATGTAAACGATTACTTTAAATTACAACCCCTTTTATTGTTACATAGTTCAAGTGCTGTTCTCCACATAAAAGAAAGTTCATAATCATTATAATTACTTGTCATCATCAGTTACTTTATAGTCATTAGTTGCTATATGCATTACAAATATGTTGGTGAGTAGAATAGTAACCATTCACATCATAGTAAGTAGTAGGTTTCTCCTATTAACTGAGATTTAAAAAAGGAACTTCTCACATTTGCCCTTAAGATCTTTCTTTTTATTGCTTTCTTAAAATGGCTTGTAAATTCTATTATTAGAGGATAATGGTAATATAAGGGAGGAAAGACAGTTTAAATTATGTATTTTTGAATCAGTAAAACCTAGGTAGTTGTACCTAATGACAGGTTGTAATATGGCCTTCACATAGAATATTCCCATTGAGTATATTGTTTTTCATCACTTTACCAAAACAAAAAGAGAAAAAAGATCAGGCTGGCATGACTTGAGCTGAGTTTTAAAATTCCTTATATAGAAACTCTGAGCTTCTCAGGATAACAGTATTTAGTGGAAAACAAATGCAGATTTCCACTAAAAAGCAATTGGAAATTTGAATTAATATTCTAGGATGTTCACATCAGAAGAAGATGACATTTATGGGGCACTAAATATGTACCAGGTGCTAGGTGAGGTAGTTATATTAGTTATAATATTAAATCATCTATTTGTAGCTTAGAGAAGTGAGATCAGTGCTCTGAAGGACAGAGTTGTGATCTGAACGCAAGCATTCTGACTTTGAAACTGTATTCTGTTGCCACCTCAAGTTATAAAAATATGATGGCAGGATTGATTTAAACATTTTCCATGCTAGACACTCACCAATCTTTTAAAACAAACATGTAACTTGTAACTATGCATCATAGCTTATTAGATTTTCTTTTTTTTGAGACAAAGATAGAGATAGAGAAACAAAGATTTATTGTTCCACACTTATTTATGAAAGCATTGTTTACTTCGTGTACATGCCCCATCCAGAAACCAAACCACAACCTGGGCATTCTAACTAACTGAGCTCCCTAGCCAGGGTTCTATTTGTTGAAAGCAGTGATTCTATCAGGCATATGTATATCCCATAATGTCATATAATGACTTCCAGGTATTCAATGAATGCAGATGAAACATATAAAGCATGTATATAGTCATTCCATGCCACAAGAGAAGACCATCCCTCCAGGCCATGGGTGAGGGATACTGGCAAGGGTCACTGAGGAGGGCGTGCGAGTACAGCTGCTGCTCACCATCCAGTCAAAGGAGTGGTTTAGTCATAGACTGATATTCAAATTGTTAATAACAAGGAAGCCTCTAGTTCTCCCAAAATCTGTTACCCTACACAAATCATCTGTCCCTAAACGTGGGCCTTCTTTCCACTATCCTCCATTTCTTTTTTTTCTAGAAGATTGCTTTGAGGTTCTATCAGAGCAGAAATTACATCAAAGGAGAAGATTCAGAAAGCACATTGTTGGAGAGGGAATTACATAGAAATGACCTCCTTCAATCACTCTATAGAAAGAACAAAAGTTACACAAGGGATTCATAGGTTGGGCTGTCATTGGGGGTGAGATGTGATCCAATGGCATCAAAAGGCATGAGTAAATAAAAAATTCATAAATTATGAAAACAAGTGATTTGGTGATGATGCCATACACTGAAGTTCAAAACAACCAGCAATGAGTTGATGCAAAACTTTGAAAATTAAAATGTAGTTTTCTCTAAGAAATGACTTTGTACCACTCCTTTTGAGAGCTCCCGTTAGACAAACTACTTACTGGCTTCCAACATTCTCTAAATCACTATTCTTTCTTTTCTCCCCAGCTGGAAGAATATGCTCTGTACCCCATACAGCTAATGCCCTCACCCACAACTCACATTTCAAAACATTCCTAAGTCAGAGCTGCTTCTTACATGTGTGTCTTTCCTCTCTAGTTCCTAACTACGGAGTGTTACTTATTTTCTTTGGAGTCATATGTAAGAGAGCAGTGGGGGAGAATCATAGAATGCATCTAATTTGGATATCAACTTGGTTTTGTAATTTTCTTAAAATAGTTTACACTGTTAATTTCTCTCAAAGAAAGGATACCTATCGGTGTAAGTAGAACATGCTGTTTAAGAAACAGAAAAGAGAAAAAGAGAGATGCCAAGAAAAGATGTTATTTTAACATCAAGCAACACAAAAAAGGCATGGGGTTATTTCCAACCTAAAATCAGAAGCTACATTTGAAGCAAAACTCTAAGAGGCCATATGCTTAACTCAATCTTTTTTCTTAATTGAGGTAAAATACACATAACATAAAGTGAGCAATCAATTGTCAGTTAGTACAATTACAGTATTGTGCAACCTCCATTACTCTCAAGTTCCAAAACATTCTCATAATCAAAATAGAAAACTGCATCCATTAAACAATCTTTCTCACACTTTTCTCTCCCAGTTCCTGGCAAAAATCAATCTGCATTCTGCCTCTACAGATTTATCTATTCTGGATATTTCCTATAAAAACAATCCTATCTAATAAAAGAGTAATACGCAAATTGACTGTACCTTCTCTACACCCACAAACCATGCCCACAAGCCATGCCCACCAGCCAATCAGGAGTGAGAATGCAAATTAACCAAGTTGGCTATGGCCATACAGATAGCAGGAGGGAGGCTTGGGGTGCCCCTGTCAATGGAGGAAGCCAAGCTTTCCACAGAGCTTGGGTGGCCCAGGCTTCCACTTAAGGTTGCAAAGTTTCAATTATAGAAGATAAATAGATTCCAACAGATATAGCTGCCACCACAAAGAGAGCAGAAGGCTTAGCTCTGCTTCAGGCTACAAAGTTTCAATTGTAAATAAATCCCAGATACCAAAGCCTCCACTTGGGTCACTAGGGGATGTGGCTGGCCTGAAAACCACCACAGGCCCTTTGCCCAGGCCACACCACGCCCCAAAGGAACCCCCACCCTGATCTAGGACACCCTTCAGGGCAAACCAGCTGGCCCCCAGCAATGTACCAGGCTTCTATCCTATCTAATAAAAGATAATATGCAGATTGACCATCACTCTAACACACAAGATGACTGCACCCATGTGGTCAAAGATCCTGCCCCCATGTGGAAACAAGATGGCCACCAGAAGATTGTCAGCAGGGGCAGGCAGTTGACAGGGACCAGGCCAGCAGAGGAGGGAAGTTGGGGTAGCCAGGCCTACAGGGAAGGGCAGTTAGAGGGAACCAGGCCTCCAGGGGAGGGCAGTTAGGGGTAACCAGGCCCTCAGGGGAGGGTAGATAGGGGCAAACAGGCTGGCAGGGGAGCAGTTAGGCATCAATCAGGCTGGTAGGGGAGTGATTAGGAAGTGATTAGGCTGGTAGGCAGAACCGGTTAGGGGCAATCAGGAAGGCAAGCAGGTGAGCAGTTGGGAGCCAGCAGTCCCGGATTCTGAGAGGGGTGTCCGACTGCCCATTTAGGCCTAATCCCAGATTGGAGAGGGTGCAGGCTGGGCTGAAGGACACCCCTCCATGCACGGATTTCGTACACTTGGCCTCTAGTAATAAAATAAGTGATCTTTAGAGTCTGATTTTTTTCATTTTAAGATAATTTTGGGGAGGTTTATCTTTGTTGTAGTATAAACTACTACTTCATCTCATTTTATGCCTCCATAATATTTTATTGTATTATATACCACCATTTGAAATTTAATGTTGTCTAACTCAAGAAACAACTGGAGATGGATATGTATCCATTGATACTCTTAATAAAAAGAGATTATTAAATCTAGTTTCTTAAATACAACTTATCAAGGTGACTTACTCAAAATCCACACAAATGTTCTCAACCATTTTATTATTATTTCAGAGACTTTTTAATGGACAATAAACATGACTTTTCCTACCATATGGTCAGCATATAATACAGTTAGTTTTCTGTATCTGTAGGTTCCACATCCATGAATTCAACCAATGAATGGTCAAAAATACTTCCAAAAATAAAGAAAAAAATTCAGAAAGAAAATAAAAATATTTGGAAAAACATTATGTTGTGGCTGACATTTACTATGTAATTGGAACCATGATGATTATGTTTATGCTGAACATGGTCAGACTTTGTAATTCTTATCATTTTTTCCTAAACAACACAGTGAAACTACTACTTACACAGCATTTTCACGGCATTGGATATTACAAGAACCTAGAGATGATTTAAAGTATATGGGAAGATGTACAGTAGGTTATATACAAATACTACTTTTTTTCTTTACTTGAGCATCCTGGATCTTGTACCCTCGAGGGTTCTGGAACCATCCCCCATGGCTACTGAGGGACAACTCTACTCAGTTACCATTGATTCTGCTAATTTTTACTAAGTGGTAATCACTAGGATTGTGTTTAAGAGAAGTTTCTTACATATTTAAAATGGTTTCATTTCCTCCTGCATTCTGACTTCCTTTGTTTTTTATAATAAAGAATAGGCTGGCATTGAGATACCAAAGAATAAAAATATCAGCAATAGCCCTGGCTGGTGTGGCTCAGTTGGTTGATGTGTTATCCCATCCACTTATCAACATAAGAAACATTCAAACATGTGAAGAATTTTTGTGAGTTTATTTGAGGCAAAATGTCGACAAATGCCAGGAAGCAGAATCTCAACGGATTGAGTTAATGCTCTGGAGAATAGCAGTTTTACACCTTGTTTTATACATTACAATAAAAAAAGGAGACATAAGTGTAAGTGGGTTACAAGAAGTCCATTGGTGATAGATTAGGGAAGTGGCAGAAAACAAAGTGGGGGAGGAACCTCTGGGATTGGATAAAAAGTCAAATGATAGACACATACTTCTTTTACTTAGGTGGGTGCAGGATAGTTAACAGTCAACAATTAATTCAATAGCAAGGAACAGTGCCTATGCTTTGAGGGGTCCATAAAAAGGGAAGTTACTTTCAATATTCCAACAATATGTTATCCTAGATGCAAAAATATGATAAACAGGATTAGTTAGGGTGAAGATTGACCTCTGTCAGTGAAGATACTGGCTTTTGAAAGGACTTCCCACTATAAAATGATTTTTTGGTTTAAAAAGTTGTAATTCTAGAACATCCTTTGTGATTATTTTAGGCCTCTGAGTTTACAAAGGCCACCATACTGGCCTTCCGTGAGCTAGTCAGGTTAGCACTTGTCCCCTTTTGATCCACACACCAAAAAGGTTGTGGGTTCTCTTACCAGAGAGGGCTACATACCCAGGTTAAAGGTTCAATCCACATCGAAGAGTGTGCAGGAGTTGATATTTCTCTTTTCTCACGTCACTGTTTGTCTCTCTCTCTTTCTTTTCCTCTCTCTAAAATCCAGTTTTAAAAATCAGCAATAACTATAATGTTTTTAGGGTTCATACTTTTAACCACTTCAAAATTGAATTATTATTTTTATTTTTTCTTGTGGCTTTACATTTATAGTTTGGAATATGATAAGGAGAGGAATATTGATCCTTCTTTTTATTTCTTTTTTACCTTTTACCTTTATGTATCAGCAGTTCATTTTAGTTTGAATTTATATTCTGATGCTGGTAATAACTACTTGCAGAAATTACTCTTTGCAGAAAAACAACTTGTCTCTCTGTTGCAGACTCAAGTTGAATTAGGGCTAAATACTGTGGTGTGATGACCTGATTTCAAAGTCCAACTTTACTCATTACTTTCACTGATTCTCCTCCAGGTAGAGCTCCTCCCTCCTCATTAGAATAAATTAGGTTAAGAGCTTTTCCAAAAGAATGTTAACACATTTTTTATGTTTAAAAAAATGTCTTGAAAGGGAATCCAAGATGGCGGCATAGGTAAACACCTACACTGCTGCCTCACACAACAATTTCAAAACTACAACTAAAAGACAGAACGGACATCATCCAGAACCAATGAAAAGCTGGCTGAGTGGAAGTTCTACAACTAGAGGGAAAGAGAGGGGCTCACAGAAACCCAGAGGAGCTGCAAAAAGCTGAGGTACAGAGACACGTGCATGGAGAGAGCAGGTGCTGGAGTACCTGGCTGTCTTTCTCTGGCGGGAGGGAAACGGAGACTCTCAAAGGCATTGAACCCCTTATCCTAAGACACTAAACCCCAGATCCAGCCGAAACTCATACGGGGGAGTTTGGACTGTGAAAAGGGAGAAGTGCACGGAAATTTAGGGGAGCCGCAAAAGATCAGAGGGCTGGTGGCGGCGTGCACTGCACTGCGCCCAGGACAGATTGCTGATTGTGCCGCTGGCTTTCGCGAGTGGGCGGGAGACAGACCCTCCCAACTGTGCCACTTCTAACTTCACTAAGGCCCTGTTTTGGGCAAAACCCTGGGGACCTAGTCTCCTGTGGTCCTGGTGCACAGGGGAGCCGGAAAGGCAGCAGTTAGAGGCACTGCGGGTGTGCGCACAAGGACCGCTCCAGCCATTACCCAGTCACGTGAGACTCAGGGGCCGTGGAGGGCGGGGCCGACTGGAAGGCAAGGCGGTCCCTTAAGCCCTGAGACTCCACCCCTCCCAAGCTCAACAGACGCTTCTGCGGCTTTGCCTCTGGTATCATAAAGCTGAATTCAACACAGAAGTTTTCCCCCGGCATAGTGAAAATGCCGAGACAAGGGAAGGGATTACAAACAAAAGAAATGCAGGAAAAAAAATGACTGGATATAGAATTCAAAACCACGCTTATAAGGTTTTTCAAGAATATGCTAGAAAAGATGGATAAATTTAGTGAGACCCAAGAGGAGATGGAAAAGATCCAACTAAAGATAAAAAAAGACCAACTTGAAATTAAACATACACTGACTAAAATAAAAACTATTATACAGAGTCCTAACAGCAGACTAGAGAAAGGCAAGGATCAAGTCAAAAATTTGAAATATAAAGAAGCAGAAAACATTCAACTGGAAAAGCAAGAAGAGAAAAGAATCCAAAAATGTGAAGATAACGTAAGGAGCCTCTGGGACAGCTTCAAGCGTACCAACATCAGAATTGTGGGGGTGCCAGAAGAAGAGAGAGAGCAAGATACTGAAAACCTATTTAAAGAAATAATGACTGAAAACTTCCCACATCTGGTAAAAGAACTAGACTTACAAGTCCAGGAAGCACACAGAACCCTAAATAAAAGGAATCCAAAGAGGACCACACGGAGACACATCATAATTAAAATACCAAGAGGAAAAGACAAAGAGAGAATATTAAAAGCAGCAAGAGAAAAACAGTTCATTACCTACAAGGGAATACCCATACAATTGTCAGCTGATTTCTCAACAGAAATGATGCAGGCCAGAAGGGAGTGGCAAGAAATATTCAACGTGATGAACAGCAAGAACCTACAACCAAGAATAATCTATCCAGCAAAGCTATCATTCAGAATTGAAGGGCAGAAAAAGACCTTCACAGAGAAAAAAATACTAAAGGAGTTCATCAACTCCAAACCAGTATTATATGAAATGCTGAAAGGTACTCTTTTAGAAGAGGAAGAAAAAGGTAAAAGACAAAAAATTATGAACAATAAATACATATCTATCAACAAGTGAATCTAAAAAATTAAGTGAATTAAAAATTTGATCAACAGAATAAACTGGTGAATATAACAGAATCAGGAGCACAGAAAGGGAGTAGACTGATAATTCTCAGGAGGACAAAAATCATAAAGCATCAAACAGAGTGTGAAATTGCAGCAGAAAGATTAAAGTTAGGTGAGGTAGATAAGTGATCAATCAAAGGACTTGTATGCATGCCTATAAGCATAACCAATGATCACAGACACTGGGGGGTCGGGGTATGCCTGCGAGGGAGGGGAGGCAATGGGGAGATATGTATAAAAAACTAATAAAAATTAATAAAAATTAAAAAAAAAGTCTTCACATTTTTATAAAGATAGTAAAATATTGGTGTCAACTATGAGAAAACTTTTTATAGCACTTGTTGCAATTGTGAATAAATATTGCTAACCTTAAAGAGAGTTGGACTCTGTGCCCTTCCTCAAACACATTTGGAAATGAAAGTATAGTTTTTAAAGAAACATCTAATCATAACATTATTCAGCAAAAATGAAATTGCAGTAGTCTCCATGTCTTCTAAAAGTCTAAAGACTGATGAATATCAAAATATATCTTGTCATAAATGAGAGTGAAAATATACATTTATATTTTTTTGTAAAAGAGAAAATTATTACTATTTAATTTTTGAATCCTGAATTAGTATTTGTCTCCATCCTATCACTGAAGTGGAAGTGGAAGATGTTGATAACAAAGAACACTATGCTATTGCTGGCTGCTGTATAACAGCAGAAAGGGTTACAAGAGTAGTGAAATAAAAGAAGCTAAGCAGGGAAGAGTAAATTTCTGAATTTTTCTAGCAGTAAACATCACAATGTTCAAAACTAAACAAATGATCTCCATCCTCTTCATTTGCCCAGAATTAATGGCATGTGTATCTACCCACACACACGCATACACCACACACACAGATTCTGACCTGGTGTTGTTACTAGGTGGTGATGATACTGAAGTCATCCAACTAGGCCATTTAGTATCTCACTGTCCCTGAACAGCAGCTAAAAATTCCCTATAACTTTCTCCATTGATTAATGGAGATCATTATCTCCCAATTTATAGTTTTAATAAATCAGTATTTATTCAGTATCAGGAGGCCTGGCATGAGGTGATGATGCTTTAGAAGCACTTATTAAACAAAGAACAATTCCTGCCCTCTGTAATTTTGCATTTTAGAAGAATACATCATAGACGATGATTTGATTAAATTTTTTAATTGAAATTTGGCACTAAGCGCAGGTACTTGTAATTTGTAAAAGAATCACACTTATATCCTATCATTAAATATACCCCACTTACTCTTAGGGCTTCTCCATAGCAGGCTATGAAATAAAACAGGACTTAACTTCTCAATTTCTAATAAGAATTAACAAATATAAACGATTTAGAATATAGAAAACACTCATTATGGAACCAGAAGATATATTCTCTATTGTGTTTATACATAAAAAAATAGCATAGGGTTTTTTTATTTGTATTTTATCAACTAGTTCAATTAAAATTTCAGGAAAACTGAAGTTAAGAATTCAGGTAAATACTGTGTCACTGAATAAACAAATGATGAACAAAGAAAGTTGATGTAGCAATCAAACATAAATGCACATAAAGGGCCCACTAAGAATGCAAGTATCTTATATTCTCCTTCATCAATTGAGAAATTCATTATATTTAAAGCTGTTTATGTACCTTCTACCTCAGCAAATCTGATGCCACTGTATGACCAGAGGGTATCTGGGACCTGACCCAGCAGTAACTCTGGGAGGTGGAGGGAAGATGGTGGAGATTTCTTCTCATGCCCATTGATTGTCTAAAGAGTAGAAACTATATTTTCTTTTAGGATAAAGGAGGGAATGTTTTCATCTCCTTAAGTAGTTTTAAAAATAAATTTAAATTATTTCAAAGCAGCATTTTTTTCTTGTAGTAAATATTTGGAATCCACTGGTGAGTACCTAGCCAGAATAGTGTGCTTTTCCTATTGGAGTACAATTAAGCAGTATTCATAATAGTTACAAGAGCCCCATCATCGTAGCTGGCTTTGCTTCTGACTAGTTAAGCCTTGGATACAGCATGATCCTGTTGGGAAGGAAGAGAATACCCCCTACAGCTTTTATAGGACCTAAAGAGACACTTCTCCAAAGTGGACATACAGTTGGCCAAGAGAAACGTTAAAAAATAAATAAATAATTAAAAGCTCAAAGAGAGATGCAAGTTAAAACAAGAATGAGGAATCACCTCATCACTATCAGAATGGCTACCATCAACAAATGAAAAAATGACAAATGCTGGCAAGAATGTGGAGAAAAGAGAACCCTAGTGCAGTGCTGGTGGAAATGCAGATTGGTGCAGCCATTAAGGAAAGCAGTAAGGAATTTCCTCAAAAAGTTGAATATGGAACTTCCATTTGACCCAGTAATCCCACTTCTAAGAATATATCCCCAGAAATCAGAAATACTAAGCAGAAAAAAAAGTATAAACCCCTATGTTCATATCAGCACAATTTACAGTAGCTAAGATCTGAAAATAGCCCAAGTGCCCATCAGTAGATAAGTGGATAAAATAGCAGTGGTTTCCCTAGCCCAGTGGTCAGCAAACCACAGCTCACGAGCCACATAAGGCTCTTTGGCCCCTTGAGTGTGGCTCTTCCACAAAATACCACATGCTGGGTGAGTCTATTTTGAAGAAGTGGCATTAGAAAAAGTTTAAGTTTAAAAATTTGGCTCTCAAATGAAATTGTAATTGTTGTACTGTTGATATTTTGTTCTGTTGACTAATGAGTTTGCCGACCACTGCCCTAGCTGGTTTGGCTCAATGGATAAAGTGTTGGCCTGTGGACCAACACTCAATGGATAAAGTGTTGGGTTCCAGGTTCAGTTCTGGTCAAGGACATACAACTTGATTGCAGGTTCCTCCCTGGCCCAGGCTGTGATCAGGGAACATGCAGAAGGCAACCAATCAATATGTTTTACTCACATTGATAATTCTGTCTTTCCTTCTCTCACTCTCTCAAAAAATATCCTTGGGTGAGGATTAAAAAAAAAGGAGTGGTACAGTTACACCATGGAATACTATGCAATAGTGAAAAAAGAAGGCTCTGTTACCCTTTGAGGGACCTGGAGAGTATTATACTAAGGATATAAACCAAGTAGAGAAAGACAAGTATCACATTATTTCACTCATAGGTGGAATTTAAGGACAAAATAAACTGATTAACAAAATATATCCTGAAATAGAAAAGCATGGAATAGACTGTCGAATCTCAGAGGGAAGGTGGTGGTGGGTGGGTAGTGGGTAGAGTTCAAAGAACTTGTATGCATATATGCATAACCCATGGGCACAGACAATAGTGTGGGAGGCCTAGGGCCTGGGGTGGAGGAAAACTAGAAGGGGTCAATGGGGGGAAAGAGGGAAGATATGTCAGACTTTCAATAATAAAGATTTAAAAAAAAGCAATTGATATACAATTGTGATATTTCAGGGGTAACCTACAGTATCTTGGATCCCAAAAATACTCTAGACTATAAAACACCTTTTGATGTTCTCCAAAGTCTTATAATCCCTAGATCTTACACCTTGATTTCCACCCTAAGCATCTCTAAGCAGTCCGTTTCCAGCCCTCCACAGACTTGCTGGATGCTTCAACATATTTCTGTCTTATTCTATTTCCACACATTGTGAAGAAATCTGTAATCCTTGTACCCCCAAATTTATCAGCAAGAATTACCACTACAACTAGTATTTTTTTTGAGTACCTGGTATATGTAATATACTGTTCTAGAAATTTAAGCTGCAGCAAAAGAATGAATTCTATAATCTCATGTCATTGGAGTGGGCAAGTAATAATCAATTATATGAGCACCTGTATGTGTCATATGATAAATATTTTTTTGTGTAAGTAGGAAAAAAGAGGGTAAAGTGAGAGAGAGGTACAGTCTGCCTAAGGAAGGTGTTACTTTAAATAGGCTGATGTAAAGTAGGGGTTCTTAGAACAAAGGCTGTTGGATATGAGGAGAGAGACAGTCCAATGTCTAGGGGTAGGGGGCACAGGAAGGAAAGCATAAAGATATGGGACAAAGAGCATAGATGCATTAGGCCTGGTGATCTCCTGCCAGGTAGTGGTGAGGGTGGAGGGATGCAATTCTTTCCAGTAATAATCAGAAC
Organism: Lasiurus cinereus; assembly: GCA_011751065.1. Lineage (NCBI taxonomy): Eukaryota > Metazoa > Chordata > Mammalia > Chiroptera > Vespertilionidae > Lasiurus > Lasiurus cinereus. Next base: position 44,830,684 of record JAAGEH010000393.1, read on the forward strand.
TGGTTATTCTCAAGAAATTCTAAACGACAAGAACTCACAACCTGTGGGCATGGCTCTCCAATGGTTTAACCTCCCAGAGCCTTCCTAATGTGCACTTTCTTTATTGACCTCAGTCCATATATCTCTTCTTTATTTCTCCATTTCCTACCTAGTCATAAACTAGCCAGGAAATGTTCACCATCCCTATGGTTTATAGCACTTTTGATTCTCCAGCCCTACTCTCCTCTCATGCAGCAGCACACTGAACCCCAGGATCAAGTCTGCAATCAGCCTCGATTGAAGCAACAGCCTCTAGGCCCTGCAGCCTTGGAGCTCCTGGAAGTCCTTCACACAGCCTCCTGTGCTCAATCTAAGTAGAGGCTGGACCATAACTTCTTGTTGAAATCCTCTGATGATCCCCCATTAGGCAGGACAGAGGAAAGTCTTTTCACAGTGATATTCAAAGTTCAACATCATCTCATTTCAGCCAATATCTCAGTGGGTCTCTGTGCCTCCCTGCCTCTTTCTTCATGTGGTAGTTACAACAATCATTTTAGAGCCTTCCCCCCACCCACCCTCTTATTTTTTTCTGGCTCTCTGTGCACTATTTTTATTTTCCTCCTCCATCCCCTCCTGGAAATTTTTCTACACTTCTCCCAGACTACATTGAGGGTCATGATACCAAGCTGTTAGAACTCCATTTGGCATTTGGCATTAAACCCTACCCATTTATATTATTCTAAGCATATGTCTGCTTCCATCCCACAACTAAAGAAACAAACAAAAGCAAACAAGCAACAATAAAACAAAATTTCTAGTACTATTTAAATCAAATGAATAAATAAATGAATGATGAATTTTGGCACTGGAAAAGTGTAAGGATGAGAGAAGGGATAAAATGGGAAGGGAATGTTTGAGTTAGATGATGATATCATAAATGAAGCTGATATAACATTCTAAAAACAGGTATTTATAAAAATAATCTGGATGAAGCATACAAAATAGTGTTAGTGATCATCGTGATTTATAATGAGCAGAGTTTCTTAAAAGATGATAAAGAATGGTTTGCAAATGACAACATTCATAAAATTAATTCTTTTTACTTAAAATGTATTTTGTGAGGCTCCTGATATGAGGCTAACAACTTTACAAGCATTGGATATAAAATGGAGAGCAGGAAAATATACTTTAATGGTTTAAAATGAACACATAAAATGAACAAACACACTAAGATTTTGACTCTGAAGAATAACTAAAGAATCTGACCTAAACAGTCAAGAAAGACACAGCTGAGAAGAGTTAATTGAACCAAGAACTGAAGATGTTAAGAGTTAACTGGATTGATCTTGAAATAAGAGAGGAAAACTAAGTGTGTGTGTGGTGGGGGGAGGTTGGAGGTTGGAGGCGGGGGACAGGGAGGTCATATAAGTGCAAGCAAAAGGCTCTTTGTACAGAGTAGAAAGAGAAGAATGGTGGTATGCCATGGGAGGGCAGAGCAAGATATTAACCTCCACTGGGCCCGTATTATGTGTTAAATATGGTGCTAAATGTTTTTCACATTATATTTTATTGCAATAATGACCAAAACATGAGAAAATGTGCTTACTTCCCCCATTTTTTCATATAGTGGAGATATATAAAAAGTTGAGAAATTTGCCTGTAGTCTCAGCTAATAGGAAACTATAGACCATGCATCTCAAATCAATACTCCAGAGGGACAGAGAGGTCAGACAATCATAGCTCATTCAGTTCTAGGGCTCCTGGAATGAGTTGTTGCTTGAATAAATTTCTACCTATTGGTATTTGAGAGGAGTTGTCCACCTAATACTTGTGCCCCATCTCTCATAAAATGTGAAACTGGAAGGGTAAAATGTAAGAAGCCTATACCATACTCATTTGAGATATGGTCTCCATTTCTTTCCAAAGAGGGCTTGCTGCTAGTCAGGAGCAAGACATAGAGGATTTAATGCATTTTATAATGTTTCTTTGAAAACTGGATTTGGTGGAGTTCAGTGTGAACAGAGACCCTGCCAGCTGGCTCTCTCCTCATGCCTTCCTAAAGCAGGCGATTCCTGTCCCCTGACACAAGGAGGCACAACTTGAGAGGTTGGGAGGGGCCAGTGGAAATGGTACAGGTGGGGGCTTCAGATGTCTCCTCTTCACAACATAGTTGGCAGTGAGCACTGCATCTGGATAACAATGCCTACATTTCATGAACTCACTTGGAAGAAATAGCTCTTGATCTAGCCTCAGTTTGTCTTGGAAAAGATAAGCTATATACTTACGTCCCAATATACCAAAGAAATGGGATACACTATACTCTCCAGATAAGTCACAAAATTAATTCCAGGAATGGTGAGTGGTATCCATAACAAAGTAAGGAGAAAGGAAGGCTTATGTGTGGCTTCTGAAATCTCCAGAGCTGAGACACCTACCTACACTGGCAATCACTATGACTCGGCCATTTGCAGCTCTTACACACTTCTACTGCCAGGGCAGGCAGTAGAGAACCATTTTCTCCTCATGGTTTACCACCTTTTCTTTATATGGAGGCTCCATTTCGTCAGGAGCTGGCAAACATTTCTCTTGCTGACCTTGCCTTTTCCCACCTTGAATTTTCTTTACTGAAGCGACAGTTACACTAAACACTTGCATTTTCCCTCTAGCCTTTCATTTTTAAATATTTAGAAGAGGAAATGATCCATGTTACATAACCTCAGTCGTTCTGCAATGAGGAATAAAAAAACAACAGTGATGGTGTTTAAAGAACAGAGAAAGTAAGTGATAAAAATAATTTCAAATACCATCTTTGCTTAAAATATTTAAGAGCATAGCTTTTCAACTTGGATAAACAACTGGTGTCAGGAAAAATATAAATCCCAGGGAAATGAGAAACCATTCCTGTACAGCATCTCTCATTTAGAATTGGGGGAAAGGAGTACACTTCCTTTTCAAACACAAGAGGGAAAGGTGAAAAAATGCTGCTATTAAGGTTACATGGTATATCAAATTCTGCATCTCTCAAGGGTTACTCCAAGTGAGGGTGAACACATTTTTTTTTTCACTAAGTACTCAAAACCTATCAACAGGAACACGTTTCTCCCTCAGATTCATTATAAGTCAGTTTCACTGCATGGGAAGCATATGCTGTTGGGAGCATAAAAGCTGCTTGACAGACACATTACTAAATGTTCTTAAAAATAAAACACAACAAACAAAAAAGCAGCTACCATGCCTACCTGTGAAGATCAGTATTAAAACATTTGCCGTGTGCCTGGCTTGGTGATTCAGTCAGTAGGAATGTCATCCAGTATAATAAAATATTGCGGTTCGATTCCCAGCAAAGGCACATACCGAGGTTGTCTGTTCCATCCCTAGTTAGGAAACAACTGATGGATGTTTCTCTCTTCTCTCTCTTTCACTCTTTCTCAAATCAATAAAAACAGGTGAAGATTAAAAAGGAAAAAAAACAGCCCCTCCCTGGTTTGGCTCAGTGGATAGAGCATTGACCTGAGGACTAAAGGATCCAGGGTTTGATTCCATCAAGGGCACATGCCTGGGTTGTGGCCAGTAGGGGGCATATAAGAAGCAGTTCATCAGTGATTCTCTCTTATCATTGATGTTTCTATCTCTCTCTCTCTTCCTCTCCCTCATCTTAGAAATCAATAAAAGTATAAATTTTTAAAAAATGGCAAATATGTTTATTAAAAAAAATTTCCATGTAACAGTGGTTTTTTTGTTTTGTTTTAATGATGTGCAGATTGTTTTATTTTACTTATGGGTCCAGTGTTTCAAAAGTTAAACCAGTTTTGTATGTATATGATATGTATGTTACAGTTATTAAACTTAAAGTGAAAGATGACTTTTAACACTTACTTCTGAAACAAATGGACAAAAAATTAAACTTTCTCTAACTAGCATGGTGATAAAATGTAAATTTGTACTGTAGATTTAGAGCTAGATTCACCATCACTAACATTTGACACCAAGTCACTAAAGAAATAGAGCAAACATTCCCTCCAGAGTGGGCAGGGAGGGATGGGAGGTCAGGCAATTATATATGCTCATTCAGTTTTGGAACTCTAGAAACTTGGTTGTTGCTTGAATAAAATTTTACACTTTTATATGTAAAAATTCAAAATTCAAAACAAAAAACAACAGCTTTAGGTTTCAGTGATGAGTGCTGCTTCTGAAATGGTCCCTGGTACTACTGATTGTAAAAGCTAGTATTGATCTGGGGCTTATTAAACTTTTATGCATAGGCATTCATGGATCTATTTATACTTCACATCAAATAGAGTGGAGTCCCCCAAAATGTATACACATTTAACAGTTGATAGCTCAATTGATGTTTCTCTCTTTTCAGATTTAACCCATTGGAATTAATAACTGTTCAAAGTGTGTATACATTTGTGGGACACCCTGCATATTCTATTATATTTACGTATTATCCTAATAAAAGAGTGATATGCAAATTAACCTTCAGTCTACTACATCCCCAAGCCACCCCCACCAGCCAATCAGGAGCAAGTATGAAAATTAACCAAACCAAAATGGCTGCAGCAATGGAGGAAGCCAAGCTTTCCATACACCCTGACTGGCCCAGGCCTCCACTTAAAGCTACTAAGTTTCAATTATAGAAGATAAATAAATCCCAACAAAAATGGTGGCAGCCATGGAGCTGGAGAGAGCAGGAAGCTTAAGTTGCCCCCAGCAATGGAGCAAGCCAAGCTCCTGCAGACCTGACCTGCCTTGACCTCCACTCAAGGCTACGAAGTTTCAATTATAGAAGATAAATAAATCCTGATAAAATTGGCTGTGGCCATGGAGCAAGCAGGAGGCTTGGCTCTGCTCAAGGCTACAAAGTTTCAACTGTAGAAGATAAATAAATCCCAGATACCAGAGCCTCTGCTTGGGTTGCCAGGGGCATAGCTGGCCTTCAAAACACCACAGGCTCCTCACCCAGGCCACCCCATGCCCCTAGGAAACCCCCACCCTGATCTGGGACACCCTTCAGGGCAAATAAGCTGGCCCCCACCCATGCACCAGGCCTCTATCTTATCTAATAAAAAAGTAATATGCAAATTGACCATCACTCCAACATACAAGATGGCTGCCCTCATGTGGACACTAGATGGTTATCACAAGTTGGCCAGCAGGGGAGGTTAATTGGGAGGGACCAGGTCTGCAAGGGAGGACAGTTGGGAGTGATCAAGCCTGCAGGGGAGGGCAGTTAGGGGTGATCAGGCCTGCAAGGGAGGTAGTTAGGAATGACCAGACCTGCAGCAGAGGGCAGTTAGGGACAAACTAGCTGTCAGGGGAGTAGTTAGGTATCAACCAGGCTGGCAGGGGAGTCATTAGGAGTGATCAGGCTGGCAGACAGGTGAGCAATTGGGAGCCAGCAGTCCTGGATTGTGAGAGGGATGTCCGACTGCCTGTTTAGACCCAGTAGGGATCAGGCCTAAACAGGCAATTGGACATTCCTCAAGGGGTCCCAGATTGGAAAGGGTGCAGGCTGGATGATGGGCACACACCCCCATGCACAAATTCCATGCACCCAGCCTCTAGTATATTATATATATTTCTATTTATGCTGCCAAGCAAGTGAAACAAACACACTGCTTTGTAAGGTGCCTGTGCCGCTGCTTTGCCCTGGTCCATAACCACAACTGTGCTCTTAACGGTGGTTGCTCTGGACTCTGATAGAAACTTCAACTTACATGAAAAGCAGACACAGTGGTTTTTCTTCCCCAAACTTCAGTGATCTCAACTGGCATTATTCCTACTCTTTGATGCTCAAGGTACTCCAAGAGTGTGCAGTCCTCATATTTCATTTCAGAAAGCTCCTTCAGGAAAACATGGCAGAAAGTCTGGCCTAAGCATCAAAATATCAATGCTTACCCTGTACCCTATCACGTGGGGAATGGCTGAAGAACATTTGGCAGAATGATGCCAGCAGCATTGAATGCTCCAAATAAGTTTGGACTCTGCATTAGATTTCACTGGAACTACTTCTGCCCACTCAGGATTTACTATCAATAAATCTAGACCCATTTAGAGAAGATTGAGAGAGAACACCAACAATGAAAAGTATAATTAAGTAAATAGGTAAATTGTGCCTAGGAGAGTTATTTTCTCTGTTTTCCTTTGAGTCAGATTTTGATACTACTCCGTGTTGGTGGAATCCAAGAAGCTAATCCCTGGGTTAATAGTCCATAAACAGAGCAATGTATTCATGCTCAGACATGACATATTCCTCTGTTTTGTTCTGAGTTTCCCTTTCCAATGTCTATTCTGAGGAATGGATGTAGACTTCTGGTATTTTTGTTGATTCTCTCAGGTGTTTAATTCTGTCAGAGCTGATTCTTAGCAATTGTGTGTTGGCCGTTTCATGCCTCGTATTTAGTATTTTTTTGCTATGAAATATAAATAGATCCATAAATGTCCAGAGCATAGAAGTTCAGTGAGCCCCAGATCAATATGAGCTTTTATAATTAGTAGGACCTATCATTTTTTATTAGAGATTCCCACCCCCTCCTCTGGTGCCCCTTTTCTTAAACAACCTTCCTCTTAAGTTCCTTAATCTTTTCCTTTGTATACCCAGCCCAGTTAAATTTTCTAATTATGTATCAGCAAAGGAGAATAAATGGAGTCTTACCCTCTTTGGGGGTATTTGTATTGAGAAGCATTCCATGCCAAGTCCCCTTAAATTTTAACATTACAAATCAATCAATTCTATCGACCCTAAAGGCTGATATTGCTTTGCACATAGAGGATTTGACTACTTGGGACAGTAGATACAGTTACCGTATGTGGACAACCTTATAACATTTTCTGGCTAGAATTTATAGGTTATTTTATTCTGTTGAGCAGTCATAATTTAAAAAGACACAAGATCACAACTCTCAAGGTTGAGTAATCACTGGTGGTACCCTGATGAGCCCAAATGTCACAATAAGGCTAAACAGCACATGCTTTTGACCCAGCTGTCCAGTGTTATTAATAGCTTGACTTAAAAAAAATGAAAGCAGTAGGGATGTCATCGACAATTTGAGGCCCATATGCTAATGCAGCAAAACACCTCCCAGGGCTAATTTTTGGGTCCAAGTGAAGGAAATCAGCCTGCTTCGCCCCACCTCCCGCCACCCCCCACCACACATACAGTTAAAAACACATCAATGCCTACTCAGAATGTCATGATGTACCATAACCCTCTGCTGTGATTTCTTCCACCTCTTCCACTCTCAACTGCTTGTAATCCAGGGTAAAATAACTGTTCAAGTCTTCTGACCTTAGGAGTAAACTCCCTAGTATGCATTGCTTTGCAGCCTGCCTGTGTGTGAGAAGAGGGGGAAAATGTGTGCGTTTGCATTTGCACATATAGTGGTACCTCGAGATACAAGTGCCCTAACATACAAGATTTTTGAGATACCAGCCGTCGAGCGAGCGATTCTTTTCTTTGAAATACGAGCAACATTTGAGATACGAGTAATTGCGCGGATCAGCCAGCTGCACACGACCCACCAGTTTACCTCGACTCCAGCGTCTCATAGTTTCCCACGCCTCAGTCAGTGTGCTTGTTTACCTCGTTGTTGAAGCATATTTTGTGCATTTACATACTTTATCACATTTCTTTGTATAACCATGAGTCCAAAGAAAGCGAGTGGAAAGGTCAGTGCTCAGAAGAGGATGATGTCTATTGAATTAAAGCGTAAAATCATAGAAAAATATGAGCAAGGTGTGCGAGTGGCTGACTTGGCGAGGCAATACGGGCGTAGTACTTCAACGAGATGCACTGTGCTTAAACAGAAGGGGTCGATAAAGGGTATAATGCCAGCTAAAGGCATTACAATAATTTCTAAGCTCCGTAGCTCTCTCCATGAAAAGATGGAGAATCTACTGATGGTGTGGGTGACGGAAAAGCAGCTTAAAGGAGATACATTAACACAGGGCATCATATGCAAGAAGGCGCAAGCAATTTACGGTGATTTGCTGGAGCAGACCCCACGCACTTCCACGGACGAAGCATCGAAAGACTCATTTAAAGCCAGTAGATGCTGGTTTGATAACTTCAGGAAGAGGTCCGGCGTTCATTCCATCATCAGGCATGGTGAGGCAGCAAGTTCAGATGTGAAGGCAGCTGAGGATTACCTCAAAACTTTTTCCGAACTGATAGAAGCCAAAGGATATATCCCCCAGCAAGTCTTCAACTGTGAGGAAACAGGGCTTTTCTGGAAGAAGATACCGAAAAGGACTTATATGTAACGGCAGAGGAGAAGGCGATGCCAGGCCACAAACCCATGAAGGATAGGCTAACTCTCGCACTGTGCACCAATGCCAGTGGCGACTGCAAGATCAAGCCTCTGCTCGTATATCATTCGGGAAACCCCAGAGTCTTTAAGTCACATAAGATTTTAAAAGATAAACTGCAAGTTATGTGGAGGGCAAACCCGAAGGCATGGGTCACCAGGCAGTTCTTTGTGGAGTGGGTAAATCTGGTTTTCGGCCCTTCTGTTAAGAAATATCTACAGGAAAACAACCTAACCATGCAAGCCCTCCTCGTCCTTGACAATGCTCCTGCTCACCCACCAAACCTCGAAGATGAACTCCTCGAAGAGTTTAAGTTTATAAAGGTTGTCCACCTACCTCCCAATACCACTCCTATCCTGCAGCCCATGGATCAGTAGGTGATTTCTAATTTTAAAAAGCTGTACATCAAGCACCTGTTGTGACGGAGAACACAAACCTCACCCTTCCAGAGTTCTGGAAGAACTACTTGAACATCGTAATATGCCTCAGAATTATTGATCAGGCCTGGCTGGGTGTTACAACGAGGACTTTGACCTCTGCATGGAAGAAGCTGTGGCCTGAGGCCATAGCCGAAAGGACCTTCGAAGGATTCGAACCCGAAGTGCTAGTGGAGGAGGAGATAGTGTCTCTGGGAAAATCCATGGGCCTGGAGGTGGATGAGAGAGACATGAATGAGCTCGTCGAGGAGCACTCTCTGGAACTCACCACGGAGCAGTTACAAGAGTTGCAGTCTCAGCAACATGCGGAGGTTCTCCAAGAAATTGGTTTCGAGGAGGAGCCAGAGGTGGAGGAGATCTCTACAAGTGAGATAAAGGAGATCTTAGGAATGTGGGAGAGGGTGTCACACTTTGTGGAAAAGAAAAAGTTGCTACTGGTCGTGCATCAGAGCTGTTCAATGAAACTTGCCTCATCCATTTCAGAAACATTCTGAAAGGGAGGAAGAGGCAAACCTCATTGGACACATTTTTTTTTAAATCGGCCAAAAATGCAAAGAGCAGTAGCAATTAAGTTCAGTGAAGATTAGTTAAGTTACATTCAGTTTAGGGATAAAGTGTAGCATTAAGAGTGTAATGAGCAGGTAAATACACTTTATAAAACCAGTTTATTTCTTTACATTCTCTTTTTTTATGTTTTTATACAATATTTGTCATTTATAAATACATTTTTCTTATTCAAAAACACGTAACAAGAACAACTGGGGTGGCATTTGGGGGCTGGAACAGATTAATGGCATTTCAATCGATTTCAATGGGGAAATTTGCTTTGAGATACGAGCAACTTGATATGGGAGCAAGTTGCGGAACGAGTTAAACTCGTATCTCGAGGTACCACTGTACATGAATGTATTAATTGGACTCCTTGTCTTTTAATATTTCCCGAGTTTACAAAGTTGAAGTGGAAAATTTGTGCACTTACAAAGTAGAAACCAAGGAGGATTTTGAAAATCCTATCTAAAGATACTAAGTGGTGTTTCCCTGCCAGTGTGCTTCAGGGATTGAGCATCAACCTATGAATCAGGATGTCATAATTCATTTCTGGCTGGGGCACCAGCTTGGTCCCCAGTGGGAGGCCTGAGGGCAACCATTCAATGATTCTCTCTCATCACTGAGATTTCTATCTTTCTCTCTCTTCCTCTCTGAAAATATATTGAAAGATTCTAAATGGTGTCAATGATTAGGTATGTAAGAAAATAACCCTAACATATAAACTGTTATTTGTCAGTCTGTAGTTATTCTAGACCAGCGGTTCTCAACCTGTGAGTCGTGACCCCTTTGGGGGTGGAACGACCCTTTCACAGGGGTCGCCTAAGACCATCGGAAAATGCAGATATTTACATCACGATGCATAACAGTAGCAAAATTTCATGGTTGGGGGTCACCACCAGATGAGGAACTGTGTGCAAGGGTCGTGGCCTTAGGAAGGTTGAGAACCACTGTTCTAGACAGAGAGAAGAATGGGTATTAAAGATATTTTTCTTAATACAAGATGAAGTAAACTTCTTTCAGAAGTTACTAAAAGGCTGAAACCGGTTTGGCTCAGTGGATAGAGCGTCGGTCTGCGTACTGAATGGTCCCAGGTTCGATTCAGGTCAAGGGCATGTGCCTTGGTTGCTGGCACATCCCCAGTAGGGGGCGTGCAAGAGGCAGCTAATTGATGTCTCTCATCGATGTTTCTAACTCTCTATCCCCCTCCCTTCCTCTGTAAAAAATCAATAATATATATATATATATATATATATATATATATATATGTTACTAAAAGTTTGCCTCTACTCAAACTCTTTGGTGATAATGTGATTTTAAAATCATTCACTATGTATGATTCAATTCAAAATAAAAAGTTGGTAATTTAGTCAATAACATTATGATAGAGCTGAGCAGAAAGAAATTTTTACTAAGATTTTTGTCAATCTAAAGAATTGAAAAGCACTTAGATTGAATGAATTGTTTTGTTTTAATAGGTTCTCTATACTTTTGTAAATATGACTGCAATAATTATTTCATTTTAGTGACAATCTATTACTCCATCTTCTGGTGTGAAGTATACTGCATTGTAGGGGAAGAGAAAAGAGTGGGCTAAGAATGATGCTAGTAATTCATACTTTATTCTAAGACCTTACTTGAGATTATTTGCTTTAGCTGCTTTCATTAATCTGCTTCATTTCCTTCTGTAATATTTGTTTGAATTTTCAACTCACCTTCATTTTCTTGAGTAGTTTAAAAATTTATCCTTAAGACAATTCCAAAAGAGCAGTTCTCAACATTTTGATCAATGTTATATGCATTCCATTATTGTACATTCTCCCAAAGTGACTATTTGACAGGGCAGATTTAATTTGAATATTAGTATCTCTTTTCTATTTTTTAAAAAATCTTATTTTTCCCATTTTATATTTGTTACTTTAAAAATAGAATATTTCATATTGGTTCAGATGCATTTTATATACTGCCAGATTTTGACTACCACGCTGGGAGAAACTAATTTATTACTATCTACCTTTTCACTCTTGAGAAAGAATCAATTCCCTCTATATTCACCATCTCTCCTATTACCTCACCCAACCAAGGCTTATAGGAGGGTTGAGATGGCAATGTAATTTCATGCCAGATTCCCCCAGAATTTCTAATATTAGAGATGAACTGAGTTTACTTCCTGTGCATTGTGGAAAACATAAAAGTAGGAATAGGATGCCTCAGCAAAGATTGTTGGGAGATAATTTCAAAAGTAAATGTCAGATCAATAGTGTATTCTGCTGACATTTCTTCCCTTCTGATGCCTCCACCTCTGTTAGAATTGAAGCTAAAAGCATAACCAAGGAAACATTGCATTAACTGTTAGTCTATTTGGAGATCAAGTGTTCACACCACCTGAAAGAAAAAACTTATTCTCTTTACTTCTATGATCTCCATGACACCTTCTTACTACTGCATTCACTGTGCTTTCCATTCTTTTTCTTTTCTAGTTTTGCCTTAGATTGCTTTATTATATCACTTTTACAGTCACACAAGGACCATATCTGAAAAAAATGGTAGTGCCCTTGATGATTATTTTTATATCACAGTTCAATAGCCTCAGTTAAAACTCTGATATTACATACACACACTGGATAAAAAGAGCTCAAGGTCTTCTCTGACTATAAACACGACAAACTCAGAAATCAGGGGCACTTTTCTTAAGGAAGACAATGATGTACACAAATATACAGAAGTTGGAAAGTAGGGTTTTATGAACAACTTTGTAAGGCTATAAGGCAAGGTGAAAACCAGGATGTGAGAAATCCTGTATGTCACACTAAAGAACTTGGATTTTGTCCCAATGATAATGATGGGGGAAGAAATGAGAGTATGCCAGTCTGTTTTTTAGAAAGATGATTAGGCCAGGCCAAAGGATGAATTTTAGTGAGTACCAAATTTTTAGGGTTCTAATCTCACTACTTTAACTATCTTCAATAGTTTCATATCCACTAATATATTCAAATTCTACTAGTAATGTCCACTTATAAGCTGTGTGGTCCTTAGAATGTTATTCACCTACCTCAATTTTCTTATTTGTAAAAAATGGACTTAAAACAAGTACAGTTCCCATTATAGTGTTATTATGACAATTAAAGATGTGAAACTTGTAAGTTGTAAGCATATTTTAATTAAACACATTAATTAAAAATAGTTTTTATATATAAGAAACATAGGAGATTAAAAGGTTTTTATTTTCTTTCATTTACTCACCATCTCTCCTATTACCTCACCCAACCAATCAAAATCAAAAGGACTAGAGGAGTCTAATTAGCAGGTTATTGTTTTCTGTTGAGATAAAAGTGGTAGTAGTAATGGGGAGGAGGTAGATTGGGAAGTACTTGCTGTGAAGTAGAGCTTGGTGAGTGTCTAGCGAGGGTGAGGAAGAGCAGCGGTAGAAGGAGCCTGAGGTTCCCCAGACAGAGTCCTAGGTTTCTAATCTGGGCAATGCTGGGTGTCCTTTAAAAAAATCTGAGATAGAGGAGGAGACAGTTTATATGACCTAGTTCTTTCTATCCTTTCACCGAATATTCTTTACTCCCTAATATGTGGCTGTGCTAGGTGACACAGAATACAAGAGTACAAGAGTAAAAGAGATAAATAGGATTTCTGTCTTTTTAAAGTTTAAATTCCAATGACAGAAAAAAAATTACATAAACATCTAACTGATGAAACAAACTAATTAAGTGATATTCAATTACAAAGATAATTGTATAAAATAAGTATTATTTAAAATAATATAGGTGAGAGCCCATCCGGCCTGGACCTGCAGCTGCCACAGCTCCCTCTCACTTCCCTCGGCTGGGGCGTCTTCGGGGGCAGTGGCAGGAGCACTTCACTGGTCCAATCGGGCAACATGTTAGTGCTTCTAGCCATGTCTTGAGGCCACTGCGAATTTGCTGGTGTTCTTCTAACTCAGTTGAGTGATTTTAAGGTTTTTCAAATATTCTATGTCTTTTTTTATATACCTAGTTGATCAGATGTAGATACTCAATGTATATGGAAAACTGAATTTCAACCAACTTTATTCCTAAGATGAACCCTTTTTGGGGCTTTCATTTTTGATGTTCTTCCTTTCCACATTTCAGAAGTGTTAATACCTCTCCCACTCCTGAGAGCTCTAATTTTCTAGCTTCCTTTCACAGATCTCTCCAGCATTATAGAAACTCTTAACCAGCCATGAGGCCACATAACTTATGCAGTAGACTAAAGCAGGAATAGCTAACGTTACCAGAGAGAAAATCCAGTATTTGTATCATCACGGAAATACTAGAACAGGAACTGCTCTGATCATGCTTCTCCTTGATGTGTGTCTTACTGTATGAAGTTACTGTGAGTGAGAAAGTTAAATATATGCTAATTTAAAAATGCAAATGTTTTGCATTTGATTTCTATGAAATGTTGAGAGCTGATTTTAAAATGTTGAGAGCTGATTAAAAAAAAATGAAGTGTCTTCCATTATTAAAAAATAAAATAAAATAATATAAATAAAATAAAATAAAATAAAATAATAAAACATAGGTAATGTCCTTGTCTAGATTATCAGGGAGGTTGTGATATTTAAAATAAAACTGCCAAAACTGGTTTGACTAAATGGTAGAGTGTCGGCCTGGGGACTAAAGGGTCCCAGGTTCGATTCTGGTCAGGGCATGTACCTTGGTTGTGGGCAGATCTCCAGTAGGGGGTGTGTAGGAGGCAGCTGATCAATGTTTCTCTCTCATCAATGTTTCTAACTCTCTGTCCCTCACCCTTCCTCTCTGTAAAAATCCATAAAATATCTAAAAAATAAATAAATAAAAATAAAAAAATAAAATAAAATAAAACTCTGATGAAGCCAAGGGTCAAATATAAGGGCTTCTTATTGACCAAATAAAGATCTTTTAAAAATCCTATCAAATAAAAGAGTAATATGCAAATTTACTGTATCTCCTCTAACAACTCCAAGCCATATTTACTAGCCAATCAGAGAGAGTATGCAAATTAACCCAACCAAAATGGCTACAGACACAGAGAAGCAGGAGGTAGGCCTGGGTTGCCCCTGGTGATGGAGGAAGCCAAGCTTTCCCTATACCCTGGCCTGCTGAGGCCTTCGCTAAGGCAACAAAGTTTCAATGGCTACTGCTCCAGAGCTAGCAGAAGGCTTGGCTCTGCTTCAGGCTACAAACTTTCAACTGTAGAAGATAAATAAATCCCAGAGCCTCTGCTTGGGTCACCAGGGGCATAGCTGGCCTGCAAAACACCACAGGCTCCTCTCTCAGGCCACCCCATGCCCCAAGGGAACTCTTATCTTGATCTGGGACACCCTTCAGGGCAAATCAGCTGGCCCCCAGCAGTGCACCAGGCCTCTATCCTAAATAATAAAAGAGTAATATGCATATTGACCATCACTCCAACACACAAGATGACTGCCTCCATGTGGTAAAAAGATCCTGCCCCCAGGTGGACACAAGATGGTCACCACAATATGGCCAGCAATGGAGGGTAGTTGAGGGTGATAAAGCCTGTAGAGAAGGGCAGTTAGGGGTAACCAGGCCTGCAGAGGAGGGCAGTTAGGGGCAAACAGGCTGGCAGGGGAGTGGTTAGGGAGTGATCAGGCTGGCAGGCAAAAGCAGTTAGGGGCAATCAGGAAGGCCGGCAGGTGAGCAGTTGGGAGCCAGCAGTCCTGGATTGTAATAGGGATGTCCGACTACCTGTTTAGCCCCGATCCTAAGGGGGTTCCCAGATTGGAAAGGGAGCAGTCTGGGCTGAAGGACAAACCCACCTCCACTGTGCATTAATTTCATGCATCTGACCTCTAGAAATAATAATAAAAGTAATGGAAAGCTACTGAAGTTTTTAAAGTAGAAGAAAAGCCCAGTCCTATTTATATATTTAAAGTATCTCTGTTGCAGCATTTTATGTGAAAAGGATAAAGCATGGATAATAAATGGGTCTATTTAGAAGGTTTTTGTAATAGTTCAGGCAGGAAAGAGTGGGAGATTAGACTAGCTTGGTAGTTGCTGAGATGGACAGAAATAGATAACTTTAAGAACTATTTTACTTTTTTTAATATTTATTGTTGAAAGTTTTACATATGTCCTACTTTTCTCCCCGTTGATCTCTTCTAGCCCACCCCTACCCCCTGCCCCAGGCCTTCACCATATTATTGTCTGTTTCTATGGGTTATGCATATATGCATACAAGTTCTTTTTTTTTATCTCTTCCCACATACCCACCAACTCACCCCCACCTTCCCTCTGAGATTTAATAGTCTGTTCCATATTTCTATGTGGCTGGATCTATTGTGTTCATCAGTTTATTTTGTTCATTAAATTCCACTTATGAGTGAGATCATGTGATACTTGTCTTTCTTTGACTGGCTTATTTCACTTACCATCATACTCTCCAGGTCCCTCCATACTATTGAGAAATATTTAAGACCTGACATTGTATTTTGCAGATCAGTGGATTACTGCTTCCTAATGACAGGATCTCAAAGTTGTCCCTTATTAAGGTGTCTGTTTGGGAAGGCAGAAAGGGGAAGTATTACAGGGAAGAGACGGAAGAGATGTATTTCTTATAAAAGCAAAGCCATGCCCTTGCAGATCTTCATCTCAGGTGTTACAGTCCCTAGATTCTTACCACCTGATTCTATAAGTCAAGCCTGCTGCTTTGCTTTTATACACCATGCAAAGATTTTCCATAGCACTTATCACATTTTATCACAATGAAAAGTATATGTGTGCACATATACACGTGTGTATGTCTGTGCTTCTGTGTGTCTGTCTCTACCATTGTACTACAATTAAATACAATTATATACTTACTCCTCAAAACAAAGGTCAAGTTTTAATGATTCTTGTCCTCAGAAACTTTGCACCAGACATGGAATTCTACAAGTGTTCAGCAATGGCTTGCATAATAAAATTGCCAACAGGCCAGTGACTTGCATTGTTTTTTTCTCTATTGCTTTATCTGCTACTGCCTTGTCTCCCTCCCAACTATTATATCCATTTATTACAACCACTCATATCCCCTACCCTAAATCTGACTTTTACCCTCTTTCCAGATTTTTTAGATAAAACTCATAAATTTGTGATTGTGAGGAAAACAATGTCAGTTTGTCAGTTTTCACGATTTTTTTTTTTAATATGTGAACTCTAGGTCAAGTAAGTTCCCTAGTTTACTGAACTCAGGCTTATAATGCTCTTATGGAAAGCAAGAATTATTGTTGTGGGGCGACTTCCACATTCAGTTGCAAATGACCACGGAGGCTGCTAAGTTGGTAATAAGCAAGCAAGGATTTATTGAGCTGGCCAGCCAGCGACAGCCATGAGGGCTCCACGCATTCAGGACTGCCCTGTCTCAGGGTATGCAGCCCTTTTAAAGATCCAAACCACTTTTTTTTTCTTGTTCTAAATCCCCAAACAGCCTTGGAGGGAGCCGGTGAGTTTCAGTGGGCCACAAAGGTTCCTGTTGACCGCTCCTTATCTCCCAACCACCCCCTGCTAGACGTTGGACTGTGGACCTATCTTGTGAAAGCAAATTGTAAAAGGAGCAAAGTTAATCATCTCTAAAGGTCATCTTCAGTTTCAACTCCTGGAGCCATTGAGTCAACAGGTATCAATCTCTTATGGTTCTGGTTCGCAGGCACAGGAGAATAAACTTTGTAATGTGGGATGAATTTATGTGAGCTTCTAGGTCAAACAGCAGTTTTTACCTGAGATGAATGCTCTTAAGGTCCTATTTCAATTATTTCCTGGAAGGGTTGAGGTCCTTCTATTGCTGTATAACATATTACCCCAAACCCTAGCAACTTAAAACATTTATTACCTCATGGGTTCTATGGCTCAGGCATGTAGAAATGACTTCCCTGGGTCCCTGACTCCAGGTCCCTCAGAGGCTGCAGTAGAGGTATCAGCTGGGCTTGTAATCATCTCAAGGCTCTGTGAGGGGAGGAAACACTTCCAACATCATGCACATGTGTTGAAAGCCACCCATTGTCTTCACTAGCAGAGAAGTGTTGACAAGGAACTCGGAAGGCAAGAGACCTTGAGCTCTGAAAGATCAGAGCTCTGCACCCACTGTTTAGTTGACACAATGGCAGCTGAAGCAACTTCCACCTTTTAGTTTTATGCAAAACCTTTCTGATTGGCTATTATTGGAATTGCCTGTCTAAGGGCTATGGGTGTATCCCAAAACCTGAATAAAAAGAGATAGCAAGGCCAGAGCAAAGCCGAGTCCTTCTTCTTGAGCTGGGCTCCCGCCTGGCCCCCAATTCCCAAATTTATATTTTCTTGTCTAGTCTCTTTCATTTATGCGCTGCCTCCTCTACAACCCGAAACCTGATCCTGAACCCTGAACTGTGCTGGACGTGGGGAAGGGCATTCACATACATGGTGGTTGTCAAACATTGCCAGATGCCTTGCTCAGTTTACTGTCCCGTAGGTCTCTGCACATAGCAGTTCAAAATTTCACCTGAACAAGCAAAAGCCAAGGGAGTGCAAGAGAGAGGAAAGCCAGTCTTTTGTGACCCAAGCTAAGAAGTTACATACCCCCAGGCCCTATCCATTCATTAGACCTGAGTGTTTAGGTCCTGTCCCGCTCAAAGATTGGGATTACACACTGGTGTGACTACTGTGAAGACAAATGAATTCTATCTGATATGTCCTATTCCATGTGGTAAACTCTTTATCAGTACTCTGATTTATTTCCTCAACTTCTTCATAACAACATTTTCAGCCTACACCACAGCCTTTAGTGAACAGGAACACTTTAAAATAATATTTTTTTCTCATTACTCTATTTAGCACATATACTATTTTCCAAAACTTTAATTCCTTTACTCTTCAAATGCAAATTTATTAAGCACCTACTCTATGCATCTGAAATTGTATTAGTTATTGGAATTTCCAAAATGAATAAGAGCTCAGAAGCAAGTTTTTAACCTTCACTAAGTTATATGTATAATTTTAATTAGCTTCATTTTATAGTGGAAATGGCGCTAAAAACTTAATCTTGTAACAATATTTTTATAGAAAAATAATTAGTCTTTTGTATAATGTATAATTCAAGAATTATGCTATCAGGTTAGTTATGTGTTTGGGTTTTAGAACTTGGCAGGATAAATACCCATTTGAAAATGCATTATTGCTCCTAATTTTGTTGTACATATTAATGTTCTGGTTATATCATTAAACTGGCTGCACTGATTTAAATTTCTGTTTATAATAATGTATGAACCCAGACATTTATAGTAGAAATATTAAAATGAAATATTCCATAACAATTTCAATTCTCTCAATCTCCTTTTCTCTCTCCTCATACTATTGGTTGATTTCATATTTAATTTTCTCTTTTAAAAATATATTTTTATTGATTTCAGAGAGGAAGGGAGAAGGAGAGAGATAGAAACATCAATGATGAGAGAGAATAATTGATTGGCTGCCTCCTTCACCAACCCTACTGGGGAGTGAGCCCACAACCTGTGAAAGTGCCCGGACCAGGAATCGAATTGTGACCTCTTGGTTTGTATATCAACACTCAACCACTGAGCCATGCCAGCTGGGTTCATACTAGATTTCATTAAACTTAAAGTTGTATTCCCTTTGAAAATTGCCTTTCTTCTTTACTCTAAAATGTATCATAAGTTAATTATAAAACCACTACCACATAGCTATAGTATGGAAAACAACTACTTTAAGACAGACCAAAATAATACATGTGATTTCTAAATGTCTATCTACAGGAGTGTATATCACATTGAAACAAATGCAATTTGTTTAACCAAGGATAACATGAGCTGGTTCATTGATTCCTTCTGCCTCTATCACAATAGAAATAACAGAAGGTCGAAAGAAGGCAAGATGTGATAGATCAGTAACATGAGGTAATTAATAATGATAGTTTGATGATAGCTGAGTGTAACATGAGCAGATAGAAAAGAGAAAGTAGCTACTCTGAGAATATCTAGAGCTATCCATATAGCTATCATTTGGTTATTTTTAAAAAGAGTTCTACACATATATACAAAAAAATGCATTGTTCAAAAACTTAGAAATGTTTAACTACTTACCTTTGTACTATGAATCCTTTCTAAGATATTTGGTAGGACCATTGTGGTAGGTGGTAGGTAAAATATTAACTGGGGTCACAGGAGCACCGACCAATATGAAATGTTTGTTCTGTTAGCATCTGACTCTCTATCTGGATGCCTAGGGATTACACTTACCCCTGAGAGGCAAGGAGAGGGCTTACCAGGGTTCAGTAAATAAAATATATCAACTCTCTAGAGTGTCCTTGAAATAAGAGAGAAAAAAAAAAGTAAAATCTAGAGATTTTAGGCATAAGAGAAAAATCTTTCTAAATGATTTTTTTTATTTGTTTCATACTACTTTATTTAAGGGGTTCCATTTTCTCTCTTCAATAGATGTTGTTTATTTCTTATATACTTCTTCACTCTTAGTTCATCTACTTCGGCAGTATTTCCCGGTGTTGGCCAACCATCTTCGTAACAGGATGTGTGGACAAGTCCCAGATTTATTGGAACACTTGCTCAGTTACTTCTCCTGATAAAGGAAAATAGAGTTCACTAGCAGCTTTCACACTTTTCAAAGCACCAAACTCATCTTGTTTGTTCAATTTCATCCCAATTCCAGACTATAGTAATCAACATCTCTAAAAGCTTCCTGTACAAAGTTGTTGGTTCTCATTGCTCAAATACCATTTCTGTTGTTACCCATTCATGTTTCTCTGCAAACTTTTGGACAGAAAGCAGATTGGGCCTGGTGTGCAGCATCCAGGCAGCACCCGCGCTCAGGCTCCAGGGCCAGGGTGAGCAGGGTGCTGGGTCATCAAGGCAGTGTGCAGGCTGCAGGCCTCAGTTCACAGTGCTGTGTTCACAGGAGTGCAGGGTCATGGCACAGCTCCTCTGCCATCCCAGCTGGTGGGGGCCTCAAGTTAATTTATTTTAATGGAATCCGTTTATCTCCCTTGCTCCAAAGTAGACAAAATTGCTACTTTGCCAGAAGGTTGGCAGGATGGCAATTCTTTTTAATATATTTTATTGATTTTTTTACAGAGAGGAAAGGAGGGATAGAGAGTTAGAAACATCGATGAGAGAGAAACATCAATCAGCCACCTCCTGCACGTCCCCTACTAGGGATGTGCCCATAGCCAAGGTACATGCCCTTGACTGGAATTGAACCTGGGACCTTTCAGTACAAAGGCCGATGCTCTATCCACTGAGCCAAACCGGTTTCGGCAGGATGGCAATTTTGATAGTTATATTTGGATAGATGAAACTTGATTCCAGTGATTAGAGGTCAGGGGTGGTGCTAAACATCCTGCAGTGCACAACACAGCCCCCACAACAAAGAGTGACCTGGCCTCAAGTGTTATCAGTGCCAAGGCTGAGAAGCCTCAAGCTAGGCCTAAAGTGGACGCTGAGAGAAGGGATGGAGAAAGGCAGAGTAAATAATGTGGTGCTTGTGTCTCCTCCTCCGATGCCTGTCAAGGAAGGAAGAGAAACAAAGGGACTCCTTATATGACCTGGGCACAGGTAAGTACAGAAGACATTGATGTCCTGTTTTGCAACTGCCGCACAGAAAGAAAGCCCCCAAATATGCCTGGGGGGGGGAGGTGTTAGAAGATGGTTACATCTAGGCATAAGCTCAGTACTCAGATAACCCCCTTAGCTTCTCACAGGTCTGAGCATGGCATGGGGTGTAAGTTTCCCAAAGTCCCAGAGGGAACTGCAGAGGCTGGCAGAGTAAGCCAAGAAATAACTTCAAGAAAAAGGGGTGGGGGGTGGGGGCAAAACCGGTTTGGCTCAGTGAATAGAACCTCGGCCTGTGGACTGTAAGGTCCCAGGTTCGATTCTGGTCAAGGGCATGTACCTTGGTTACAGGCACATCCCCAGTGGGTGGTGTGCAGGAGGCGGCTGGTCAATGTTTCACTCTCATCGATGTTTCTGACTTTCTATGCCTCTCCCTTCCTCTTTGTAAAAAAATCAATAAAATATATTTTAAAAAAAGAAAAAAGGGGGAGTCACTTCAAATGGTTGCACATGCACTGCCCTTGGGGCTCTCAGCGGAGGCTGAATAAGCATCACGAATAGCATCTTGCTCCATCCAAGACACACAGACATCGGTACTTGGACTAGCCAAGGCCAGCTCTTGAGTCTAACATGTGATTACTACCATGATGCTTTTCAACTAATACCTGAAATGTGCCCCTCCTTCCCTCACCACCACCACATACTCTGTGCTGAACACCATCCCTGGGAACTAGCATGCAGGGCTCACATCCTATGATTTTAAAAGTAAAAAAAAAAAAAAGAGTGAGAGAAAAAATGGGAGAAGACTCTTAAGGAAAACAATGGAATAGGATAAGCCTTTGAGCACCACTGAAGTGCCCCTAGTGGCTAAGCTCTTCTTAAGTGGCCTGAAAAATTGTGCAATAGAACTGAATTTACCTAAAAGCATATACAGTAATTCATCTGAAAGAGGCTCAAAAATTAGTCAACAAAAATTCCATTTTCACTCCTCTGTTATATGGACTGCTGTAATTGTGAAATATCATAACTGTTACAATACCTCTGGTGTTTTTTATTTCTTGACATTGAATAGTAAACTGTGAGAGACATGACCTTCAATATAACTGATCATTACCTTTCGTTCACTTTACTGTTTCATTTCTAGAAGCTATATTCATTAATGATAGGAGGACATCTGCCAGTAGTATATATATATTATCATCACACATCCTTGTAAGTGTCCCCACCATGTCCTGCATGGTTCAAGTTTCAGGTTCAGGGTTCAGCTTCTAGAGGAGGCTGCACACAAATGAGACTAGACAAAAAACATATATATAAATTTGGGAATTGGGGGCCAGGCGGGAGCCCAACTCAAGAGGAAGGACTCTGCTTTGCTCTGGTCTTGCTATTCCTTTTATTCAGGTTTTGGGATACACCCATAGCCCTTAGACAGGCAATTCCAGTAATATATCTCCATGATAGCCCTTCAGCAAGGATTTAGATAAGACTAAAATATGGAAATTGCTTCAACTCCCTTTGTCTCAATTAGACAGTGGGTGCTTGGCTCTGACCTTGCAGAGCCTTCAAGTTAACCAGCCTTTCTGGTTCCTTGTCGATACCTCTCTGTTAGTGAAGGCAGTGGGCAGTTTCCAACATATCCATTTTCATCTCATTAATCCTTACTCATTCTATTTTGTCAACTTAGACATAACTTCCACCTAGAAACTTTCTCTGACCACTCCAGATTTGGTTAAAAGTCCCTGAAATACATCTTCTTTTTTTTTTCTTTACACATACAACTTCCATTTTAATATCTAAAATTGGTTCTACATTTGTGAAGTAATAACAATGTCAATAATACTGCAACTTTTATGAGCATTTACAATTATTAATGTTTTCTTAAATCTTTAATGTTGAAAGTATTACAGATGTCTTCTTTGTTTGTTTATGGTTTTTTCCCCATTGACACCCTCCACCCCATACCTGCCCACTCAGCCCTTCACCACTTTATTGTCTCTGTCCATGGGGTGATATAGGTTAATAAAATTATGTTGGTTTCAAGTGTAGAATTCTTTAATACAGTAGAGGCCTGGTGCATGACATTCATTCACTGGAGGCGGGGTCCTTCAGCCCAGCCTGTGCCCTCTCGCAGTCGGAGACCCCTTAGGGGATGTCCACCTGCTGGCTTAGGCCCAGGGGAGTGGGCCTAAGCCAGCAGGTGGACATCCTCCAAGGGGTCCTTAGTGCTGCTGCCACCACCACTGTGCTTACCACCTATGAACCTGGCTTCTGCCTGAGCAGCACTCCCCCTGTCAGAACTCACTGACCATCAGGAGTTAGTTCCTGCATTGAGCATCTGCCCTCTTGTAGTCAGTACAGATCATAATAACCAGTTGTTCTGCTGCTCAGTCGATTTGGATTTTAGCCTCTTATTATATAGGATCATTTGTATATTGCATTGTGTGCTCACCATCCAAAGTCAAATCTTCTACCATCACCAAATATTTGACCTTCTTTTGCCTTCACTTATCTCCCACCCCCCTTCCTTGTGATAAATGCCATATTGTTCTCTGTGTGTATGAGCTTTGGTTGGTTTGTCTTATTTGTTGTTTTTAGTTTTATATCCCACATATGAGTGGAATCATACGGTTCTTGACTTTTTCTATCTGACTTACCTATTCTCAAGATTCATCAGTGTTGATATACATGGTCAAATTTACTTCTTCTTACAACTGAATAGTATTCCATTGTATATATGTACGACATTTGAAATGCATTTTCATTGCCCTTAACAAATTTTATTGTAATTATTTATTTAATCATTCATTGTCTCTATTGTTTCTGAAGACACAGTCTTATTGCTTGTCCTTGATTTTTCAGTGTCTAATATGGTATTTAACACATTGCAGACATTAACAAATGAAGGCTTATATAATTAAATCTGATATATCTGCAGTGACAGTTGTTTAAACAGCTAATTGTAGAGCTTACAATTCCTATCCCATGTTCTATATTCAAAAGTTTCATTTGTGTTTCACATGAGTATCGTTTATTAAAATTATTTGTTTACTAGAGGCCCAGTGCATGAAAATTTTTGCATGGATTTGGTGGGGGGGAGCATCCCTCAGCACAGCCTGCCCCCTTTCACAGTCCAGGACCTTGCAGGGGCTTAGGCCCACTCCTTGCTCCCTCTGTGAAAGGCAACTGGCAACAGGGAAAGGCAGCACCCCAATCACCCTGCTGCTGCTGCCACTGCCAGCCCTTGCTTCTTAGTGCTGGCCCTGTCCCCCACTCCAGCCCACCGGTGGGTTGGAGGCTGTCTGGAGCCATGCTGACTGGGGGAGGGTCTGGGGGAGATTGAGGCACAACAGTTCACACCCTGTCTAGTCTCTGCAGAGGCATAGCCCTAGGACTAGCCCAAGCAATGCCTCTATGGCTGCCTCTGTGGAAGGGGTAGCACTGGAACCGGGACTGCGCAACTCCCACACCCACTGCCTCGGTGGGGACCATGGTGCTGGACTGGCCTGTGCCATGGCCTCTCCTGTACTGAGACCTCTCCTCCGTCACCTCTACAGAGGGGGCCACTGTGCTGGACTGGCCTGAGTGGAGGACTCTCCTGTGCCAACTCTGCAAAAGTGGCCACAGCCCCACCCTCTCATGCAACCCTGCTGTCTCACTCAACCCAGCCTCTCATGTGGTACCAGGCTCTCCCACAGCCTCTGTGAAAGAGACCGTGGTGGTGGACCAGCCTGTGTTGCCTTCCCTTCTGCACCGCCAGCCCTTGGCCCTCACAGCTGTATGGCTTTGTCCAGAAGGACGTAGGAAGACTTCCGGTCTAATTAGCATATTTCCCTTTTAGTATAGATAGGAGTCAACTTTGAAACTATGATGCTTCTATTTCCTAAGTGGCATAAAGAGGACCATGACATGTAAGAGAGGGAATGATAAATTAGATGTTAGAGTTAGAAGCTCCCAAGAGCAAGATACGGGCCTGTTTCATAGAACCCTATGCACATAGCTAATATTTAATTGGCTTCCCTTGAATGTGAGAGATAAATGGGTAGAAAATAACAGGGGCTTTAGAAGCTGGCACAACCAAGGAAAGTGCTGGTGCCACTGCTTACTAACTTTATGATCTTAAAAATAATCATTTAAGTATCTTTTTTTAATACACAGAAATGGGCAAAACAGTAATTACTTGTATCATTGCTGATTAAATATTTATTAGTGCATGTATGCACATTTTCAACTCAGTAATCTAGGCTAACTAGTAATCCAGTTTCTTCCCATAAAAATACTAAGTGTCTTTAGCTCAGTAGCTTTCCTGAATTCCTGAATCTCACCTTCTGTTAACCTGAAAGTGAACTGTTGTGTTTTTTTTTTTAAATGTGTCTTTATTGTTGAAAGTATAACAGATGCCCGCTCCTTTTTTTCCCCTATTGACCACTCCCATCCCCTCCCCAGGCCTTCATCTTTTTTTTTTTTAATCTTCAAACTCTTCACAAGAATAGTTCAAGCTGCTCTCTTCTCTCATAGACATGATATGTTATACAACATTTACTGTATTTCTGATTATTAATTTCTGATCCTACTTCATCACCAAAAATTTAAAGTTCAGAGCATTTCTTTAAAAAGTAGGGAATTCCTTTTAACAAAACTTGCTAATGGGTATTAAACACACACACACAAACACACACACACACACACACACACACACACACACACACACATCCTCTCTCCCCTTGATAAGCAAGCTGAGGGACCAAGGTCTGAAGAATGTCGATGTCTCAATTTCTCATTTTGCTTACAAAGCTGGTAACACATGGAGTTAACAGAATGGACGTGCTGATACTGAGCTATTTCATGATAGAAATGATGACTAAGGATGTAATTTCTCTGACTTTTAATCCTGCCACACTGAATTGGAGGGAAAAAAATAATTACATATGGTCTTGAAATCAGTTATTAAGCAAAAAAAAATTGAATGCAAATTTAATATCCACTTTAGGATTAAATTCTGCCATTATACCTCAGAGCCTGTTGATAATGTCTCATCTCTAAAGCTTGACACAGCTTCCTGTGATCTTCCCCTTCGGCATCTCTCTACCTCTTTCCTAATTCTTATCCTCATTTGACACTATGCTCCAGCCATTCTGAAATATTTGTGATTCTTATACAAACTGCTAGTTCACCCTTTTGTGACCTAATCCTCTTATGCAAAGTTTATCACTACCACTTACTATATTTTCCACTTCAACTATTTATTTAACAAACATTTATTAAGGGCCTTCTATGTCTCAGTTATAGCAGAAGGTTCTTGGAAAATACAATACTGCAGGTATGGCCTCTTGCCTTAGAGCTGTGATGGGCAAACTGCGGCTCGCAAGCCACATACTGGTCTTTGGCCCCTTGAATGTGGCTCTTCCACAAAACACCATGGCCTGGGAGAGTCTATTTTGAAGAAGTGGCATTAGAAGAAGTTTAAGTTTAAAAAATTTGGATCTCAAAAAAAATTTCAATTGTTGTACTATTGATATTTGGCTCTGTTGACTAATGAGTTTGCCGAGCACTGCCTTAGAGGGTTTGAGATCTTATAAAGGGAGACCTGCAGATAAATAAGTGCTCAGAGAGAATATGGGGGGTGCAGTAGAACTTAATTTTTCATATAGTGAAGGGTATGGAAAGTTTCAAAGGAGTAAGCAGATTCAGGAAGGGATTTGGAGGTGATGATAATTGAACTGAGCTTTAAATAAAGGCAAAAAAAGCCGAGAAAGCTGTGGAGGAAAAGGCAGAGTTATGACTTTTCCTGATGTACCAGAGAAATTACCTGGAGGAACTACAAACATAATGAAATAGTGGTTAACAGGAGGAGAATCCAAGATGGTGGCATAGGTAAACACCTACACTGCTGCCTCGCACCACAATTTCAAAACTACAACTAAAAGACAGAGCAGACATCATCCGGAACCACAGGAAAGCTGGCTGAGTGGAAATTCTACAACTAGAAGGAAAGAAAGGGGCTCACAGAGACCCAGAGGAGCTGCAAAAAGCTGAGGTATGGCCAAGACCGGTTTGGCTCAGTGGATAGAGCGTTGGCCTGCGGATTGAAAGGTCCCAGGTTCAATTCCAGTCGGGGGCATGTACCTTGCTTGTGGGCACATCTCCAGTGTGGGATGTGCAGGAGGCGGCTGATAGATGTCTCTCTCTCATCGATGTTTCTGACTTTCTATCCCTCTCCCTTCCTCTCTGTGAAGGATCAATAAATTATATTAAAAAAAAAAAAGCTGAGGTACAGAGATGCGAGCTTGGAGAAAGTGGGTGCCAGAGAACCTGGCTGACTTTCTCTGGCAGGAGGGAAACGGAGACTCTCAAAGGCATTGAACCCCTTATCCTAGGACACTAAACCCCGGATGCAGTCAAAACTCATACAGGGGGAGTTTGGACTGTGAAGAGGTAGAGGTGCATGGAAATTTAGGGGAGTCACAAAAGATCAGTGGCTGGTGGCACGCACAGCACTGCGAGCAGAGACAGACTGCTGATGGTGCAGCTGGCTTTCGCGAGTCGGCGGGAGGGAGACAGACCCTCCCAACTTCGCCACTTCTGACCCCACTAAGCTCCAGTTTTAGGTGAACCCTGGAGACCCAGACTCTTGTGGTCCCGGAGTGCAGGGGAGCCGGAAAGGCAGCGGTCTAGAGGCACTGCGGGCAAGCGCGCACAAGGACCGCTCCAGCGATTACCCAGTCACGAGACTCAGGGGCCATGGAGGGCGGCACCAACTGGAAGGCAAGGCAGTCCCTTAAGCCCTGAGACTCCACCCATCCCAAGTTCAATAGAGAGGCTTCTGTGGTTTTGCAAGTCTGGTATCATAAGGCTGAATCCAACACAGAAATTCTCCCGGCATAGTGAAAATGCCGTGTCAAGGGAAGGGATCACAAACAAAAGAAATGGAGGAAAACAAATGACTGGATATAAAGTTCAAAACAACACTTATAAGGTGTTTCAAGAATATCCTAGAAAAGATGGATAAATTTAGCGAGACCCAAGAGGAGATGAAAAAGACCCAACTAGAGATGGAAAAGAACCAACTAAAATTTAAACATACACTGACTGAATTTAAAAAAATATTGTACAGAGATCTAACAACAGACTAGAGGAAGACAAGAATCAAGTCAAAAATTTGAAATATAAAGAATCAGAAAACACTCAACTGGAAAAGCAAGAAAAGAAAAGAATCCAAAAATGTGGAGATAATATAAGGAGCGTCTGGGACAGCTTCAAGCGTACCAACATCAGAATTGTGGGGGTGCCAGAAGAAGAAAGAGAGCAAGATACTGAAAACCTATTTAAAGAAATAATGACTGAAAACTTCCCACATTTGGTAAAAGAAATAGACCTACAAGTCCAGGAAGCACACAGACCCTATATAAAAGGAATCCAAAGAGGACTACACTGAGACACACCATAATTAAAATACCAAGAGCAAAAGACAAAGAGAGAATATTAAAAGCAGCAAGAGAAAAACAGTTCATTACCTACAAGGGAACACCCATACGACTGTCAGCTGATTTCTCAACAGAAATGATGCAGGCCAGATGGGAGTGGCAAAAAAATATTCAATGTGATGAATAGCAAGAACCTACAACCAAGAATACTCTATCCAGCAAAGCTATCATTCAGAATTGAAGGGCAGATAAAGAGCTTCACAGAGAAGAAAAAGCTAAAGGAGTTCATCAACTCCAAACCAGTATTATATGAAATGCTGAAAGGTACTTTTTTAGAAGAGGACGAAGAAAAAGGTAAAAGACAAAAAAAAATATGAACAACAAATACATATCTATCAACAAGTGAATCTAAAAATTAAATGAATTAAAAATTTGATCAACAGAATAAACTGGTGAATATAATAGAATCAGGAGCACGGAAAGGGAGGTGACTGATAATTTTCAGGGGGAAAGGAGTGAGGTATGTACAGGGAGAGACTGGACAAAAATCATACACCTATGGATGAGATCAATGGGAGGGAGGTAAGGGCAGAGGGAAGGGTGGGAGTTGGGTGGAGGGGAGCTATGGAGGGGAAAAAAGAGAAACAAATGTAATAATCTGAATAATAAAGATTTAATTTTAAAAAAAGAAATAGAGGTTAACAGTTAATAGGGTGTGTTTGTCCTAGATTTTAATATCTGAGTCTGCATTAAAATCTTATTCTGTGGCTCCATGTCCTTTGTATACATATTCAAACCTATTAATTTCTTCATTCATAAAAGGTAGCCATCTTTCACAATGTCATAAAAATTGAAGTAGCACTTAGCTTGAGCACATTTTAGAAAATCAAAATATTAGGTGTGAGGGGATGATATGTAGTAAGAGAAAGAGTGAAAAGTGTAGAGAAGTGCTAGTTAAAGGCTAGCTATGCCAAATATATGGTAATGAAATAATAAGGGGACATGTCTATGTCCTAATACCCAGAACCTGTGAATACATTTGTTTATGTGGCAAAAGGGATTTTGCAGATGTGGTTAAATTAAAAGTGTGATGGAGTTTATACTTCGTTATCTGGGCCATCTTGGTGTGATTACAGAGGCTTCTAAGAGAAAGGAGACAGAAGAGTCAGAACCAGGGACAGAGACATGATGAAGGAAGCAGATGTCAGAAAGGAGAGAAGCATCAAGCTGCTACACAGCTGACTTTAAGGATGGGGTAAGGCACTGTGAGTGAAGAAATGCAGGTAGTCTCAGAAGCTGTAAAGGAAGGAATTGGGGTCTTCTCTCAAACCTTATAGAGCCTGCTGACCTAAAAAACTGTAAGATACTAAATTTGTGTCATTTAAGTCACAAAGTGTGTGCTAATTTATTACAGTAGCACTAGGAACCAAAATAAATATAATCATGTGTGGTTTTATACTCTAGCCTATGGTCATTGGGAAAAAATATCAGTTTTTTATAAATAATTCCAGATATGTAATTTTGAAATAATTACATAGTTGCAATAAGAAAAAAAAAAGTTGGAGGCGGCTGATCGATGTCTCTCTCTCATCGATGTTTCTGACTTTCTACCTCTTTCCCTTCCTCTCTGTAAAAAATCAATAAAATATATTTTTTAAAAAAGAGAAAAAAAAAGAAAAAAAAAGTTGGATCAGAGATGAACAATACTGGAAACAATAGAAATCAAGTGGAAAAATTCAGAGTCTAGAATTGGCATAAAGAGGGTAGGGTAAAGATATTTTTAGACAATGGAAACAGTTTATGAGCTCTAAAGCACATATAATTTATAAATCTTTAAAAAACTAAAAATGCAAAACTAAGTAAAAATTTTTATTTAGCATGATAAATCTGATAAACTATTTTTATACAATGATACCACAAATACCACAACTTTTTGAAAAAAGAGCATAACATTTTTGCCAAAGACCTGACACTGTATTTAGAGCACCCTAAAGATTCCGCAAAAAAAAAAAACTGCTGAAACTGGTAAGTGAATTTAGTAAAGAAGCAAGTATAAAATAAACATCCAGAAATTAGTTGCATTTATATAAACCAATAATGAACTATTAGAAAGAGAAACTAAGAAAACAATCTACTTACAATTGCATCAAAAATACCTATACATTTTTAAATATACATACAGTGGTACCTCGAGATACGATTTTAATTCATTCCGTAACCTTGAGGCATGGGAAACTATGAGACACTCGAGTTGCAGTAAACTGGTGGGTCACGTGCAGCTGGCCGATTCGCGCGATTACTCCTATCTCAAATGTTGCTCGTATTTCAAAGCAAAAATCGCTCGCTCAACGGCTTGTATCTCAAAAATCTCATATGTTAGGGTACTTGTATTTCGAGGTACCACTGTATTTTTATTGATTTCAGAGAGAAAGGGAGATGGGGAGAGAGATAGAAACATCAATCATGAGAGCAAATTATTGATGGGATAACTCCTGTACACTCCACACTGGGAGTTGAGCTTCCAACCTGGCATGTGCCCTTGACCAGAATCCACAGGCTGATGCTCTATCCCTTAAGCCAAATTAGCTAGGGCAATACCTATACAATTTAATAAGTGATATACAAGACCCCTACCTGGAAAATTATAAGACAATGAAGAAATAATTGAAGAAGATGCAAATAAGTAGAAACATATACCCTGTTCATGGTTTAGAAGAATTAACATCATAAAAAATATCCATACTTCCCAAAACTATCTATAGATTTAAGTAATTTCTACCAAGTTATCATAAAAATTACCAATGACATATTTCACAGAACTAGAACAAATAATCCAAAAACTTATATAGAACTGAAAAAAGACCCCAAATAGTCTCAGTAATCTTAACAAAGAAGAACAAAGTTAAAGTTATCACACTACTTGGTAGCAAACTATACTACAAAGCCATAGTAACCAAAACAGCATGGTACTATAAAAACAGACATATAGATCATGGAACAGAATAGAGAGTCCAGAAATGAGTCCATGCCTTTCTGATCAATTAATATTTGACAAAGGAGGCAAGAACATACAATGGAGTAAATGGTGTTGGTAAAATTGGACAGAAATATACAAAATAATGAAACTAGACCACTTTCTAACACAATGCATAAGAATAAAATTAAAAAAATGGATTAATGACTTAAATGTAAGCATTGAAACCATAAAGATCCTAAAACATAGGCAGGAAATTCTCATAGCAATATTTTTCCTGATATATCTCCTCAGGTAAGGGAAACAAAAGAAAAAATAAACAAAGAGGAGTACATCACACTAAAATGTTTTCTTTCAGCAAAGGAAACTATCAATAAAATGAAAAGATAACCCACTGAGTGGAAGAATATACTTGCCAATAATACATCTAATTAGGCGTTAATATCTAAAATTTATTAAAAACATAAAACTCAAAAAAAAAACCAATTCAATTAAAAGATGAGCATAGGAACTGAATAGACACTTCTTCAAAGAGGACATACAGACGGCCAATAGACAAATGAAAACATGTTCAATGTCACTAATCATCAGAGAAAAGCAAATTAAAACCACGAGATATCAACTGTTACCTGAAGAATGACTGTCATCAACAAATCAACAAACAATTGTTGGCAAGTATGTTGAGAAAAGGGAAATTTTGTGCATTGTTGATAAGAATGCAGATAGGTGCAGCCACAATGGAAATAATTAAAAATGGAACTGCCTTATGATTCAGCAATCACAATTCTGGGAATATATCCAGAGAAACCTAAAACACTAATTCTAAGGAATATATGCATCCCTATGTTTATGCAGCATTATTTACAATAGTCAAGCTCTTGAAAAAGACCAGTGACTAATTAGTAGATGAGTAAATGAAGCTGTGGTACATTTACACAATTGAATACTACTCAGCAGTAGAAAAAGAAGGGAATGTTACCTTTGCCACAGCATAGAGCTAAAAAGCATTATGCAAGAGAAATAAACCAGTCAGAAAAAGATGAGTAGCATGTGATTTCACTTATATGTGGAATCTAATGAAAAAATAAATTGATGAACAAGATCCAGAAACATAGAAGCATGGAGAAGACTGAAGAATCTCAGAGGAAAGGTGAGGGTGGGTGGGTTGGTGGGAAGAGATCAATCAAAGAACTAGTATATAAAGGTCTGGGATGGAGTAGCGGTGGGCTAAAAGAGATCAACGGGGGGGAAAGGGGAACATATGTAATATTTTCAACAATAACGATTAAAAATAAACTAGCAAATAAAATAGAAACAAATTCATACTTACAAAGAACAGCTGCCAGCTTAGACGGGCAGTGGAGGGGTGGGGATGGGTGAAAAAGGTGAGAGGATTAAACAGAAAGAAAGAAAGAAAGCTCAGAGACACAGACAATAATATGGTGATTACCAAAGGGAAAGGAGGGGAGGGAAAAGTAGAAGAGGGTAAAGGGGGAATAAATGGTGATGGAAGGAGGTTTGACTTGGGGTGATGAACACACAATGCAATATATGGATGATGTATTATAGTATTGTACACCTGAAACCTATATTATTTTTAATCAATATCATCCAATATATTAAATTAAAATAAATAAATTAAATAATGTAATATTTTTATTAATCGCTTGCACAAATCTTCCATGTTTTCCACCCCAATTTCTATAGCCTGTTCCAAGGCCTTTAAAGAGACTAGGCAAATGGGGGTCTTAAAGGATAAACTTCATTAACTTCAAGACTAAGTATACTTCTGAAGTGGGCACATAGGACTGGAGACTGATTCCATAGGTTATGGTTTGAGTACCTGGATGGGTAATATTTAGAGTATGATAATGCCTTTTTAAATTGGCATCTGTCTGTATTTTAAATTTGCACCTGAATTCCTGGAGAACAGAGACTACATCCCACCTGGTACAGCTCTCCTATGAATGACTGAATATTACAAGATATGCCATTTCAACTGAAATGTATGTACACATTTGCGTTTTAAAGAACTATAGCTTATGTTTTGTGGCAGCATTATAAAAACTAAAACATTAGGATAACTATTTAGTATGAAACTCTTCAGCATGATGTGCCCTTCGGGCTATAATTAAAGAGAAACTATTTTAATTTTTCATCACAGAAGTGTTTATTTGTTTTAGAGAAAAGCTTCTGAAAATTTTAAAGCAATAATTTTAGTCACAGAAAGTTATGGTTGGAAAACAACTGATCACTTTAAGTGTGAAAAGTAAATTTTCATTTAAAAAATAATATAATTAGAGTATGCAAAATAATTGATACAAATAAAACTTATTTGTGGCACCATAGATGAAATTGTAAGTTAATTATAATCTCTGGTTTTTCTTCCATTCTTTTGGCAATATGCTAACACTCAATTTTACTTTGGACCAAGTTCTAAGTTCTATGTTATTTTAAGTATAGAAACAAACTCATTCCATTGAAATTCACTTATTACATCCAATCAAGGGGCATTCAATCCATTTAAAGTGACATCTACCCACAAGATATTTTATCAGGAAAGTGATACTTGAATTAAGGATCTAGGAGCACTACACCAAGTAGAAATTAATTCCATGGTAATAATTATCTTATAGCACATAGCCAAGTAGGTTCTTAGATTTATTGAAAGATAATATAAGGAATTTAAGTTGGAAAGTAAGTTGCTATTTTGATCAGCATCTATGTAAAGCAAATTCAGATGACTAGATAACAATTCTGATCATGTATTTGGATCAAAGCCATTAATGTCATTTTAGGTATATTTGATAAATTACCTATTACTTTTGTTAAATGTAACAGAAATGATTCTTTAATGACATTCTTTGTGTATGTGTATGTATGTCCAAATCATATATATAGAAGGTGAGGTAACAGGCTAGTCACATCTTTAAGTCAGGATCTTCTATGCTCACTACTTCAGAGTCCCAAAACTCAAATGGCACAGGAAGTATCAGTTTAACTATGACAAGTATTTGATTTTTTTCAAGCACCTACTATGTATAGATTCAGTTTTTTTATATTCAAGATCAAAGACCTGAATTATATAATTAAAATAATGTCATATTTATTCTTATTTTTGCATCCAGTTTAGAAAAAAAACAAAAAACTGAAACACAATAAATATAATGTCCTTAAGGTTGGCATATTTTCATCCTTTGTGGATGAATTTATTTTTTGAAGTTCCCCCTTTCCCCTCTCCCTCACCTCCCCCCCCAAAAAAAAGAAAAAAAAACACACACACACACAGTTTTGATGCCATCTTGGTCAATAGTGTATCTGATCTAACAGGCTGATATTACTTTTGGTCAAAAGAAGGTATCACTCAAGAAATGAATCTGGTTTTATTTTTGTGCCTGGGAAAAACAGGCAAGGCAATTCTGAAAGGGCTTTGAATGATGATATGATTATGAAAGATGTGCAATGCCTTTCAAGCAAATGATTAGAAAGGGATGTGATGCCTTTGGTTGTGTAAACTAATCACTTAGAGGTGTCTGTTATTGTCCTTTACTTCATAATTCTAACCTACTTAATTCATATATAATATTTCCTTATTATTATAAATATCAAAATCATAGAACACTACTGATTTTATATTCTGTGAAGTATTTCCTGTATATTATTTTGAGACCAGAAAACCTGATTATATTCCAATTAGCAATTAAATAATTGAATTTCCAATCATGCCAAATGAGTCCTAGAAACTAAGAAATTGCACAACTGATGTATAATTTACTCACACCAATTAGGGTTACATGATTATGTTCTGAACCTTAAATCAATCCTCTTCTGGAAAAAGAGTTGAGCCAGAAAATACTGTACAGTAACAATGATCATATTTGATAGAGAATTAGGGACATAAATTAAAAGTTAAAAAAGAAAAGGATATAGCTTAGTGTTCAAGTAAAATGCACCAAAGTTCAAAATGTTTAATTATTCACAGAGATTTACTTCAACAAATGGAAATAATAATTTGTGTTTAGATACTGAATGAGTGTGTTATATATCTTGGTGTGGTGAATTAAAATGAAGTGTGACTGGCATTCTACGATGATAATTGGAACCATTTCTAGTCTTTTATTACATCTCTCTACACAATCACTGAAACAATTTTCGTTTTTAAATCTAGCCCCTCATTAAACACATGAAACCCAAGATCTTGCCTAGGATTTTTTTTTTTTTTAGTCTATGATTATTACCATTGAATTATTTTGAAGGAATTGCTTTGTTAACCTTTATATCAAGGTCTGCATATTTTAATAATATGGCTACTTGGAAAAACTCAGAATCTATGACTACAAGTACTGAGGTGTACCTTGAAGTTGTATATTTTTTGTGATTTATAAACTTTTACATATATTTTCATCTCTCATTCATCATTGTTTTTTAAAAACATTTTTATTAATATTTTAGAGAGAGTTGGAGCACAAAACCCAGGCATGTGCCCTGACTTTGAATTGAACTGGCAACTTTCGATGCCTGGGAAGATGCTAAACCATTTGGGCCACACTGCTTTATTGTTTTAATGACCAATTTATACTGATTTGAGCAATCTAAGAATCTGTAAATATGAAGAAACAAAATATTTGTAATAAGAAATAAAATATCAAATTGCTTTTATTCTAGCTGGTTCTTGGTTTAGACAATAGCAAGTATTCATTTGTTGTTTTCTCTTAAATATCATTGGATTGTTAAATCACCCATCCACTGAAAATAGTTTTATGCTTTGTAGGTGTTTTAATAGAAGTTATAAGTGTTGTCACTGATACTTAGTTTTAAGGCTCACTTTCTATTGAGATATTTATAAAGCATGACTCATTTATATTAATGGTAAAACACATACACACACATATACACACAGTTCCCAAAATTTAATTTGTAAAATATTTTACTTTAAAGATAACCAAGAACCCATCCAGTGTGGCTCAGAGGTTGAGCATCAACCTCTGAATGAGGAGGTCATGATTCAATTCCCAGTCAGAGCACATACCCAGGTTGCAGGCTGGATCTCCAGTGTGGGGTGTGATTCTCTCTCATCATTGATGTTTCTATCTCTCCCTTTCTCTTCCTCTCTGAAATCAATAAAAATGTGTATATATATTCATTCTCTGTTATCTTAAATATATATATATATATATATATATTTTTTTAAGATAACAGAGAATGAGTCATCAGCCTGGAGCATCTTAATGTGCAATACACTGATGAGCTGGAGAAGGGTGCTCATTAGCTCAGCACCTCATCACCCCAGGCTTCCTCTGTTTTTCTCTTTCTGCAGTGGGAGCTATTATACTTCTGTAAACTTGACTCAATCTATAACTGCCAGGAGATAGTCATTGTTCTTACTGCCATACATTCTCTTTCATTCTGCCAAAGTTGTCATTTGTTTATCATTTACTAGAGGCCTGGGGCACAGATTCATGCACTGGTGGGGGTCACTAAGTCTGACCTATGCCCTCTCACAATTTGGGACCCCTCAGGGAATGTCAGAGAGCATTTTCAGCCTGATCCCCACAGGCCAAAGAGAGGGACTCCACAGGTACAAGAGTGCATGCACCAGGCCTCTAGTATGCATATAAGATCTTTGGTTACTCTCTTCTTGCCCTCTTCCCTCCCCTCTTCCCTCTGAGATTCATCAATCTGTTCCATGTTTCCATGCCTGTGATTTCCACTCCTGCATTGAGTGTCTGCCGCCTGGTGGTCAGTGTGTGTCATAGCCACTGGCCGGTTAGTCGGGGATCAGGTGGTTGCTTAGGCTTTTATACATAAAGATAGCTCTATTTTTCAATAAGTATTCCCTACTACTGCTTCTCCTCCTTAACTTTTTAAAGTATTTTTTTCTTTTAAGTTTAAAGTAAGTAAAGTAGTACCATACCAAGAGGTTTTCAGAATATCCCACTTTTTTTATTAATTGAAGAAAACTGGGTCTGAATTGTTCAAATTGTCTGAACTTAAAATGACAAGCTTTGGGTGTAGAATTACTGTATTTCTTTAGAATGTTTTGCAGAATCTAGGGCACTCCAGGTGCTGTATTTTTTTTATAAAGGATTTGTCTCTTTACTCATAAAAAGAACAGGGAAGTACTTAAGAAATGCTTAAAGGCAGAATAAATCCTAAATCCTCCTCAATTTAAAACTGATGAGAAAATAGCTTATAGAGGACTTACACTCTTGCTTCTGAAATAGCTCTATTCTTGCTAATGCATTGTTTTATTCATTATATGAAATTTTAGTATCAAAATGTCATATAAAGGGAGAATATTATTTCTACAAAAGTGAGCACACAAGTTGGAATACAAGTTTAAGTTAAAGTATCAAAGGCAGAATTCTGCTTTTTAACATCCAGAAAGAACTTATTACTAATATCAGTACATGTTGAGCATATCAGCCCTTTGAATATAATGTAAAATACCTATTCATTTTTCCCAAGGGCTATTTCTATTGGTATAGAATTTAATTCACATGGACAAAAGGTCCTCTCTGGCTCTTTAGTCCCACTTCTTAATTTTCCTCCTCTCACTCATCCACCCCAACTCCCTTCAGCTGTTTCTTCCATCTGTTCTTCCCAGAGTCACACTCTATCCCAGGGTCCTGTGTGTTTTGCAGGAACAGCCTTATGCAGTGCTGATGGGCATAAAGAGTGGACTCAAACAGAACTAGAGTCACATCCTTCTAACATTTGACACCCAGAAGACTTTGGGCAATGTGCTTAACTGATTCAAGTTGCACAAATTAAATATGAATATAAAATGCTTAACTTAGTGCCTGGCACATAGGAAGTACCTACTACTTCTTTTTTTTTAATTTAATAAATCTTTATTGTTCAAGTGATTACAATTGT
Organism: Lasiurus cinereus; assembly: GCA_011751065.1. Classification (NCBI taxonomy): domain Eukaryota; kingdom Metazoa; phylum Chordata; class Mammalia; order Chiroptera; family Vespertilionidae; genus Lasiurus; species Lasiurus cinereus. The sequence goes on from JAAGEH010000393.1 coordinate 44,868,796, forward strand.
TCCTCTTTTTTTCCCCATAGCTCCCCTCCCAATCCACCCTCTTTCCTTACTACCCACTATCCTCATCCATAGGTGTATGATTTTTGTCCAGTCTCTTTCTGTACCCCCACACCCCTTTACCCCCAAGGACTGTCAGTCCATTCCCTTTCTATGCCCTATCAATTATATTCACCAGTTTATTCTGTTCATCAGATTTTTTATTCACTTGATTTTTTTAGATTCACTTGTTGATAGATATGTATTTGTTGTTCATTTTTATCTTTATCTTTTTCTTGTTTCCTCTTCTTAAAGAATACCTTTAGCATTTTATATAATACCGGTTTGGTGGTGATGAACTCCTTTAGCTTTTTCTTATCTGTGAAACTCTTTATCTGCCCTTCAATTCTGAATGATAGCTTTGCTGGGTAGAGTAATCTTGGTTGTAGGTTCTTGCTAGTCATCACATTGAATATTTCTTGACACACCCATCTAGCCTGCATAGTTTCTATTGAGAAATCAGCTGACAGTCATAAGGATGCTCTCTTGTAGGTAACTGTTTTTCTCTTGCTGCTTTTAATAGTCTCTCTTTGTCCTTTGCTCTTGGTATTTTAATTATGATGTGTATTGCTGTGATCCTTTTTGGACTCCTTTTGTTTGGGGTTCTGTGTGCTTCCCGGACTTGTAAGTCTATTTCTTTCACCAGGTGGGGCGAGTTTTCAGTCATTATTTCTTCACATAGGTTTTGAGTATCTTGCTCTCTCTCTTATTCTGGCACCCCCACAATTCAGATATTGATACAGTTGAAGTTGTCCCAGGGGTTCCTTACACTACTTTCATATTTTTGTATTCTTTTTTCTTTTTGCTTTTCTGGTTGAATGTTTTTGCTTCTTTGTAATTCAAATCTTTGACTTGGTTCTTGCAATCTTCTAGTCTCCTTTTGTCCATGTGATCTCTGTATAATAATTTTTATTTCAGACAGTGTATGTTTAATTTCTAATTGGTCCTTTTTCATATACTCAAGGGTCTTGCTAAATTTATCAGCCTTTTCTAGAAAATTCTTGAAAAACCTTATAACCATGGTTTGTTTGTTTTTTGTGTTTTGTTTTTTTTTAATATATTTTACTGATTTTTCACAGAGAGGAAGGGGAAGGGATAGAAAGTGAGAAACATCGATAAGAGAGAGACATCAATCAGCCACCTCCTGCACACCCCACACTGGAGATGTGTCCATAAGCAAGCTACATGCCCCTGACCAGAATCGAACCTGGGACCTTTCAGTCCACAGGCCAATACTCTATCCACTGAGCCAAACCGGTCTTGGCATAACTGTGGTTTTGAACTATGTATCCAGTCATTTGCTTTCCTCCATTTCTTTCTGTCTCCACATTTTGGCTGCTTCCCTGGGTTGGTAGAGTAGCTTTGTGTGCTAGTTGTCCTATAGGGTCCAGTGACTAAGCCTCCTCAGTTACCTGTGGTGGACACTCTTGGGACACCCTTTTGTGGGTGTGTGCACAGCCTTGTTGTAGTTAAGCCTTGATTGTTGTTGGTATCACTGGGAGGAATTGACATCCAGGCCAATTGGCTGTGAGGATCAACTGTGTCTATGCTGGGAGAAATTCTGTGCTGGAGACACCCTTATGAGACAAGACTTGCAAAAGCCTCTGTGCTCAGCTTGGATGGTGTGGTGTCTCAGGGCGGAGCAGACAGCATTGGTTTCCTATCAGCCCTGCCCTAATAGGCCCCTGTCAGTTTCTCCCTGAATAGTCTGGGTTCTCAGAGTCTCTCCTGGAACTGGAGTTTAGTGTAGTTGGGAGCTTTTATCTCCCTCCTGCTTGAGAAAGCCAACTGCACACTCAATTGCCCGCCCTCTAGGTGTATGCACCTTGGTACCTCTGCCTTCCACAGTTCCTCTGAGTCTCAGTGTGCTTTTCTCTTTCCCTCTAGTTGTAGAAATTCCACTCAGCCAGCCTTCCTGCTGTTCTGGATGATGTCCATTTTGCCTTTTAGTTGTAGTTTGGAATTGTTGTGCTAGGCAGCAGTTTAGGTATTTACCTATGCTGCCATCTTGGTTTATCTTTCACAAGTACTTACTATTTCAATACTACCATACAGGGCAGCAATATACGCCAGTCCAAAATATGCTACTTTGGCATATTGATTGTTTTTAATTAAAATTACTTGAAGAACAGCCAGTGCAAGAAGGACCTCTGACTCTTCTCTGTGTTGCCCTGAAAGCAGGAACTAAATCTCCCCTGTGAATGGGGCCTTCCCTGAACAGGAGGTAAATCACTGTCTTTATCACCAGAGAGAGGAAATACAGTACCGAGACTGTAAATAAACTCTGCTTAGCTTCTGAACTAATCAGGACCCAGGCACAAGTTTCTTTATCATGTCAGTTCTTCATAAATTTAATGTTCCCTTATCTAAAAAACATAAAAGTGGCCTGCTTTAGTCATTTCTCTAGGTCCCATGTCTGTGGGACTTCTATATATGCAAAATTATACTGGACTTTTCCCTGTTAATACCTCCTGGTAATTTAATTTTTGAAACAGATAGAAAATCTAGAAGAGAACTAGGTAATTATTTTCCTCCTTGACTTAGTCATAATAGGATTCTGCTTACCTTGCTATAGAAGGCACCAATAGCTGTGCGCACCTCAACCACAGACTACCACCAAAGATTGATTGAGAAGAATTGGAAAATGAACTAGTCTTTTGTGGTATCCTAAGGTACAGCCAAAGTGAACTCTTATGGCAGGGATTTTATATTATGCTTTATGTCTCTACAAAATTAACCACAGTACTAGATGCACAGGAGGTGTGTATTAAATAATTGCTGCATTTAAATATTATCAAAGTCAATATTCATATCTTAAGAAGAATGGTATGGGTTTGATCAGATCTGAAGTGACTTTTTTTTCCATTGGAAAACAATATATTTAAATCTCTAGATCATTCATAATTCCTATGCTCTCCTTAATCAATTTTTATCTTTTTTCTTCATATTTCAGTTTTTTGTGCATAGATTGAACACATTTTTACTTATTTGCACATAGATACAAAATAGGACATTTATAAATCAAATAACTTTTGCCCAGTTTGGTGTGGACAGGAGTTTGATTCCTGGTCCGGGAACCTATAGGAGTTGTGGACTCAATTCCCGGTAGTGGGTGTGCAGGAGACAGCCAATCAATGATTCTCTTTCATCTTTGATGTTTCTATCTCTCTCTTTTTCTACCTTCCTCTATAAAATCAATAAAAATATTTTAATTAATTAATTAAAGAATTATTTCAATATAAGGTTATGTTATATTAAATTATATTACATTATCACTATATTATTACATACTAGAGTACTGGTGTACGAAATTTGTGCACAGGGAGTGTGGGTGTCCCTCAGCTCAGCCTGAACCCTCTCCAAAGTGGGACCCCTCAAGGATTGTCAGACTGCCAGTTTAGGCCCAATCCTGGTGGGATAGGGCCTAAATGGACAGACGGACATCCCTCTCACAATCCAGGACTCCTGGCTCCCAAGTGCTCACCTGCCTGCCTTCCTGATTGCCCCTAACTGATTCTGCCTGCCAGCCTGATCACCCCCTAACCACTCCCCTTCCAGCCTGATTGATGCCTAACTGCTCCCCTGCCAGCCTGTTTGCCCCTAACTGCCCTCCCTTGCAGGCCAGCTCACCCTTAGTACCCTTCCCTTCAGGCCTGATCCCCCTCAACTGCCCTTCCCTGCAGGCCTAGTCATCCCAAACTTCCCTCCTCTGCTGGTCTGGTCACCTCTAACTGCCCTCTCCTGCAGGCTTGATCACCCCAAACTGCCCTCTCTTGTAGGCCTGCTCCCTGCCATCTGCCCTCCCCTGCTGGCCATCTTGTGGTGGCCATCTTGTGTCCACATGGGGGCAGGATCTTTGACTACATGGGGGCAGTCATCTTGTGTGTTGGAGTGTTGCTCAGTCTGCATATACTCTTTTATTAGATAGGATAGAGGCCTGGTGCATTGGTTGGGGCCAGCTGGTTTGCCCTGAAGCATGTCCCGGATCAGGATGGGGGTTCCCTTGGGGCATGGGGTTGCCTGGGCGAGGGGCCTGTGGTGGTGTGCAGGCTGGCCACACCCCTCCCTCCTCCCTGTGACCCAAGCAGAGCCTGGTATCTGGGATTTATTTATCTTCTACAATTGACACTTTGTAGTCTGGAGTAGAGTCAAGCCTTCTGCTTGCTGCATAGCAGCAGCCATTTCTGTTGAGCTTTATATATCTTCTGTAGTTGAAACTTTGTAGCCTTGCATGGAGGCCTGGGCCGGGCAGGATGTGTGGAAAGTTTGCTTTTCTCCATTGCAGGGAAACCCAAGCCTCCCTCCTGCTTGCCCAATGGCTGCAGCCATCTTGGTTGGGGTTAATTTGCATACTCATTCCTGATTGGCTGATGGGCATGGCTGGTGGGTGTAGCAAAGTGGTGGTTAATTTGCATATTACTCTTTTATTAGATAGGATAATTTTTTTATCTTTCATAATTCTTCTTTTTTATCTAAATTGCTAAGTGCTGAGACAGAATGAAAATGCATTATATGCATTATATGTGTACTTCCTCTGCATGATTTCATCACTCCATTTTTATTCTTTTTAAATATTATCCCAACTTTCAAGGGAAAAAAATGGTGCAGTTGTTCTGATAATGTTAATACCCTTTTGTCACTTTTCAGCAAAAGAAACAAAAAAATTTTTAATTGTTTAATATGTCTAGAAAGGCACTATCAATTGTGAATCTACCAGAAAATATTCTATATAGATGTGACTTATTGTATTCATGTGTTTATAACATGGTTTAAATGTAATTTATTCTCAAACTCCTATACATATACAAATAATGGAATATTTAATTAATAAGTATTATGAAGGAATAGGGAAATATTTGGGGAAAAGAAACTACATATGATATAAGAAATATATAATTTGTTATTTTTATGCTCTTTCCTCAGAATGATGTAGCTTCAGAGTATAGACATGGTTAAATCCTGCTACATTAAGTACACATCGATTGTGGGTTTTTGAATCAATGAATTTATTTATATCTATACTCTTATGAGACAATAATTTGGAAGATTGCATTATTTAAGTTTTTTTTACAGTTTATCAAAATTGAACTATCAAATAATCCAATTTGATAAAACAAATAATTTGCATAAGCATATAATATTTGAAAACACTGCCAAGATCTCACTCTTTGTTGGAGACATTCATTCATGGTTGCAGTGCACTGAATAGAATTCACAACTGAATTCTGCCAAGAGCAATAGAATTGTTCATCCTCGTAAATGAGTGACAACAAATTAAATAAAATTATTGCCTTCTTCCCTAACTTGTTAGGAGTTCTAAAGTGTTTATTTTCAATGACACTTGGTGGAATCCTATTCTACCCTCTTCAGAAAGCCCTAATTCTATTGAAATGTTAACAAAATAAATCAGGTTGCTCCTTTTTGAACATTTTTTATCTGAGATGTTTATTTTACTTTTGTTTGTTTGTGTATATAATTCTTTGTCTCCAGGGGTGGAAATTAGAGATGGGGTAGAAAAAAAAAATAGGAAAGGACTGTGAAAGAATGTGTCTAGTTTCTTCAAAGTGATAAATCACCTTCAGATTTTGATTCCACCTGGATGACTGCAAATTTGGGTGCATCAAGATGTAAAGACTAAATAATTAACATAAGGACTGTCAAAGGATTATCGTTCCAAAGTTAGAAGTAGCAGAAGGCAAAGCCTGCAGACTCTGGAAGAAGGTCTAGGCTTCGGCTATATTTAGACAATAGAACCAGCAAGTAAGCAGAAAGAAGCTTTGGGAGAGGTCAGTGGTCCTACATAGAGGAGAGAATGTCATTTGAGAGAGGTGAGGTATTTTGACAGGGTCATATTCCTTGCCTTTCCTACTTTTTTCTTTAATACATTTCTATTTGTATAGCCATAAACTAAACGAAAGACAGTGAAGAGGCTTACCTTATAGATCAAATCTCAGGAATTCTCACCAATCCAAAAAGCCCTATGCTCACAGGATTGTGCCTAATACCATAGCAGTCATAAATTTAGAATGTTCAGGAGTAGAAGAAAATGGTGAAATTGTGGGAGGGGAGGGAAATTCTAGATCCAAGACCTTAGAATCTCAGGTTCTATGTTGTAAGTCTCTGGGCATCTGTATTCAATTCTAGGAGAATATAGCAATAATAAGAATGTCTATATATTATTATATGCTGTATTCATTACATACTGGAAAGAATGTATGTGTGTGTATCCATGTATGTATTTGAACTTTTATATAAAAAGTTATGAAATATTTTTTTAAATTGTCTAATTATTATCCTGGATAACCTATGAGAAAGTAGCCAAAAATGATTTTAACTGATATGTGTAATCAAATGTATTTTTCATTTGTTTTGTAGGAGGAATTTTGTGCTTCAATGGAAAATTATAGATGGTCAGAGCATACACATGTTGGTTACCAATTCTAGCATTATATTGCCTTTGAGCTATTTTCGCACTCTAAATTATAGATAATTGATAAAAATGCAAAATCTTATTTATAGATATGCTAATTCTGACCTGTAGAGTTTCAATGTATTTCCCACTCCCAATGTGGAAGCAGCCAATTTTGCCTCTATTTGCACACTTGCTTCAATATTCCTGATCTATGTATGTGTGTTTTCTTTGAGTTCTCCTTTGAATAGTTGTTAACATCTTAACACTTCCCTCATTAATAGAATTATATAATCTGTATAATATGTGTTAATATACCTCTATGAGTTACCACTTTTTTGCCTTTTAACATGCTTTTTCTTCCTCAAATTAAATATATGTTGTGTATGTGTGTGATAAAACATTAAAAAAACACATACTTGAAAATATGTACTGATTTAATAGTTATTTTTTACTATATATTATATATTGATGTAAATATGTTTTTATACTATATATTTATTTCATTTTCCTAGTTTTATTGAAGTAAAATTGACAAAAATAGTATATGTTTAATGTGCATAATGTGATGTTTTGATAAACATATACATCATTTTTTTTCTATTTCTGAGAAAAATGCTGTAATCAATCTAATTTACATCTTTAACACCTCACATTGTTCCCATATTTGTTTTGTGTGGTCAGAAATGTCAACTTTTATCTTAGAAATGTCAACCATGTAATCCAGTATTATGAACTGTAGTTATCATGTTTTACATTATATCTCCAAAACTGACTCACCCTTCAGAACAATCCTTCATGTCCCCACTCCCCCACCTCCAAGCCCCTGGTAAACATCACTGTTCTCTCTACTTTTATGAGGCTGGCTATTTTAGATTCCACATATAAGTGAGATTATTTAATATTTTTCTATCTGTGTCTGGTTTATTTCACTTAGCATAATGCCCATAAGGTTCATCCATGTTGTCACAAATGGCAGGATTTACTTCTTTATTTAAGGCTGAATAATATTCTAGTGTATATATTCTCTACATTTTCTTTTTTCTTTACTAGAAGCCCAATGCACAAAGATTTGTGTAGAATGGGCCTTCCTTTCCCTGGCTGCCAGCATGCCTTTCTGCTCCAGCTCCGGAGCCACCTCTTTCCACTCTGGCCCCACCTTCCCATGCTGCCCAAAGACCCTGAGCAGCTGGGGCTATGCAGAAATCCTGCATTGATGCCATGGCAATGATACAAGCATCTCACCCCACCCATGACTGCTTGGCGCTTGCATATGCAAATTAACCTGCCATCTTTGTTGGGTTAATTAGTATACTCGTTCTTGATTGGCTGATTGGTGTTGTGAAGATATGGTCAATTTGCATCTTTCTCTTTTATTAGTGTAGATCTGTAGACAGACACTTAAGTTATTTTCATACTTGTCTATTGTAAAATTCTGCAATGAACATGAAAGTGAAGATATCTTTGCAAGACACCAATATCATTTTCTTCAAATATATACATATGCAGAAGTAGGATGGCTACATCACATGATAATTCTAGTTCTAACATTTTGAGGAAGCTTCATACTATTTTTCACAAAGGTTGGACAAATTTACATTCCCACCATTAGTGCACAAGTGTTCCCTTTTTTTCCTATCCTAATCAACATGTTTATCTTGTTAAAATAACCATTTTAACAAATGTGATACAATGTCATATCCCAGTGTGTTTTTTTTGTTGTTGTTTTTGTTTTTTTATTTTTTTTAATATATTTTATTGATTTTTTACAGAGAGAAAGGGAGAGAGATAGAAAGTCAGAAACATCAATGAGAGAGAGACATCGATCAGCCACCTCCTGCATGCCCCACAGTGGAGATGTGCCCGCAAGCAAGCTACATGCCCCCGACCGGAATCGAACCTGGGACCTTTCAGTCCGCAAGCCAACGCTCTATCCACTGAGCCAAACCGGTCTCGGCCCAGTGTGGTTTTGATTTGCATTTCTGTGGCAAAAATAATCTCACATACTTGACATTTTCATGTCTGACTACTTTTGAGTATTTTATGCATTATATTTTAAATGATACTTTAAAGGGCTTAGTGCCCAGTTGAAAATGATATCATTAAAACTAACATTGAAACATTTTTTCCAGGTCATGAGCTACAAATTTAGAATGAAAAGCAAAAAAACCCATAAATGTACAATAATGATTCACAATCTCTAATACCTTTCAGAGAGGTAGAGGAGTATTTAAATATCTGTAAATATCTATTTATGTAATTGTTCATAGATATATCCTATATAATAGAAGCCTAATATGCTAAGTGTCCAAGCATTTAACCAGCACTATGACATGCACTGACCACCAGGGGACAGTTGCTCTAATGGTAGGTTAGCTTGCTGCTGGACCTGGCCAATCAGGACTGGGTGAGATGAGCCAAAAAAACCCTGGAGCTTTCCTGCAGTCCCTCCCTGGCCCTGATTGACCCTGATCAAGACTAGGAGAGATAGGCCAGACACACCCTGGAGCTCTTCCACACCTGTGGAGTCCCTCAGCCTGGCCTCCTCCATCTCACAACCCAGGACCCCTTGAGGGATGTTGGAGAGCCAGTTTCAGCCCAATATGCAGGCTGGCAGGGGAGTGGTTAGAGGGGGTGATCAGTCTGGAGGCAGAATTGTTTAGGGGCAATCAGGAAGGCAATAATCTGCTCTAAATTCTAGTATATGTATAAATGCCTGGCATTCCATTCAAATATAAATCTGTATCTATATTTTAATTTTAATTAAATACATTATTTTAAAATAAAATAAAAACTTTATTTTAAATGAATAAATTATGTTGCATTTTATAAATAGAGCATGCAAGTTAATCAAGAAAAATTTGGCATTTTCAAGTTTCCATTAGAAAAATAATTTTAAATGATGTTCAATTAATTCTAAGCTGTTAAATTGATACATAAAAAAAAACCGTGTTGATTGCCTAATTTCTCTTCACAAAGAGTGTATCTATGTTCCTCTCTACTAATGGTATTTGAGAAGCTTTATCTTAACAATGTGTAATAGCATCATTGTTTTTACCTTTGTCAACAGAAAATGAAAAAAAAACATGGAATCTCACTGTCATAGTGTTTACTGTCTTGATAGAAAATTATAGCATTTCTTAAGTGTCTTTGAGCCCATGGACCTTAGCATTCATCTAAGATTTTGGTATTAATGACTTTAGTCCAATTTTTAAAAATTAGGATGTTTGCCCTTTTCCTATTATTTCTATATTCTTACTAGTACTAGAGTCCCAGTGCACAAAATTTGTGCATGGGTGGGGGGATTGTCCTTCAGCCCAGCCTGCAGAGCTGGATTGTCCTGAAAGCTTCATGCTTAAGGGAGTGGTCATACAAGGAACTGTATGGGAGTTATATGAGGTCCTCTCCAATCTGGGACCCCTCAAGGGATGTCTGACTGCTGGTTCCCCAATCTTCCTTCTAATAAATACTGATTTCTCATTAGTCAGAGGCTGCAGCTGGAATGAGGGGTTCAGAAGCCAGTAATCCCTGAGAGTTGGGCCTGGAAGTGTAGAATGTGAGTGTGGAGCTCAGATTTGACACTGGTCATTGGTGTCTTTGGGCCTAAAAGGGCAAGCGAACATCCCTCTCACAATCCAGGACTGCTGGCTCCCAACTGCTCGCTTGCCTGCCTTCCTAATTGCCCCTAAACAATTCTGCCTCCAGCCTAATCACCCCTCTAACCACTCCCCTGCCAGCCTGATTGATGCCTAACTTCTCCCCTGCCAGCCTTTTTACCCCTAACTACCCTCCCCTGCAGGCCTGGTCCCCCACAACTGCTCTCCCCTACAGGCCTGGGTCCCCACCAACTGAACAGAGTAGGAACAAAAGGCAGGTACCGATGGTCACTAGGGCAGAAAGCCCCAGGTACCCAACAATGAGAAAACAGGAAGAATAAGGTTTGTAAGGTGAGACCTCGCCCCCAGGGTGACCTTTCCTCCTCTAGCATATCATGTGGTTTAAACCCCCTGGCCTTTCATATTGCTGGTCATGTGGTTTTACCCTCCCCTGAACTTTCCTCTCCTGAAATGTAGCTGGTCATATGGCAGACCCTTTTAAGGTAGAACAAGGAGGCCAAAGAATAACCTCATATAACTCCCATACAGTTCCTTGTATGACCACTCCCTTAAGCATGAAGCCCTCAGGACAATCCAGGTCTGTCCTGCATCAAATAATCTTGAGAGCAAAGAGACTGGTCTATGGAAAAACACAGAGCTTTGGTCAAACAAGAAATAACATCTAGCCTCAGCTGTATTTCAGCTTCAGGCCCAGAAAAGCAGCAAAACCAAATGAAACACAATGTAGATAGTGTACAAAGGTTTCTAAATCCCTTGTTTTCTATGCACTTTTTTTATTTAAGAGGTGGGATCCCAGGTGGGAATCTTCCCAATAAAGCCTGTTAATCTTTAAAAAAAAAAAGAAAGAAAGAAAAGAAAGAAAGAAAGAAAGAAAGAAAGAAAGAAAGAAAGAAAGAAAGAAAGCCAGCAAGCCATAGCTGACATCAGGACCAGTTGCAGTGAGTAGTAATCCCCTGCCCTGGTGCTGATCTGTTATATTGGAAATCAGCAAGCTGAACAGAGGACGCCTTAGTAAGTCAAATTTGAAGTCTTTATTATGCCAGAAGTCTCAGAGGATAAGCCTCCAGAGTCTGAGCAAAGCAACATGGAGGAAGCTTTCCCTTTATCCTCTTCCCCCATTCTTAACCCCTCTCCCCCCACTCCCCACCCCCAGTCCCTTTGTCTCCAAAATTTGTGGCTTTGGACCTTTCACTGGCTTTACAAGAAGCCCTATGTACTAGGAGATACTTTGCAGGAAGCTTGTAGCTTGACAACATTTAGAGAACTAAAATACACCTGGCATGGGAGTAACCAGGGATGGACCAGACCAACCCTTATGTCAACAGAGCAGCTTGCAAGGCCAGATAATTGAGGTTATTTTCCCTATTATTCAAACAAGCGTGTTTACAGAAGCCAAGAATAGCAGAGTTAATTTACAGAACAAAGGACCATCTATGCTTAGTGGAAAATTTCAAAAGGCAATTTTTACAACATAGAGGTTATGGGAACAAGATGCAGTGCCTATGTTTCAGACCAACCAGTAGAGACCAAGACCCTGAAGGAACACACTGGGAAAGCTGACTAATATTCTATTGAAATCTGTTATAGTAATAATAATAATAAGGATACAATACAAATATAAAATAAGAAATTGGGTGTGACATATTAGAGAGTGGAATGAAGTGTGAACGCCCTTAAAAGAGATGTGCATGTAAGAAATAAAAAAGTTTGTACCCCACATGTAAAGGCCAGATAGCAGAACACCTGGGACCCGCTGATAAGATGCACTGAAGACACACTGAAGACGTCTGGTTGAGCACATAAAAAGAGAGCAAGCTCCGAAGGAGATTAGAGCCACTTGTCCACTCCTCCATAGATGGTCACTCTCCGCTCCCCTTCCTGCATCCTGCCTGAACTCTGCGCTCTGCCGTGAACCCTGGGTCTGAATCGTGAGCCACAAACCCAGGCCTCTACAAGACGCTGAGCTGCAGCTGCAATGTCCAACGTCCAGTGTGTGTGTCTGTCAGCGTGGATCTCCGGGTGGCCTGCCGAGGTCTGGAAACCACCAGGACTCTGGTAAATAAACGGCATTTGATTCGTGCATTGCCTGTCTGTCTCCTGTGTAATTTATGCTCGGCCAATATTTAATAAGTGCTTTGAGTCATCTGTATAAGTCCATTCTATTGGCAGAGGATACTCTTGGCCACCTGTGCTTGCATCCTTAGATAAATTCTGGGACAAGATCCTCTGCTAAAATCACTGCCTTTTAAAACTCTGAAGATGAAGAACAGAACCAGTGCACGCTCTGTCTTTCTCTCTCTTGAGTATGCTCACTCCTGCCCTTTCACCTCTTGTTTCCCGAATCCACACAGCCTATCTAGTTCATTTATTTCACAGCTCACTTCTACTTCTATGATTTTCTAAATAAAATTTTACTTGTATTGGAGTATTGGCTCTGAATTCTTTCTTAGCCAGGCTCAAGAACGGAGGTCTAATATCTGGAGCCATTCTCCATTACCAAACTAATTTCCAAGCCCGAAATTTAAAGCAAGATAGTTTTATTCATATGAAATATGCTGGCAAGCCAGAGAGATAAAACTTTTAGTATAAACTGAAAGTGGTTTCAAAAAGGGACAGTAGGACAGAGTTTTTAAAGGCAAAGACTGCTAAGAACAGACTTTTAAGAGGATTGGTTGGTAAGGAAAGTAAAGCTACAAGTATACACTGCTCATTTTCTACATGGCAGGGGCAATGGGGCTTCCCAGTTTTCCCTACTTTAGGATTAGCAGGTGGGGTCAGGGTTTATTGCTGCAGGTGGATGTTATAAAGCATAATCAGCAAGAGGTCCCAAGGCAGATCAATTCATTAGTTTTCTTTGGAGTCTATAAAAATAAAGATGTAAAACAAGTTTGTGGTTAAAACACAGGGTGTTCAGTGGAATGTCAGACAGAGTCAGAGTTAAAATTGCAAAACAGCTTAGTCATGTAATCAGAGCCAAAGATCAAACTTCAGAAAGGTGCAGGTATCTGGTCATAAAAATTATGATGTTAAGTTTCATAGTTATGAAATTGTATTACATATATAATTATTTTATAAATTTGTCTTTTGTATTTTTAAAAACTTTTTAATGGTCTTTTCCAGTGTACAGAAATTTTATTATGTAGTCAAATCTTTTACACTTATGTTTTATAGCGCCCAATTGTGTATTATTCTTAGATCTGTCTCCTCAGGAATGAGTGTAGGTGTGCTTTGCATTACATTAGCTTTATGTCTTTATATATTTCATCACATATCTGATCTTTATTTCTTTCTGGTGTTATTTTGTAAGGTAAAGATAAAAGTAGGTTTTTTCCTCTGCCAAAACAATGTACAGTGAAGGTGTTACTGGAGAAAATGTGGTGTCTTTTTTTCCCACTGGATGCTGGGGGCTAGGTCCTTACAATTATCATAAGAAAAATAATTTTCTAAGAATCACATAGGAGGATGAGTGATATTTATTTGCATGGAATTAAATTTTTGTATTTCCAAAGTCCAATCTTCCTTGATCTAGTTATAGAAGAAGTGCAGCCGGGGTGTCATTGGAGCTAGAAGCAAAGCCAATGTCTAGAATATTCTTTCCATGTTGGAACTAAGTTGAGTTCAATATCAGGCTACATGCAGTCCACTGTCTTTGGGGTTCACATGTCCCATGGAAAGTACAGGAGAGTGTGCCCCCAGCAATGAGTCCCAAGAAGAACCAAGAACACAAGAGAGCATACTTCTTTGTTCAGGGAATTAAGTATCACAAATATTTTTTGCAGAGGCCACACCTCTTCTGGATAATAACCCCTGTTCCAAGGTGTGTTGACAGTAAATATATTTGCTAGTGCCCCCAACTTTATTGGGCATGTGTCTATCTTCCCTTTGCTCCTTTTCTGTATTAATAAGTAGGTTAATTACAATGATATCAAAGGTATGCAGAATATGCTACTCCACAACATGCTATTTGTGATAAGAATTATTTCGAGCTGGTGTTTTTAAATATATTTTTTATTGATTTTTTAATAATCATTTTTTAATCAATAAATATATTTTATTGATTTTTTACAGAGGAAGGAAGAGAGATAGTGAGTCAGAAACATCAATAAGAGAGAAATATCAATCAGCTGCCTCCTGCACACCTCCTACTGCGATGTACCCGTGACCAACTTGCATGCCCTTGACCTGAATTAAACCTGGGACCTTTCAGTCCGCAGGCTGACACTCTATTCACTGAGCCAAACTGGTCAAGGCAGAGCTGGTTATTCTTAAGAAAAAGCAGATACATGAAAATCTCTGAATACCAAATAGCAATCATTCTTTTGTAAGATATATTTACATCTATAAGGGGAAACTCCATTTGTAAGGGTATCTCCCTCTCTGTACCAGAAAGAGGAAAATTACTAATTCTCTAGAAACTTTTCATCAATGGAGAACAACTTAAATCTATATAAAAATCTTACCCTAGTTTACTATGTTTTTTTCCTGCTAAGCTTCCATTATCTCATTAACTGCCCCTGGCAACTTCTCATTATCTTTCTTGTGTCTTTAGCTGAAGGTAATATTTAAAGTGGGAACTTGGGCCATTTTGGGGGAGTTGCTTAGTTTCCCTGGGTATCTCCCATGTATAGAAGAGGAAGATATTTTATTAAACTTCCATTTGTTTCTCCTGTAATCTGTCTTTTATTAAAAGGAGGATCTTAGAACCTAGAAATGTAGAGGAAAAGTTGTTTTTCCTCCCCTACAATGGCCATATTCTTTTTCTTCTTTTTTTTCTTTTTTTAATGACCATATTCTTTTCAACACTATCATATTATGTTTTCACAAATGCAACATTACTTAACATCTTCCATATTCAGGCTCTGTGCTAAGCATGGTAAGACAGCAGTGGTCAAGACAGACAAGGTGTCTACTCTAATGATGATTAGTTTTTTTTGGTTTTGTTTTTGTTTATTTTTAAAGGAAAAATAAAAATTAAGAAAGTAATGGAATAGTAGAGATTTTAAGTATTAATTATCTCTCAGCAAGAATTCCCACTATCTGGTACACATACCCTGTGTAAGATCTTTACTTTGAGTGTCAGTGGGCCCTGTTAATATAATGACATGGGTGCTCTTCTTTGTGGAGCTGGAAGAACCTTTCCTTTACTCTTCAAGATTTTTTCAGGCAGTGTAATACTTAAGTCTATAGGAGATAGATTAATAAGATAAATAACCATGTTTAATTACATATGTACATATGGGAACCCCACACACATGAGACAGTCAGAGAACCCATATACAGGTGTGTTTCAGGGACAAAAAGTTAAAATGAGATACATATGATATTCTGAGTGAAAGGTGAGGTAAGGCACCTTGGGACTTCACAGGGGAAGAAAGTCACTGCAAGTGGATAAGATGAGCAGATGTTTGGTAATTAGTAGTTTCCCCTATAGATAGGTCAAAAAGGTATCTCTGATCATCTCTCATTATGGGCTTTGATTTTAGCCTGCTAAAGGGAAATAGGACCTTAGAAACTCAGGGATGTAATTCCATGGAAATAAAAATCACTCGTTCTCCCATGTGGATCTCATCAAATTATTTTTTGGGGGATAGCACAAGAACTCCACTTCCACAGCAACAGGTGATGAGGACTCCATTTCTACCAGTAACAGTTCTGAACGCATACACCTGATTAGGGGAAGTTAGATTAGATAGCAAATGGGATGGCATGGTAGCTCCCTTGACTACATTACATTAGATAAGCCTCCATCTTCACCAATTAGAAGGCTTTGAAGAAAAAAAGCCCTACATTGTGAGAGAGCTGCATGGCTAGTACCTGAGAGCAGGCTTTAGATGCTGAGACAACCCCCTAGGGAACAGTCTGACAGAAAATAAAAACTTCAGTGCTACAGTTGCAAGAAATGGACTTCAGCCAATGTTGGAAGAGATTATTGAGCTCCAGATGAGAATACAAACCAACCAGCATCTGGGTTGTAAGTCTTTGGCAGTCTGGGAAGATAATGATAGCACTGAAAATTGTAGAGATGGGAATAATTCAAAAATGTCAGTCCTGTAACAATCAGAGAGCAGGGAATTCCTGACAGTTTTAGCAATGTGATTTGACAATAAATGCTCCAGGAGAAATGGATTTTAGGATAGCAAGAAGGCAACAAGAAATCCATTGCTATTGAAATAATGCAGGCAAGAGGAGAGTGACGTGGATTATAGTGGTTTCAGAAAACTTGGAGAAAACTGAACAGATATGGGATGCATCTTAAAGGCTTCTGATGGACTGGTTATGAAATTTGCAATTTTAGATTCAGCAACAAGTACCATTAGTAGTTTTTTTTAATTTTCTAAAATTATTAAGTTAAGCTAATTAATTTTGCTTTGATAATTGCTTTATTGATATTACCTGAGACTTGATATACAATATTTTCATTATCACACATTTCTAAATAAAATCTAATATTCAATATGTGTTTTTTTATTTGTTTGCTTGTTTGTTTTTATTCCATGAGCTACTTTAATGTGTGTTCAACATCTGTAAACTTTTTGAATTTTTCTAGTTATCTTATTGCTGTTAATTTCTTACAATTGAAGTGTAGTCAGATCATGTAATTTATCTGATAAAAAAAAAATCCTTTGAATTTGTTGTGCTAGTTTTCCTGCTTAGTACCTGACAGTTGGGCAAATGTGCCATACTGTTTCACTAAGTACATTAATTATGTAAATGAACATTATATTAAATTTGCTAATTGTAGCATTAAAGTATTATAGCTACAACAGATTTTTACTTGTCAGATCTCTCAATTACTAAGATAGATGTGTTTAATATCTTCTATCATAATAATAATTTTCTTAATTTCTGCTTTCTCTCAATATTTGCTTGATAGAGATTTTCAACCTTTTTCATCTCATGGAACACATAAACTAATTACTAAAGTTCTGCACCAAACCAAAAAAAAAAAAAAAAAAGTATATTTTTTGCTGATCTGACAAAAAAAAATAGGTATAATTTTGCTTAATTCATTCTGGACAGCTATTGTTGTATTGGCTGTTGTCATTTTTTTTTTAATTTAATCTAAGGAGAAAGACATCAGTAACCCTTACTAAATGACCAGGTATTGTATGTTTTAAATTTTTTGGAGTACATCAATGTGCCACAGCACACCAGTTGAAAATCTCTGCTGTGTATTTTTTTCTAATTTTTTCTAATATTCTTTTTATTAATTTAGAGAGAGGAGGGAAAGGGAGAGAGATATAGAAACATCAATGAGAGAGAAACACCAATGGGCTACCTCCTACATGCTACCCACTGGAGATGGGGCCCAAAACTCAGGCATGTACCCTGAACAAGGGTGGGGAATCAGTGCATGGAATGACACTCAACCAAATGAGCCTCACTAGTTGAGCTTTGCTTTATATATTTTAAAGCTGCATCCAGGAGCATACAAATTAAGGACCATTATTATTTTATGAAAAATTAAACTTTTTTCTTATTTCTAGTAAAGTCTTTTACATTGTCTATTATATCTAATACTAGAGGCCTGGTGCATGAATTTGTGCATGAGTGGGGTCCAGCTGGCCTGACCCCACTGGGAGTGGATTGGGACTGGGTCTATTGGGCGGAGGAGATGGTAGGAGATTGCCCCTGATTGGGGTGGGAGGGTCAATCTTGGCTGGGGCTGGATGGGGGAGGGGCTTCAAGAGATCACCCTATGGGATGATCAATGTGGTGGGTGCCCTTTGGGGGCAGGCCAGCCAGAGGGAGAAGCTGTGAGAGGTTGGCTGGCGGGCCCCACCCATTGTTGAGGTGTGGGGTGTGATCAGGGACTGGCTGACCTGGGGAAGGTGCTGCAGGCCTATCATGATGGGGCAGGCTGATCCAAGGGGTTGGGAGGGGGCATTTGGCCAGCTGCCCCACTTTTTTTTTTAATATATTTTATTGATTTCTCACAGAGAGGAAGGGAGAGAAACAGAGAGGAAGGGAGAGAGACAGAAAGTCAGAAACATCGATGAGAGAGATACCGATCAGCCACCTCCTGCATGCCCCACAGTGGAGATGTGCCTGCAAGCAAGGCACATGCCCCCAACTGGAATCAAACCTGGGACCCTTCAGTCCACAATCTGATGCTCTATCCACTGAGCCAAACCGGTCCCAGCTGGCTGCCCCACGCATGATCAGGATGGGAGAATCTGATCAGGCAGGAGCAGACCAGCAGGGAGAAGGGCCGCAAGGTTGTCCAGACAGCCACACTCCCTGATCAGGCTAGTTCACTGGCCACAGTGGGCATCATAGCAACCAGTCATTACAGTAGTTATGGCCATTACAGTCACTGGCTTTTTATATCTATAGATAGCAATGCTAGCTTTCTATTGGTTAAATACAAGAGTGGGAAAAAAATAGGTTTGCAGTTGTTTGTATGGAAAAAGACATTCACATTATGCTTATTACAATAGCTTTATTAATTCTGCTTCACATACTCACAACTGTAAACCTATTTTTGCCTGGCATATATTTTTTTACAATTTTATTGCAAACATTTTTGTGTGTTCCTTTAAGGTACACAGCTGGGATTTTTTTTTTAAATCATTGATAGTCTAATTTTTAAATTGATGAGCTTATTTTATTTACATTAATTATGATTCCTGATATATTTCTGGTTTGTTTGGTTTTTTTAAACGTATCATGGTATATTAGTACCATAAACCCATCTGTTGGGAGCCAATTTTCTATAGATCATGTGTTTCTGTTTATCTGTGAGCAGAGGCACTGGCAGCCTGTGTTCTGGAGTACATTTTAAAGGTTATTTCTATTGTAAACTGCCTTGGAAGCTAGAGATAATGTCTATTTCCAGATTGAAGGACAGGTTTATTTAAGGTACCATATAATAAAGATAATTTCTCTTGCTAGGTCAAAAGAAATGTAAGCTATGGGCCATAATAAACAATTCTGTTCCCTAAGCTCAAGATCTTCTTCCTCTAATGTGATTCACCTCATGCAAAATTGTTACTGGTCCCTTTTATGTTCTCCTCTGGGGACACAGTTGTTACCGATTCCTTTCATGTTCCCCTCTGGGAATCAGCTCTGATACTCTGGCTGTTGTAATAAAGGCCTTTGTCTCTGACCATGAAATTTTGTGTCTTTTGAAAGCATTCACAAAACTGTGGCTAGCCAACTTGTTAGCTTGTAAGGAGGGTAAAATCTCAGAATTTTCATATTTCTTAATATTCCCCAGTTTTAATCTATCACTGGCTGAGGGCTACTTCCTAAGGGAAAATAATCTCCCAGGCAAGGGTGTTCCCACTTGACGATAGCCAATTCATCAGAGAAGGGAACTATCAGCTACCAGCAGCTGAAGTTTACAGCATCTGTGTTCACCAGCTTTATAAATGGGACCTGGTACACCACTAATGGAATCTAGAGTAGTAATTTTTTTTAAGATTACAATTCTAGTTTTAAGTATAAATGCTTAAAGGAACTCCATGGAGGGTGGGAAGGATCCCCCTAAAGGAATAGTCCAAACATTAAGACTGAGGACACCATATTCACTAACAGCCTATGCAAAGGTTTATCACTCACATCATAAGACTTTCTGGGAAGAACAGGGCACAAGTAAGTTGGTTCAGGTGTCAAGAGAGAGGTGGAGAGAGGAAGTAAGAATGTGGTTAAGAGGTAAGTCTTAAAGTATTAGTTCAATTTCTCACTGTTTCAATTAAGAAGTCAGCATTTTTCAAGAGATTTTTTTTATTGAATTGGTATTTTTCAATTGTTTACTTATACAATAGTAACATGTAAATATATCATTATCTCTAACTCATTTTAGTTCTTAAAATTATTTGTATGCTGACTTTATCTACAAAAGCATTTTTTTTTGCTTTAATAGTTATTTTTACTTCATTACATTCTTCTTGAGTATAATCATATCTTTCTCATATGTCCAACCAAAAATTCAAAGCCTTCTGAGGTAAACTTCTTAGATTTTTCATGTTGGAGTCTATATTTCCATTAACTTCATTCTGAAAGTATTTTTTGGCTGTACATAGAATATTTTTACAACAGAATCTTCATTTTCACCTTTAAATTTATAAAATTGTATTCTTAAACATATTTTTTTATGATTTTGTGTAGTTGAAGAAGAATATATTTTGAAGATATTGTATCCTAAAAGGATAAAACAACCATTGGACTAATGTAGATGGTTAATTTCCTTTTTACTGAACATAGAACTAGAAAAAATGTGTTATCATAATAATCCCATATAATAAAAGCCTAATATGCTAAGTGTCTGGTCATCCAGTTGGCCATTTAACCAATCAAAGCATAATATGCTAATGATATGCTAAGGCTACTCAACTGCTCACTATGATGTGCACTGACCATGAGGGGGCAGACTCTCCGACTGGTAGGTTAGCTTATTGTCAGGGGTCTGGCTGATCGGCCCTGAGGGAGATGGGCCAGATACTCCCTGGAGCCCTATTGCAATCCCTCCTCAGCTGGCCAACTTTCCATCCCTCCCCAGTCCTGATTGATCACGCACTGGTGGGTTCCCTTTGCCTGGCTTGTGCCCTCTCGAAATCCAGGACCCCTTGGGGGATGTTAGAGAGCCAGTTGATGCACACTGACCACCAGAGGGCAGACACATAAGGTAGAAACTGCCCCTTGGTGGTCAGTGCACTCCTACAGAGGGAGCACTGCATAGCCAGAAGCCAGGCTCACAGCTGGCGAGCACAGCAATGGTGGTGGAAGCCTTTCCCTCCTCCGCAGCAGTGCTAAGGATGTCTGAATGCTGGCTTAGGCCTTCCCATCAGTCAGACATTCCCCAAGGGTTCTGGGACTGCCATAGGGCACAGGCCAAGCTGAGGGACCCCCAACCCCGACCAAGCACACAAATTTTGTGCACTGGGCCTCTAATAGACATACAAATTTAAAAAGAAAGAAAAGAGGAGCAAACTTCCTGGCACGAATGAAGTAGACTGCAAGGGTAATTTTAAAATGTCTATTGTTATCTACAACTATGGAAGTTACTATTTCTTAAGCATTATGCTCTATTCAATTCAAGTAAGATGTTATTTTAACTTAATAGATGTGAATAAAATGCTAGATTGTGTATTAAATTGTGAAATCATGTCAATTCTTGGCTGAAAAAGTTTAAGATAGGAATAAATCGCTTTTTCTCATTTAAGGTAACAAAAATGTTACTAAAACCTAATAAAATTTATTCTAATCCCAGTCAGGATTATGTCCATTTTTTTTTCTGCTCTTAAGATCTGTATCTCTTCTATTACCAATATATGAGTCTAAGAATTGCATTTAGAAATATTCCAGGACCATTTGGGAAAGAGTTCTTTTCCTTTGTTATAAAGTGTGAATAAATTCATTTCTTGCTCATAGAAAACCAGTTTGAGTTAAAATGTTACTCAAGTTTACAGATTCTTGTCATTTAATATATTTATTAGAGGAGATATCATCTTTATGGATGAAATTAAGTGATGAGAGATAGTTGTCTGTCCTATTTCATTTAAAAAGTTTTCCTACCATTCAATTTCATTTTTAAATTATTTTCATACTGTTAACTTAGAGAATCACCATCCATCCAATCACTAATACATTTCTGTGTAAATGTTATATGGGAAATCATTTATTTTCTCTTTGATTCATTTTTGTTTTGATAATTGTAAGAAAACCAAACGTATAAAAATATCAGTAAGAAAAATAAATTGAAAAGCCTTTGACTAAATTGAATATAAAAACTCCTTTTTGTGGTTCTTGCCAGCAGGATTTTTAAATGCTGCCACTGGAAACTGAGACTGAGTTGCAGACTTTTGTTCTCAGGTACACAGTATCAAAACCGAGCTGTGGTGTTCAAAAGCTATTACACATGCACACCACCTTCCTGGTCTCAGGAAATTGAGTCTATTGGAATCAAGTGATGTAAAGAACCAAAATGATTAATTTCCACCACTTCCCACTTCCCATTGGTAGAATTAAAAAAAAATCCTCAAGTTTTATCCCCTTGGACTCTCTCTGACTAAATCCAGCTAATTATCATAGATGAATTTTATCAAGCAGTTTTTTTAACCTTTTTTTTTGTTTATTTGTTTGTTTGTTTTGGTTAATCCTCACTTAAGAATTTTTTCCATTTGATTTTTAGAGAGAATGAAGAATGGAAGGAAGTTAGGGAAGAGGGAAGAGAGAGAAACATCAATGTGAGATATTGGTTGGTTGCCTCCTGCATGTATGCCAGCAGGGGTTGGGCATTGAACCAGCAACTCAGGTACATGCCCTTGACTGAATTAAATATGAGACCTTTGAGCACCGACCAGCCAAGGTTATAACCTTCTTTTTCTCTCTAATTGTAATACATACAGATTATTATTTATCTGTTGTGTAGAAAAGGAATTTGGTTTGAAAAATATTTTGTTTTTAAGTATCTTATGATTTTGAAGAGATTTGAACTATATTCTTGTAAATTTTAAAGCATTGTTTGAGAAGTAAAATAACAGATTTCATGGAGCAAGTAGAGCTCAATGTAAAGAAAGGAGAGTAAAAGATACCTGGGAGAAAGAATTCTGCTGTGGATATTACTTATGCTTACTAGGATTCTCCAGCACTCATCATAGCTACAGCAGATTGACCTAGGGAGATCTTTAGCTCATCCAATGAACTCCCTCTCTCTTTGGTTAAAAATAGTTGCACTTAACTGATCCCTTGTGTGAAAGTTGACATAAGTGGAGTCATTATAAAATGGAGCCAGGAATAATCTTTCATGTATTGCCCTTGAGCCTTTGGACTGTTTGAATTGAGCCAGATCTTTAGACTGGGCCAAACCAGCCATGCCTTCCAAACAGTTGTTTGTTAAGTCAACAGAATACCAGACCTCTTGATCACAAAAAATGATGATTATGAACTCTCTAAATAGAGACAGAATCAGTAACCATCCATGTATAACTAAAGAATAACTTAACTTGTTAACACCAATAAGAATTTATTTCCTCTATTCATAAAATTATTTCCTTATTTTTTCTCATTAAAAAGAAATCTCTTGTCCTTACACTGTAATTGAGACACTATTTGGGTTTCTACTTGAATCTGTGCCTCCAGAATTGCAATTCCTTCATCCTACACAAACACTTGTTGCCTCTCATTTTGGGTTTTTAGTTTTACGTTAATACCTGGCTTAGTTTCCATATGTGTAATGATGCAGTTCTGAAGTATAAAGTACTTGCTTATTAAGCCTGTTCCTGAAGAAAGACAGTTCACACGGTTGCTACCACATCAGTATGATAACTATTTAACCTTCTGAATGCAAGGCTTCTCAAGCAAAAGGTAAATGCATCTTCTGCATTATAATCACTTACTGAATGCTACCTACCATTTCTAACTGTTCTTTCTGTATTATTAAACTTATTTGAGGGATTCTGATGCAATCCTGAGTACCTACTGCATACACCATGGAATACACAGATGAGTCAGAGATTTCCAAGTATCAAGAGATAAGAGGATATTAAAATCACATGAATAACATAGGAAAGATGACATGTGAACTGTACAAAGAAACACACACACACACACACAATGAACATTTTACAGAGCAATTATATAGCTCAAGAAGCATGAGGAATTCCTTTATGGATGGCATAAAATTTAAGAAAATGTTAACTTAAGATAGAAAAGGTAAACATTTAGGGTATTGTTCTCTGGAGACTAAACAAAAATCTGGCAGACAGAAAGCTTTAGATGCATCTGACAAAGTAGAAAATCTCCTATGTGGTTATGTCATAGATGAGTGATGAGATTAATAAAAAAAACAGTGGTTACAGGTAATTCATACTTGGCAGTATGTCTTCATCTGTAGAAGCTTCTTAAGATTTTTGTAAAAAATATCAACAGAGCCAAAATTGTTTTTAAAGATTTACTTATTAGTGTGTTTAGGATAGTCTGAATTGGAGAAAATTAGAAGCTAGGAAAGTTATTGTAATGTCTAACAATAGTATTCATCCAAATTAGTCTAATAAAAATGCACTAAATTTTTTAGCTCCCCTTTTAATGCAGAAACTGATGTCATAGAAATATAGAAAAGGAACAACAACAAATAAGATTTACAAGTGAAGATGATAAGCTTTTTTGACATATTGAATTTGATATAAAAGATGGTGACAACATCCAGGAAGTAAGAGAAAGGAAAAATTTAGAGCATGAGAGAGTTGTCAGAACAAGTAATAAAGATCTGTGATTCATTTACTAAAGAGTAGGAATTGAAACCTTTGAAACCTTCCACATACATACTGATAAGAACTTTATGCTGTCGGCATAAAAAAAGTACAAACATGTAGAGAATTTCTATAAGTTTATTTGAGGTTTTTATTTATTTATTTATTTATTTATTTATTTATTTGTTTATTTGTTTATTTTATTTTTTTGCCAAAGAGTGGACCACCAGAAGCAGGATCTCAGCAGACTTAGAAAATGTTTCCCAGAATGAGTTAGATATTTTTTCCATACATTTGAAATTGAGGAAGTAACATATAAAGATTACATGAACACAGGAGAAAGCAAGGTAGGAACTGAATTTCAGGAATGAATTACAAGATTATGTGCTCCCTTGAGGGTGGTCATACTTCCCAAAAGTCTGAAAAAGACGCATTTCAGCATTGCTTTAATCTAGACCCACAGAAACAATGGATAGGGCTTGCTTAAGACAAAGATAAACCTTTTGCTAAGAAGTACTAAGCCTGAGGCTTGACTACCTTCAGAAGTTATCCAGTTAGAAATTTATAATCAGATCACCCTGTGAGGTACCTTTCAGTTAGATTTATTATAGTGGCCCTTTTTCATCCACAAAGGACAAGAATGTAGATAAATGAAATTTTTCATCATAACGTATTTGGGCCTGCCCACAGCCTAAAATAGATCCATCTACTTGTTATGCAGTTACATAAGTACTTTTCTCCCTTTTCATCTTAGAATTGTGTGATTATATTTACTTGTATGCCTGTTAAATATTTGTCTCCACAATGAGCCTATATACAAGTCAAGTCAAGTAAAAAAAAAAAAAAGAACCACAATGTTTGGTGTTGGTATTTAAAGCAGAAAACTGTATTTTGGGATAGATGAAAGAAATGAAGTTGTGCGTTTATTTGATGTCTTGTTCCCTTGCATGTGATACAAGAGACAGGACACTTCTTTCTGTTTTCTTTTACAGGGATCCACTCATGAATGCCCTCAACTTTTTTAAAGTATCTCACAAAAAAACTTATCTGTTTATTCTTGTGACCTCCTTCTTTCCATTTCATCTTTTACTTCCTTTAACTGACCTTGGCTTTCCAGGATGCCCAACACATGCCCTTCTTCAAAGTCAGTTGCCCCTCCCTACTGAAATAATCTACATAGTCTCTGTCAACTCTTTCTGATGAATTGCAAATTTAGTATATAGAGCAGATGAAGGTGGGTATGGGTTGGAATCTGGGACACTCTAATTTGCTAGAGGACAATGATTAGATAATGGATTTGGTTTACAATACCTTTGAACTTGGGGAGAAAAACACATATTAATATTCTGTTTTCATTAAAGCAATTAATTATTAGAAAAAGTTTCAAGAAAAAAAGTTCATGTAGGCCCTATATACTAAATTTGCCACCCAAATAAATTCAATAAAAAGAAAAAGCAAGTGTCTTTGAGAATGAGTATAAACACAAGAAGTCATACAACACAAGTAGGGACATTTGCTACTGGATTGTTACTGGATCTTTTAGGAATCATTTACATATGAAGTGGTATTGTTTTTTTATATAAATTCCAATTCCCATTGCAATTGTTATTTTCATTCTTTAATGGACCCCATTATCCTACTCAACAGTGACAATGACTCAGAAACAGAAAGATTTAGAAGAACATACTTAAATCCTTGACATTTACACTTCTTAAGTTTAAGACCTAGGGTTTTACAATTAATTGGAAACTATATGCACTCATCAGACATAGGTTGTCCTCTCCTTCCCACCCGAGATTAGCTAAAAATTACAGTATAGGGAAAGAGAAAGAGTAATAACATAATACAGCTAAGGAAATGCTAGTTGATGATCTTGAAAACAAAACTCTGAGGTCTCTTTCTCACTAACATTCTATGGAGAAGTGGTGAGAAATAGAAAATCCAGATAAATTTAGGACATCTGAGAGTTAGTTAGTGACAAGTTCTTCACCCACTCTGTGGAGTTCCTGGCAACCATTGAATGTAAAAGATGGGGATGTTGGCAAGTGGGCTTGGCATACCCTCAAAATTTCAATGTAATTATGTCTTCTGTGGTCCCAGAATAGCAAGGAAGTGCTAAAAAAGGGTGAAACATAGTGATGGTTTGTTGTCAGAAAACATAATATAAAAGCTGTAATTACCTGTATGGAACAATAATGATAAGACGGATGCAAGCAAGGCTCTTTCAACTTGTACATCTTACACTGCAGAGGACTATTAATGAACCCACAAACTTCCTCTCTCAACAATTCAACAAAATCAATGTTTAAACTCTGTAAGCCACTATGAATGTAACCACATTCTTGAGAAGATGAGAGGAAGGTCTTTAAATAAATGGTGTTTCCTGGATTTATCCAAGGTAAAATTTTTCTCAGTGGGAAGAATGACACATTTATTTATTTATTTTTAATCTTTATTGTTGAGAGTATTACAGATGTTCTCCCTTTACCCTTTGTCTCCCTCCACCTGGTTTCCAACCCGCCCCAAACCTTTACCATCCTGTTAATTGAGACATTTACATAGAAAATTTGTTCATTTCTAGAAACATTAAGGAAATTTATCCTATATAATAAAGAGATAATATGCAAATTAACCCTTATGCCCTCGCAAGATGGCTGTCTATGACCAGGCCAGCAGGGCGGTTAATGAGGGATGACCAAATGACTGAGCAGCAGTCTGTGTGGGACAACCAGGCTGGTGGGATGTACATGAAGGTTGAACAGGCCAGCAGGGGCGGCAGTTGGGGGTGATCATGCCAGCCAGGGAGGAAGTTAGGGGTAGCCAGGCAGGCAGGCAGATGAGTGATTAGAACCCAGAATTGTGAGAGGAATGTCTGGGAATCGAGCCTAAAACTGGCAGATGGACAGACCCCAATGGGTCCTGGATTGGAGAGGGTGCAGGCTAGGCTGAGGAGACACCCTAATCCCATGTACAAATTTTGAGCACCAGGCCCCTAGTATTTGTCTAAACAGCCAAAACTATAGTTAGTTATACTATTATGTTCTCCTGGATAGAAAACCCGTGTTCCTATATATGCTAAATGAATTTGAAATGAGAATGGAAAGGATTGCAGATTGGAATAAATATTTTGTTTTGAGTCCTAACCAGTTTGGCTCAGTGGATAGAACATTGGCTTATGGAATGAACGGTGCCAGATTTGATTCCTGTCAAAGGCATGTACCTTGGTTGTGGGCACATTCCCAGTAGGGGGTGTGCAGGAAGCAGCTGACAAATGTTTCTCTCTAATTTGTGTTTCTAACTCTCTCTCTCCCTTCCTCTCTGTGAAAAATCAATAAAATATATTTTAAAAAAAAGATTTTGTTTTGAATTGACCAAAGATTTTCTGTGGAACTTGCCACTCTGCATTCTAAATGTAGAAAAAGAAGTTTCAGTGGAATTGGACATTCAGTGAAATTCTGAGTTTCTAGAATATACTGTCTCAAAATACCATGTTGCTATTTCCTAGGCTGAAGTAGTACTTAAAAATAAATAATCTCAAATTACAAATAAGTGTGGGATACTATATGCATTACATTGTACTGGATGAATACCAGAAGTTTTATTTTGCTATTTACTTACTTTGATTAAGAACTTACCCTATACAGGAATCCAAGATAGCAGCATAGGTAAACACCTACACTGCTGCCTCGCACAACAATTTCAAAACTACAACTAAGAGACAGAACGAACATCATCCAGAACCACAGGAAAGCTGGCTGAGTGGAAATTCTACAACTAGAAGAAAAGAGAGAGGCTCACAGAGACCCAGAGGAGTTGCAAAAAGCTGAGGTACAGAGATGTGCACATGGAGAGAGCGGGTGCCGGAGTGCCTGGCTGGCTTTTTCTGGCGGGAGGGAGACAGAGACTCCCAGCTGCATTGAACCCCTTATCCTACAGCACTAAACCCCACCTCCGGCTGGGACTCATATGGGGGAAGTTTGGACTGTGAAGAGGGAGAAGTGCATGGTGATCTGGGGGAGATGCGAAAGGGAGGAGGTCTGGTGGCACGCACAGCACTGTGCCCAGAGGACCGACTGCTGGTTGTGCCACTGGTTTTTGCGAGTGGGTGGGAGACAAAGCCTCCCAATTGTGCCACTTCTAGCTCTGCTGAACCCCAGTTTTGGGTGAAATCCTGGGACCAACACTCATATGGTCCCAGAGCGCAGGGGATCCGGAAAGGCAGAGGTCTAGAGTAACTGCGTGAGAGCTCGAGCCCACAGGGACCTTTCCAGCGATTACCCAGTCATGTTAGACCCAAGGGCCATGGAGGGCAGGGCTGACTGGAAGGCAAGGCAGGTCAGTTAAGCCCTAAGACTCCACCCATCCCAAGCTCAACAGAGAGGTTTTTGCAGTTTTGCAAGTCTTGTATCATAAGGCTGAATCCAACACAGAAGTTCTCCTGGCATAGTGAAAATGCCAAGACAAAGGAAGAGATCACAAACAAAAGTGATGGAGGAAAACGAATAGCTGGATATAGAGTTCAAAACCTTGGTTATAAGGCTTTTCAAGAATATCCTAGAAAAGATGGATAAAGTTAGCGAGACCCAAGAGGAGATGAAAAAGAACTAACTAGAGATGGAAAAGAACCAACTAGAGATGAAAAAGGACCAACTAGAAATTAAACATACACTGACTGAAATAAAAAATATTATTCAGAGTCCTAACAGCAGACTAGAGGAAAGCAAGAATCAAGTCAAAAATTTGAAATATAAAGAATCAGAAAACACTAAGCTGGAAAGGCAAGAAGAGAAAAGAATTCAAAAATATGAAGATAATGTAAGGAGCCTTTGAGGCAGCTTCAAGCGTACCAACATCAGAATTGTGGGGGTGCCAGAAGAAGAGAGAGAGCAAGATACTGAAAACCTATTTGAAGAAATAATGACTGAAAACTTCCCACATCTGGTGAAAGAAATAGACTTATAAGTCCAGGAAGCACACAGAAACCCATATAAAAGGAATCCAAAGAGGACTACACCAGGACACATCATAATTAAGATACCAAGAGCAAAAGACAAAGAGAGAATATTAAAAGCAACAAGAGAAAAACAGTTCATCACCTACAAGGGAGCACCCATATGATTGTCAGCTGATTTCTCAACAGAAACAATGCAGGCCAGACGGTAGTAGCAAGAAATATTCAACGTGATGAACAGCAAGAACCTACAACCAAGAATAATCTATCCAGCAAAGCTATCATTCAGAATTGAAGGGCAGATAAAGAGCTTCACAGAGAAGAAAAAGCTAAAGGAGTTCATCAACTCCAAACCAGTATTATATGAAATGCTGAAAGGTACTCTTTTAGAAGAGAAAGAAGAAAAAGGTAAAAGATAAAAAATTATGAACAATAAATATATATTTATTAACAAGTGAATCTAAAAATTAAGTGAATTAAAAATTTGATCAACAGAATAAACTTGTGAATATAATAGAATCAGGAGCACAGAAAGGGAGTGGACTGATAATTCTCAGGAGGAAAGTGGTGAGGGGAGTGCAGGGAGAGACTGGACAAAAATCAGACACCTATGGATGAGGTCAATGTGGGGGAAGTAAGGGTAGAGGGAAGGGTGGGGGCCGGGTGGAGGGGAAAAAGGAGAAACAAATGTATTAACCTAAATAATAAAGATTTAATTAATAAAAAGAGGAAGAACTTACCATATACAATGCAGTAAATCCATTTGACATCCTACTTACCAGGAGAAGTGAGCCAAAATGGGGTTTGTCTCCTCTAATTCTGCTTCTGCCCTAGCCCCTGGATGAAAGGTTCAGGATGAAAGGGATATGTTAATATGCAAATATGTACTAAGAAAGGTAATCAATTGCACCATTATTAGCTCAAGTTTACAAGCCAAAATAACAGATAATTCTGTTCTAGAAATGGCTTGCATTGCATATTTGCTTCCATCAGAAAAAAAGGAAACAGAACACTCAGTATTTATAGGTGGAGCAGGTCAATGGCAAATGTATTGGCAAAAGAGTCTGTCAAAATGGTGTGTGTCAGGGGGAGAAATATGGGGCTTCTAGGGTTTGGAAATGGGGAATGTGTGGTGTGCTCTAGATATAAAGAGGTCCTAATGTTGGCAAAGATGGAGAACTAAAGACAAGCTACTGAAGAGATTCAGTCTAGCTAAAAGTGTATGTAGTTGCTTCTATGTCTATCAAAACAACAGTTGTATGAGTGCAAGAATAATTTTTCTAAAAAGTTATTC
Source organism: Lasiurus cinereus (assembly GCA_011751065.1). Classification (NCBI taxonomy): domain Eukaryota; kingdom Metazoa; phylum Chordata; class Mammalia; order Chiroptera; family Vespertilionidae; genus Lasiurus; species Lasiurus cinereus. The sequence goes on from JAAGEH010000393.1 coordinate 44,899,298, forward strand.
TTTATGTCTGATATGTTCCTTTGTTACCTATCTCTCTATTACTCATTCACTCAATTTTCTAGCTACCTATAGTTTTGGTTTGTTGGCAGTCATTGTTTCTACATAGTTATTTTATTTTTTTAAACTTATATATTGGATGCCTTTCTTTTTCTCTACCTTTTCTTAATTAATGGACACTTAATTTCAATTTATATATTTGTTTTGAATGTCTCTATATTGGGTTGCTTCTATGCAGTTTCCCTTTTTAGCTGAACTAAATTCCTATATACACATCTTTGCGTACTTGTGAGAGCACTGATGTAGGCTAAATTTCTATCAGAAGAAAGGTTTCCAAGGAGAGGTGCACTTTAGATTTTTATAGACATAACAAACTGTTTTCCTAAGTAATTTATACTCTTAATAAACTGCATGCCTGTATAAATGGAATCATTGGTGTAAGATTTCAGGATCCAAGCAGTATGAGGGTGGTGCCACACAGTTTAGGACCTAGAACAGGGTCTCAGAGTTTGTGCAGGGAGATTAAGGCATATACATAGGAAAAAAAGGATGGCTGTGCAAATGGACATTGGTTACAATAGAGATATTAATCACCTATGTAAATATATTAAACATATTTTTATCATTGCCAAAGATGGTCATTATAAATATGAAAAGGGAGAAAATTAGAATAAACCTTATAGTGCTGGAGGTATCAAAATGAACTCATGATTTTTTAACAGATAAGTAGTGGATAGATGAAAGAATAATTACACAATAAATAAACTAATATATATGTAAAACAATACATGTATTTCCAAGTTCTATTCACTGTGGTCTTGGGAGACAATTGCTAGCCTAATAACAATGAATCCATCTAGTGCTCTGATATTTATTTCTGCTTATATATTCCATTAAAAGAAACAAGGGTACATTACAGACATAGCTGGTATCAGGGCAGAGAGAGGAAAAACATAAAATAAGCCTAGACTTTCTTCTTGGGCATTAGAAAAGTGCTCAAAGAATAATGAAATATCATAAAAGAATACAAAAGTTAATCTGATGAGTTCCCATTGATCAAATCTAGACAATTTGAGAATCAAATAAATGATGACAGAATAGATTATAATCCAATAAATAAAATAAGAAACCATGAAATGACAGAGATTAAAAAATAAATTATGAGGATGGGATATTTGGAAGTATCTTCTTATGAAACACTTGTAATTACAAGGAAGAAAAGACTTACCTGATAGTAGACAAGACTGGGCAACACCACCTTAAACAAATCATTAAATATTGTCAATAACGAGACAAACTAATGAAATGCAATGAGAAAAATATAGCATCACTTTTCTGATTTCCTGCCAGAGAAGCAGACTGAATCTTGTCATAGGCAACAAAAGACAAAGCAAACTTGAAAAAACTGACCATTATTACAAATATCAGCCTCATGAAATTTAAGATGTTGTTCTAGACTGAGATACAACTAAACATAACATGCTATTTTAAACTAGAGGCCTGATACATGAAATTGTGCACTTGGGGAGTCCTTTAGCCCAACCTGCACCCTCTCACAACCTGGGAGCCCTCAGGGGATGTCTGACTGATGGCTTAGCAGGCCTAAGCTAGCAGTTGGACATTCTTAGTGCTGCCATGGAGGCAGAAGAGGCTTCCACAACTGCCACTGAACTCACGAGCCATGAGTCTGGCTTCTGGATGAGCAGCACTCCCCCTGTGGGAGTGTATTGACCACCAGAAGGCAGCTCCTGCATTGAGCATCTGCCCACTGGTGGTTAGTGCATGTCATAGCAAGTGATTGAGTGGCCTTAGCATATCATTAGTATATTATGCTTTGATTGGTTGAATGGATGGCCAGATGACCAGATACTTAGCATATTAGGCTTTTATTATATAGGATAGAAATCTTTGCTGTAAAGGATATTATTGAGACAATTGACATGAACTGAATAGAGTCTTGTAATTAGACTAGAGGCCAGTGCATGAAATTCATGCACCAGAGAGAGGGTGTGGGGGTGTGTCCCTCAGCCAAGTCTGCACCCTTTCCAATCTGGGACCCCTCTCACAATCCAGGATTGCTGCTCTCAGCTGCTCGCCTGCCTGCCAGCCTAATCATCCCCTAACCCAGTGGTTAGCAAACCACAGCTCTGGAGCCACAAATGACTCTTTGGCCCCTTGAATGTGGCTCTTATAAAAAATACCACAGCCTGCCTGAGTCTATTTTGAAGAAGAGGCATTAGAAAAAGTTTAAGTTTAAAAAAATTGGTTCTCAAAAGAAATTTCAATCATTGTACTGTTGCTATTTGGCTCTGTTGACTAATGAGTTTGCCGACCACTGCCCTAACCAATCCCCTGCCAACACTTAACTGCTCCCCTGCCATCCTGGTCACTCTTAACTTCCCTCCCCTGCCATCCCAGTCACCCCCAACTGCCTTCCCCTGCAGGCCCAGTTATCCCCAACTAACCTCCCCTGCTGGTCTGGTCACCTCTAATTTCCATCCCTTGCCAGCCTGGTCACCTCCTACTGCTTTCCCCTGGTCACCCCTAACTGTCCTCCCCTGCAGGCCTAATTGCTCCTAGTTGCCCTCCTCTGTAGGCCTGATGCCTCTCAATTGCCCTCCTTTATAGTCTGGATCCCCCACAACTGCCCTCCATCAGGCCTTATAGCCCCCAACTGCTCTCCCTTGCAGGCCTGGTCCCTCCCAACTGCGCTCCCTTGCTTGCCTGATCGCCCCCAACTGCCCTCCTGTGGTAGCCATCTTGTGTTCACATGGGGGTGGCTATCTTGTGTGTTGAAGTGATGATCAATTTGCATATTACCTCTTTATTATATAGGATTATATATAGGATGATAGTTACATATCTAGGTTAAGTTTCTGATTTTGATGGTTTTATTGTGCTTATTAGGAGAAGCCCTTTGTTTATAGAAGATATTGAAGTGTCTTTCTGAAAATGATGGACTAGAAAAATTTTTTTTAATATTTAAACAGTATATCCAACTTTTGCATAAGTTTATGATTCTGTTAGACAGAGAAAACTATTTAAAGACATACTTATTTGAAAACCAACACCAACAAAATTATACTAAGAAATAGTAATAATAAACCAATAATTTTATTATTTTAATAGTAGTATATTATTTCTGTGAATTCTTGCTGTTTTCAATATGCACTGCAAATTATCCTACTCAGTTTTCACCTAATCTACAGTGTTCAATCATATCAGTCATTTTCTCACAGCTTACTGATATCTTATTTCCCAAGACTTATTTTTTTTTTTTGCCAGTTGAATATAAGCAGAATTTGAAGAAGAAATTCCATAATATGAGAGAATAAAGCCTTTGAAGTGATCTGTTCTGGATGTTTTATGTTCAGTGCCATCCTTTAGCTTTCCCCAAATTCCTATAAACATATTTCATGTTTTATTTCTATAACTCAGTAATTTTCATTCAAATTATGCATTAAAAATGAATATCCATCTTAAAACAATTGGCATGATTAATTATCTACTAAATTTTTCATTTCACAAAAGGCAATGTCTTAAGTTCTACACTTACATGGCTAAGAGACTTTTAAGTCAGTAAGACACATTTATGTTAACTCAGGAATCAAGCTAAAATTTTCTTTAATCTCATGCTCCTATTTTATTTCCACTTTTTTTTCTAAATTTTATTTTAAAATCCACATTTCAATCAAAATTACATTTTTAAGAAATTAAATATAGAAAAATTAATATTATCCATAGTAAAAATGGGTCAATAAAAGTTATTGACTCAGGGAGAAAATGGCAGCGGAGTAGACAGATGCCTCTGGAGCTTTGTCAATGGGCAGAAGGAGAGAGAGCGGCTGAGAGTCACATTGGGAGTGTTTTTTGGCAAGCTAGGAGTCAGTTGTCCTCCAGGAGAAGGTGGAGAACTGCTGGAAGGGGCTCTCCCGGCCAGGCAGCCCCACTGCCACTGGGCTTTTGTTGGCCAGAGCCACCAGCGCAAATGCGGAGTCTGAGCCATCTTGCAGTGGCAGGTGGATGTCTGCAGCAGTCTGAAGCCTTCGGCTGGGCACCCATCGAGCAGCCAGGCACCGGGGACCCAGAACTCTGCTCTCCAATTAGTGCAGACACGCGGTGGAACCAGAGATCCACAGAGCACACAGACAAGGTCAGATTGAGCCTGAGATAAGGGGGAGGTAGATGTCTGCCAAGACCTGAAAGCTGCGGCTGACGGAGGCACCCACAGAGCAGCCAGGGACCCAGAGCACGGCTTCCCAGGCGGCACGGCCCAGAAGGCGGCGGATTCGGAGATCCACGCGGCTCGCAGAAGGGTGAGATTTTGCCTGGGTCAGGGAGAGAGAACTACATAACCAGACACCCGGAGAAGAAAGACCATGGGCAGAAAAAGAAACAGCCCACATAAGACAGAAAGGCAGGTTTCACCAGAAAAGGAAGTAAACAAAATAGAACCAGAAAAAAACCTCCCAGAGAAAGAGTTCATAGAAATGATCATAATGTAGTTGAAAAGAATGGAATACAAATTTGACAATATGAGTAAGAGCCAAGAGGAAATGAAGAAGAACCTAGAGGAGGTGCAGAATAAACAAGAAGAAATGAAAAATGACATCACTGCTATAAAGAACTCAATAGAAAACATCAAAAGTAGAGTAGACAAAGCAAAGGACCGCATCAGTGTGCCAGAAGATACGGTAGGAAAAAATAACCAAGTACAGCAGCTTCTAGAAAAAAAGTTAAAAAGCAAGAGGAGAGTCTAAGGGAACTTGGGATAACATGAAACAAAACAACATCCGCATAATTGGGGTTCCAGAAAGAGTGGAAACTGAACAAGGATTACAGAACGTGTTTGAAGAAATAATGACAGAAAATTTCCCCAACATAGAAAAGAAAAAACCCACACAAATCCAAGAAGCTCACAGAGTCCCAAGCAAATTTAACCCCAACAAACCGACACCAAGGCACATTATAATTAAATTGGCAAACACCGACAACAAAGTAAGACTCTTAAAAGCGGCCAGAGAGAAACAGAAAGTTACCTACAAAGGAACCCAATAAGACTAGCTACTGATTTCTCAACAGAAACTCGTCAGGCCAGAAGGGAATGGAATGAAATATACAAAGTCATGCAAAGGAAGGGTCTGAATCCAAGAATACTGTACCCTGCAAGACTCTCAATCAAAATTGAAGGTGAAATCAGAAGCTTCACAGACAAAAAAGGACTAAAGGAATATATTACCACCAAACCAGCAATGCAAGAAATGTTAAAAGCTCTGCTGTAATAAAAAGAAAGAGGAAGCGAAGAAGGAACTCGGGAGTAAGGACTAAAAATGACAATAGATAAGTACTTATCAATAATAACTTTAAATGTAAACGGATTAAATGCTCCAATGAAAAGACATAGGGTAACCGATTGGATAAGAAAAGATGATCCATATATCTGCTGTCTGCAAGAAACCCACCTCAGGAAAAGAGATGCACACAGATTGAGGGTGAAGGGATGGAACATGGTATTTCAGGCAAATGGTAATGAAAAAAAGCTGGGGTTGCAATACTTATATCAACAAATTAGATCTCAAAGTGAAGGACAAAACATGATATAAAGAAGGCCACTTCATAATACTAAAGGGAACAATCCAACAAGAAGAAATTACTCTGGTAAACATATATGCACCCAATATAGGAGCACCTAAATACATAAAAAAACTCTTGGAGAATATTAAGGGAGAGATTGACAGCAATACAATCATAGTAGGAGACTTTAATACCCCAATGTCACCACTGGACAAATCCTCTAAACAAAAAATCAGCAAAGAAACATCAATCCTAAATGACTCACTAGAACAGATGGAATTAATTGACATCTTCAGAACATTTCACCCCAAAGCCACAGAATATACATTCTTCTCCAGTGCACATGGGTGATTTTCAAAGATAGATCATATGTTGGGTCATAAAAAAAGGCACTTCAAATTCAAGAAGATAGAAATCATATCCAGCATTTCCTCAGACCACTGTGGCATAAAACTGGAAATCAACTATAATAAAAACAACAGAAAGAAATCAAACACATGCAGACTAAACAGCATGCTATTAAACAAGGACTGGGTAACCAGTGAGATCAAGGAAGAAATAAAAAAACATCATGGCAACAAATGAAAATGACAATACAACAATACAAAATTTATGGGACACAGTGAAAGCAGTCTTGAGAGGGAAGTTCATAGCCCTATAAGCCTACTGCAAAAAACAGGAAACAATGGTAATAAATTACCTAAACTTACAACTCAAAGAGCTAGAATGAGAGCAACAAGAAAAGCCTAGTATACTCAGAAGGAAGGAAATAGTGAAGATCAGAGCAGAGATAAACAACTTGGAGACCAAAGAAACAATTCAAAAGATCAACAAAACAAAGAGCTGATTCTTTGAAAGGATGAACAAGATTGATGGACCCCGAGCCAAGCTAACCAAGAAGCAAAGAGAGAAGACCCAAATAAACAAAATCAGAAATGAAAGAGGAGAAATAACAACAGACCCTGTGGAAATACAAAGGATTGTTAAAAAATACTATGAACAACTCTATTCCAACAAATTGGACAACCTGCAAGAAATGGACATTTTCCTAGAAAAATAGAACCTTCCAAAACTCAATGAGGAGAAAACCAAAAATCTCAATAGTCCAATAACTATGGAAGAAATTGAAGCAGTAATCAAAAGCTTCCAGCAAATAAAAGCCCAGGTCCAGATGGCTACACAGGAGAGTTTTACCAAACATTCAAGGAAGAATTAAAAGCTATCCTCCTCAGACTATTCAAAAACATTGAAGAAGAAGGAACACTTCCAAACACCTTCTATGAAGCCAGCATCACCCTAATACCAAAACTAGATAAAGACAACACAATGACAGAGAATTATAGGCCAATATCTCTCATGAACATAGATGCCAAAATATTCAACAAAATTCTAGCAAACCAGATCCAGCAGTACATCAGAAAGATCATACACGATGACCAAGCAGGAGTCATCCCAGGAATGCAGGGATGGTACAATATCCGCAAATCAATAAATATGATACATCACATAAACAAATTGAGAGATAAAAATCACATAGTCATGTCAATTGATGCAGAAAAAGCATTTGACAAAATCCAACACCCTTTCTTGATAAAAACTCTCAGCAAAGTGGGAATAGAAGGATCATACCTCAACATCATAAAAGCCATATATGATAAACCCACAGCTAACATCATACTCAATGGGCAAAAACTAAAACCATTTCCCCTAAGTACAGGAACAAGACAGGGATGCCCATTCTCACCTCTCCTGTTCGACATAGTACTGGAAGCATTAGCCATTGCAATTAGACAAGAACAAGAAATAAAAGGCATCCAAATTGGAAAAGGAGAAGTAAAGCTGTCCTTATTTACAGATGACATAATACTGTACATAAAAAACCCAAAGGACTTCATTCCAAAACTAATTGACTTAATTAATGAATTCGGCAATGTACCAGGATACAAAATTAATGCTGAGAGTCTGTGGCATTTCTATACACTAATAGTGAAATTACAGAAAGAGAAACTAAAAAAGCAATCCCATTTACCATCGCACCAAAAAAATTAAGATACCTAGGAATAAACCTAACTAAAGAGGCAAAAGACCTTTATGCAGAAAACTACAGGACACTGAAAAAAGAGATAGAGGAAGATGTTAACAGATGGAAGAGCATACCATGCTCATGGATTGGGAGAATCAACATCATTAAAATGTCCATACTACCCAACGCAATGTACAGATTCAACGCACTACCCATTAAAATACCAACGACATATTTCAGAGACCTACAAAGAATTCTTCATAGATTCATCTGGAACAAAAAAGACCACGGATAGCTACAGCAATTCTGAGAAGGAAGAATAAATTAGGTGGGATCTCAATTCCCCACTTCAAGCTATACTACAAAGCAACTGTTCTCAAAACAGCCTGGTACTGGCACAAGAACAGACATATAGACCAATGGAATAGAATAGAGAACCGAGATATCCACCCAAACCACTATGCTCAATTAATATTTGACAAAGGAGGCATGAACATTCAATGGAGCCAAGATAGCCTCTTCAATGAATGGTGTTGGGAAAATTGGACAGATACATGCAAAAAATTGAAACTGGACCACCAACTTACACCAAATACAAAAATAAACTCAAAATGGATACAGGACTTAAACATTAGAAAGGAGACCATAAGAATACTAGAGGAATCCACAGACAGCACTATCTCAGATATATGCCGAAAAAACTTCTTCATTGATACTGCTCCAAAGGCAATGGAAGCTAAAGAAAAATAAACAAATGGGACAACATCAAAATAAAAAGCTTTTGCACAGCAAAAGAAACCATCAACAAAACAACAAGAAAGATCACTGTATGGGAGAACATATTTGCAAATGTTATCACTGATAAAGGTTTAATCTCCAACATCTACAGCCAACTTATACAACTTAATAAAAGGAAGATGAAGGATCCAATAAAAAAATGGGCAATGGACCTAAATAGAACCTTTTCAAAAGACGACAGAAGGAAGGCCAAGAGAAACATGAAAACATGTTCAAAGTCATTAATCATCCTAGAGATGCAAATCAAAACGACAATGTGATACCATCTTACACCTGTCAGAATGGCAATCATCAACAAATCAACAAACGACAAGTGTTGGCGAGGATGCGGAGAAAAGGGAACCCTTGTGCACTGTTGGTGGGAATGCAGACTGGTGCAGCCACTGTGGAGAACAGTATGGAGTTTCCTCAAAAAACTAAAAATGGATTTCCCATTTGACCCTGTAATCCCACTCTTAGGAATTTATCCTAAGAAATTACAAACACCAGTCAGAAAGGATTTATGGACCCCTATGTTCATAGCAGCACAATTTACAATAGCTACAATTTGGAAACAGCCTAGGTGCTCGTCAGCAGATGAGTGGATCAGAAAACTGTGGTACATCTACACAATGGAATTCTATGCTGCCATTAAAAAGAAGGAATTCTTACCATTTGCAGCAACCTGGTTGGAACTGGAGGGCCTTATGCTTAGTGAAATAAGCCAGTCAAGGAAGGAGAAGCATCACATGATCGCACTCATTGGGGGATAATAAAGAACATTATAAACTGATGAACAAAAGGATACAGAGATAGAAAAGCTTCAAACAGACTGTGAAATTACAGCAGGAAGATTAAAGTTAGGTGAGGTAGATAAGAGATCAATCAAAGGACTTGTAGGCATGCATATAAGCATAACGAATGAACATAGACACTGCGGGTTGTGGTATGCCTGGGAGGGAGGGGGGGCAATGGGGATATATGTATAAAAAATTAATAAATAAATAAATAAATAAAATAAAGTAAAAAATAAAAAAAACCTTCCACCCTGAAAAAAAAGTTAATGACTAAAATTAACATCTGCTAATTCTAAATGTAAATATTAATATAGAAACTGTTTTGCTATTTTTATAAAAATTTAAAGTAAATGCTATATCTTAGTATTGAATATTTAAGATGAATATATTTCTCCAACTTTTTTAATTTTACAAGCTGATCAAAAGAAATATTTTATAGAAAGACAATGTACTACATAAATATAATAAGAAAGCAGCTGCTTCAATGACCAAATATGGAAATGTTGCTGTAATAACATAACATATTTTGTTGAGTAATTATTATGTGTCAGTATTTGCAGTGGGTGCTACTTATTATTAATCTTACAAACAAAGCAATTATGTAAATAATTTTACTGACCTAGGGCTTACTGTCCTCATGTGTAAAAGGCAGCTCTTAATCACTAAGTAGCCCCATTAAAACATCCAGATAACATAATGATACAGATCAAAAATATTTAATCAATCCATATGTATATATATATGGAGAGAGAGAGAAAGAGAGTTGAAAATTGTCTAGTGGCTATTAGCGTTTATCATCACCTACTTTCATATTCTCTCCATTTCTTATAGTCCTACATCTTTACATCTACCTTTTCCAAACTCCCTTCAAAGGGGTGGTAAACCACATTTAGGATCTGCCAGTGACATGTGCCCTGGAAAGCAGAGGACATACAGAGGACCTTATTCTAACAGTAGTGGAGATTGAATTGCAGATTCCAACAGATGTGGGATTTTTATGGAGGCTGATCATAGATGTACCACCATCTCACCACAACCAGCCTTTGGGACAGTCAAAACATGAGCAGTAATTTCTTGTATCTTCTCAACCACTGGAGGACAAAAACCACTTCCTCTGGACTGTATGCACAGTTATGCTATTAACTGCATATTTCTACTTTCCCACCCTTTCCAATGATCTCATTAACCCCAATTTCTTGTATTATATCTCTTACTGCCCCAAATACTTTAAATAACTTGCTTCCTGTATTGAATGCATCACTAGCCAACGACTCCTAGGCAATATGATATAGACTATCACTTCTATGATGTCTATATAATAAAAGCCTAAGTGACCATTACGGCAGAACGACCAGAACAATTGGTCGCTATGATGCGTACTGACCCCCAAGAGGCAAACTCTCAACACATGAGCTGCCCCCTAGTGATCAGTGTGCTCCTCCTACAGGGGGAGCACAGCTCAGACAGAAGCCGAGTGATAAGGAGCAGGGAGCAGTCAGATGGTAAGGAGCAAGGGGTCCTGGACTGTGAGAGGGCACAGGTCGGGCTGAGGGATTTCCCCTCCCATGCACAAATATTGTACACCAGGCCTCTAGTCTATGTATATAAAAGCCTAAGTGACCATTCAATTGGTCAACTGTTTGACTGGTCGACCAATCACTATGATGTGCACTAACCACTAAGGGGCAGATGCTCAATCCAAGAGCTACCTCCTGATGGTCAATGTGCTCCCACAGGGGGTGCCAGACGCAGAGCTCACAGCTGGCCACCACAGCCCAGAGACTGCAGCAGAGTGTTGGTGATCCTACCGAGCAGTAGTGGCAGCAGGCACAGTGGGGCCAGGATAAGCAGAAGCCAGGAGCAGCAGGCAGGAGCAGCAGGTGGCTTTGGACTGCCAATTTCAGCCTGATCCCTGTAGGCCATGCCAAGAGACCCCACTGGTGAACAAATCTGAGCACTGGCCCTCTAGTAAAATATGTAAAATGGAACACCTGTTTAGAACACTTTCCATGAATGGAGCTTGCAGGACAAGTTGCCCTGGGTGAGTCAATGAATGGTGAGTGAATGTGAAAGCCTAGGACATTACACTACTATAGATTTCATAAACACTTTGTAAATAATAGTCCCACTAATGCTCCTTTGACTGCAGGGTCAAAAATAGAGCATCATTGCTGTCAATGCCATTCCATTAACAGGGATGTGGGCTGGATTGATTGGAAATTTCAAGGAGAAAGTTGCTGGGTAAGGCATAAATCACCACACTAGTGCCTGCCAGGAGATGGTGAAAGGTAGATGGGGGTCAGTAGGAATAAGAAATCAAGATGGAGACATAAGAAACATATGAGATCGTCACGGCAATGTGGTTTTGCTATTGCACATTGGAGCTGTGGTCAGATTAAGAAACTTTGTGGTATTCAAAAAATAAATTAAAAAAATAAGATGTCTTACATGGAGAACTGAGGAGTCAGTACTTTGAGAATTTGTTTTGCTTCCATTGACCCTATCTGGAACAAAGGGCTCTGGCACTAAATTGATAGAAGAAATAAAAGTGACCTATGCCTTATATCATTACAACCTGAAAGTGTTTCCAGAGTACAAGGCTGGCTCCACCTGACCACAGAGAGTTTTCACTAAAGTGGCAGTGGCACCTCATACTTACTAAGGTAATTCCTATGGGCCTGTGTCCTAGTACAGGGTCTTGGGCTCTCAGCAAAGAATTTACAGCAATGTATTCTGACCACCACACTAGATCTTGGAAAGCTGCAGTGCCCTCGGTATATGTAGTGCTGGGAAACAGTCTTCCCTGTGCTGAAACAAGTCAGTCACTGCCCAATTAAGATATAATCTGTTCATGCTCAACCATGGTGCTCTGAGTGAAAGAGAATCTATTTCCAATTCCTAAAATGCCATTCCCATCAGAGAAAAGAAAAAAAAATTCCTCCTGAACTATATACTTATCCTTCCATTTCTTACAGGAAATTCAGCCCCATTATCATCTTATTGGACAGTCATCTATATATTGGTTGACTGAAATGTTATTATGGGGCACATTACTGTATTCATATAGTCTACTTTTATGAAATAGACTAGAGGCCCAGTGCACAAAATTTGTGCATGGGGGGGGCGGAGTGTCCTTTAGCCATCCTGCTCCCTCTCCAATTTGATACTCCTTGAGGGATGTCCAACTGCCCTTTTAGGCCCCTTCCTACCTGGATTGGGCCTAAATGGGCAGTCGGACATCCCTCTCACAATCCAGGACTCCTGGCTCCCAACTGCTCACCTGCCTGTTTTCCTGATTGCTCTTAACCACTTCTGCCTGCCAGCATGATAACCCCCTAACCATCCCCTGCCAACCATATTAATACCTAACTGCCCTCCCTTGTGGGCCTAGTAACCCATAAATGCCCTCCCCTGCAGGCTTGATCAATCCCAACTGCCCTCCCTTGCAGGCCTAGTCCCTCCCAACTGCCCTCCTCTATTGGCCTGATTGCCCACAATTGCCCTCCCTTGCCTCCCAAATGCCCTCCCCTGCTGGCCACCTTGTGGTGGCCATTTTGTGTCATATGGATACAAGATCTTTTGACCACATAGGGGAAGTCAACTTGTGTGTTGGAGTGATGGTCAATCTGCATATTACTCTTTTATTAGCTAGGTTAGAGGCCTGTGCATGGGTGGGGGCCAGCTGGTTTGCCCTGAAGGGTATCATGGATTAGAGTGGGTGTTCCCTTGTGGCGTGGGCTGGCCTGGATGAGGGGCCTGTGGTTATTTACAGGCTGGCCATGCCCCCTGGTGACCCAAGCAGGGACCCTGGTATCTGGGATTTATTTATCTTCTCCAATTTAAACTTTGTAGTCTGGAACAGAGCCAATCCTTCTGATCACACAGCCATTGAAATTTGTGGCCTTAAGCAGAGGCCTAGGCCGGCCAGGGCGTGCAGAAAGCTTTGCTTCCTCCATCACCAGGGGCAACTCAAGCCTCCCTCCTACTCTCTCTGTGGCCGTAGCCATCTTGGTTGGATTAATTTGCATACTTGCTCTGATTGACTGCTGGACATAGGTGGTGGGCATGGCTTGTAGGTGTATTGGAGGTATGATCAATTTGCATATTGCATTTTTATTAGATAGGACTAGAGGCCCAGTGCATGAAATTCATGCGCAGGGCAGGGGAGAGTGTCATTGAGCACATCCTTCACTTTCTCTAATCTGGGATCCTTCTCACAATCCAGGACTGCTGGCTCCCAACTGCTCACCTGCTGACTTCTGATTTCCTCTAACTGATTGTGCCTTCTAGCCTGATCATCCCTTAACCATTACCCTGCCAGTCTGCTTGATGCCTAACTACTCCCCTGCCAGCCTGTTGGCCCCTAACTGCCCTCCCCTGTGGGCCTCATCACCCCTAACTGCCTCCCTTTCTGGTCATCTTGTGGTGGCCATCTTGTGTCCATATGTGGGCAGAATATTTGATCACATGGGGGCAGCTATCTTGTGTGTTGGAGTAATGGTCAATCTATATATTACTCTTTTATCAGATAGAATAGAGGCCTGGTGCATAGGTGGGGGCCAACTGGTTTGCCCTGAAGGGTCTCCCAAATAAATCAAGGTGGGGGTTCTCTTGGGGTGTGGAGCAGCCTGGGCGAGGGGCTTGTGGTGGTTTTCAGGCTGGTCACACCTCCCTGGTGACCCAAGCAGAGGCCCCGGTATTTGGGATTTATTTATCTTCTACAATTGAAACTTTATAGCCTGAGTAGAGCCAAGCCTTCTGCTCACTCCATGGTGGCAGCCATTTCTGTTGGAATTAATTTATCTTCCATAATTGAAACTTTATACCCTTAAGCAGAGGCCAGGGCCAGCCAGGGTGTGTGGAAAGCTTGGCTTCCTCCATTGCAGGGGAAACTCAAGCTTCCCTCCTGCTCTGTGGCCTTAGCCATCTTGGTTGGGTTAATTTGCATACTAGCTCCTGATTGGCTTGTGGGTGTGGTTTGTGGGTGTCACAAAGGTATGGTCAATTTGCATATTACTCTTTTATTAGATAGGATAATATGTTTTATGCCTATTCCTTTCCAATTCTTGACTTTAAAAACATGTGTTTTGTTTTGTTTTGTTTTTTTCTCAGTGGTAAGAGAGAAAAGATGAATGGAGAGATTTTTGTAAGAAAATTCTGTAGTCATTGGACGGAAGCCTCTTTGTCCTTATAACTTACACTGGCCAAAGTTCATTTTTAAAAGTGACAACTGCAGGAAATAATACCTTTGAGATAACAAAGCATTCTAGTTCAGCTCTCTTGAGTGGGAGGATGAATTTTCTATAAAAATGTGCTTAAGAATGCTGTTCCAGGAAGAAAGCCATGCTACAGTTCTATTTTTTAAAAAGGAAATTTGAGGTTAATTAATGCTGTTTTCTCATGCAATAATTAACTGCTAGCACAAATATCCTGAGACTTTCCTTATTTTAATTGGCTCCATTTATTTATATATTATAAACAGTGTGTACTTTAATTACTGCTATAAGAGTTAGTATCAAATGAACAGTGTCAACGCTCATCTTCAGAGAAATTTGTCTAAATTCCTGTCAGCTAAGTATGATGGGTTTTTAGAATAAAACATTTCAACTGATTTGGACAGCTATCTATCTACTTTCAAACTCCTACTTTTTAAATAAGAATAAAACAAACAGCAAACAAGCACAGAAACATGCATAGCTAAATGATGGGTGTTTTTGTCATGTGTTTTGTTCCTTTCTTTTTGTTTTCAGCCTACAAATGATTGACCTGTAACATTTCGTCTGAAAGTGAAGTGGGTTTTTGTTTTTGTTTTCTTTCCTGTGTTATATTACTTTTGAAATTGAATTAGAGCTCCATCTGTTTGGCAATCTTCATTTTTTTAACATCACAAAAGAAAAATCAGCCACAATGGAAGTTTATGTAGGCCTCAGTGTCTTTTCTGTGTCTTATAGGAGTTCTTTCTTTAAATGCTTTCTTTGGAATTTAAAGCAGTAGCTAACTAGCCTTCAACCAAAACTTTACTGAGATGTCTTAAAACACTCAGATTGTATGCAGCTCCATTTAATTAATTTATGTGTGACTCTATAAATGTTCATAAATGTCCATGTTTTTCTTAATTGTGTTAAAAATTTTTTAAACACATTGAAATAAGCTTCACAAACTGCTTATAATTCTGGCTCTAGCAATGCCAGGTTTATGACCTTATATTCTTCACATTTCTAAAGATATGCCATCATTTTATTCCTTTGATCCTATTTGCAAAATTATTTTAATTTGTGCCTGAATATTAATATGATATTCACTCAAAATATATTCTCATCCTTATTTTACTACTTAAATATATAACTTAATTTAATTAGCTTTAAAAAATCTTTGTTAATATCTGAGAATAAACTTACTTTTCTCTGTAAAATTTTCCATGTTTTAATGTTATTGTTATATTAGTTTTATAAAAGTAATTGGAAAGATTTTATTAGGCTTTATGTTTGTTCTTATTATATAATTTATGCTATCTGCACCTTGGTCACCTAGATATAATGCCTTAACTAATAAGCCAATGATATCTGAATATTTACTACTTATTCACGGAATTCCTTTTTCATAACTAAGAGTTTTGGAAGAAAAAAAATATCTAGGCTATACTGTGTTTTCAATGATATAAGAGTTTGAAAATATGGCATATATATATTTGTATTCATCAGAATACAAATCACATCTAATATACAGTATAATAACCTCTGAATGACATTTTTTTCAAAGGAAAGAGTAATCTTGAAAACTGTTCCTGATATGATTACCATTTTAACTTTACTGCCTGGAAAAAAAGTGTATGTCATAAGATGCCTTTCTATAAGGTGAAAATGTCAAGTAAATGTCATTTTTCTCAACTGCTTAAGCAGTAATGTCTGTGTTTTTTTTTACTCTAAGTTATAAAGAATCTTTCTTGCTTCTTATTATCAAAAGTTAAGTAAATTTTCCCAGAAAGTTTAAGCATTACATTCATTAAATAGTGAGAATATTGAATGTTGATTTTTAACAATGATTCCAAGTAATCATATCATGTTCCTCCATCAACACCTAACACATGTATTTATAAAAGGAATATATTTGGTTAAAAGTGATAATATCAACCAAGCTACCAACCCTCTTTCCACTTTATCACATGAGCTCTTGAACTTAACTAGAAATTAGTATGGATCTGCTTTGAATCTTAATATTAGCATATTATTAATTATAAATAACTATGTGTAAAAGTAAAAATTAATGTTTTTACTTAAGCTTTATAGATAAATCCAATCATAATATTATAGATGAAATTAGATTTTTTTGGAAATCAATAGATTTTCTGTTAAATGTATTTGAGAATCCCTAGCCTGGAGGTAATAATTTTTTTTAAAGTACCATGGACATTCTTTTTTTGAGAGCTGTGCTTTTGAAGGATATATTTTCTTTGGGATATTGGAAAGTACAATTAGAAGTGTAAATTTTATTAAAAATATATGTTATTTGAAATAAACTGGGTGTAGTCCAGAATTAATTAACTAAAATATTTTTAAAGATAACTCAAAGAAACCAAGTCATAGAAACTTAGTTAGTAGATAAGTTACACACAAGTCTGTTATAGAAAAGTATATTGATATTTAAGGTGCTGACATTGAAAGACAGTCACAGAAAGTTAGACAAGAAGGCAGGAAAATATGTAAAATAATTAACACATATTTGCTCAAAATATGTAAAAATAGTTTTGATAAATATAGTATAATACCTCAAATACATAGAAAAGCAGATTTATTTAATAAATATTCATCATATGCCTGGCAGCAGTGCAAAGCACTTTGTTGTACATTGTTTTGCTTTATCATCACAAAAAAATGATCAGCAAATTAATATTAATCAGTTTCATATAAAGAAACATAGAAGTAAATGACTTCATAAAACTTTACTCAGATGTGGAATATAAAACTGAGAGCAATAGATGAACAAACAGGATAAATGAAAACTGATGGACACAGAGTATGGTGGTCAGCAGAGGGAAGAGGTGGAGGAGTAGTTAAGGGTAAAGAAACCTATATAATTTTATTAACCTATGTCACTCCAATAAATTTAATTTTAGAGTTTTTATTTTATTTATTTTTAATCTTTACTATTGAAGGTATTACTGATGTCCCCTTTCTTTTCCCTTTGACCCCTTCTACCTTGCCCGCCATCTACCTCAGGCCTTCACCACATTACTGTCTGTGTCCATGGAGAATGCACATATGCATGCAAGTTCTTTAGTTAATATCTTTCCACCCACCTCCACCTTCCCTCTGAGATTTGAATTTTTATTTTTAATTTTAAATTATTTTTTTCTTTTTGGATTTAATGAGGTAACACTGAGTAACAAAATTAAACAGATTTCAGATACACAATTCTACAACAGATCATCTGTACAATGTATTGTATGTTCACCACCCCAAGTCAAGTCTCCTTCCATCACCATTTATCTCCCATATACTTTCTTCACTTTCCCCTTCCTTTCTACCCCTACCAATTGCCACTGTTGTCCATGTCGATGAATTTTTCACTTTTTCTTCTTTTTTGCTCAATCACTCCATCCCTTCACCAAGCTCCCCATTCCCTGGCAGCTAACCAGCCTGCTCTCTATCTATGAGTCTGTCTCTATTTTTTTTATTAGTTCTTTTTATCCCCTCATTTGAGTCCACATATGAATGAAATCATATGGTACTTGTCTTTCTCTGACTGCCATATTTCACTTAGCATAATTCTCTCCAGGTCCATCCACACTGTTACAACAGTTAAGATTTCCTTCTTTTCTTAGAGCAAAGTAGTGTTCCATTGTGTAAATGTACCACTATTGATTTTTTAGCCACTCATATACTGATGGAAACTTAGTCTGATTCCAACTCTTGGCTAACTATATATATAAAACCCTAATATACAGAAAGACCGAACAGCAAAACAACTGAACAACCAGTCACTATGACATGCACTGACCATGAGAAGGCATGCGTGGAACATAGCAGGCCTCAGCAGCAGGAGTCAGAGCCCGGAACACAGTGTGCATCGGCTGTAGCAGGATGGTGGAGCAGGTAAGTAGGGGCACCAGACCAAGACATAGTTTCAGGTGCTGTCATCAGGGCAAGCCTCTGGTGATTACTGAAAATTCTTTGCTCCCCCACTCTGAGTTCCACCCAGCAATCACACCTGCCAGTGCCAGAGCCACCACTCGCACCCACTACTGGTGCCTGGTGCTGGCCACTATCACTTGGTGCCATCCACCGGTGCGAACAGTGGCTGCTATTCCCAATCACCTCTAAGGGCTTCTCCACCTCCCCTGCTCCTGAGGGGCATTCGGGGCAGCAGCTGACACTCAGACCCACTGACAGTGCTGGCCCCACTCACACCCACTGCCTGCACTGGAGTCGCTGCTCATACCCACTGCCGGTGCTAGAGCTGCCACTTGCTCCCACTGCCTGAGCTGGAGCCACTACTCACACCTGCTGCTGGTGCCTGGTGCCAGCCCTAATCGCCCCTGAGGGCTTCTCCACCTCCTCTTGCTCCTGAGGGGTAATTGGGGCAGCAGCTTCCAATCACATTCACTGATGGTGCTGGCTCCGCTCACACCTGCTGCTGGTGCCAGCCCTAATCTCTCAGCCTCATCAGCAGGTGTGAGCAAGGCTGGCACCATCAGTGCATGAGAGCAGCAACAGTGACAGGAGTGGTGTCAGGAGCCAGGAAATACAGCAAGGGTTGTGGCATTCTCCCCAAGGCCAGAACTGCATACTTGAAACCTCCCCCAACCAGGAAAGGCATAACCGCCACATCCGCTATCAGCAGCCAGCATCTGGAACTAGCTTAGCCAATCTGCTTAGACCACATACCTCCTCGAGCCCTTTCTTCCTTCCCCTTCCCCTTTCTGAGCGTATATAAGAAGAGTCACCAGAAATAAAATTTTGAGGCTTGATCAGAACACCATTTGCCTTGCCTCCTTTCTTCGTGTCCCTGTCTGTTTCTCATTCTCTTAGGTGCGTCGCCTCGCTGCCCCTGTTGAATGACCCTGCGGGCCGGGGCAGAGTGGGGCTGCTTGCAGACAGGAGATCAGGGCTGCACTGGGAGGAGCTTGGCGGGGGCATGGAGGATGCCGAGATATACCCTTGTACCCATAACAGTATCGCAGCCCACAGTTCCTTTCAAGGTGCATGAATTTGTGCACTGAACCCCGAGTTGTAAATAACACTGCAATGAAGATAGTTGTGCATACATTATTTTGAATTAGAGTTTTGGGTTCCTTCAGATATATTCTCAGAAGCGGAGTTGCTGGGTCATAAGGCAGTTCCATTTTTAATTTCTTGAGGTCACTCCAAGTTGCTTTCTACAGTGGCTACACCAATATGCATTCCCACCAATAGTGGTTAAAGGTTCCCTTTTCTCTATAGTCTTGCCCAAACTTATTACTTACTGACTTATTGATAATAGCCATCCTGACAGGTGTGAGGTGAAATCATTATGGTTTTAATCTACATTACTTTGATGATTAGTGACATTGAACATCTTTTCATATGTTTATTGGCCATCTCTATGTCCTCTTTGGAGAAGAGTCTATTAAGGACCTTCGCTAATTTTTTATAGTATTGTTGTTTGGGGTGTTGAAGTTTATAAGACTTTATAAATTTTGGATATTGACCCTTTATCAGATGTATCATTGGTGAATATGTTCTTCCATTTAGGGAATTATCTTTTTATTTTGCTGATCACTTCATTTGCTGTGCAAAAATTTTTTAGTTTGACATAGTTCCATTTGTTTTCCTTTTGTTTCCCTTGCCTGAGAAGATTATATATATATATATATATCTTGCTAAGAGAAATATTCAAGATTTTGTTGCCTACATTTTTTAAGCATTTTTATGATTTTGAGTCTAACATTTAAGCCTTTAACCAATTTGAGTTTATTCTTGTATATGGTGTAAGAAAGAAGTCTAGTTTCATTTATTTTTAATGTATCTGTCCTATATTCCTAACACCATTTATTGATTAGACTATCTTTAGCCCAATGTATGTTTTTCTCTCTATTGTTGAATATTAATTGAATATAAAGTCATGAGTTTATTACTAGGTTTCTTATTCTGTTCTATTTATCTATATGTCTGTTTTTATGTAAGGATCATGACTTTATAGTATAGTTTGATATCAGGTAGCATGATTCTTCCAACTTTGTTCTTCTTTCTCAAGATATGTTACAATTCAGGGTTTTTTGTAGTTCCATATAAATTTTTGAAATATGTGTTCTAGTTCTGTGAAATGCATCATTGGTATCTTAATAGAAATTGTGTTCAATCTGTAGATTGCTTTGGGTAGTCTGGACATTTTAATTATGCTAGTTCTTTCTAACCATGAACACAGCATATGTTTCCACATATTATACATTATTTCTTTCTTCAGTGTCTTATAATTTTATCAGTACATGTCTTTTATATACTTGGTTAAATTTATTCCTAGGTATTTAATTGTTTTTGAAGCAATTGTGGATGGGATTGTTTTCTTAATTCCTTCTTCTGATAGTTCATTATTGGCTTATAAAAATGCATGAAACAGACTGGTAGATCTCAGAGGGAAAGGGAGTTTGGAAGCAGGAAGAGATTAACCAAAGAACTTATATACATACTATTGGTTAATCTCTTCCTGCTCCCAGATCCCCTTTCCCTCTGAGATCTATCTCAGATCTCAGAGGGGATGTATTAATGTAATATACAATACATTAATTTGCGTAACAAATTTGTTCACATTGAAAGGAACTTAATTAGAAGAGACATTTTAATATCACTATTTGTCCTTTCTCTATAATAGAAGTGTTGACCAAATTCACAATTGACAATGACAGATCAAAACACATGCGTACTATTGGTGCCAGAAAGAGCTTTATATGTATCATGAATGTGTGAGTCAACTTAGCCTTTTATATACATAGAATAAGCTTGCTTAATTAGACCTGCTTTCTGATTTAGCTAAACTTTTTCCAGCCCAGTGAAGCACCCCAAATTCTCTCTCAGGCAATTGTAAGCAACACCGCAGTAAATATCAACATGAAGCAGGTTATTATTATAGATCACTCAGAGAGAACAAAGGGTACAATATTTACCTGCAACAGCATCTGCTGAGAGAGAAAACCTGCAGTTATTTTCAAGGTTCACCATTTCTTCTTTTCCATCAAGTCAATTTTCTAAGCTTTCTAAATCTCCATTTTCTAGTTAATAAAAAGAGTATAAGTGCTAGATAAAGAGTTTAAGTTGGCAACCCATTTTGGACCCCCTTCCTGTTTTGCAGCATGAAGTCCATACACCTCCTCCAAGCTTTGTTTTCACCCCAATAAATTTTTATTTCTTCCCACCATTTTTGTCCATGAATCCTTCTTTTGGTTTTATGAGACAAAGAGCTCAGAGCCAATCATATTTTGGGTTTCAATATCAGCAGTATGCATTTGTAGAAGAGTCACATAGGTAGGTTGAAGGGGTCTCATGCTCTGTGGTACAAGTTTTCTCTTTCATTGTATGAGCATACGGGAATCCCTTTGCAGGGCTAGAAAAGACACTTTCACTTCTTTGTATCACTAACAGGAACTTTTGATCCTGGTTCAAATAGAGCTCTTAATAATATTTGTTGGATGAATCTGAGTAAATGTTCATTAATTTATCTGAAATGGAAGATCAGTGAAGTAAATATCAGTAGCAAAGTTCAAAGCGGAATAATGACTGCAAAAGTTAACATGGGGTATTAAAAATGGAAAGTATCAGGCATTTCAATCCTTGCAATTAAAAGAATATTATCTTGTGGTCTACTGAGAAAAATGGAGAAACTTTTTAAATTTCTTTCCTGAAATTAATTTGTAAAATATAGTAGGCACTTAAAGGATTGATAATTATTAGTTTGCTATATTATGGTAAAATATCACAACCTAAAATAAATGATAAAATATGCAGTTTTTTCTTTAAACTTAACATTTAAAGTAAATTGCATAAATTGAAGAATAATCCATTGAGAAAAAGCTTATTGTTTTATTATCCAGCTGAGTTTATAATTGAAATAATAGTGATGTAATCAAATGCTTTGTAAATTGCTATTACATTACTGAATTAGGGTGAAATATATTAATCAATATATTGTTAACCTGCATAATGATTTCACATTTTCTTGTCAGAGAATTTAGCATTATATTTAGTCAGAAATTACATCTGGTGGAACCAGATTTTTAGAAGAAGAAAAGACTACTTCAAAAGATTGCTTTACCAGTCAAGGTTATATTTATCTTTTTACTCTAAGATAATTGTGTGATGAAATTAAGTGTGAAAAGAAAATTTTCAGCCCCTAACTTGAATAAAGGTTGGAAAGGTTACGTTTACCAGAACTATATTTCCAACACACTGTTGCCCTTCAGGCAGAATGATCTAATTTAATTTATTTACTGGTACCAAATGAAGTTAATAATAATGTATTGAGATTGTTTTGTGAAACTTCAGTTTTTCAATGTATTTTTTGGTCTCTTTTTCTCTTTATATTTGCCTTTTTTCCCCTGATTGTATGGAAAAATAAGATAATATGAATATAATAATTTAAGAATCACTCTCTATTTAAAAAAAATATCCTTTACATTCCCACACTTGAATTTCTAAAACCATTAAAAGCCTTCCAATGATATTTTGTTTTCTTATTAAACTTCTAAATTAGACTTTTGCTGAAACATTTATAAACTTGGTTCATAAAGAGAAAATATAATCAAATATTCCAATTTGGACTTTGTTAAACTGGAATGATATAGTGCCAGTGAGGAATTAAAATAGAGACCAAATAATCACTTCTCTATTAATATCAATGCATTACTTTCTACACATGAATGATACATGAAATTCTTTACCCATTCATTTGTTCATTCGTTGTTCTGATTCCTTTATTTGTTCATTCATTTATTCATATGCTACTAGTTGCTATGTGCCAACTGTTGTTTACAAAGATCACTGATAAATAAAATGTTTTTAAAAAGCTTGGAGGACCCAGAAAATAAAGAAAACTTTCTACAAAACATCGGGTCAGTACTCCTCAAAACTTCAAAGTCATTAATGACAGTTAAATGCAATGCATTGTTCCAGATAAGATCTTGAAATAGACCAAGACATTAATTACCAAGTAAGAAAATTTGAATGAAGTATGGGCTTTAGTTAATAATAATGTATTGATATAGTTTTGTTAATTTTGACAGATATACCACACAAATAGAAAAGTTTACAATAACCAAAAGTGAGAGCAGGACATATGGGAATTCTCTGTACTATCTTGACAATTTTTCAATAACTTAAAAATTATTCATATATATACAAATATACATATACATATATTTGTATATATATGCTTTTCAAAAAGCTAGAAGCAATCTTAGCTATAATATATTTAGCCCTAAACTCCTAGTCATTTTACAGAAGGAGACACTGAAAGTTATAGTGGTTGTATAACTTGCCTAGGGTGGATTCAATTATCAGTAAAAACCTGGAACCAGAAAGTGGCACATTCTTTGGGAAAATTGAAAATGAATTTATTATACCTTTGAAATACATATTTCAGTCCTTATAGGAAAGAAAAAAACACCTTAATATGTATTTTATATTCCTTGGTCCTAAAGATATATATTAAACAAGAGGCCCAGTGCATGAACTTCGTGCACGGGGTGGGTGGGTGGGGAAAGGAGGGGAGGACGGAATTGTCCTTCAGGCCTAAATGGGCAGTGGGATATTGCTCTCACAATCCAGGACTGCTGGCTCCAAACTGCTCACCTGCCTGCCTTCCTGATTGCCCCTCACTGCTTCTGCCTGCCAGCCTGACCACCCTCTAACCATTCCCCTGCCAGTCTGATTGATGCCTAACTGCTCCCCTACCAGCCTGTTTGCCCCTAAGTACCCTCCCCTGCAGGCCTGGTCATTCCTAACTGCCTTCCCCTGCAGGCCCGGTCACTCCCAACTTCCCTCCTCTGCTGGCCTGGTCACCCTTAACTGACCTCCCCTGCAGGCTTAATCACCCCCAACTGCTCTCCCTTGCACGCCTGGTCCCTCCCAACTGCCATCTTGTGGTGGCCATTTTATGTCCACATGAGGGCAAGATCTTTTGACCACATGGGGCAAGTCATCTTATGTGTTGGAGTGATGGTCAATCTATATATTACTCTTTTATTAGATAGGATAGAGGCCTGTTGCATGGGTGGGGCCCAGCTGATTTGCCCTGAAGGGTGTCCTGGATCAGGGTGGGTGTTCCCTTGGGGTATGGGGTGGCCTGGTCCAGGGGCCTGTGGTGGTTTTCAGGCTGGCCATGCCCCCGCAGTGACCCAAGTAGAGGCCCTGGTATTTGAGATTTATTTATCTTCTACAATTGAAACTTTGTAGCTTAGAGCAGTGCCAAGCCTTATGTTTGCACAGCCATTGAAACTTTATTGCCTTAAGTGGAGGTCTCAGTCTGACAGGCTTTGTGGAAAGCTTGGCTTCCTCCATTGCTAGGGGCAACTCAAGCCTCTCTCCTGCTCTCTCTGTGGCCATAGCCATCTTGGTTGGATTAATTTGCATATTTGCTCTGATTGGCTGGTGGGTGTGGCTAGTGGGCGTGACTTGTGGGTGTATTGGTGGTATGGTCAATTTGCATATTACTCTTTTATTAGATAGGATTGGTCCCATAGCATATTTAACTAGATATTTTTTCATTATTTAAATCAATAGCATTTTTCTGTGGCTTCTAAATGCTCTGAGGCTGTCTTCTTGTCCTGGTCCCTGTCAGTGATTTCTTTATGCACTTTCTTTGTCTCTGCACAAGTGATATCTCTAATACTTGATTTGCTTTATTTTCATTTGCTCTTAAAATGTTTAATTTCTTGATTTATTAATACATTTGAGATAGAGATTTTATTATAAAATCTACCATTTCTTACAAAGTCACAAAAAAAGTTCATTTTATATATATAGTTCTCTCTCTATATATATATAGAGAGAGAGAGTATAATATTGAATTATGTCAAAGTACTATTGAAATGAACAAAAGCAAGAGAGTGACTTAGAAAGCTAGATGTAAATATATATATTTAGTTACTCAGAACAAATTAAAAACAAAAGAGGATAATCTCTTCATACTCATCTTCTGGTGTTTTTGTTGCTGCTCTAGATAAAAGGCATCTGGCACCTGTCTGAAATGTGGAAAAATCCTACCACGCATATGGAGATGATTGTTTATAGAGGTTATGGTACTTGAGGCAGGCTTTTGGCTTCTTACCTTACATTAATTATTTAAAAAGTACAAGTAAATGCTTGAAATGTTTGAATAAATGTAAATAAAACTAGAACTCGATGTAAATAAAAAAGGAGAGAACACCACAGGCTAGTGAGGTATTTAAGAGATATTAAAGTAGGAGAATAAGTTATATTTGCAGTTTACTGTTTTGGCACAAGTAACAACACTTCATAAGTCTGTCAGTTCAAGATGTACCACAGAATTATAGAGATTATATTTTACCCATATGCAATCAAATCTTATTTTAATGAACAGAGCAGGATTCCAACATAGTTGAAAAACAAGGCACTGGTAAAATAAACATTTTAAAAGAGATGTTGAAGAGGATTACAAAAAGTAGTCACAATACCTATTAAATCATGACTTATATATCTATGGAGACATAGCAAAATAAATATATACCTCATATCTCAGGTGGAGTTTTATATTGGAACAGTGTGGGTTGATTATATTGCTTAAAATGACCATTTTGATATTTTCCAGGGAATATAATTAGAAAAATATTTCTATATGTTATTAGGACCACAGTCAGATAATGAGAATTGTGAAAAAGTTTATACCAATGTATCCGTAATATGATAAAATTAAGAAATGGAGACAACCTATATATCTATTTTATATATCTATATAAAAGGCTAAGTGACCATATGACCATCCAACCAACTAGAGAGTACATATAATGCACACTGGCAACCCTATCTAATAAAGAGGGAATATGCTAGTTGACCATCACATCCTCAAAATGGTGGCACCCATAGCCAAAAAGGAGGGAATATACTAATTGACTATCATACCCTCAAATATGGCGGTGCCCACAGCCAAAGATGGTGGCACCCAGTCCTCTAACCCCCCCGCCCACCTCCTAGCCACCCAGGACCAGCCTGAGGTACAAGAAAGCCTCAGATGGTGGCTGCCCAGCCAAAGGCCAAGGTGCAGTTAAGCCTCCTATGGCAGCTGCACAGCCACCTAAAACCATCCTGAGGTACAGAAAAGCCTCAGATGGTGGCTTCCCAACCACCCAGGGTTTTCCAAGGCTAAGGTAACCAGGGCCAGCTGAGACTTGCACTGCCAGCAGTGGCAGCAGCAGAGGTGTGATGGGGGTGTTGCCTTCCCCTAATCAAGCGGTCACCCTGAGTGCTCCTGGACTGTGATAGGGGGCAGTCCAGGTTGAGACACCCCCTCTCCAGTACATGAATTTTCATGTACTGGGCCTCTAATTTAAAAATGAATGTTAACTCATGCATGCTCCATATATATAAAGCTCTCACTGGCACCAATCGCACATGATTGACCAGTTGATACATATGACACACACTGGCATAATCAAAGCTAAGGTATTAATAGAATCTGCAGAAAGAGAGGTTGTTCTGATTCCAATAATTGGTTTGTCCCCATCTGACACTGGTGTCCCATTTAAGTTAATTCAAAGGCAGCTTCCTGTGATAACAGCATTTATAATGACCATTCTTAAACCACAAGGACAAACTCTAGACAGAGTAGAAATATTCCTATCCGAACCTGTTTTCAGACATGGTCAGTTATATGTTGCTTTCTCTTGAGTTCAAAGAGCATGTGACCTTAAAGTTGTAAATACTTCATCACAAGAGAAATTAGTCATGCTCTCAAAGTCTTTTTACTCTTAATATGGTATACAGTTTCCTGTATCAATTTATCAGCCATTGTTTTTATCAATGTTTTTATATTATGTTTTTGTTATTTTTATATCATGTCTTTGTTGTTTTTATATCATGTTATGGTTTATTTATTAACTAGAGGTCCAGTGCATGAAAAACCCTCAGCCTAGCCTACCCCCTCTCAAAGTCCAGGAGCCCTAAGTCAGGGAGGCGACCTGGCAATCAGGGGAATGCAACACCCCCATCACATGTCTGCTGCTGCCACTGCCGGCAGCACAAGCCTCAGCCAACCCTGATTACCTGAGCCTCAGCAAGCCACAATCCAAGGTTTGCCTGCACCTTAGGCTGGCCCTGAGTGGCTGGGGGATTGAGGGGACTGGAGGACTCTGAAGGCAGGCACACAGAGTGACCCAGCCCGCCTGGAGACAGATCTAGTCTTGCCGCATGCCTGCCGCCCCAGTGGGGCTGAGGAGACTGGGTGCCAGAATCTTGCGCTGTGGGAACCACTATCTTTGAGAGCATGGCAGTCAATTAGCATATTCCTTTCTTATTGGCTGTTGTCACCATCATCTTTGTGATGGCATGAGGGTCAATTAGCATAATCCCACTTTATTAGACAGAATCAATTTATATATTATTATACATTTTAATAATTTTCTTTCATCTCTGACACTTCTATTATAGAGAAAGGGCAAATAGTGATATTAAATATTTTATTTTTTTAATTTTATAATACTATGTTATATATACAGTTTTGAAATGTAATTATTTGCAGTAACAGAATTACCACACGAATATTTCTTCCAATTAATTTCCTTTCAATGTGCACCAATCTATGCACCAACCCACTAGTTATGAAATGAGCAGAAGTAAAATGCTGTATTTGTTCAACAGCTGCTTTTACCAGACTTAAGAAAATGGTCAAGGGTAAGTAGAAGGCTGACAAGTCACCATCCTCAGCAAGAGGAGGACATGAGGATTAGCAACCAAAGATATGGTAAAGGGTTTCTTCCTTATACTGTATAATCCTTCTCCCTTGGGAAGTGAAATGCAGTTTTTTTTTAAAAATGTGTGTAAAGCTTTTAATCCCACTGAAAATTGTCAGACAAAACTTCTCAGGGACATCTGCCTCACTTATGTAATAGAATGACAGAAATGTTTGACATTCATAAGCGTCTTAAAAAATGAGATGTGTGACGATTTACATGCTGTCTCTCCTGCTTGTGTGTGATTAGGCTTGAAGTTGCTGATCGGGTATTTAAAGCTAAAGGTTTAGAGCTAAAACACTGTTAGGTTATAAGTCTATCTGTAAAATGTTCTTGATAATAAGAAAGAAGAAATGGAAATAGAAAAATGGTTATCCCCTTCTATTAACCAGATTGTGGATCTTTTCTAAAACATTTAGTGGTTACATCTCAACATTTAAATCACTGTAGTAATTTGTCTCTTTAATAATATATAGACAGTTCTTTTTTTAATTAAATCTTCATTATTCAGATTATTACATTTGTTTCTCTTTTTTTCCCTCCATAGCACCCCTCCACCCAGCTCCCACCTTTCCCTCTGCCCTTACCTCCCTCTCATTGATCTCATCCATAGGTGTATGATTTTTGTCCAGTCTCTCCGTGTACACCCCTTACCGCTTTCCCCCTGAGAATTATCAGTCCACTCCCTTTCTGTGCTCCTGATTCTATTATAGTCACCAGTTTATTCTGCTGATCAAATTTTTAATTCACTTAATTTTTAGATTCACTTGCTGATAGATATGTATTTGTTGTTCATAAATTTTTCTCTTTTACCTTTTTCTTCTTCCTCTTCTAAAAGAGTACCTTTCATATAATACTGGTTTGGAGTTGATGAACTCCTTTAGCTTTTTCTTCTCTGTGAAGCTCTTTATCTGCCCTTCAATTCTGAATGATAGCTTTGCTGGATAGATTATTCTTGGTTGTAGGTTCTTGCTATTCATCACGATGAATATTTCTTGCCCCTCCTATCTGGCCTGCATAGTTTCTGTTGAGAAATCAGCTGACAATAGTATGGGTGCTCCCTTGTAGGTAATGAACTGTTTTTCTCTTGCTGCTTTTAATATTCTCTCTTTGTCTTTTGCTCTCAGTATTTTAATTATGATGTGTCTTGGTGTGGTCCTCTTTGGATTCCTTTTATATAGGGTTCTGTGTGCTTCCTGGACTTGTAAGTTTGTTTTCTGATTCTTTATATTTCAAATTTTTGACTTGATTCTTGCCTTCCTCTAGTCTGCTGTTAGGACTCTGTATAATATTTTTTATTTCAGTCAGTGTCTCTAGTTGGTCCTTTTTCATCTCCTCTTGGGACTCGCTAAATTTACCCATCATCTCTACCATCTCTAGTTGGTCCTTTTGCCTCTCCTCTTGGGACTTGATAAATTTATCCATCTTTTCTAGCATATTCTTGAAAAATCTTAAAAGCGTGGTTTTCAACTCTATATCCAGTCATTTTTTTTCCCTCCATTTCTTTTGTTTGTGATTCCTTCCCTTGTCTCGGCATTTTCACTATGCCAGGAGAACTTCTGTGTTGGATTCAGCCTTATGATACCAGACTTGCAAAACCAAAGAAGCCTCTGTTGAGCTTGGGATGGGTGGAGTCTCAGGGCTTAAGGGACAGCCTTGCCTTCCAGTCGGCCCCGCCCTCCACAGCCCCTGAGTCTCACATGACTGGCTAATCGCTGGGGCGGTCTTGTGCTCCCGCCCGCAGTGCCTCTAGACCGCTGCCTTTCCAGCTCCCCTGCACATCAGGACCACACGAGTTTAGGTCTCCAGGGTTTTGCCCGAAACAGGGCCTTAGTGGAGTTAGAGGTGGCACAGTCGGGGGGGTCTCTCTCCCGCCCACTCGTGAAAGCTATTGGCACAATCAGCAACCTATCCTCTAAGCAGTGCCGTGCCCGCCATCAGACCTCTTATCTTTTGTGACTCCCCTAAATTTTCGTGCACCTCTCCCTTTTCACAGTCCAAACTGCCCCTGTATGAGCTTCGGATGGATCTGGGGTTTAGTGTCGTAAGATAGGGGTTCAGTGCTGTTGGGAGTCTCTATTTCCCTCCCGCCAGAGAAAGCCAGCCAGGTACTCCAGCACTCGCTCTCTCAGCGTGCGCATCTCTGTACTTAAGCTTTTTGCAGCTCCTCTGGGTCTCTGTGAGCCCCTCTCTTTCCTTCCAGCTGTAGAACTTCCACTCAGCCAGCTTTCCTGTGGTTCTGGATGATGTCTGTTCTGTCTTTTAGTTATAGTTTTGAAATTGTTGTGCAAGGCAGTTGTGTAGGTGTTTACCTATGCCGCCATCTTGGATTCTCCTTTCTAGACACAGTTCATTAGTAATAACAAATTCAACATCCAGCAGGCAATGGATGTGGGGTTTTCCATGTTGAGCATTTGTCTGATTTTTAGAGCCAATAAACTATTTTCTCTCTTCACATGAATAATACATTTTCAAGTTACCCATGTATTTAAAATATTTTAAATTATAGAAGCAGAAGATACCATAGAATTGACACTTTTAACTACCTTTTCTAGATTTGCGCCCAAACTCATCCTGCATGAGTTAAACCTAAGTAAAAATCAGAAGCATCTTCTCGAAAGATTCACTGGTGCTAGCACTATTTGGAGATGGTAAAAATTACATATTTGCAATAGATTTTGGTTAAACACCTTATTCCAATAAATAGAAGGGAAATATATGGAAAACCACATTATAAGTTTCAACACTCCCTTGATGCTCTAATTCTGAGGTAAGTCATATGAACTGAAACACTCACCTTGACACCTTAACTTACTCCTTAACAATTCATATTCTAGGTGAACCTAGCTGAGCACTTGTCCTTAAGAAACCAAACCCCTTTCCTCACACTCACTCTTCAGCAGAGAAAATACATAAATTCAATTTTTAATCTGCTGCTACTTTATCAGTGTGAGCCATCCCAGATAGCAGGAAGAAGGGGAATGACAAAGGCAGACCAAAAAGGAAAATACTTACTCCCATACAATATGCAAGGGACACCATTTGGCAGTGAGCATGGCTGATTTCTCACAGTGGTGGGATGATTTTCTGAGGAGATGTGGAAGAGTGGATCTTCCGCTCATGTAACAAGCACCCAGCCTTGCAAAAAGAATCCAGACTATTTAAAAAGCTGGTGATCCATACTGCAGACATAGTCCTAGTAATTTTGCATTTGTCCATATCCTGGAAATTAATTCTTACCAGATTACATTTTACAATTTTTTTTTAAAAAGTTGGTTTTTGAGAAGGAATCCAAGATGGCGGCATAGGTAAACACCTATACTGCTGCCTCGCACAACAATTTCAAAACTACAACTAAAAGACAGAACGGACATCATCCAGAACCACAGGAAAGCTGGCTGAGTGGAAGTTCTACAACTAGAGGGAAAGAGAGGGGCTCACGGAGACCCAGAGGAGCTGCAAAAAGCTGAGGTACGGAGACGAGCGCGTTGAGAGAGCGGTGCCGGAGTACCTGGCTGGCTTTCTCTGGCAGGAGGGAAACGGAGACTCCCAACGGCATTGAACCCCTTCTCTTACGACACTAAACCCCAGATCTAGCTGAAACTCATACGGGGGGAGTTTGGACTGTGAAAAGGGAGAAGTGCACGGAAATTTAGGGGAGTTGCAAAGGATCGGAGGTCTGGTCGCGCACGGCACCACGTGGAGGACAGATTGCTGATTGTGCCGCTGGCTTTCGCGAGTGGGCGGGAGACAGACCCTCCGATCTGTGCCACTTCTGAGTCCACTGGGCCCCTGTTTTGGGCGAAACCCTGGGGACCTAGACTCGTGTGGTCCTGGTTCGCAGGGGAGCCGGAAAGGCAGCGGTTGGAGGCGCTGCGGGTGCGCGCGCACAAGGACCGCTCCAGCCATTACCAAGTCACGGGAGACTCAGGGGCCGTGGAGGGCGGGGCCGACTGGAAGGCAAGGCGGTCCCTTAAGCCCTGAGACTCCACCCTCCCAAGCTCAGCAGAGGCTTCTGCGGCTGAATCCAGCACAGAAGTTTCCCCGGCACAGTGAAAATGCCGAGACAAGGGAAGGGATTACAAGCAAAAGAAATGGAGGAAAAAAAACGACTGGATATAGAGTTCAAAACCACGCTTATAAGGTTTTGCAAGAATATGCTAGAAAAGATGGATAAATTTAGTGAGACCCAAGAGAAGATAATAAATACACTGACTGAAATGAATACTATTACGCAGAGTACTAACAGCAGACTAGAGAAAGGCAAGGATCAAGTCAAAAATTTGAAATATAAAGAAGCAGAAAACATTCAACTGGAAAAGCAAGAAGAGAAAAGAATCCAAAAATGTGAACATAATGTAAGGAGCCTCTGGGACAGCTTCAAGCGTACCAACATCAGAATTGTGGGGGTGCCAGAAGAAGAGAGAGAGCAAGATACTGAAAACCTGTTTAAAGAAATAATGACTGAAAACTTCCCACATCTGGTAAAAGAAATAGACTTACAAGTCGAGGAAGCACACAGAACCCCAAAGAAAAGGAACCCAAAGAGGACTACACCAAGACACATCATAATTAAAATGCCAAGAGCAAAAGAGAAAGAGAGAATATTAAAAGCAGCAAGAGAAAAACAGTTTATTACCTACAAGGGAGCACCCATACGACTGTCAGCTGATTTCTCAACAGAAACGATGCAGGCCAGACGGGAGTGGCAAGAAATATTCAACGTGATGAACAACAAGAACCTACAACCAAGAATAATCTATCCAGCAAAGCTATCATTCAGAATTGAAGGGCAGATAAAGACCTTCACAGAGAAGAAAAAGCTAAAGGAGTTCATCAACTCCAAACCAGTATTATATGAAATGCTGAAAGGTACCCTTTTAGAAGAGGAAGAAGAAAAAGGTAAAAGACAAAAAATTATGAACAACAAATACACATCTGTCAACAAGTGAATCTAAAAATTAAGTGAATTAAAAATCTGATCAACAGAATAAACTGGTGAATATAATAGAATCAGGAGCACAGAAAGGGAGTAGACTGATAATTCTCAGGAGGACAAAAATCATAAAGCATCAAACAGACTGTGAAATTATAGCAGAAAGATTAAAGTTAGGTGAGGTAAATAAGTGATCAATCAAAGGACTTGTATGCATGCTTATAAACATAACCAATGATCACAGACACTGGGGGGTCGGGGTACGCCTGGGAGGGAGGGGGGGCAATGGGGAGATATGTATAAAAAATTAATAAAAACTAATTTAAAAAAAAAGAAAAAAGAAAGAAAAAATAGAATAGCTGAGAAAAAAAAAAAAGTTAGTTTTTTTCACACCCTCAAGCTCTTGTAATGATTCCATACATGAATAACCACTGGTTCAAAGGCCAACTTAGCTTTTTATTTTGAGTTATATAAATTAACTTTGTAATCTGTTCTTTATGTTCTGCCATCCTAGGTTTATGCAAGTCTTCTTATAAATAGAATGCACCAATGCTAACATTCTTGTTCTTTTTAGCTGTATTGAAATATAACATTGTGTAACTTTAAAGTGTAAAATGTCATGATTTGATATACATATCTTGTGAAGTGATTACCACAGTGGACTTAATTAACACCTCCATCACCTTATGTAATTATCAATTTTTATGTGGTGAAAACATATAGAATCCACTCTATTAGCAACTTTCAAAAATGTCATACAGTACTGTAAATTATAGTCATCATGCTGTGCATTAGATATCCCAAATTTTTTGATATTATAACTGAAAGTTTTTAAGTTTGTACTCTTTGGTTGACTTCCATCAATCCCTATTCCCCTTCATGCCTTCTCCCAGACCCTAGTAACCACCATTCTACTCTATGTTCCTGTAAGTTTGGGTTTTTTAGATTTTCATATAGAGTGATACCATGCAGTATTTGTTTTTCTCTGTCTGACTTATTTCACTTAGCATAATCCTCAAAAAAAAAATTCATTTTGTGGCAAATGGCAGGACTTTCTTCTTTATCTTGGATGAATACTATATTATATGGTATTCACATAATGTATCAGTCTACATGTAAATTGATTAATGAATGTATAAATACATTCTATTATACATAGTGCTTTAATGAACATGAAAATGGAGATGTCCCTTAGAGAACCAATTTTATTTATTTATTTATTTATTTATTTATTTATTTATTTATTTATTTATGGGGTGGGGTGGGGGTGGGTTTACCCAGCCTTGGTTTGGCTGGATCATTTGGAAGTTCTATTTTTAATTCTTTGAGGAAACTTCATACTGTTTTCTATAATAGCTGCACTAATTTACATTCTCACTTTCCTTTTATCTATTGTCTGTTTGACAATGGTCATTTTAGTAGTGTGAGGTGATATCTCATTCTGGTTTTGAATTTGCATTTAACTGATAATTGCTGACATTGATTGTCTTTTTATATACATATGGCTATTTGTCTTTGGAAATATATCTATTCAATTTCTCTGGCCTTTTAAAAATCTGCTTGTATTTTTGCTGATGAGTTACAAAAGTTCTTTATGTATTTGGATACTACTAACCCCTTATTGGATATGAGGTTTGGAAATATTTCCTCCCCGTTCCTCTAAGAATTATCAGTCTGTTATTTCCATGACTCTGCTTCTATTTTTTTTCATCAGTTTATTCTGTTCATTAGAGTTCTTATTCATTTATTTTGATTTTTAGATCTAATTGTTGGTATTGCCATTTTATTGTTCATATTTTTATCTTTTTTATTTTTCTTCTTCTTCCTCTACTTAAAGAATACCTTCAACATGGTTTGGTGGTGATGAACTCCTTGCCATTTCCATTGTCATTTCTCTCAAGATATTTTTTTTTTCCTCACAAGTTCTGCTTATGTTCCAAGACATATTCTTGAGGAGCTTTCTAGTTAGGTGTCTAATCATATAATACTTTTTATCTCTTTGAATTAAACATATATGTCACTTAATAATTTATAAATTGCTTTAATATATTTTCCTTTTAGCCTTCATAATAAATTCATAAGGCAGATGTAATCACTGTATACAATCCATATGTGAATACTCAGGTTCAGAGAGACTAAGTGGCTTGCCCAAAGTCACATGGTTAGTGAATAAGAATTATGAAGACTTGGAACAATGCTAGTTGTACAACCTTACTTACTACCTTTGGGAAATAAGAAAAAAAATTATGATTTTGAAAAAGTTTAATGGAGGTATCAGATTAAAACATGATGTTGAAGAATAAACCAGTTATAATTAGGTAAATTGGGTTTAGGGGATATCATTTTCTGTAAATTACAGCACATTATTCAGGACAGATACCTGTAACTATCCATGTTGATAGACAGTGTTGCTGTACAAAATGTATTCTGCTGCAACTGTTTAATGTATAAATATGAGAAATCTGTTCCTAGTGGGAAGGCAACTAACAAAATAATGTTGTATCTATTAACGTTAGAAAATTAGAACAGAAAATAAATGTCTTTGAAAACCATATTTTTTAATATACCAAATGAATGATGCAGATTCTTTGGGGATGAAAAATTAGCAATCTGTTCATAATGGTTGCCGGAAAGTTTTTGAATTTAAAATATTTTTGTTTCTATTGTGACTGTAAAGGCTGAAAGAGCTGCATGTCTGAAATGTTTACCAGAATAACTGTTAAGAGTATGGCAAATTAGTAGATATTCTGGATTAAAAATATATACTCATTTATCAATGAAAATAAATATTTATTTTCAAATCTTTTCATCTGCTGTTACTATTAGCTTTATGCAGGAGTATTTGATACCTAAAATATAATAAAAAATAAATGATGAGTATATTTAAAGATTAGCAATGGCAGATAAATCACCACCATCTGGGCATTTATATTTGAAGATGATAGGCTTAGTGAATCAAATTTAAAATATTTCCAAATCATCAGAAATTTGAATAATACAAAATACCTAACTAAAATTTTCCTGTCTTAACTCTCTTTACCTTCTAAACTTTCATATATACATAAACACACACACACACACACACGTACACTGAGGGGACAATATGCATATCAGCCTTTTATTATATAGGATATACACTGAGTGGCCAGATTATTATTCATTTAGAGATCATAATAATCTGAGCACTCAGTGTGTGTGTGTGTGTGTGTGTGTGTATGTGTGTGTATAATTGGGCTGTCTAATTGGAAATATGTCCCATCAAATAATAAACTGTTATTTACTTCAAGAAGGTGCTACATAAAATTATGGATAAAGTTTGTGTCTTAAGACTAAAGGAATGCTATTATATTAGGGGAGTGCATAGACTAGAATAAGGTATTGGCTTCTAGAAACAATAGGAGCAAAACCCATGTCAGTGGGAGATCTGGACTCTTGGGCAGTGGGAACTGGCAAGAGGATATATCTAGTCTGAGAAAGTGAAGGAGGAAGAAACCATAGAGATAGAAAGTCTGATGTTTTTCTCTGCTCAAAATGGCCTGGACCTTACTAACAGTAAAAAAATGATGGAAGTTGAGAGAAAAAAAGTTCATCAGTCTGAATAGCAGAAAAGCAATCAAATTAAATACCATTTGAATTTAAATAATTTTCTATTATGAATAATATGTGTTTGTATACAGTGTTTTACAATGAGACCCTGATAAGGAAGAATTAAGTCAAGTGTCTGTCTTAAAATGTCTATTAATTAGTAGGGAAGAGAAACATGCCCATAACATGTATAAAAACATGAGAGAATATGATGAGAAAGGATGATGTAGTAAGGTGAGAAAGTATCAGAAAAAGAATCACAGCCCCATACTAATTTATATACACTAATAAAAGAGAAACATGCAAATTGACCATCACTCTGCTATGCCCACTAGCCAATCAGGAGCAAGTATGCAAATTAACTCAATAAATATGGTGGTGGCCACAGAACTGGAGTGAGCAGGAGGCTTGGGTTGCCCCCAGTGATGAAGGAAGCCAACCTTCCACCTGCTCTGACCAGACCTAGCCTCTCCTCAAGGCTACAAAGTTTCAATTATAGAAGATATATAAATCCCAGATACCTGCTTTCAGCCAGCCCTGGCCTCCACTCAAGACAACAGTTTCAATTATAGAAGATAAACAAATCCCAGATAGCAGCTTCTAGCTGGCCTCTGCTCAAGGAGGTGCTAAAAATAAATAAATAAATAAATAAATAAATAAATAAACAAACAAACAAACAGAGGGGGCTTGGGAGCCTGGATCACCAGGGGCTGTGGCCAGCCTGCAAATAGCCATCAGCCCCTCACCCAGGCTGGCCAGGAACCCCAGAAAGACCCCCCACAACCTGAAGGGAGTATGGCCAGCTTGAAAACAGCCCTCAGCTCTTCACCCAGGCTGGCCACACCCCCATGGCCCAATCCTTGTTAATGGGCAGTCAAACATCTCTTGATAGGTCCCAGATTGGAAAGAATGCAGGCTGGGCTGGGACACCTCCCACCCCCCTACTCCTCCATGCGTGAAATTCATGCATAGGGCCTCTAGTATACATATAAAAGCCAAGTGACTGGAATGACTGGAAAGACTAGTCACTATGACATGCACTGCAGCTGGCCAACCAGCCCAATCGGGATGGGGTCGGCCAGCCAACCTCTCTTGGTCCCTCCCCACAGTTGCTCCAGCCTCGATCGACCGTGATTGGGGCAGGCTTGCCAGACCCCACCCCTGCACAAATTGGTGCACCAGGCCTCTAGTACAAAGACAATTCCTTGAGAAAAACAATGTTCATTCATTTGGACTATAGTCACTATTATACTCTTAGTGAAATTACAATATTAAACGTTTTCCCTAGTCAGATAGAAAAATATTGAGCTTTCTTAACAAATATACAATTATCACTTGTTGATGGTGGCAAATGACATTTCTAGTAGACTACATTATAGATAAAGGGTCATTAACTTTCCATGAGATGTGGGTGTTGGTGCAGACAGGTAAGGCTGTAGCCCCTGAGGAAACCTGAGTTATAGGCAAGAACTATGTCTATAAGGGCTGCTGAAGGATGGAGAATTGGTGCCTGGTGTGCTGTGTTAAGATATGATAAGAAAAATATTTGTGTTGTTTTTGATGCCCACTGGTCCTTCAAAAAATAGCATTTAAATACTGCTTTGAACCCTGACCAATTTTGCTCAGTCATTAGTGTGTCCACCTGTGGTTTGAAAGACCTTGGGTTTGATTCCAGGCCAGGGCACACACCACTGTTGCAGGCTGGATCTCCAGCCCCTGTTAGGGTGCATGTGGAAGGAAATCAATTGATGTGTCTCTCTCACATCACGGTGAAGGTCTTAGGGTCAATTTCCCATGGATTTGAGGGACTTCTATATATCTATATGTAAATATGATATAATCTATATGTATATATATTGCCAGGGCTGAACAGCAGACCCTGAGGGATGGATGAATGGATTACTCCAACACTTTTGCTGTGAAAGTGAGGGCTAAGGGACTGCTTGGCTAAAGTTGCCAGACAGCCTGAATTGCCTGCCTCATTAGGCTTCTATTGTACTTCTTTAGATACAATCAGTAGGGTGAGTAATCTTGGGAGGACACAAGTGTTTGCATTGTCCTCAAGGCAAAGGCACCCAAAGATTAGGCATAAGGATTCCAGTTAGCACTCGGAGGTCTGCATGAGCACAGACTTGTTTGAAAAAGTCAAGGAATAATTAGGGGTGTCACCTTCAACACTCCCATAAGTAGGAATTTGATAAACAGGGCAGGTGGCCTTATGTACACTTTCTTTTTCTCAGTATGTCCTCCTTATAAACTTTTCAACCAAATCTATATAAGGTGTGTGTGTGTGTGTGTGTGTGTGTGTGTGTGTGTCTGTGAGTGTGTGTGTGTGTATGTGATTTATTCTAAGAAATTCTCTTACATGATTGTGGTGGCTGTCGAGTCCTGAATCCATATTGGTAAGCTGAAGACTTAGAACAGCCAATGGAGTAGGTCCAGTCCAAATGCTGGGATTTCAAGACTCAGGATGAGCTGATGTTTAATTTCAAATCCAAAGGCAGAAAATAAAATGTTCCAGCTTCAGATACTCAGGCAAAAGAAATTCCATTTTACTCAGGGGAGAGTAAACCTTTTTTGTTTCATTCAGTTTAAGACCGATTGGATGACGCCCACTGCTTTAGTCAGTCTAAGAATTTAAAAGCTGAACTCATCCCAAAACACCCTTACAGCAACATGCAGAATAATGCTTGACCAAATATCTGGGCACCCTATCGCCCAATCAAGTTAATGCATAAAATTAACATCACAATGGAGAGGACAGATGTGCTACAAGAGGTAGTAGTGTGAGGCTACTGTGATAGTGAGGGCAGATGTTCAGTTAGTGTCACTTCAAGCAGACACTGAAGAGGGATTATTTAAATATCCATTTGCTGTGAGATATGCTCTCTGAGTCTTTGATGCACAAAACTTAAGAGGCAGGGAAGTAGCCACACAAACCATAACCATGACACTTAAGGTGAGGGTCTTATTGAAAGGTTTAAAAATATGTACAAAGAAGGCTGACAGGTACAGGTGGGATCTTGCAGGACTCTGCACTTGTGTGACTGCCAGCTATGTCACTGGTAGCTCTTCTGGATCTTAGTTTTTTAATGTCTTTCCCTTTAATAGATAATTAAAATGCTTTATTTAAAGAGTTGTACTGTCTTGAAACTGCATAATTATGGAAGGAAGAAAAACATTTCCAGCCAATAGCATGAGCAATTACATTTTTGAAGAGGAATATTTTGAAGGGACAATGTTCACTAGCCTGAGTGACTGGTGGGATGACATACCTCTGCTCCCAGATAGACCACTGACACCTGCTGCTAGCTCTTGAAGCAGCTTCCTGAGTTTTGTGGGTCATTTTTTTCTCTTTTTGCAAATAGCTGTGACTTCTTTGCTAACACATAAGACCTGGGGTTGTTTTAACTGTTTCCACTAATAGGGCAGGGCATTCACCTGCCCCAACTCAGAGCTGCCTCTTAATTTTTAGAGGACTTCTCACTTTACTGCACATGATTTCTCCTCTAAACAAGTAATTACAGGAAATGTACAAGTATGATCTTATAAGTCATTTACCATGAATAGGTGGGTCAAAAATTAGGCAAAAGACAGTCCTCAAATGCTAAATCTTGTGGAAGTTTAAAGATATCTTTTTGTATTGCATGGATTTCTATTAGGCAGAAATGATCTCATAGCAAGAGATGAATATTGCAGACATAGAGGTTGCTAAACTTAAACAATCTTAGGAAGAAGTCATTCTTCATATTAGCTGTCCAGGTTGCCACTTTGGAATGCATTTTCATCTACATGGGACTATGTGTGGACATATTTCCTGTAATTTCTGCAACCAGAGAGTTAAATATGTTTTGATTCATATTTTATAGTCTACTTAGTTTTCCTGACCATACCTGATCAAGGAACAAGGTTTGCCACTCAAACTGTGACCTACTTTCTTGCTAGGATTATCAACTGTAATCTCAATTCTGCTTTCAATCAATAGGAAAAGTGATGCCAGGCAGAGGTCACAGATCAGCTCAATGGTATTGTTCTTTATGGTTCTAATTCTTAAACAGTACCCATGCAAAGGTATAGCTAGGTAGACAGGAAAATGTAGATTCCAAAATCACCCTGGTGATTATTGCTCTGCAACATAATTCTTCTATCTGATTTGACTGATATCTGATTTGGAGAACTTATAAACAAAATGATTGAAAACATCTTCCCTCTTTGTAATCAAACCATAATCTATATATCTATATCTAAGTACAAATATTAATAAATATGGTTTACTAAATAGAAATAGAAAAATAAATAGAGCATTCTTGACATCATTATTCTTTTCTCAATCACTTTCTTTCTTATTCATTTTTATTTTGATAACATTTATCTTGTGATTTACCTTCTTAACAAATGTTTAAGTTCACAATAAAATATTAAATATAAGCATGATATTGTACGTAGCCCTCTAGGAGTTATTCATCTTAATAACTGAAACTTTATACCCATTGAACAACAACTCTCATTGCCCTCAATACAAAATTTTTTAGCACCTTTCTTATTTGCTATTTATTTGTAAACTAGAGACCCAATGCATGAAATTTGTGCAAGGACCTTGCCACCACTGCGGTCACCTCTATCTCAGCCCTGGCCCATCATAGCTTTGACAGGAGGAAGGACGTCCAAAAGGACATTTGGTCTAATTAGCATATTATGCTTTTATTATTATAGATTATTTTTTAAAAAACTTATATGTAGTATCCTATAAAATAAAACAATAATATGCTAAGTGTCTGGTTTTCTGGTTGGCTGTTCAATCAATCAAAGTGTAATATGCTAATTATATCCTAAGGCTGCTCAACTGCTCACTATGACATACACTGACCACCAGGGAGCAGATGCTCTGACTAGTAAATTAGCTTGCTGCTGTGGTCCAGCTGATCAGGACTGAGTGAGATGGGCCATACACACCCTGGAGCCCTCCTGGCTGGCCAACCTCCTATAACCCTCCCTGGCCCTGATTGTGCACCAGTGGGGTCCCTCAGCTTGGCCTGTGCTCTCTTGCAATCTAGGACCCCTAGGAGGATATCAGAGAACCATTGTTAGCCCCATCCCACAGGCCAGGCCAAGGGACCCCACTGGTGCACAAATTTGTGCATTCCTAAAAGTAGAAACTTAAAACATAAAATATTAAAAAAGAAAAGCTATTGTTTGTAAAATAGGAATAATTTATATTTATTGAGTAACTACTAGGTACCTGTGTAGCAAAGAATTATGGCCTGGGGATCACACTCATTTCCTTTGCCGCCTGTCTCTGTGGGTCATGATGTACATTTGCTTTTTGCTGTATTGCTGATCTTCCAGATGGGGACACTAATTGCCTCCTGTTTTGTTTCGTTTTTTTATTAACTTGTTTCATTTTGTCTTATTGATTTCTGAAGTTAGTTCTGTAGACCTTTAGAGTTCATTGTCCTCCATATTTATTTATTTTTCTTACTTTCCTTATGAGGGAATTTGTGCAGATCTGGAATGTCTGCTTCAAACTCTGATTTGTTTTATGTAGGGGGACTAATTTATCCTAATACCAGATGCCTGATGCCCAAAATTCATGAAAGGGGCTCAGCTCTCGCAGCCCCAGCTTTGTCTGGAAGGCTATTCAGAAGGATGTCCGGGAAGATGTCTGGAAGATTGTTCAGCTTTCTGGTCTAATTAGCATATTACATTTTTATTATTACAGATGGCTTGTCCAATAGTAGCTAACAATGGACATGAGTATGTATGCTAAATAGTCACAATTCACTAGATTATAAATATCTAATAAAATGCTAAAATCTTCTGCCTAAATGCAGGCTATTACATTATATAGTATAACTAGTTTTGGCACTAAAAACATTATCTTTTGCTTTTAAGTGATGTTAATTTTTAAGAGTCTTGGGGAAGAAACAAATCTGACATAAACTTGTGGTCAATCCTGCCATGGAAAGATGGTCTTTTAAAATATAAATCTGCAGTTTTTGCTGTTTGAAACTTTTATATTCAGAATTTTTGCTTCTCTGATGGTGGAAATTGGCCATTCTGCTACTCTTGTGCTGTCTTAGTGTGATCCCATTATATACTAGAATCTGAACGTTCAAAATAGTTGGTTTCTACTCATGCCTTATAGTTAGTTGCCCCATTGTGTTTCTTTTTAATAGCAATAAATTTTAATTTTGAAATAATGTTAGGCTTGGAGAGTTGAAAAAGAATATTAAGAATTTTTTTGTAAACTTTACCCAACTTTCCCAAATATTAACATCTTTAATAGCCATAGCCAATTATCAAATGCAAGAATTATTGATAGAACTCTACCAATTACAAATTTTATTTAATTTGTATCAATTGTCCCTTTTTTTGTGGACCAGAACCACACAATTGTCAAATCACTTTATTTTCTTATAGTCTGAAAGAATTCCTCAGATCTTCCCTTTTCTTTCATGGGCAATGACCAGTTGTTTTGTAGAATGTCCTTCAAATTGAATTTGATATGTTTTCTCAAGATTTAATTCAGTTTAGGAATTTCTGGCAGGGATACTATAGAAATATTGTTGTGCTTTCTCAGTGCATCACATCAGAATTTATATGATAAAGATATTTTATTATTGCTGGAATGTGAGCTATCATCCCCTATTGAAGTGGTATCTCCCAGGTTCTCAGCTAGAAAATTATTATTTCCCCCTTTATATTTATCTTTTAAGAGCTATCTCTTTTCTACATTTATTTATTTGCTTTATTCATTTGTGTATTTATCTTTTTGTTTAGACAAAAACATTTTTCTGATTATAGGTTATATTCAATATTCAGTAAATCAGAATACAGATTATAATCTTTATTAGTCAGGGTTCTCCAGATAAACAGAACTGGTAGGATAGATGATAGATGATAGATGATAGATAGATAGATAGATAGATAGATAGATAGATGACACATAGATAATAGATAGATTTGAATATATGGTGATTATTATGAGAAATTGGCTCATGTGATGATGGAGGCTGAGAAG
Organism: Lasiurus cinereus; assembly: GCA_011751065.1. Taxonomy (NCBI): domain Eukaryota; kingdom Metazoa; phylum Chordata; class Mammalia; order Chiroptera; family Vespertilionidae; genus Lasiurus; species Lasiurus cinereus. The sequence goes on from JAAGEH010000393.1 coordinate 44,942,942, forward strand.
TCCCACATTGTGGTACTTACAAGCTAGAGATCCAAGAGAACTGGTGGTGCAGTTCTAGTCTGAATCTAAAGGCCCGACAAGCAGAGAAGACAATGATAGAAATCCCAGTGTGAGGCCTGAGGATGAGATAAAATGTGTCTGCTCAAATAGTCAGGTAGCAAACAAAAGGGGTAAGTTTCTCCTTTCTTCATAAACCTTTTGTTCTATTCAGGCTTCCAATGGATTGGATGATGGCTAACATCATTGGCAAGTGTATGGGTGAGGGGGGATGCAGGGCAAGGGGTGGAGATTTAGTTTATCAACTTTACCAATCCAAATTCTCATATCATCCAGCAGCACTCTAACGGACACACTCAAGATTACATTTAATCTGAATATTTTATACCCAGTCAAGCTGACACGTAAAGTCAACCATCAAATAATGCATTAATATAATTATCTAGTATGAAGTTCAAATTGTCTTGAAATTAGATATTGGAAGATTCCTTATATTAACTTACATTTCATCCGACATCTTCAAATTTTTTGAAACTTCCTTGTTTTCTGATATAACAAAATGTTCCAGACTTACCTGGTTCTTTTCTTGTACTAGTCATTGAATTAGATTTTTTTTTCAAGTAGTATTAATTCCTTTTGTTGGAGTAATGGTGTTTTGAAACCAAGATCTAGGTACTAGGTGTAGCCATTGCTACTAGGCTGTCATTGTTTTGGGATCTTTTCAGTGAAAAGAGATAGAAAATAGATGTATGCAAACATATAAACAATGCATATTTATATTTATTTTATGTTTATATATCTGTATTAAAATAACTTTTGTCCTGGTAACTTTGATTTTAATTTAATACTACAAAGTTGACTCTAGTCTTCCTCTTTTATTTAAACAGTAAGAAATATGGCTTTTCATTGACCAGACCATCAAACCTCAGAGGGAAGATAGAGAAAGGTGGGGGTATGGTGGAGAGATCAACAAAAGGACTTGTATGCATGCATACAAGCCTAACCAATGGGCATAGACACCAGGGGCGTGAGGGCATGAGTGAGGGGAAGGAGCGAGCAATGGGGTGATAAGGGCACACATGTAATATCTTAATCAATAAAGAAAAAAATAAAATAAAATACTTATGTACAAAAAAATAAGAAAAGAAATATGGCTCTTGACCTGGCATGTATATCTTAGTGGTTAGAGCACCAAATCTTCATGGATTCAATCCCTGGTAAAGGGCACTTACTTGGGTTGAAAGTTCCATTCCTATCTGGTCAGAGTGTGTGCAGTAGGCAACCAGTCAATGAGTCTCTATCACATGGGTGTCTCTCTCTTTCCCCCCCTCCGCTCCCTCTCTCCCTTCTACTGTTTCTAAAAATATTCTGGAAAAAAATATTCTTAGATGAGGATCAACAACAACAAAAAAATATGATTCTCATTATCTATAATATAGTCATTTATTTGCTTAATCCTAGAACATGTATGGTTTTAAAATCAGTAACCTATATCTGTATGAAAAACAAGTTTATTAACTGGAGTGCAATAATTGTGCACAGTTTTCATTCACTTAGAATTTATAATTAAAACACTATTGTCCAAAATTATTTATTAATTTCACTCTTTGTTCCTTTCAATGTGATTATATTATTTATTTGTAATAGAGACAGGGTTTGGTTTCCTTTTTACTGTTTGTAATCCATTTTCAATTCTCCCACAGATCTATTGATTTAAATTTTTAATTTACTTTTTGAAAATGTGAAATATAATTTGGTTTTAAAAGTCACACCACAGAGATATATTCAAAGAATATCTCCTCTCTCATCATCCCTTCAACTGTGTCCTCATTCCTCATTTTCTCCACGTCACCATGTTATTCTCACTCATAACCTCTAGGTGAATAAGCTCATTCATTCCTGTCAATCTTTCTATTCTTTAATTTTTTCCACAAAAGAGCAGATAAATATATGTATATTTATATCCCTTTCTATCTTACATGACAGATAATATATTATGAAGTGTTTTTTTCACTTTGATTTTTTTCACTTAGTTGTGTACCCTGGAATTTACTTCATATCCATTCATAGAGATTTCCATAATTATTTTATAGCTGCATTTACATTGTGTTTATTGTTAAATCAACCACTTTCCAGTGTTTTGTCATTTAAATTAATTCCAAAATTTTGTGCAATTATAAGCAATGTGGCAATGACCGCTTATTCACATGTATTTTGCATTGTTGGAGAAGTATCTTTATAGGTTCTCTTTGTCAATGTGTCATGCACTAAATCACCTAAATCTTTCCAAAATGCACACCTTTTCTGTGAAAGCTGTGACAAGATCCTGGACTTGACACAGGTTACTTTTAGTCAGTCCCAAAAATAATAATCATCTAACATGAATGCATTTTTTTTTTCTTCCAAGGACAGCCATAAGGATTTTCCACTTGCTCAAATGTATTCTAAATGCAAAGTTCAGCCCAGGCTGAAGGGCTGGCTCAGTTAGTTGGGTGGCTCGGTTATTTGGAGCCATATCCATACACTAAAAGGCTGTGAGTTCAATTCCCAGTTAAAGCACATACTTAGGTTGTGGTTCGGTTTCCACTCAGGGTGTGTTCAGGAGGCAAGAAATGTCTCTCTCTCACATCAATGGTTCTCTCTCTCACATTGATGATTCTCTCTCTCCCTTCCTCTCTCTAAAATGTTAATAAAATTTTAAAAATTACATGTAAAAACACTTGGATCAGTGAGAGCAAATATATGTGGAGTATGTGGAGTTTTCTAACATTTAGCAAGTATTAACATTCTCATTTGTACATAGTTTAAAGTAATTGCTGCTGATTTTCTTTGTGATATACCAATTGTATTGTAAGTGTTCTATTTAATTAAAAATATATTTTATCCAACCCACATATTTAAACTCAATATATTTTCACTGGGAGCAGTGTAAGAGATATACTGCTCATTTTTATCATCTATCTCTTTAGTTCACATAGGTAAAAAATACACAGAAATGTATTGAGTCTCCTTTATATTTTGCCAACAAAATTTATAGTCTTGTCTATGTTTTGGTAAATGGACTTAGGTTGTCTCATCTTTATTCCCAAATCTTGTTCATGGCAAAACAGCAGCATTTTATATGAAAATAGACCATAAACATATTTTTTTCAAATATAAAACAGAAGCAATTACATTCTTAACAGTTAGTCAGAAAAGATTAATGAGGAGTACCCGTAAAATATTCATTTAAATAACTCTGGAGGGGGGAAATGAAATGAACACACATTTTCATGATCCCGTCAAACATAAATCATAGAGCTTTCAGATGAAGGAGTTGAATCTTTTTCTTATTATTTATATACTTGTGAAATAATATAATATTATTCCTCTACATTTAGTTCCTCCTTTTCATTATTTCCCTAGTTTTTCTATAGCTTTTGTACTAAACATTTAGTGCCTTTCTTTAATTCTTCTTGTCTTTGTCCTCTTTCCTCTTTCTCATGACCTCTCTCTGCTCCAACAAAGAAGCAAGACATTTCTCTATTCCTATTAGTACAGAATTTATTTATTTCTAATCCACATTTTTTTGGGGGGAGCAAAGGACCTTGCTTTGTATTTTATGCTTTGAAATGTCTCATCTCTGATTATTATGTAAAATAAATGATAAGGATTTCTGAAGACACATAAATGTTCAATATTCATTTATTTTAAATAAACCAGCCAGATCACAGCACTGACAAGATGCACATTTTTATAGCCATTCTCTATCAGATATGTATAATCCATTTATCATTGTAAAAAGTAGCTTTTGTTGTTATTGAAATGGCAGTATTTTGCATATTTAATCAAAGAGCACTCATATAAAATTGTGTCAAAATGCATGTTTTTTTCTGGAAAAATCAATTATATTCTGCAGATGATTCATAAGAAAACTTTAAAATACATTAATAATAGTTTGCAAGTATTTTATGTTCATACATAAGTTGTTTCATTTATAAATCCTATCTAATAAAAGAGTAATATGCAAATTGACCATCACTCCAACACACAAGATGGCTGCCCCCATGAGGTCAAAGATTGCTGCCCCCATGTAGACACAAAATGGCCTCCACAAGATGGCCAGCAAGGGAGGGCAGTTGGGAGGGACCAGGCCTGCAAGGGACAGCAGTTGGGAGCAATCAAGCCTGCAGGGGAGGGGAGTAAGGGGTGACCAGGCCAGCAAAGGAGGGAAGTTGGGGGCAACCGGGCCTGCAGGGAAGGGCAACTGGGGGTGGGGGGGACCCAAGCCTGAAGGGGAGGGCAATTAGGGGTAGACAGGCTGGCAGGCGAGCAGTTAGGCATCAATCAAGCTGGCCCAGGAGTGGTTATGGCATGATGAGGCTGGTAGGCAAAAGCAGTTAGGGGCAATCAGGAAGGCAGGCAGGCAAGCAGTTGGAAGCCAGCAGTCCTGGATTGTGAAAGGGATGTCCAACTGCCCATTTAGGCCTGATCTGGAGAGGGTGCAGACTGGGCTGAGGAACACACCCCCCTTCCATGGATTTCGTGCGCCAGGCCTCTAGGCTATATAATAAAATCCTAAGCGACCATTACAACAGAAGGACTGGAACAATTAGTTGCCATTACGCACACTGACTACCAAGGACAGATACTCAATGGAGGAGCTTCCCTCTGGTGGTCATTGCACTCCCAGGGGGAGTGGCTGCTGAGCCATAAGCTAAGCTCACAGCTAGCTAGTACAGTGAGCCAAGTGGTAAAAAGTGAACAGGCATGTGGTCAGGTGTGAGGGATCCTGGATTGCTAGAGGGATGTCCACCTGCCAGCTTAGGCCTGATTGGGTCTTGGACTGTGAGAGGGTGCAGGCTGGGTTGAGGGGACTCTGCCCCAATGCTTGAATTTTGTGCACTGGACCTCTAGTATATATACACTGAGTGGCCAGATTATTATGATCTCTGAATACATAATATATATATTAGATGCCTGGTGCATGAATTCATGCATGGGTGGGTTCTGGCCAGCCTGACCAGGGGGAGGAGACATGAGAGGTTGGCTGGCCTGCCTGCTGGTCAAACTCCTGGTCAAGGGGACAATTTTCATATTTTATTATATAGGATATACACTGAATGGCCAGATTATTATGCGTTCAGAAATCATAATAATCTGGCCATTCAGTGCATAAGAAGATAACACTGACAATTTGTATGATACTTTTCAAATCTTTTTTCCCATTGAGTTAATAAATTCTAAGAAATTAAATCTTATTTTTGTTGCCAATTCATTAAAAATGGATATACCTGTTGCCTAGGCCTTAGGGCATTATTATTCTTTAAACAGCCACAGTGGAGGAAGAGATTTCTTTTCTTACCTAATTAAAATAAAACAAATGAGCTATAATAGAAATCATGAAGTCACCACAGGATTTTTCTTTGGGCTATCAGCTTTTCCAGATGGTCATTAATACCCAGATTAAAACATATAACTCTTCTCATTACTCCTTGCTATATACTGTATCTTAAAAGCAGGCTTATTAAATATTTGAAAACTGGCTAATATCATTGAAAAAATAATCACATACAGCATTGACTCTTAACTGGCTTAAAAATTGATTAGTTAGAATTAAAGAATCCTTGGGCAAAACAAAACAAACAAACAAACAAAATCAGGCAAAGAAGAACCATTATATGAGGCAACAGGCATCATTTTCTATGTTCTGGTAGAATAAGTAAATTGATTATTAATGGACTTCCTTAATTGTGTCTGTTAGTTGATTTGTGCTTATGGAGATTCAGGGCAAGTAAGGCCCAGTCCCTGTCCTTAAAAAGCTGAGAACAATCAAAAGGCAAGTCATATGTTGAGACACAATTCTGTAGTTAGAATTGGCTCCAGATACTTTTATTCTTCAAGACTTCCAGAAAAATAAAATAAAATAAAAATTAAAAGTCATACCTTTTATGCATATAAAACATTATATAAAAAAGGAAGTGAAAGTTTTACAAAATTACCTGTATAGATAGCACAAACAATTGATTAGAAATAGGTTATTATGATGTTTGCAAATACAATTTCATTTAAAAATAAATCAAAGATCTACATGTAGAGCTTGCTACAATAAAAATAGGAGAGGAAAGTAGCTTCAAGCCTATGATTCTTAATTCACATTTGGTCAGAGCTATATATATCTGTCTGAAGAATTTGGTATCGTTCATCATCCCTAAAGTGCTCAATGATTACATATTAGTACTTGGAAACCATTCCCCAATATTGTAGCTCTTAAATGCTTTCAATATTGTTATTGAATTAAAAAATACTATTATCAAGCTAAATATCATATCAACATTTAATATTTTCATGTAAAATGCATAGCATCTTATGCATTTTTATGCTAAAAATGATATTTATTTATTACCAGAAAGTTTCTATTCTTTTTGCCATGTTTTATTTTCCTTCTTAATACAAAAGTGATAATGTTGAAGATAATAAATTGATTTTTGGTCAAATCCCAAGTAGTTATTTTAAACTAATTATTTCAGCTTGATTGGTTTAACTCAGCGATTGAGTATTAATCTTTGAACCAGGATATCACATTTTGATTCCAGGTCAGGGCATATGTCCGAGTTGCAGACTCTATTCCTATTAGTGTATGTGCAGGAGGCAACCAATCAATGATTCTCTCTTATCGATGTTTCTATCTTTCCCTTCCTCTCTGAAATCAATAAAAATCTATTTAAAATAATTATTTTAGCATTTTGTATCTCTAACATTCTGCAAACATTTTGTTAGGATTCCTGATTTATCTATTACTAATACATCAACTACTGACATTTAATAGGTATCTTTCCTCGGGAATATGTGAGAAAAGAAATTTGTCTTTCTGAATGGGTCAGTAGCAAGTTCTGGAAGTTTTTTTAGGTTTGACCATTTGCTATGGCTAGCCTTGAAAATTAACCTATTGGCCAGAGAACATAAATGTTGTGTGTGGAAAACATGACTCCCATTTCTGCTCTATTCACCAATACTGATATTTCTATTGGGCAGAGTGATTGGGAAATTCACCAGGATTCCAGATATCTTGGATCATGACTTTTTTTTTTTTTTGCTTCTCCCAGTTATGTTTTAATAGGGGCCCTTTGCTCTGTCAATTTTAGTGTTTTAGGTTTCATTGGCTATTGTCCACACTCTTTCCATAGCTATTGCTTAAAATCAGACCCTAGGACTTATTATACCAATTTCCAGTTATCTTTTCTCCTATTGTGATTCTGAGCATTAATCTTTCAAAAGACCATAGAAAATCATTGCAAGCAGCAGAAACAATTTTTTTTACAGGTATTTCAGAAACTTCACAATCTGTGAATGATAGACACCATTGGAAAAACATACTATTTTAGCTATTTCCTTTAAAGCATAGGGAACAAAATAGATATCCAAGGATAGTGAGGCTCATTAGCCTCAGAAAAGTTGGTCTTTATGCCCAAGTCTCTCAGACACCTAAAAATACGATTTTCTATTGTTACCAGACAGGCATTATTTAAAACTGTCATATTTCCCATTTTTAAAGTTTCTGTTATTTCTATATAATAACTGCAGAATGCCTTCAGCTATCAAACTTCTTCATTCATCATTAATTCATTCAACAAATTGCTCCAAATATTTTTCACACACTGCACATTAGATTAGGCATTGGAATACAGATAACAAGAGGTCTTGGTTCTTTTTTTTTATTAATTTTTTATACATATCTCCCCATTGCCCCCCCTCCCTCCCAGGCATACCCCAACCCCCCAGTGTCTATGTTCATTGGTTATGATTATATGCATAGACACAAGTCCTTTGATTGATCTCTTATCTACCTCACCTAACTTTAATCTTCCTGCTGTAATTTCACAGTCTGTTCGAAGCTTTACTGTCTCTGTATCTATCCTTTTGTTCATCAGTTTATAATGTTCTTTATTATTCACAAATGAGTGAGATCATGTGGTGCTTCTCCTTCTATGACTGGCTTATTTCACTAAGCATAAGGCTCTCCAGTTCCAACCAGGTTGCTGCAAATGGTAAGAATTCATTCTTTTTAATGGCTGCATAGAATTCCATTGTGTAGATGTACCACAGCTTTCTGATCCACTCATCTGCTGATGGACACCAAGGCTGTTTCCAAATTGTGGCTATTGTAAATTGTGCTGCTATGAACATAGGGGTGCATAAATCCTTTCTGATTGGTGTTTGTAATTTCTTAGGATAAATTCCTAAGAGTGGTATTACAGGGTCAAATGGGAGATCCATTTTTAGTTTTTTGAGGAAACTCCATACTGTTCTCCACAGTGGCTGCACCAGTCTGCATTCCCACCAACAGAGCACAAGGGTTCCTTTTTCTCCACATCCTGCCAACACTTGTCGTTTGTTGATTTGTTGATGATTGCCATTCTGACAGGTGTAAGATGGTATCGCATTGTCGTTTTGATTTGCATCTCTCGGATGATTAATGACTTTGAACATGTTTTCATGTGTCTCATGGCCTTCCTTCTGTCGTCTTTGAAAAGGTTCTATTTAGGTCCGTTGCCCATTTTTTTATTGGATCCTTGATCTTCCTTTTATTAAGTTGTATAAGTTGGTTGTAGATTTTGGAGATTAAATCTTTATCAGTGATAGGGCATTTGCAAATATGTTCTCCCATGCATTGATCTTTCTTGTTGTTTTGTTGATGGTTTCTTTTGCTGTGCAAAAGCTTTTTATTTTGATGTTGTCCCATTTGTTTATTTTTTCTTTAGCTTCCATTGCCTTTGGAGCAGTATCCGTGAAGAAGTTCTTTCGGCATATATCTGAGATTGTACTGCCTGTGGATTCCTCTATTATTTTTATGGTTTCCCTCTCCAGAGGCAGCTTTCCCGAAGCCCGGCTCCCACAGTGTGCGCGTCTCTGCCCTGCGGGGGTAGGAGACCTCACCCTGGCCCAGGCTAAGTCTGACCCTTCCACGCGCGCGCACGCGCCCCTGTGGATCTCTGAATCCTCCGCCTGCGTGTCTGTGCCGCCTGGGAAGCCGCGCTCTGGGTCCTGGCTGCTCTGTGGGTGCCTCCGTCAGCCGCAGCTTTCAGACCTTGGCAGACATCCACCTCCCCCTTAAGTCAGGCGCAATCTGACCTTTCCGTGTGCTCTGTGGATCTCTGATTCCGCCGCGTGTCTGCGCCGATTGGAGAGCGGAGTTCTGGGTCCCCGTGTCCCTGGCTGCTCGATGGGTGCCCAGTCGAAGGCTTCAGAGCGCAGCAGACATCCACCTCCCACTGCAAGATGGCTCGGGCTCCGCGTTCGCGCTAGTAGCTCCGGCGGACAAAAACCCCGTGGCAGTGGGGCTGCCTGGCCGGGAGAGCCCCTTCCAGCAGTTCCCCGCCTTCCCCTGAAGGACAACTGACTCCTAGCTTGCCAACAAACACTCCCAATGCAACTCTCAGCTGCTCTCTCTCCCTCTGCCCATCGACAAAGCTCCAGACGCATCCGTCTACTCCGCCGCCATTTTCTCCTCTCAGGACTTGGCTCTTGCTTTTAATAAGCTCATGGTCTAGTGGGAGACAACAATTAGGTAAGCCAGCCATTGAAGCATGCAAAATCAGCTAGGGAAGAGGAGGAGAAAGATGATAAAGAAGAAATCTTTCAGAGGAGATAATGTGGTGAATTGAATTTCAAATGATAAGAAGAAAGAAAACAGAAAAAACATTCTACCCAGAAGTTAGACCATCTGGTACTAAGATTTGAGGTGTTATAAATTGTGGAGGTATTTGCAGCACAATAAAATAATCAACACCAAAGATTCCATATTGAGTTCCTGGGTTAGGTTTCCTGTAACCACATCTTATGCAACCTTAAACAGGTTTCTTCATTTTTTTTTGTACTTTTGTTTCTTCATAGGTAAAATTGGGGAAAAAATTAACTTTCCTGAAAAATTTGTTGTGAGAATTAAATTTAAGAATAAAAGAAACTGCTTATTACAGTGCTTGACAAAATAAAATCAATGCCATCTCCACTGCAATCCTGCAGGTTCCTGTGGAAGTCTGTGACTCTTAGTAACTCCAGGGAGAAGTTTTCAAATTGTGAGAATAAAATGAACAAAGACAAATTTATTATTTATAAATTCTAAAAAAATCATCCATCTGAAGTTGAAATTAAGTATGCAAATGAGCAAAGCTCAACTTCTTCTTTCACTCCCAATACTGAAAAGTGATGAGCTTTGGAGAGAAAACACAATTAAATGGTATTCTAGAGGATTTAGCAAAGCTAAGAAATTTGAGGCTCTTACAGAATAGATTCACCTCCCTCCCTCCCCCAGAGGACTTGAAGTTTAGGAAATTTGAAGGAAGGGAAAAGCAGTAGTTAAATGCCCAATGGAAGGCTTAAGGGGCAGATTGAGAGCCCATTAGTAGGTCCCAGTTTCCTAAAAGGCTAAATGAGCAAAGTCAGACCTAAGCAGCCCAAGTCACCTTTGATGGAGTTGCTCACAACTGAGAATCAGAGAACACATCCAGAATTAGAAGGGGGGAAATGTAGATCTGAAGTAGGTTGAAGCCAAGAAGGAGAAGCCCCTCTCCTTAAAACTTGGTAGTAGCAATTTTGTACCATCTTTACTTCATAGCATATTTACTTAATCTCAAACCCTAAGAGAAATACAAAGAAATAACATAATCCTTTATGTGACTGAAATATAAACCTTATTGACTGAGAAATCACTACATTGGACTCAGTTTACATGAAATTGACCAAATTGATTCTGAATCAGGAAGATATACAGTAGTTTGGAATTAGAAATCAAATTAAGTTATAAAAAAATTAGTTAAACTTGACGGGTGACTCAGTGATTGAGAATCGACCCAAGAGGTCACCAGTTCTATACCAGGTCAGGGCACATGTTGGTTTTTTTGGCTTGATCCTCAGTAGGAGGCATGTAGGAGGCAGCCTATCAATCCATTTTTCTCTCTCATTAATGTTTTTATCTTTATCCCTTCTGTCTCTCTCTTCATCTCTCTCTAAAAATCAATTAAAACATATTAAAAATAAATAAAGTTAAATTTTTTTTCACAATGGCATTTGTAAATGCAAATGCACATAATATAGGGTTCAACTTCTTCCTGAGGACAGTTAGATTCCATTGAAATATACTAAGTTCAGAAGTGACATGATCATATTTTTATTTTAGTAAAAAATCACTTAGGGAGAAAATTAATTGGATTGGAGTGGAAGGAAAAGCAGCAGGGGATAAATAAGGAGACTAGTTAAATGAACATGGTTGAAGTTTAAGCAAGAATAATTCAGTTTCCTAATAATTTAGTAAATTTGATGGGCCTGAAATATATTAAGTAGAAAGAATTCACAGAAGTGAATGGCTGGTTATGCATGGGTGGTATAGGAGGAAATGAAGGATACAATTTATTCCTTTATTAAATATTTGTTGAGCATATATTGTGTGCCAGACAGCAGGGAATACAGAAGTGATCAAAACATGACCAGTCATGAATGTCAGTGAAATTATAGTATAAAAAGAGAGATAAAACTGTTAATCAAACAATCACATGAGTAAATGTGAAATTAGAGCTCTGACAAGAGGTAGAATTCAGGATTTCATGATGTAATAAGAGATTGAAACTAGACAGAAAGGCAAAGGAAGGTTATCTGAAAGATGGATACCAGAGCCTAAAATTAAAGAATGGAGAAGGTTTAGGGAGAAAAGAGCTGGCTGACATTTCAAATATTTCTGATCATAACCATTAGTAAGAAATGCATTTTATCTAAGGACCCAGTATCTCACACAGATACACAGTACTAAAGGTCCTGGAATTAAATTTACTCTAAATACTTGTATATATTCTATCATGCTATGTTGGTCTGTTTTTTATTTAAGACTAGAGGTCCAGTGCACAAAATTCACGCACTGGTAGGATCCCTAAGGGCTGCTAGCTGCTGGCTGAGTTCTTTCACCCTTCCTCTGTCTGCCTGCCAACTCCAGGCCTCCCTTCCTTCCCCTGGCCAGCCTGCCGCCTGGTTGAATTTCTGTTCAGAGTTCCAGTCACCGCAGTTATAGCAGCAAAAGTAAATGAATCATCACACTATGATCTAGCCTTTACAGATGTACATTTTAAACCTGGTCAAATTCAAAGGCATTTTATTGAGGTTCCTGAGGGTGCAACGTGGGCTGAAGCTACAGTGTGTTCTTGTTCTTCTGAGGTATTGGCCAAGTTTGTTCTTCATGCAGTACAACTTGTGAAGCAAAGAGCATATCGAAGCCATGAATTCTATAAGTTTTGTTCCCTGCCGGAAAAAGAAACACTGACTGAAGCTTTTCCTGTCTTAAGTGGGAAAGCAATTGAATTTTGCATTGCCCATTGGTGGACTAGTCTTAGTGATGTCAATATCGATTACACCATTTCTTTCCATGGGATAGTGTGTACCACTCCTCAGTTAAACATTCATGCATCAGAAGGAATCAACCGTTTTGATGTTCAGTCCTCCTTGAAATATGAAGATCTGGCTCCCTGCATAACTCTGAAGAGCTGGGTCCAAACACTACACCCACTAAGTGCAAAAATAAAACCTTTAGGATCAAGAGATATTTTGCCAAATAATCGTCAACTTTGTGAAATGATCCTTACCTATAACTTTCATCAACCCAAAAGTGGGGAAGTAACTCCAAGCTGTCCATTACTTTGTGAATTATTATATGAGTCAGAGTTTGACAGCCAACTGTGGATCATCTTATACCAGAATAAAAGACAGATGGGTTCAGGTGATGCCTATCCACATCAGTATTCGATGAAACTAGAGAAAGGAGATTATACAATTTGTCTACAGATTTGTCATGAGCAAATCAGTGATTTGGAATGTCTTAAAGATCTTCCATTTATTGTTCTCATAGGTTGTCTCATACCTTGAGCTTAGATATTAATGAAAATCTTAGCCTTGCACTTCTAGGGAAGAAGAAATCAAGTAATTTGACTCTACCACCCAAATATAACCAGCCATTCTTTGTTACTTCCTTACCTGATGACAAAATACCTAAAGGGGCAGGACCTGGATGCTACCTTGCAGGATCCTTAACATTGTCAAAGACTGAACTTGGAAAGAAAGCGGATCTAACCCCTGTTCGTTACTATCTAATATCTCCACCAACAAAGACTAAGAATGGCAGCAAAGATAAAGAAAAAGATTTAGAAAAAGAGAATAATTTCAAAGAAGAGTTTGCTGAAGCATTATGAGATCTTAAAATTCAATGGATGACAAAGCTGGATTCTAGTGACATTTATAATGAATTGAAATAAACATATCCTAACTATCTTCCTCTATATGTTGCATGACTTCATCAGTTGGATGCTGAAAAGGAACGAATGAAAAGACTTAATGAAATTGTTGAAGCTGCAAATGCTGTTATTTCTCATATAGATCAAACGGCCCTAGCAGTTTATATTGCTATGAAGACTGACCCCAGGCCTGATGCAGCTACTATAAAAAATGACATGGATAAACAAAAATCCACCCTCACAGATGCCCTGTGTAGAAAAGGATATGCCCTGGCTGACAATCTTCTTCAAGCACAAGATCAAGATGGGGCTGTTTCAAGTGATGTGGAAGGAAGAGAAGAAGAAGGAGAAAGTACTCTGGATTCTCTGACAGAAACTTTTTGGGAAACTACAAAATGGACTGATCTTTTTGACAATAAGGTTTTTACATTTGCATACAAGCATGCATTAGTAAATAAAATGTATGGGAGAGGCCTTAAATTTGCAACTAAACTTGTAGAAGAAAAACCAACAAAAGAAAACTGGAAAAATTGTATTCAACTGATGAAGTTACTTGGATGGACCCACTGTGCATCTTTTACTGAAAACTGGCTCCCCATCATGTATCCTCCTGATTATTGTGTATTCTAAATTGAGAACCAAGAATTTAAATTTTAAAAAAGAAAATTTTATACTGGATGGACATAAAAACAAATTTGTGGCATTTTTAGTTTAATGCATGTTTTCATCTGCTATCAAATATTGATTATTAAAATAATGTGTATTTATCAGAGGAAAAAAAGAGAACAATTTGCATACTATGCTTTTATTATATAGGATTACAGGCATACATTAAATTGATTTCATGGTCCACTTAAGAGTTGTGATCTACAATTTATAAAATACTGACTTATTTAATGACAATACTTATTGAAGGTATACCAATCTAATCTTCCTATCACAACCCTATAAGGAAATATATCATTAGTTCCATTTTACATATGAAGAAAATGAGCTATTGGACTATAGCCACACAGTTAAGAAATGGTAGAGATTAATGGTAGAGCTTGTGTTACTAGTAAAAGTAAAGGAGAGCCTGCATGCTTAACCACTGCACTATGTTGTCTTGTTGCTCACCTGGCCATCTAGATGGAGATACCTCTTTATAAAAATAATAAACCAGAAAGTAAAAGACAGGAATGTGAGTTTCGATCACACACAGTTCATACCTTTCACATCCATTAAAATGGACCATAGCATAGCCAAATTCATCAATTTTGTATGTATGCCACTGAGCACATCGATGATTGTGACATATTTCCAAAGGAGTTTAAGAAAAAAAGGAACCAGCTATTCGCTTTGCTAAATTTAAATTTAGCATAAAATCCTTAATATTTATAATATCCTCTGTATCCATATATAAGATGGTAGAAAATACAGCCACTTAGACCTTTTGAATTGTGATATGAAGTACATCATGACTCAGTACATACACATACACACACACAAAAACAAAAACATTTCATAAAGCAATGTTAATTTAATAACATGTGATGTCATATTTTCTATTCTCTTTTAATTTTTAAAAAATGCTGGCCAGTGAAGAATCCAAGATGGCGGCATAGGTAAACGCCTACACTGCTGCCTCGCACAACAATTTCAAAACTACAACTAAAAGACAGAACAGACATCATCCAGAACCACAGGAAAGCTGGCAGAGTGTAAGTTCTACAGCTAGAAGGAAAGAGAGGGGCTCACGGAGACCCAGAGGAGCTGCAAAAAGCTGAGGTACTGAAACGCGCCCGCTGAGAGAGAGGGTGCCGGAGGACCTGGCTGGCTTTCTCTGGTGGGAGGGAAACGGAGACTCCCAATGGCATTGAACCCCTTATTTTACGACACTAAACCCCAGATCCAGCGAAACGCATACGGGGGGGAGTTTGGATTGTGAAAAGGGAGAGGTGCACGGAAATTTAGGGGAGTCGCAGAAGATCAGGTCTGGTCTCGCACGCGCACGGTGCTGCACGCAGGACAGATTGCTGATTGTGCCCCTGGCTTTTGCGAGTGGGCGGGAGACAGACCCTCTGAACTGTGCCACTTCTGACTCCACTAAGCCCCTGTTTAGGGCGAAACTCTGGGGACCTAGACTCGTGTGGTCCTAGTGCGCAGGGGAGCTGGAAAGGCAGCGGTTAGAGGCACTGTGGGTGCTCGTGCACACAAGGACCGCTCCAGGGATTACCCAGTCACATGAGACTCAGGGGCCGTGGAGGGCGGGGCCGACTGGAAGGCAAGGCAGTCCCTTAAGCCCTGAGACTCCACCCCTCCAAAGCTCAACAGAGGCTTCTTCGGTTTTGCGTCTGGTATCATAAGGCTGAATCCAACACAGAAGTTTCCCCAGCATAGTGAAAATGCCGAAACAAGGGAAGGGATCACAAACAAAAGAAATGGAGGAAAAAAAACGACTGGATATAGAGTTCAAAACCACGCTTATAAGGTTTTTCAAGAATATGCTAGAAAAATTCGATAAATTTAGTGAGACCCAAGAGGAGATGAAAAAGGACCAACTAGCGATGCAAAAGAGCCAACTAGAGATGGAAAAGGTCCAACTAAAGATGATAAAGGACCAAATAGAAATTAAACATACACTGACTGAAATAAAAAATATTATACAGAGTCCTAACAGCAGACTAGAGAAAGGCAAGAATCAAGCAAAAAATTTGAAATATAAAGAAGCAGACAACATTCAACTGGAAAAGCAAGAAGAGAAAAGAATCCAAAAATGTGAACATAATGTAAGGAGACTCTGGGACAGCTTTCAGCATACCAACATCAGAATTGTGGGGGTGCCAGAAGAAGAGAGAGAGCAAGATACTGAAAACCTGTTTAAAGAAATAATGACTGAAAACTTCCCACATCTGGTAAAAGAAATAGACTTACAAGTCCAGGAAGCACACAGAACCCCATATAAAAGGAATCCAATGAGGACCACACCAAGACACATCATAATTAAAATACCGAGAGCAAAAGACAAAGAGAGAATATTAAAAGCAGCAAGAGAAAAACAGTTCATTACCTACAAGGGAGCACCCATACGACTGTCAGCTGATTTCTCAACAGAAACGATGCAGGCCAGACGGGAGTGGCAAGAAATATTCAACGTGATGAATAGCAAGAACCTACAACCAAGAATAATCTATCCAGCAAAGCTAACATTCAGAATTGAAGGGCAGATAAAGAGCTGCAGAGATAAGAAAAAACTAAAGGAGTTCATCAACTCCAAACCAGTATTATATGAAATGCTGAAAGGTACTCTTTTAGAAGAGGAAGAAGAAAAAGGTAAAAGCCAAAAAATTATGAACAACAAATACATATCTATCAACAAGTGAATCTAAAAATTAAGTGAATTAAAAATTTGATCAACAGAATAAACTGTTGAATATAATAGAATCAGGAGCACAGAAAGGGAGTGGACTGATAATTCTCAGGGGGGAAGGGGTGAGGGGTGTCCAGGGAGAGACTGGACAAAAATCATACACCTATGGATGAGATCAATGGGAGGGAGCTAAGGGCAGAGGGAGGGATGGGAGCTGGGTGGAGGGGTGCTATGGAGGAGAAAAAAGAGAAACAAATGTAATAATGTGAATAATAAAGGTTTAATTTAAAATAAATAAATAAATAAATAAATAAATAAAAATGCTGGCCAGCACCTATTAAATTGAGGTTTACTTCCTTATATACATCTTCCTAAGTATCTGACACCAATCTCAGTGTAATCATAAATATTATCTACACTAATAAAAGAGAAATAATCAAATTGGCATACCTCCATGACGCTCACTAGCCAATCAGGAGTGAGTATGCAAATTAGTCCAATAAATATGGTTGTTTAATTTGCATATGCAGTAGTGGAGTGGCTGGGCGGGGCAGGATACCTGCTATGAGGAGGAGGGCAGGGGGTTAAGGGAGCTACAGGAGCAGTGCTCTGGCCCGAGCAGAGACTAAAGGCTCCAGCTGGACTGAAGGCCTGGGTCCAGGGAGCTGGAGGAAAACTGGTGCCAGAAGCTAGAGGAAGGAAGACTTATTCTTGCACAAATCTTCATGCAATGGGCCTCTAGGTGTTTGTTTGTTTTTTTTTAATATTATAAAACATTGTTTTTAAAATTAGGGACATTCTATAATGTATCTGGCCAGTATTTCTCAGAACTACGTCATTAAAAACAAGGAAAATCTGAGGAGCTGTCAGAGCCCAGAGCAGCTTAAGGAAACATGCTGACTAAAGTAATTATGCAGCATCCCTAGCAATAGCCCAGAACACAAAGGACACTAGGGAAAAACTAAGTAAATTTGAATAAAGTATGAGAATCAGTAAGTAATCATGCACCAAATCTGCTTTATTGGTGGCCAAACATATACATACCATTCTTAATATAAAATGTTAACAACAGGGGAAACTGAGTGTTAGGTATATAAGAACTCTCAGAATGAATTTCACTGTCTTTACAAAAGACAGAGCTAAGCATAATACTATCCGTTTCCCTAATGATGTTTTAGTCTAGTGGGGAAGCAGACGAAATGTTCTGTATATTTAAAACTATTCTAAAATTAAAAGTTTTATTTAACAAAATAAAAAGCTGATCTCACAAATGGTAAAAATCTGTCATTACAACCTCCACCCAAACAAATTATCTTCTACCTCAGCCTCCAGCTGGCTTTGCCTATGTTCAAAAGTAGATTGTCTACTTTTTTTTCTACTGGAGTGCTAAGTTGCCAAATTAATTCAAGTTTAAAAAGCTGGCAGCAAAACCATTAGTGGTGGAGGTAAGTGACTGAAATGATGCATTTTCAACATCATCAGACTCCTGTGGCACGCAGCTCCTTATATAAAGCAAATAAAGTGTTATGAGACAGTACAATTAATATGATGTAATGCCAAATGATCAATTCAATGTGCTTTGTCAACAGAAAAATAGCAACTCCTTGCAGAAAATCAGCCAAGTAATTGTGTATGACACAGATAGTGTTCTTCTTGGAGCCGAGGCTGAAGTCCCAGAAGAGGAATGGCCAGGTGGTGATAAAGTCGCTGCCACTTTTTAAGGCATTGTTTCATTTTCCCTGTAGTTTTTTTTTTTCCCTCCTCTTTTGGTTGTTGTCACTAGTTGGTCTCTCCGGATAGAATTCTATAGATTTGTAAGCTGTTCAGCACAGCTGAAGTTGAATAGCTTTCAAATTAATGATCTATACCAGTGTTCCTATTGTGATAGGAACTTTCATGCAACTTCCCTACCCAGCTGTCTTTCCCCTTGTAAAATAAATGATATTCTACATATCATTCCCCACTTTCCTATATGTATAGAAATATGCTAAAATATTATGTACATTAACTTGAAAAGCACTCAGAATAGCTCTCTGACTGAGAAATGTCATTGCAAATAAGAAAACTGAGTTTAAAAAGCTTAAGTAATTTGCTCAAGATCAGAGACTAGCAAGTGGCTGAACCAGAACTATGAACCCAGATAATCTGACCACTGAGCCTGCATCCTATAGCCGATATATGGAAGGTAGTCATTTGTAGGAATGTCTGCCTCCTCCGCTAGACTGAAACTTCTTTAGAGAAATGGGCTGCATTGTTCTTAGCTCTGTCTTTCTTACAGTTAGTGCCTAGGAACAGTAAGGGAATTTCATACTTGTTTATTAAATAAAATGCACACATTTTAAATAATATTGTCTATTCCCATGTTAAAATATGTATTATACATATAAAACTACATTGATCTAAAAAATGGTAGTGAGGGTTCTCTAATGTTTTTGTGCCTTTTTCTTTTTATTAAACTGTTGACAGTATTGCAGATGTCTCCCATCTCCCCCTTCCCATATGCCCCTCTACCCAGGCCTTTTTCTTGTTATTTATTGTTCTTGACATTAAAGGACAAAGTAAACAAGAAAACCTTACAAACTGAGATGTTTAGAGATGGAAATAGCCAGTGACAAGTGTTCTCTTTTAGGTGAACAAAATCAGGTTTTGAAATAACATGTCCTTGATCAATGGGTTTTACCAAGGATCCTCTCTACAGGATATTTGCATAGCCAGCAGGGTAGTGAGATGATCTGGAGTAGAAAATCACTTTTTGCAGTGGCCCAGTGCTTCTCAGAGATGCAAAACATGATTAGTTGTGACACTGAGGACTGAGGAAAAATGCCTGACCTACCTGGGACTGGTAACATCCACATGTTCACATGTTTTAGGACTTGCTAATCATATGCAGTGCACTGAATAACTCTCTGATGGAGGGAGATGGCATGTCTCTGAAGACATAAAGATGCCAGAGGACCAGTGAAACATATGCTTCCACATCATTATATGGGAGCAGCAACAACTGCTCTGAGATTTTTTCATCGGTTCATGCATTTTGTAATATGGAGTAAGGAGAGTTTTTAAAGCCTGTAGGCATTCCTTAGCATTCATAAATAAATGGGCACCTTTATTAAATAAATTTCCCAGTGTTTCCTGCAAGGGATCTGTCAAGATATCAGACCCGAGAAATCAACCTGATAGGAAGAAATGGTGGCAGAGTAATACTGTTTTTATTCTTGCCACTGGAGTGATTGAGAGCCTTAACCAGTTTGGCTCAGTGGATAGAGTATCCACCTGTGGATTGAAGGGTCCCAGGTTCAATTCTGGTCAAGGGCATGTACCTTGGTTGCGGGCACATCCCCAGTAGGAAGTGTGCAAGAGGCACCTGATCAATGTTTCTCTCCCATTGATGTTTCTTACTCTCTATCCCTCTTCCTTCTCTGTAACAAATCAATAAAATATATTTTTTTTAAAAAGGTGAGTGAGAGGTGAAGAAAAAGAAGAAGTAGAGAAAGAAGTAGATGGAGAAGAGAAGAAAGAGTAAGAGAGAAGTAGGTGGAAGAGGAAAAGAGAAGGTGGTAGGAAGGACTGTCTTAACAAATTACCAAGACAGGATGTCTTAAAACAACAGAAATTCATTGTCTCACAGTTTGTAAAATAAGAAAATGTCAGGAAGGTCATGTTTCTAAAACTTGTGGAGGAAAAATTCTTCCTTGCTTCTTCTAGTTTCTAGTGTTACCTGGAAATCCTTAGCATGCCTTGGCTTGTAGATGCATTACTCCAACCTCTGTCCCCCTTGTCATATGGGCTGTCTTCTTGTATCTCTTTTCATTGCCTTCTCTCTCTGCATCTGTGTCCCAATTTCCCTTTTCTTATCATATAAAATTAGAGGCCTACCCTACTATATTATGACCTCATTTTAACTAAGTACATCCACAACAATACCATCTATAATAATAAAAGGGTAATATGCTAATTAGACTGGACATCCTTCCTGACAAAGGTCTCTGCAGGTGGCCGGAGAAAAGCAGGCTGGGGTCCGGGATGCTGAAAGGAAACTGGTACTGGCAGCTGGGGGAAATAAGACCTACTCTTGCATGAATTTTCATGCATCAGGCCTCTAGTTTCCAAATAAGATCACATTCTGAGCTGTCAGGAAGTAGGATTTCAATGTATCTTTCCAAGGGACTTAATTAAATATAATGGAACATTTTTCCAATTGAAACTAATTTTAAAATGTGGTCTGAAAAGAATGCAGTTTATTATTAAAATTCATAGTCTTCTGAAAAAAAAAGTACCTACTGTAATTGGCCTCATGAACACATATATGCCCTCACTACCTTCCTAGAGAAGCCCTGGGGGGGGGAGCTCTGTGCGGTTAGTTGGCACATGGCTCTCTAAAGAAAGCTGAAGGGGCATGATACTTAATTTTGCATGTGCAAAATTATAGCCTTGAACATTAGACTTTATATATGGGAGATGAGGGTGAATAAATGAATAAAGATCATTCATTTGGGGATAATCTGTGAGTCATAAAATTCAAGTGACTCATTGGAATCGAAAGAAGCTCCATAATCTAGGTAGTCTTGTTTCTTATTTTTGTTATTATTAATCAACATTGAATCCCAGTTCCTAGACCACTGTCTGGCACAGAATCATCTCTTGATAAATTTCCATTGTCTGAATGAATAGAGGAGTTGATGGGAGTTAGTGGTGAGTGATAGAAATATCAGAGGTTAGTAAATCAGAGATGTGAATGCAACTTCTAGCTTCCTCAAATATAATTGTAGGATAGCAGCTGTGTCCCTTGTCATTCTAAGACATCATTTTCTCATGAGTAATAGCACATAATTATTAAGACTTTTATGAATATTAAATCAAATTGTAAAGAACACAAAGAACCCAGCATCATTCTCAAAACATGGTGGTATTTAGTCAAAAGTAACCCTCTTTTATTTGGTCAGTGATCTCTTCAAAAATACTGCCATGAATTCAGGACAACACCCAGAGATAGGCACTGGGTAAGAATAACGTTTTTAAATATACAGAATTCTTTACTTCAAAGAACTTTCACTATAGCTAGCGAGGCATACAAAAATCAGCACCTTAAATGATTAGGTTAAAATTACACTATGTAGCCCTAACTGGTGTGGCTCAGTGGTTAGAGCATCAACCTGGGGACTCCAGGGTCCCAGGTTTGATTCTGGTCAAGAGCATGTACCTTGGTTGTGGGCACATACCTGGTAGGGAGTGTGCAGGAGGCAGCTAATCAATATTTCTCTCTCATTGAGGTTTCTAACACTCTATCCGTCTCTCTTCCTCTAGCAGAACCTGCTGTTGCTGTCTTGTTTTTAGCTTATTTTCATCTCAAGTTCTTGGCAAGGGTTTTCCCAAAGGTTGGAAGGTTTGATAAACACTATGATGGGCTTTTCTGTTCAAGCCCCTTGACATTAACCAGAGGACCTTGAGAGCTTTACATTCACATTGAGGAAAGACCACTGGTAGATGCAGTGGAAAGATCATTAGTCTGAACAAGAGGAGACTAACATTCCAAGTGGACTGTTCTAGGGTTATCACTGCTCACACAGCCAAGTCGCCCATCCTTCATGGACCTCAGTTCTTGATCTGTAGAATTGGAATAAGAATATCTGAAGAACAAATGAGATAATATGGGTGAAGAGCTATTGAAAAGTCTAAATTTCCATGTAAACATATATTTTTACTATTATTGTTGCATTATACAGGAGTCAAAAGCCATTGAACTAAAAACACTTAAAAATTAAATCAGGGAGGTAGGGAGCAATTTCTTTTCCTTAGTCAAATACAATTTTTAAAAATCTATAAACTTTTCTCTGTGTTTCGTATTGTGTATAAAAAAATTACCATATATGAGATAAACATAGTATGATACAATTTAGCATCCCCTGGTCTGCATTCTGATTGGGGGTGTAGATACCATAAATCACTAGTGAAATCACTATTCCTTAATACCCTCCTGCAATCAGCTGCCACTTTCCTTGGGCTGGTAAGCAAAGGGCCATTTGCAAAGCTGCCAAAACTCAGTCCCTTGTGCTACATTCTGAGCCTATTTTCTTTTATTTTATCCATCATAGAAAGGAATAACAGCTAGACACATCAATTTGCATAATAACCTTGCCTGCTTGGAGATTGTTACAAGGTTAGGTCTCCACTCTTGCTAACAAATCTCAGGAAGAATCTGTCCCTTTTTCTTTTGTTATTTTCATAATATTAACTAATGCTGTGTTTCCTTCAACACTGGATGCTTGACTATGTGCAATCACTGTTCCAGTTCTCTTACATTTTCTTTTTTGAAAAATCAATCAATCAAACAAAAAACACCCACTCCTTCTTTTAGGAATAATTACTGGCTAGTATTCTAGAATAGTGTGGAAACATTTTACCTCAGTCACTGCTGAGGCTTATGCAATTTATCAAATTCAACCAATATTAAATCCTTGGATGGAAGAAAATTTGAGGAACTAATTTTTTCTGTTCATACTGAGAAATTTTGGAAACTCGGTGACAAGTGATATGCACAGACTTCCAAATTTACACAATATTTTTTAATAAGCCAAATAGAATCAGGGGAAGAATTTGATGTTCGTGTAATAAAAAGGAGACATAACACAAGACAGAGTCTTTTCTCACTTCTCTGAGAAGACCACTCAAGTTCTTGGTTTGTAATTGACTTAAAAATAGCTAAATCAGACAAAATGCACAGATGTTTTTATCATTTAGAGTGGGAAACTTTAGAATTGCTGAAAAAAGATTGTGGTTCATTTCAAATTTGAAAAATAGATACATTTTCAACTTCAAATAATTTTTATTTAGTTAGGAGTGACTTAAGGAGATACAGATACAGGTAAAATAATTTTTTTGTAGATTCTAAAGAAGTTGAAACTGATGGAAGACATTAATATAAAAATTTAAGGTAAACAAACACAATTAAACAGACTTTTACTTTTGGTCTTCATGAAGTAACTGACATTGTACTAAACTTCTTATTTAAATGAACAAAATAAAACTACAAAACTGGGAGAAATAACAGTTTTCAGGCATCAGGCAAAATTATTCTCTATGAAAAAAATGAAATTCATATTCTTCCTGCTTCTCTGTATGAGGACATTTTTTTTTAATGGAGTGAAGATAGATAGAGTACACAAAGTCATAGTAGGTCTACTGAGTTTAGGAAAATCGAGTTCAGGAGTAGTGAAGTGGCTAGATTCTGATGAGCATATACAATAAATATAGGGTATTTCCAAAAATGTATACACACTTTAACAGCTGATATCTCAATTTTGAAAATCAAATGTAGTTTAATAAGCACTGCCACTATAATTACTGAAAGTGTGTGTATACATTTTAGGAGAGATACCCCATATTTAAGGATGACTTTAAGGAAAATTGGCCCAGATATTTTTACTGAGAACTACAGAACATTGCTAAGAAAATTTAAAGAAGAGCTAACTAAGTGGTAATTTATACCATGTTCATAAATTGGAAGATTTAATATTGTTAAAATGTTCATTCTCTTCACATTGATTTATAGATTGAACACAATGTCATTTAAAATCTTATAAAGTTTTTTTTTTTGTAGAAACTGGAATTACTTTTAAAATATATCTTGATATTCAAAGAACTAGAATAGCCAAATCAATTTTGGGAGGGAAAAAAAAACATATTTGAAGGCTTACACTACCCAGTTTCAAGAATATTTTATAAAAGCTTTACTTATTAAAACTATGTGACATTTGGGTAAAGATAAACACAAAGATAAAATAAAAGAAAATTAAGTCCATAAATAGACCCTCACATATTTTATTATCTAATAAGACACCAAGATAATTCAATGGCTAAAGTTTTTTTTGTTTATTTGTTTTTTACAAATGGTGCTGAGAAATGGACTTCTGAAAGAAAAAAATAATGATGAATATTTACTTCTACATTTTATCACATAGAAAATTAATTTATAATTGACAATAAAACTTTTAGAAGAAAAGCTTGGAAAAAATTTTACTTGCAGATAAATATATTCATAGCATCTTTATACATGAAAACAAAAAAACTTTTTACATCTCAAATGTCCACCCGAGGTAGATGAATAAACAAATTGTTGTACACTGTAAAATAATTCTACACAGTGAAAAAAATAAAGCAAAGTGGATAAATCTTAAAAACATGATAAGCAAAATAAGTAATACACAAATGCATACATACAGTTTAATTCTATTTATTTGAATTGCAAGAATGAGGCAAAATAATTTTAAGGTGATTGAATTCAGATCTGTGATTTTCTGGGAAGAAGTTGGGAGATGCATTGACTGCAAAGAGACATACTTTCTGGACAATGAAAAAAATGTTAAAGCTCATCAAACTGTTCATTTGAAATGTATGCATTTTATTACATTTTTATAGTTAACTTCTAAAAATATTTTAAGCTTAAGAAGAGTATTAATTTCTTCTCTAATATAAATTAGTTCTTTTAAAATAATTTCTCATTGAATTGCAATATAAAATATGATATGTTCTTACAAGGAAACTGTCCTCACTAATATTTAAATTATTTGGTAATGAAATATACAGGTATATTTGATCTTGGATCTGCTTGACATTTTATTTCTAAGGTGTGTTTAGCCTGTTTTGTTTTGTTTTGTTTTTTCTTAACTTTATTCTCTTTCTTTCTTACCCATATTTGAAACACAGTCTATGGATTGTGTGTGATGTGCATTATTTTGTACTTTCAATTCTAGCTATAGACAATGTGTGAGATTATGTAGTCCCTCAAAATTCAGGGTCCTTCAAAATGTTGGGACTCATGTAGTCACAGAAGCAAAGAGAGGGTACAACAAGGTTTAAAACTCACATAATGAGGTATGTGAGGAAAACAGTTCTGAAATATCATGAGAGAACTAGGGAAGAAGAATGACTTCAGTATACATGGTGGCTAGGGAGTGTGATAGGGTGAGGGGTCTGCCACAAACAAGGGATTGTGTGGTTTTAACTTCCCACTGGAGCTAGAGAAAAACACATTCTGTCTATCTTATTCCTTTGTTTATATGGGGCTTGAAATCTGTCAGCAGGTAACAAAATATAAGTCAGGGTTCAGCCTCAGTGGCTCAGTGGTTTAGCATTGACCTATGAACCAGAAAGTCTTGGTTTGATTCCTGATCAGGACACATGCCTGAATTGGGGGCTTGATTCCCAGTGGGGGGCATGCAGGAGGCAGCCAATCAAATGATTCTCTCTCATCCTTTATGTTTCTATCTCTCTTTCTCCCTCTTCATTCCTCTTTGATATCAATAAAAATCCTATATAATAAAAGAGAAATATGCAAATTGACTGTACCTCTGCTATACTCATAAGCCATGCCCACAATCAGAGCAAGTATGCAAATTAACCCAACCAACATAGCTAAGACCACAGAGAGAGCAGGGAGGAGGCTTAGGTTGCCCCTGGCGATGGAGGAAGCCAAACTATCCACACACCCTGGTCCGCACTTAAGGCAACTAAGTTTCAATGGTTGGGCAAGCAGAAGGCTTGGCTCCACTCCAGGCTACAAAGTTTCAATTGTAGACAATAAATAAATCCCAGATACCAGGGCCTCCACTTGGGCCACAGGGCATCATGGCTGGCCTGCAAACCACCACAGGGCCCTTGTCAAGGCCACCCCATACTCCAAGGGAATGCCCAACCTGATCCAGGACACCCTTCAGGGCAAACCAGTTGGCCCCTACCCATGCACCAGGTCTCTATCCTATCTAATAAAAGAGTAATATGCAAATTGACCATCACTCCAACACACAAGATGACTGCCTCTATATGGTCAAAAGATCCTGCCCCCATGCAGACACATGATAGCCACCACAAGATGGCCAGCAGGGGAGGGAAGTAGGCAGGAACCAAGCCTGCAAGGGAGGGCAGTTGTGGGCAATCGAGCCAGCAGGGAAGGGCAGTTAGGGATGACCAGACCTGCAGGGGAGAGCAGTTAGGGCTGACCAAACCAACAGGGGAGGACAGTTAGGGGCAAACAAGTTCACAAGTGAACAGTTAGGCATCAATCAGGCTGGCAGAGGAGTGGTTAGAGGGTGATCAGGCTGGCACGCAGAAGCAGTTAGGGGTAATCAGGAAGACAAGCAGGTGAGCAGTTGGGAGCCAGCAGTCCTGGATTATGAGAGGTATATCTAACTGCTCATTTAGGCCTGATCATACCTGGATTGAGCCTAAACGGGCTTTCAGATATCCCTCAAGGAGTCCCAGATTGAAGAGGGTGTAGGCTGAGCTGAAGGACACCCTCTTGCCTCCCCCTCACCCCACCGTGCACAAATTTCATTAACCAGGCCCCTTGTACATAATAAAAAATAAATTAAAAAATGGAGTCATTATAGGAAAGAAAATGGAAAAAAAAAATCAGATGCCATGGAAGTCAAAGCATATTATATTTGAAGTATCTCACATAAAGTAGATAGGTGTTAAAAGAGTTTCATTTTAAGTTGTTGTTTATTTTAAGTAAATTCACATTAAAGAATATAGGATTTTCCTCCTGAATACAAATTTGCCTCAACTCTCAATAGGGAACATAATCTTGGCCACTCATGAGATAGCATACTCACCAAAAATCATGGGTAGGGTTGTTTTGATGCTCTAAAATATTCTTTTTTTTATTTTTATTAATTTTTTGTACATATCTCCCCATTGCCCCCCCTCCCTCCCAGGCATACCCCAAACCCCAGTGTCTATGTTCATTGCTTATGCTTATATGCATGCCTACAAGTCCTTTGATTGATCTCTTATCTACCTCACCTAACTTTAATCTTCCTGCTGTAATTTCACAGTCTGTTTGAAGCTTTACTGTCTCTGTATCTATCCTTTTCTTCAGCAGTTTATAATGTTCTTTATTATCCACCAATGAGTGTGATCATGTGATGCTTCTCCTTCATTGACTGGCTTATTTCACTAAGCATAAGGCTCTCCAGTTCCAACCAGGTGGCTGCAAATGGTAAGAATTCCTTCTTTTTAATGGCAGCATAGTATTCCATTCTGTAGATGTACCATAGTTTTCTGATCCACTAATCTGCTGACCGGCACCTAGGCAGTTTCCAAATTGTAGCTATTGTAAATTGTGCTGCTATGAACATAGGGGTGCATAAATCCTTTTTGATTGGTGTTTGTAATTTCTTAGGATAAATTCCTAAGAGTGGGATTACAGGGTCAAATGGGAGATCCATTTTTAGTTTTTTGAGTAAACTCCATACTGTTCTTCACAGTGGATGCACCATTCTGTATTCCCACCAACAGTACAGAAGGGTTCCTTCTTCTCCGCATCCTTCCAAACACTTGCCATTTGTTGATATGTTGATGATTGCCATTCTGACAGGTGTAAGATGGTATCACATTGTCGTTTTGATTTGAATCTCTCGGGTGATTAATGACTTTGAACATGTTTTCATGTTTCTCTTGGCCTTCCTTCTGTCATCTTTTGAAAAGGTTCTATTTAGGTCCGTTGCCCATTTTTTTATTGGATCCTTCATCTTCCTTTTATTGAGTTGTATAAGTTGGCTGTATATTTTGGACATTAAACCATTATCAGTGATAACATTTGCAAATATGTTCTCCCATACAGTGATCTTTCTTGTTGTTTTGTTGATGGTTTCTTTTGCTGGGCAAAAGCTTTTTATTTTGATGTAGTCCCATTTGTTTATTTTTTCTTTAGCTTCCATTGCCTTTGGAGCAGTATCAGTGAAGAAGTTCTTTCAACATATGTCTGAGATTGTGCTGCCTGTGGATTCCTCTAGTATTTTTATGGTTTCCCTTTTAATGTTTAAGTCCTGTATCCATTTTGAGTTTATTTTTGTATTTGGTGTAAGTTGGTGGTCCAGTTTCAATTTTTTGCATGTATCTGTCCAATTTTCCCAACACCATTTATTGAAGAGGCTATCTTGGCTCCATTGAATGTTCATGCCTCCTTTGTCAAATATTAATTGAGCATAGTGGTTTCGGTGGATATCTCGGTTCTCTATTCTATTCTATTGGTCTATATGTCTGTTCTTCTGCCATTACCAGACTGTTTTGAGAACAGTTGCTTTGTAGTATAGCTTGAAGTCTGGTATTGAGATCCCACCTTCTTTATTCTTCTTTCTCAGAATTGCTTTGCTATCTATGGTCTTTTTTTGTTCCAGATGAATCTATGAAGAATTCTTTGTAGGTCTGTGAAATATGTCGTTGGTATATTAATGGGTAGTGCGTTGAATCTGTAGATTGCTTTGGGTAGTATGAAAATTTTTATGATGTTGAATCTCCCAATCCATGAGCATGGTATGCTCTTCCATCTGTTAACATCTTCCTCTATCTCTTTTTTCAGAGTCCTGTAGTTTTCTCCATATAGGTCTTTTACCTCTTTAGTTAGGTTTATTCCTAGGTATCTTAATTTTTTTGGTGCGATGG
>JAAGEH010000393.1:44986978-45060274 GCA_011751065.1 Lasiurus cinereus
TTTTGTATTGTTGTGTTGTCATTGTCATTTGTTGCCATGATGTTTTTGATTTCTTCCTTGATCTCTCTGGTTACCCAGTCGTTGTTTAATAGCATGCTGCTTAGTCTCCATGTGTTTGATTTCTTTTTATTGTTTTTATTATAGTTGATTTCCAGTTTTATGCCACTGTAGTCTGAGAAAATGCTTGATATGATTTCTATCTTCTTGAAATTGAAGAGACTTTTCTTATGACCCAACATATGATCTATCTTTGAAAATGACCCATGTGCACTGGAGAAGAATGTATATTCTGTGGCTTTGGGGTGAAATGTTCTGAAGATGTCAATTAATTCCATCTGGTCTAGTGAGTCATTTAGGATTGATGTTTGTTTGCTGATTTTTTGTTTAGAGTATTTGTCCAGTGGTGACATTGGGGTATTAAAGTCTCCTACTATGATTGTATTGCTGTCAATCTCTCCCTTAATATCCTACAGGAGTTTGTTTTATGTATTAGTTGCTCCTATATTGGGTGCATATATGTTTACCAGTGTTATTTCTTCTTGATAGATTGTTCCCTTTAGTATTATCTCTTCTTATGGCCTTCTTTTTAGATCTAATTTGTCAGATATAAGTATTGCAACTCTAGGTCTATTCTTGTTCATCAAATTATGTTCATCTTTATATCCCACATATGAGTCTAATCATGTGTTATTTATCTTTCTCCGACAGGCTGAGGCATTTCTTAAGGTCATATCCAGCATGATTTTTAAATATGAAACACACTTGAAATACCCCTTGGATATTGTCTCTTTAATCCAAAGTAAACAATAAATAAAGATTGACATTTGTATTTTTAGTATTATGAAGTGGCCTTCTTCATCTCTTATTATGTCCTTCACTTTGACATCTAATTTGTCAGATATAAGTATTGCAACCCCAGCTTTTTTTTCATTTACATTTGCCTGAAATACCATGTTCCATCCTTTCACCCTCAATCTGTGTGCATCTCTTTTCCTGAGGTGGGTTTCTTGATGACAGCAGATATATGGATCATGTGTTCTTATCCAATCGGTTACCCTATGTCTCTTGATTGGAGCATTTAATCCGTTTACATTTAAAGTTATTATTGATAAGTACTTATCTGTTGCCATTTTTAGTTCTTACCCCCAAGTTCCTTCTTCACTTCCTCTTTCTTATTACAGCAGACCCTTTAACATTTCTTGCATTGCTGGTTTGGTGGTAATATATTCCCTTAGTCCTTTTTTGTCTGTGAAGCTTTTGATTTCACATTCAATTTTGATTGAGGGTCTTGCAGCGTACAGTATTCTTAGATTCAAATCCTTTCTTTTCATGACTTTGTATATTTCATTCCATTCCCTTCTGGCCTGACGAGTTTCTGTTGAGAAGTCAGTAGCTAGTGTTATGGGGGTTCCTTTGTATGTAACTTTCTGTTTCTCTCTGGCTGCTTTTAAGATTCTTACTTTGTCGTCGGTGTTTGCCAATTTAATTATAATGTGCCTTGTTGTCAGTTTGTTGGGGTTCATTTTGTTTGGGACTCTGTGAGCTTCTTGGATTTGTGTGGGTTTTTTCTTTTCTATATTGCGGAAATTTTCTGTCATTATTTCTTCAAACACGTTCTCTAATCCTTATTCAGTTTCCACTCTTTTTGGAACCCCAATTATGCGGATGTTGTTTTGTTTTATGTTATCCCAAAGTTTCCTTATTCTCTCCTCTTGCTTTTTAACTTTTTTTTTCTAGAAGCTGCGGTACTTGGGTATTTTTTCCTACCGTGTCTTCTAGCTCACTGATGCAGTCCTCTGCTTCTTCTAGTCTACTTTTGATGCTTTCTATTGAGTTCTTTATAGCAGTGATGTCATTTTTCATTTCTTCTTGTTTATTCTGCCCCTCCTCTAGTTTCTTCTGCATTTCTTCTTGCTGCTTCTTCATCTCCTCTTGGGTCTTCTTCATCTCCTCTTGGGTCTTCTTCATTTCCTCTTGGCTCTAACTCAGATTGTCAATTTTGTGTTCCATTCATTTCATCCACCTTATGATCATTTCTCTGAATTGGAACAGAAGGCCTGGGGAAACAATTTTACTTTTGCACCCTTTTATAATGTTTCTTCTTCTCACACTGGAAACTTTTATTTTCAGCTTGAAAAATCATTACTAATTTGGAGGAAAGACGCAGATTATCCGTAACCTTTCAATGGATGCCGTTGTATTCACAGAGCACTGCCCCTATTGCCCTGGAGCTAACAGCAGGATGCATAATGCACAAGGAGCTCCATGCCTTACATAAACACACATAAAACTTTGGCAGTTAAGAGGATGGAGCTATTAAAGAAAATGTGGGTGTAAAACAGTTTTGCAAAGATTTAAAAAAAAAATTAAACCAGGGGCTTTTTCTAAAAGAACAGATTGGATTCTGATTAGAGATTGGAAGAAATGATCACTGAAATATTCATTTCAATATCTTGTGACTCTGTCCAACCTAGCTAGAAAGAGAAACATATTGTGATCACTTATTTCCTTTAAGTGCATAACTACTTTTCTACACTTTGTAGCCACATTCTGCAGCATAGATAGATCTTGCTTTTGTGGTTGGTGCAGTTTTTTTTTTTTTTTTTTTACCAGTTTACAGTTTGAATCTTCTATTTAGTTTTTCATAATTTTGTTTTGAATCTCATGGATCTATGAAATAAATGGTGAAAAAAATGATCATGGAAAGATAAGAAGATATTCTGTGAGGTGATTTTCTGATTTCTTCATCTTTGGGGTAATCATTCCTTTGACCTTACTAATTATCAGGCAATTATTATTGAGAGTGATAAACACGGACTTTTAATCAACATGCTTTTTTTTAAGATCAATAAACTTGTAGGTTGCATATCACTTCAGAATACTCTGTTCTCTAAATAGAGGAATTTTTGAACACTCTTTATGACACAAAATCCCAGATTCCATATTTTGGGATATATATTTTAGCTTTGATTATAATAAGAGTACATTGAATTTTTAAAATTGCAGTGTTCAGCTTTCTTTTCATTCTTCTGAAATTATTGAAAATGGCAATATATCTTTCCCACCAAAACCTTGCAAGCTTGCATGGGAGAGTGGGTGTGAAGCCTGGATACAGAAAAGTGAGCAAGACAAAGTATTTCTCCTTCACCTTTTTTCCCCCCTTAGTTTTCACCTAATAATATGCTTTTGTTGATTTTTTTAGAGAGAGGGAAGGGGAAGAGAAGGTGAAAGAGAGAGAGAGAAACATCAGTGTGAGAAACTGATCCTTTGCCTTCCATACATGCCCAAATCAAAAATTGAACCCACAATCTAGTATGTGTCCTGACTGGAAATTGAAGCTGCATCTAAGCTCCCTGACTAGGGCTGTCCCTCACTTTTGAGTGATAATTCTGCTGGGGATGTCATTCTACTTTGTTTAATCGTTCAGCACTTTGAATTATCTCACTACTCTGTCCCTTGCTTGCATGTTGGATATAACTCTGTTCCTTGTCCCTCTATCCTCTATCCATCCCCACAAACCTGGCTTCTTTTCAAGCTGTTGCTCTTTATTAATTATCTGAAGTTTTAATATAATATGCCTAGTTATAATTTTCAAATTACACTTATTAAGCTTCAATTTTTTTTATATATCTTAGATCTGTGGTTTTGTTTGTCACTACTTTTGAAAAATACTTCAACATTTTTTCTGTCTCTTTCTCTTTGTTCTTTTCCTGGCATATCATTGCATGTATGATCCATCTTTTGGTATTTTCCCAGGGTTCCCTTGCTTTTTATTTACTTTTTCTTTATTTTTCTCTTGGCTTTTTAGTTTAACTTTCTATTAACCTCTCCTTAAACTCACTGATTATTTCCTTGGTGAAATCCAATCAACCTACAAACCCATTAAAGCTTCTTCATTTCTATTATATTGTATTTGTTTATTTTTTTGCTTATTTTTAGTTTAATTATAGCTGAAAGAGAATATTGTATTAGTTTTGAGTGCACAACATAGGGGCTAGATATTTGTATAACTTATAAGTGATCCCCCAATAAATCATGCACCCACCTGACACCATATATAGTTATTACAATATCCATTACATTACTTTTTATTTCTAAAATTATCTTTTTATTTTTCTTAGAGTTTCTATCTCTCTGTTTTTATTATGCATCTGTTCTTTCATGTTGCCCACTTTTTTCATGAGATCTTTTAGAATTTAATCATGATTTTTTTTTTTTAAATTCCAAATCTCACCTGTCCTGCATGGCTCAGTGGTTAAGTGTCATCAACCCAGGAACTAGGAGGTCACTGTTGAATTTCTGGTCAAGGCACATGCCTGGTTTGTGGACTCAATCCCCAGTAGAGGGCATCAGGAGGCAGATGATCAATGATTCTCTCATAATTGATGCTTCTATCTTTCTCTCCCTATCCATTCCTCTTTGAAATCAATAAAAATATATTTTTTAAAAATTCCCCAAGTTTCATAATTTGAATATCTTAGCCACAGCTGATGCTAAGCTGATGCTTGCATTATCTTTTCAAGACTTTCTTAGTTTTTTAGCATGATTTGTAACCTGTGCTTGAAATTTACATTCGATGTACTGAGGAAAAGAAACTGGAGAAAAATAACTTTAGGGTGAAATTTATGTCTCTGGCTAGGAATTAAGCCATATTTACTGTTTGCTGTAGTGTGAGAACCTCTTTCCACGTCCCGCGTGGTTCAGGGTTCCCGGGTCAGGGTTCGGGTTCTAAAGGAGGCCGCACGCAAACGAAATGAGAGACTAGAAAGCATTAATTTGGCGATATTGGGGGGCCAGGCGGGAGCCTTCCTCTAGTGGAAAGGACTGCCATTTGCTCTGGCCTTTTTCTCCCTTTTATTAAGGCTTTGGGACACACCCCTAGCCTTTAGGCAGGAAATAACAAAAACAGAAATTAACATGAAACGAACAGGTAGAGGTTGCTTCAACCAACAAATGTTTCAACTAAACAGTGAGTAATTAGCTCTGACCTTTCAGAGCAGTTAAGGTTGACCAGCCTTCTGGCTTCCTGTTTACATCCATTTAGTGAGAACAATATTTGGTTTCCAACACTGTAGCTGCAGTATCAAATGCTAAAATCCCCCTCAGTGTTCTTGTTTTGGTCGCTATTATCTTTGGGTTTCCCTAGCAGCTTTATGTTAAATAGGGTCTGAGGGTTGCAGTCTTTCTACTCTAATCCTGTTATTAGAAACCCTATGTGATGGTTAGGTGGAGGGGGAGAGGAACTATATCTATAATCCTATGCTTAGATCTCAGCCTTCTAGTCAGGTGTGACCCTGAACTGTGACCTTCATAAGGGCTTCTCAGTCACCTGCTGTCCATCATGAGAAGGAAAACTAGAAGGGATGTGATTGTGCCCTGGCTGGTGTGGTTCAGTTGGTTGAGGATCCTCCAGTACTCTGAAAGGTTACCTGTTCAATTTGGGGTAAAGGCACATGCTCAGATTTCAGGCTCAGTCCTGGTTTGGGGTGTGTGCTGGAGGCAGCCAATGGATATTTCTCACATCAATATTTCCCTCTCTTCCTCCACCCCCTACCTCCCTTCCCCTCTCTCTCTTTCTAAAAGAAAAAAAAAGTGTGTTGGGGGGGAAGAGTTTGGGCTGCAGTTGAGTATTTCCCTTCCTCCAGGATGGCTAGTCTTTGGTAAAACCTAATAGTCTACTCAACAGCATGTCACATATCTGAAATCTTTCAAAGATTCTCCTTCCTGGAATTTATATTCTTATTTCTCAAGTTTTTGTTTCTGAATTCATTATGTTAAATTGGAAATTCCTCTACCCTGGTACTTTGCTCACACATCCACCTCATGAAATTGTTAGGATTTCTTTTAATTGTTATAAGAACTTACTGAATTCTGTATCTCTGAATGAAAGTATTACATTGGAGTTCTTCTGAGAATTACTGCAAAACAAATTCATCCAGTGTTAATGACTGTGCTGTGACAGACTTCAGCAGTTATTAGAAGGGCCTTATATGTCAAGGTAAGTGAAACTACAGAAGAATTCCATATTATTAGGTATTGAGTTATAATTACAGTCATTATCACAGCATGGAATTATTTTTAGGTAATGAAAAAATTCTCTCTGAAAGCCATAAGCTTTGTGAATCCCAGTAATATGTTTAAGTAAAATGTACATGTGCTGTTGAGATAATCTATTAACTAAACAGTTTAAGCTAAAAATATGAAATTTAAGCAATATGAAATTAAACAGAGACAAAATAACTCTCCAATTAAAATAAGACAGATTTGTCAAGAATCATGTGTGATTAGAAATTGCATAATGGCTATTACAAAGCAACTGTTCTCAAAATAGCCTGGTACTGGCACAAGAACAGACATATAGAACAATGGAATAGAATAGAGCACCCAGATATCCACCCAAACCACTATGCTCAACTAATATTTGACAAAGGAGGCATGAGCATACAATGGAGCCAAGATAGCCTCTTTAATAAATGGTGTTCAGAAAATTGGACAGATACATGCAAAAAATGAAACTGGACCTCCAACTTACATCAAATACAAAAATAAACTCAAAATGGATACAGGACTTAAACATTAGAAGGGAAACCATAAAAATACTAGAGGAATCCACAGGCAGTACAATCTCAGACATATGCCGAAAGAACTTCTTTACTGATACTGCTCCAAAGGCAATGGAAGCTAAAGAAAAAATAAACAAATGGGACTACATCAAAATAAAAAGCTTTTGCCAAGCAAAAGAAACCAAAAACAAAACAATAGAAAGACCACTGTGTGGGAGAACATATTTGCAAATGTTATCCCTGATAAAGGTTTAATCTCCAAAATCTACAGCCAACTTATACTACTTAATAAAAGGAAGATAAATGATCCAATAAAAAAATGGGCAACCGACCTAAATAGAACCTTTTCAAAAGATGACAGAAGGAAGGCCAAGAGACATATGAAAACATGCTCAAAGTCACTAATTATCTGAGAGATGCAAATCAAAACGACAATGTGATACCATCTTATACCTGTCAGAATGGCAATCATCAACAAACGACAGTGTTGGCGAGGATGCGGAGAAAAAGGAATCCTTGTGCACTGTTGGTGGGAATGCAGACTGGTGCAGCCACTGTGGAGAACAGTATGGAGTTCCCTCAAAAAACTAAAAATGGATCTCCCATTTGACCCTGTAATCCCACTCTTAGGAATTTATCCTAAGAAATTACAAACACCAATCAGAAAGTATTTATGCACCCCTATGTTCATAGCAGCACAATTTACAATAGCTACAATTTGGAAACAGCCTAGGTGCCCATCAGCAGATGAGTGGGTCAGAAAACTTTGGTACATCTACATAATGGAATTCTATGCTGCCATTAAAAAGAAGGAATTCTTACCATTTGCAGCAACCTGGGTGGAACTGGAGAGCCTTATGCTAAGTGAAATAAGCCAGTCAGTGAAGGAGAAGCACCACATGATCTTACTCATTTGTGGATAATAAAGAACATTGTAAACTGATGAACAAAAGGATAGATGCAGAGGCAGTAAAGCATCAAACAACTGTGAAATTATAGCAGGAAGATTAATGAGAGGTGGGGTAGATAAGAGATCAATCAAAGGACTTGTATGCATGCAGATAAGCATAACCAATGAACATAGACACTGGTGGGTTGGAGTATGCCTGTGAGGGAGGGGAGGCAATGGGGAGATATGTATACATGTAACACAATAAAATAAAATAAAATAAACTGCATGATGGCAATTTTAATAGAAAGTTTGAGATATTTATTGTTTTGTTTTAACTCCTTTTAATGGTGGTTGCAATTACTGTATGTTTGGAAGACTTCCTGAAGACAGTATCATGAGTGAAACAAAATATTTCATTTATTTTTACTATTACTCTAGTATAGCTCAATAGAGAATTCCTTTCCCCTTCTTACCACTTTCCTAAGCTCTTTGTTATCACTTTTCTCTTCATTATTATGATTTTAATAGAGACCTGGTGCACAAATTCATGCACATTGAAAAGGAGGTAATTAGAAGAAATATGTTAATACTACTATTCACCCTTTCTCTATAATAGAAGTGTCAACCAAATTCACAATCAACAATGACGGATCAAAACACATACATGCAATTGGCCCAGCAAGAGCATTATATATATATATTCTGTCCCTTCTTATTCGACTTCCTTCTTTAAAAGTTTTGTGTTGTTTTTTTAATGGAAATTTTAAACAATCGTTGGCTGACTCTTTCTTTAAATGGGATGAAGTTTTTCTTTGGTATAGGCAAATGATGGTCTGAATGAATTTCAAACTTGGTTCTTTGTTATTTCTTTGCTTTGGAAATGGTGTTCCATCTGACTAATCATCTCAAAATATTTTTTTTGTTTATTTCCACTTAAGAGGACACTAAGATATTTGGCACAAAATATAATTATTTCAAATAGGCAACTCAATAAAAAGAGATGATCATCTTCAATAAACTTCTAGAGAGCTATATTCTTACATAAAATAGGAAGACTCTAACATATCTAACATATTTTTAGGATATAAGAAGAAAAGAAATCCTTATTCAAAAAATTACACTGTAGGGTTTCTAACAAAAAAAAAATGTTTAATCTTTTTTATTTCTAAACATTCACTATTAAGCAGTAGTGCATGCCCTCATACACTATTTGCAATCTGGTGTCCCAACTGTAGATTAAGTAAAGTGCTCCAGAGATTTTTACTTATATAATATCTTACTTTTCAAGTAATTAATATACAGTATTTTGTTGCCAAAAGGCACTATCTGTATGGTATATATAAATGTTATCAAATCCCCATTATCAATGTTAACCAGGAAAACAGTGGCATGAAATATCTCAAAAGATTATTGATAAAATTTTATTTGTATTGGTCTTGGAAAAGGGTTTTGAATTTGTATTTGATGTGTGTGTGTGTGTGTGTGTGTGTGTGTGTGTGTGTGTAAAATTCTGGTCAATCACTTAATCTTACATCAAACCATTTTGATGAAGAGGTGGCAATAACTAGATAAGGTTTGATCAGGACTGTTTCTTGTTTTCAATCTCCATCAAGATATAGGCAGACTTGCTGTCCACCCCCCACCCCCCAGAAAAAGAAAAAAAAAGTGGAAACAGAATTAAAACATAAAGAGAAGGGGAAAATGTAATGCTCAATATACCTTCTCTCTTAAATTGCAGCCTTATCTTCATTTGTCTTAGGAGTTAGATAGCATAAGAGGTAGCTAATTAAGTATTTGTGTTTCTGAGGTCCACTGCTGAATGGAAAGTTTGAGAGAAGGGAAAATAACAAGCTAAATATGAGTCAGAAAAAAAATCACGAAAGAAAATGAATCAAAAGTATTACTTATTGTGTATTATCAAAAATTGACCTTGCATTTGTATTTATAAAAGAGAAAACTTTGCAGATTCTTGGTTAAATGCCTACTCTGCAAAAGCTCTTTGCCAGATGTTCATCATAATAATTTTTATACCTTTCACATTTCATTTCAATTGCTCTCATAATTCTTGGGCAAAACATAATATAAATTTGTGAAGACTTCTTGTGTTCTCTTATCTATTAAAATAAATTTATTAGCAATTATGAAACCAACATCCACCCTCCCTATGAAGACATAAGCATTATATTGTATAATACCTGTCCTCATAGCAGAGAGTTTCTCATTTTTCTTTCTTCTTAAACAACGAGAAGGGAATAGTTTGCTACTTATCAGGTTTTATTTCCTTTTTTTTTTTTTTTGAGTATACAAAGAATGGAAATCACCTTATGAGACAAGGAAATGACAACTTTTTGAACAACCTTTAATATACCTCTGTAATTATATCCTCTATTTTCATCCCAGTTGCTTAATTTAGATTTTTTAAATGTTCTACAAATTATTTTTATAAAATATTTTTTTATTTATTTCAAAGAGAGGAAGGAAGAGGGAGAGGTAAGACATAGCAATGATGAGAGAGAATCATTGATTGGCTGTCTTCTTCACACACTCTGATGGGGATTGAGCCTGCAACAGGGGAATCAGACAGTGACCCCTTATTCATGAGAAGACTGCCTAACCACTGGGCCACACAGACTGAGTGATTAAAATTATTTTTAAGACAAGATAAAAATGATTGCATCACTACCAATTTCACTATTTTTTGTGTGTGTGTGAACCAGGGATATGGGGCAGGTGTTCATTACATGTTACCAAATGTAAGCCCAGATATGATATCTATCTAAGACACAGTCCTTTCCCAGATGTTAAAATCTACAAAGTTTCATTCATAAGCATCCTTACTGGCATAAACATATGCAGCAATTTTACAATTTGGGTTACTGAGTAAAAATGAGCTAGCACAAATGTGTATGTTAGAAAAACAGTATGCTATTATCTATATACTAGAGGCCCAGTACATGGAATTCATGCATGGAGGGGTGCAATTTGTCCCTCAGCCCAGCCTGCACCCTCTCCAGTCTGGGACTGCTGGCTCCCAACTGCTAACCTGCCTGCCTTCCTGATTGCCCCTAATCATTTCTGCCTGCCAGCTTCATCACCCCCCTAACCAGTCCCCTGCCAGCCTGATTGATGCCAAACTGCTCCTCTGCCAGCCTGATTGTCCCTAACTGCCCTCCCCTACAGGCCCAATCACCCCTAACTGTCCTCCCATGAAGACCTGGTCAACTCTAACTGCTCTCCCCTGCAGGTCTGGGTCCCCGCAACTGCCTTACCCTGCTGGCCCAGTCTCCCCCAACTTTCCTCCCTTGCAGGACTGGTCCCCCCCTCAACTGTTCTCCCCTCCTGGCCTGATCACTTCCAACTGGCCTCCCTTGCAGACCTGATCCCTCCCTCATGCCCTCCCCTGCTGGCCATCTTGTGCTGGTCATCTTGTGTCCACATGGGGGCAGCCATCTTTGACCACATGAGGGCAGCCATTTTGTGTGTTGGAGTGATAGCCAATTTGCATATTATTATTTTATTAGATAGGACATAAAAACCTAAGGACTATTATGACTGAATGACTGGAATGATCAGAATGACCTGAACAACCCTTGACCAGTAGCTATGACGCACACTGACCACCAGGGGGCAGATGCTCAATGCAGGAGCTGCCCCCTGGTGGTCAGTGCACTCTCACAGCCAACCTCCCATGGCCCTCCCCCATTGCTGGCTGTTCCCCACTCCCCTCAATAGGCCTCATTCAATAGCCAGGCTGAGGGACCCCACTCATGCATGAATTTGTGCACCAGGCCTCTAGTGTTAAATATTTGAAAAAGTGCATAATTTTAAGTTCTGTTTATGAATTTAGCTAACTGATTTGTCAGATTGCTGACATTTTTATTGTATTCCCTAGGTGTTGTTTTTTGTTTGTTTGTTTGTTTTTTGTTTTTGTTTTGTTTTTAATGAAAGGAATCTCTCCTAAAACAAAAGTTGAATGTTTACTCAATTAAGTCTTTAAAAGTCAAAAGGAATTAGAATTGTAAATATTATTGGCAGCAGAAGGGTCCACAATGATAATTTAAAACTCCTCTTGCTTATGGGAGATTGCAGTACAGGTTGTAAACTAACAAATCTGTCTTTATGTAAATTAATTGGAAATATCCTGCCTTGGTATCCTGCTACTTGCTTTAAATCAACACAAGCATGTCCTGCATTTTGAGTCAGGTGATTTAGACCCTTTCAATGGTTAGCACTGTATCTTTGAGCATAGTACATAGTTTCCTGGATTCCATTTTCTTGTATGTGATTCTATCAGTGCCCCAGGCAGATCCCCTTGGATCCCTCTACTGGTTCTGTATGTCTCTCCCATAACATCTGTGATCTTTCACTTCTAAGGACCTACACCTCTGCTGCACCTCACTAGACAGGGCAGTTTTTGCTGGAAAAATTCAGAGTCAAGATTGTGTGGGAATGAACATGTCCCTACAGTGGCTCTTAGCCAAAGACTAAATGCCTCCTTCATGCAGGAGTGTGCAGACTCAGTCCCTTTCTTTTCAATCAGAATAAATTGTGTGTTAGGTACACTTCAGAGCTCTGCTCCATGATCAGGCTGAGGTTAGGACTTTGCCTAAAATCAAATTCCTTCAAACACATTCTTGATTTCTTCCCTGTCCCACTTCTGCTATTTCCTTGATAGTCCCACTGAGAGTGCTTCCTAATACATCACTCATTGGAACAAAAATCCAAGACATCTACCTATAAAATAAGATGCTAGACTGAAGTCCTGAAGTCTTCTTCTGTCCCAATATTCTGTGAATCAAATTATACACACACACACACACACACACACACACACACACACTAGAGGCCTGGTGCACAAAAATTTGTGCATGGGGGGGGTTGTCCTTTAGCTCAGCCTGCTCCCTCTCCAATCTGGGACTCCTTGAGGGATGTCCAACAGCCCATTTAGGCTCAATCCCACCTGATCTATCCTAAATGGGTAGTAGGACAAATCTCTCACAATCCAGAACTGCTGGCTCCCAACTATTCACCTGCCTTCCTTCCTGATTGCCCCTAACAGCTTTTACCTGCCAGCCTGATCACCCCTAACCACTCCCCTGCCAGTCTGATTGATGCCTAACTGCTCCCCTGACAGCCTGTTGGCTCCTAACTGCCCTCTCCTTTGGGCCTGGTCACCCCTAACTGCCCTCTTCTGTAGACTTGGGTTCCCCCCCAATTGCCCTTCCCTACAGGCCCGTTCACCCCCAGCTTCCATCCTCTGTTGTCCTGGTCAACCCTAACTGCCCTCCCTTGCAGGATTGATCACCCCCAACTGCTCTCCCTTGCAGGCCTGGTCCCTCTC
The DNA here is from genome assembly GCA_011751065.1 of Lasiurus cinereus. NCBI lineage: Eukaryota > Metazoa > Chordata > Mammalia > Chiroptera > Vespertilionidae > Lasiurus > Lasiurus cinereus. The sequence goes on from JAAGEH010000393.1 coordinate 44,999,775, forward strand.
AAGTGCCCTCCTCTGCAGGCCATTTTGTGATGGCCATCTTGTGTCCACATGGGGACAGGATCTTTTACCACATGGGGGCAGTCATCTTGTGTGTTGGAGTGATGATAAATCTGCATACTCTTTTATTAGATAAGATAGAAGTCTGGTGCATGGGTGGGGGCCAGCTGGTTTGCCCTGAAGGGTGTCCTGGATCAGGGTGTCCTTGGGATGTGAGGTGGCCTGAGCAAGAGGCCTGTGGTAGTTTTCAGGCTGGCCACATCCCCCAACAACCCAAGCAGAGGCCCTGGTATCTGGAATTTATTTATCTTCTACAATTTAAACTTTGGAGCAGAGCCAAGCCTTCTGCTTGCTCTGTGGCAGCAGCCATTGAAATTTTGTTGCCTAAGTGGAGGCCTGGGCTGGCCAGGGTTTTTGGAAAGCTTGGCTTCCTTCATTGCGAGAGACAACCCAAGTCTCTCTCCTGCTCTCTCTGTGGCTGTAGCCATCTTAGTTGTGTAGGTATGATCAATTTGCATATTATTCTTTTATTAGATAGGATCAGGTCATATCAGGATGCTATACTCATTTCTGATGAACAAAGAGCAGTGATAGCAACATCTTTCAATACATTTTATTTCCATGGCATAGAGAAAAGGCTACAATTATACTTTTACCTACCATGATACTCATAAAAATTAAAAGGCAGCTATTTTTGTAGGTTTTCTGTTGATACTGAATTTTTATTTGAATTCTTTTGAAATTAGAGAAAGTATATATATAATTACCCAAGGGTAATGTTAAACTACTTGAAGGTACAGAGATTTTCTTTGTAGTTTTCACATGCTGGTTCTCAGGAAGAAAGAATATAATGATGTACATTTGTGAGTAGCTTTTTTGGCTTTGTCTTGTGGTTTTTGTGTTGTTCTTTTTTTAAATAAGGGAAAGAATTGCAAGCAATTTGTGATCAGTAAAAGGTGTCAGTAACAAGAATGAAAAGAAACAGTAGGTGTATACACTCATGCAGTTATTATCCAAATGAAATGTGGAAACATAAAAGTCGCACTCTAGTTATACAGTATAATAAGAGCAAATTCTCAGAAATAAGCAGTGATATTTATCAATCTAACATATCTATACTCATAGTTCTATGACCCTCATGTTGATGAATGAAAGAAGAAATATGTATCAATAATTTAGGGACCACACATTTATAATATATACTAAGTATAGAGCATTCTCATAATCTTTTTCAGAGTTCTTTTCTTAGGTTTGTCTGATAGTTCTGGGTAGTACAATAGTAATTATAATGCCTAACTATAATATAAATGCAGATAATTTCTATTTGTTAAATTACAACTATCTGCCAAGCATTTTATTAAGCCCTTTGTGGGTAATGGCTAATGTCATTCTCACAACAACTTTAGGATGGAGGTTCTTTTTGCCACATTTCGGTTTAGAGAAATAAATTCACGTATTCATCACTTTTTCCTTTTTTTCTGAGCAGTCAACTATATAAGTACTATATGAATCTCTGGTAATCAGTGGTAAAGAATGCTTTTATGGGCTTATAGTCTAGTGTAGTGGTCGACAAACTGCCACAGTTTGCTGCTCTGTTAACTAATGAGTTTGCCGACCACTGTTCTAGTGAGTAGATTTGCCCACACAAGGAGTAAGAGATTTGAAATGTGAACAGGTCTTTCATATGGTAAAGCTCATGGTTTTAACCATTATCCTATAATTTTTAACAAAATAGTAATTGAAATTCTACAAAACTCCAGGAATGTGTTTTTAATCTAATGAACCCATGGTAAATGTAACTGTTCATTTATGAGTTTAGGTGTGTTATTTTCCTCTTAAGTCAAAGGGTGATTGAAACATTAGATATAAATGCTAGTTAGAGATGAATGCACAATGTTTATTTTGAAACTTAAATATTGTGCAAAGTACAGTTTATTCACCTGGGTGTCACAAAACAGGAAAAGATGCATGTAGAGCTCAGTTCATTTTCAGGTTAGAGTGTCTCATGAAGGCAAGTTGCTGTTCATGTGGATTAGATAAATTAGTTTGCTTTCTTTTATTATATAATAAGAAAATTACTTAATCCCCTCTAATCATCTTTGCACATTAGAAATAAAGATTGTCTAGCCAGTGTGGCTCAATGGTTGAGCCTCAACCTAAGAACCTAGAGGTCATAGTTCAATTCCAGGTTAGGGAACATTCCCAGGTTGCTGATTGGACCCCCAGTAGGGGGCATGCAGAAGGCAGCCAAACAAGAATGTTTGTCTCTTATTGAAGGTTCTATCTCTCTATCTCTCTCCCTTCTACTCTCTAAAATTTTTTTAAAAACATTTAAAGTCCTATCTAATAATGAGGGAATATGCTAATTGACTGCCACACCCTCACAAGATGGTGGTGCTCAATTCCCTCATCCCCACCTCATCCAGCCTTAGTCCTCCAGTCCCCTGAGCCCCGCCAGAGACTGGCAGGCATTGTCTGCCTCATCCAGCCGGAGTCCCTCAGTACCCTCAGACCCACAAGGGGAAGACAGCTACGGATGATCATGCTGACAGGAGAGCAGTTAGGCATCAATCAGACTGGCAGGAGAGAGTTAGGGAATGATCAGGCTGGAAGGCAGAAGCAGTTAGGGGCAATCAGGCAGGCAGGTAGGCAATAGATTAGTAGCCAGCAGTCTCAGAATGGGAGAGTGATGTCCCATTGCTGGCAGTAAGACATCCCCCAAGGGGTCCCAGATTGGAGAGGGTGCAGACTGAGCTGAAGGACAACCCCGCCCCATGCATGAATTTCATGCACTAGATCTCTAGTAAATAAAGATAATAAAGCATATAAAATCAGTTTAATAATTGAACTCAGGTAATATATGAAAAGTTTATAATAAAATAAGGAAGTAAGTTAATTCTTCCATTATCAGAATACCTAGTATATAGTAAATACTATAAGAATGGTAATATTATTTATATATGAAATTATAAAAAAAATAGTGATGTGTGGTTTTTCATGTTATTGAAGTCAGGTATAAGAAAAAACTAGTCAGGTGAGGCAAGCTAAAAATTTTCAGTGTTTATGGTTTTCTAGTTCTTACCAGAATTCAACAATATTGATAATGCTTCATATATATTTTTAACAAATTGAGTACTTTACGAAACATATTGAATAAATATCAACATTTAGCTTCAAGTACTTTATTTTTATTGATAATTTACATCCCAAAGTAATAAAAATATTTCTTATTTATAGCTGCACTTAAAAAATTCTTATGAATTTTTCAGTAATTGTAAAGAATGAGATAGAAAAGGCAAAGCCTGGAGCTAATTTTAGGTAAAAGCAGACACATATTTTTTTATGTGTATTTTTTAACTAATGTGGACTAAAATCTACCATTTTTTCCAGTTTGTTTTTATCATTCTGTATATATTATAAATATCTTTCCAAGTCAATAATTATGAATCTATATCACTCTTAGTTACTTTCATTATTCATTGTATGGATATTGCAAAAGTGACATAAACTTATTTTCAAATTGGCCTCACCCAAACATTAATTGATTATATTCATGTACAGAGAAAAATGTACCCATTTTCTTACACATTAATTTTGATATTAGCAATCCTTCAAAAATTAGACAATACACATTATGGAAAAATCTATCTTCTTGTCATTTTAATTGCAAAATATTAATGACTCTCAGGTTTATTGCTCACTTGTAGTTTTGTTTTTTTTTAATGAATTGCCTATTCATGTTCCTATGTTAATTTTCTTGTATTATTTGAGAACTTTTTCTGAGAAAGTATTTTATTGTTATATGAAACTATTATCATATTCATATTGTTCTTTTATGTAATTTTATTTTAAATTTTGTTCTATTTTATCAAATCTGATTAAAAAAAAATTCTCACCTGAGGATATATTTATTGATTTTTTTTTGAGAGAGAGGAAGAGAAACATTAATGTGAGAGAGAAACAGTTGGCTCCCAGGCACCCCAACCAGAGATTGAACCTACCACCTAGGTATGTGGCCTAACAGGGTACCAAAGCCACAACCTTTTGGTGTAGGGGACAATGCTCCAACCAACTGAGTCACACTGGCCAGGGCTCAAATCTGACTTTTAAGTTAGTCACATATTTTGTAGTTTCTGCCATGGAACTAATGCATTAAAGATATTATAACAGCCCTTTGGATAGCAGTGTTAACTCTTCCTGTTTACCTATATCCAAACAGGAATTTGGAAAAAAAATTGTTTTCAACATTTTCTTCTATAAGTATGTGAATTTTTTTCACATCAACTTTAAACTCTTTTATCAATTAGGAAATAAAATTCCACTAGGAATTTTATTAAAATTATTTAAAAACAAATTTGTGGCAGTATATATAACAAAACTTCATTTATACTGGGCATATGTTAGTATCTCATGATAATCTTGTGTGCAAATGAATACAGATTGGAATCATTGTTTATAAGATAACCATTTTCAAAATGTAATTATTGTGGTAATTCAAATTATATTATGAATTTCTCTAGATTTTTTTGTGTAGGTACTTACTTTAAAGAGTCACTGACCCAAAGAAAACAGGAAATTAGAGAGGGTGTGTGTGTGTGTGTGTGTGTGTGTGTGTGTCTCCAAAAAAATCAATAAATATATCCTCAGGTGAGGATTTTTTTTTAATAAAACAATTTATATTAAAAAATATAAAAATATATTTAAAAAGTATATTAAAAATACAAATTGTTTTCAACAATTTATATTAAAAGGTCTTCAACTAGATCAGTTCTGCTTTTATCTACTTTAATTGTTGTGTTTCCACACTATATTTTACTTAAATAAAGGTCCAGGTGATTGGTAAGTGAGATTATAGACTAAAGAAAATTATCTGGGTATGTACTGCATAAATTTAAACTGTTAGCCCTGTCATATTCTTATTTTTAAAGCAATGACTTAGTAAGTAAGAAATTAAAGATATGACTGTTTGACAAAACCAAGTGGAAGAAATAATAAACATGCTGAGGACCAAATCAGGATCTTTTCCCCCACCTCCAAAAACAAAACAAAGCAAAACAAAACAAAAACATGACAAGCAAAACTCAATGATCAAATTTAAGAAAGCAAACTTTAAAGTGAATTGATACTTAGTTCTGAAATTCTAATAGCAGAGATTCAGGATGGGGAAGATGCAACCTAGCAGTAGCACATCTAAAAAACAAAAGATCAGGGATTTAGCCATTAGCAAGTTTTATATGAGTTGCTAGAAGGATATAATTTTTAAAATATTGGCCTTAGATTTCTCTTGCTATCTATATATTAGATTTTAAAATATTGGCCTTAGATTTATCTTGCTATCTATATATTTAGCACTAGCCAAATACATTTGTAGAAATAGTTTTTAATTCTTTATACGGTACTTGAAGTAAGATATAAAAATATTAAGTTTGTTTCAGAAAATAGAGGTTAGGTACTCAATAGAGTTAAGGATGACCCTAAACCTTATTGTGCAAAAACAATAGAGGAAAATCAACTTTTGTTTGGAATAGAAAAAAATCAGATAGAGAACAAAAGAGCTGTTTGTAAATATTTGAAAGTTTGCATAGGGCTTTATGGCCCCAGGAATGCAAACTAGGACCCATTTTTGGATACTTCTGGGACCTGCACTTAAGCACAATATAAGAAAGAAACAGCAGCTAGAGCTATTTGAATATGAAGCTCTCTTGGGGCATACTATGTAGCCTGTCATTGGAACTGTTCAAATGCAGGCAAGGGGCAGCCACTTCAAAAAGGAAACTGTAGAGAACACTCAAGCATAAATGGGTAACTAAATGAGATGCTGATTAATGCCCCATTCAATCCAAAGATTCTGTGCTTCTATGACTGAAGGCTTTTATTTGCATTTAAAATCAGTGTGAATTGAAATGAATGTTGTGTTTTTTTTCCTATCTAAATGAAAAACCCAGTTTTAAAAGAGGAGGGGAAGGGGAAGTAATGGTTTCATTGTATTTTGTTTAAGTCAAATCAAAACAATCTGAACTTCAGATATGTAAGATAGATCAGGAGATAATGGGAGGGGACAGTTAAGGAAAAAAGAATGGATGTTAATGTCTTCATATATGAAAGATTTCTCAGGTAAATTGTGTTTAGTTTAATTTGGGGATGATTATCACTTTTCAGAAAAACAATTATACTCGATATAATCAGAAATGAACTGATGGTAAATTTTATAACAGATTGTCTCACAATGTTTATATAGCCATATATAAAATCAGAATATGTACCTTTTAATTCCTGCTTCTCTTCTATCTAGATGTGTGCTGGCAAATATGTCCCTTGCCCTCTCTTGGCATCAATTTCTTCACATGTAGAGGGAAATAAAGTAAAGTAAGTAACAGCAAATTTTCCTACCACTTTTGAAATGCTAAAACTCCATGAACAGAAAATTCTGTCTTTGGCAATTCATTCCCCTAAGACCTATTTCCTCTTTCCCTTATTACACCCCCCAACCTCCCCAGGATGATTATCACCTTGTGTCAAAACCTTACTGTGATTGCCCACTCAGAAGTACAATGAATTTTATATCATCTTGATTTAGAGAACCTTTAAACCACATTAGACAGTCTAGCAGATATATTTTGAAATTTGAAAGTGACTGCTGCTCATTTGCTGTATCCTTGGGGAACTTATGTGAAAGACATTCAGGTAAGGCTAAAATCGTTTTTAAAACATGGCTCTCATGCAATTAACGAATGTGAAACACCCACACAAAATCTCTTTAGAAACTGAAATAAAATTCATGGTTTTGACATGATCTGACCTTTGATATATAATGTTTTCAATAACATCTTTTATCGCAGTTGGAGAGTGAAAATGAAGGAAACCGAGCTGACTTTAAACACCTGAGTTAAGAATGTTATGGCAAGTAATGTACTTCATGAACTACTATAGGTGGCAACTTCCTGATATAATTGACAGAGGTAGATATAGTACACACTCAACAAATGCTTGTTGATTGATGATTGTATATTGGTTTTATTCTAAAGAACAATAAAATCTTTCATTTCCCAACTCCATTCTTTTTTTAATTCTCACCCAAGAATATTTGTCCATTGATTTTTAGAGAGATTGGAAGGGAGGAGGAGTGACACACAGAAAAACACTGATGTGTGAGAGACATATTAATTGGTTGCCTCCCATACACGCCCTGACCAGGGCCAGGGATCTAGCCTGCAACTTATGTATGTGCCCTTGTCCTGAATTTAATCTGGAACCTTTCAGTCTGCAGGCCAATTGTCTGTTCACTGAGCCAAACCAGCTAAGGCCCAACTTCAGCATTCAGCAAAGAATGTACTAGTACATTAATGTTAGAAGTAAGAGGCAGCAGTAATCTATCCAAATCTATGTGTATTGCATAGATTTTGGCAAATAAAGACCTGAGTAAATAAGTTTATCTGTGTCTAATTTCATCATCTATGAAATGAGAAAATTGTGTTAAATGAATCAAAAGTTGCTTTCTGCACTAGAATTCCTATTATGCTTCATTGTTTGAATTGTGCTTTCAGGCTGAGTCTGGAAGGACAAATACTATATAATAAGAGATAATATGCAAATTGACCATCATACCCTCACAAGATGACTACCTATGACCTGGCCTACAGGAGGGTTAGTGGGGACAACCAAATGACTGAACAGCAGGCTGTGTAAGGTGACCAGGCTGGTGGGGAGGGTGGACCATGTGGGGCAATCAGGCTGGTGGGGGGGGCAGTTAAGGGTAACCAGGACAGTAGGGGTGGCAGTAAGAGGTGACTAGGCAGACAGGGGAGTGTAGTTAGGGGAGACAAGGCTGATGGAGTGGGAGCGCCAATTGAGGGCAACCAGGCTGGCAGGGGGTCAGTAAAGGGTGACTAGGCAGGCAGGCAAGTGAGCAATTAGGAGCCAGCAGTCCAGGATTGGAGAGGGTGCAGGCTGAACTGAGGGGACCCCATAGCCATGCATGAATTTCATGCACTGGGCCTCTAGTCTATACATATAAAAGCCTAAGTGACAGATCAATCTTTCAAACAGTCAACCAGTCACTATGATGCACACTAACCACCAGAAGGCAGATACTCAGTGCAGGACCAGTGCCAAATGCAGGGCTCACAGCTGGCTGCCACAGCCAGAGACTACAGCGAGCCTACTGAGTGGCAATGGCAGTACGTGCAACAGAACCAGAATGAGCAGAAGCAGCAGGCAGGAGCAGCAGGAGGTGTTGTACTGCCAGTATTGGCCCAATCCCTGCAGGCCACACTGAGGGACCACACCAGTTCATGAATCTGTGTACCACCGGTCCTCTAATAGGTTCATAATTTGCTACCTGTTATCCAAACCTTCTGCATTCAAAGTTCACAACCACATTGTTTCAAAAAGTTAGCAATGTCATGTGGAGACGGAAACACCAGTTCTGATGGTCCCTGGAACATCTTTGCATTTGTGTGATTCTTTCAGAATCAAAGGTGCAGCTTTTACTTTACTTCTTTCTTTTGTTCTTTTATTTCATTTTATTTGGGCAGAAAGGAGAGAGGCAAAATTTGTAACATTTTAAAAATATTCAGTTTAGATCCTCAAATCATATTTTAAAAAAATAAAACAAATTGGGTAGCTTATAGTTTGCAGAATACATCATGCTATTTCATAACTCCATTTATCGGCATATAATTCCAAAAATAAAAATTGATTGTATAAGTGAATGAGATTTTATGATATGTCAACTAAGTCCTATGAAAAATAACTAGACAAAGCCTTTCTTAATGTTTTTCCCTTTAGTCTATACATTTCTTCTTTCACAGCCAGAGTATTTTTTGTTGTTTTAGTTGATAATTCTGGAGCTCTGATGAAGCAAAACATAAAAAACGAAAATACAATTCAAGAATCATAAAATCTTTATAAAGTTAGAAACTGGAATTTATAAAACCCAAAACATGTCAGTTAATGATTTTGGTTGGGTAAAAAAAAAAAATAACTTTTTAAGGTATAGGAAGGAATAAAGTTATAGGAGACATATGTCATTTTGCATAATAGTAAAACACATGACTATAGAAGCACAAAGCCTTGGGTTATCTCTGTGCTTTACCAATTATTAGGCATGTGATAGGAGCAGTTATTTGACTACACTATGCCTAAGAAAAATAATGTACCTACTTCATGTGATTAAACTGAGGATTCAGTGTGTAGGTGTGTGTGTGTGTGGCACATAATAAGTACTTGATAAGTATTATTATTAATTATTATTATTATTAAGGAGAAAGGAATGTGATCTTGTGTGTCTACATGTGGGAATAAAGTTATCCTATAGAAAACTTACTACTACCTACCTGGAAAAAAAAATACTGGGTTTTCCATTTGCAAAACAATACCTCTTATTGGGAAATAATGACTTGTTGCTCTCATATTTGGACCTTTATTTGTATCCATATTATATTTAATTCTAAAAGAATTGAGAGTTGTAAATTATATATATATATAATAGTCTGTAATTACTTGCCTGTGCACTTTTGTATATTATTTACCAGTCAGACCAAAATCCAAATATGCTAATTGTCTTGGGACCAAACAGAAAGAAATACATGAATGAATGTAGGAATGTAGAAGGAATGCACAGTGCATGTTTTCCTCAGAATACATTTTCTATTAGAATAAGATACCTGTAATGTGTGTGTGTGTGTGTGTGTTTCTTCTTCCACTTTTTTTTTTTTGAGAACTCAGAAATTCATGTACATAGTTTATGTCTCCTTTTAATGTCCTGTATCTCTGATCAGCATGATACATCCTGTTAATTTCTGAGAAGTGGCTTGGGTACCGCAGAACTGAAAGTTGAAAGTTAGCATGGCATCTACTATATCCAGGATTACCAAAGACATCCCCAAAGCCTCCCTTTTTGGTCTGGGTTTGTTGTGTGTAAGAAGCTGTAAAAGAGCAGTGTGGCTAGAAGATGGTGCTAGATTTGGTGGTAGGATTTTTGTACTTTTAGACTTTTTTTTCTTAAGAGCATGCATTGCCAATGTTTTAGTAGAAAAGTAGCAATTGAATTTAGAAAGGTGGAATAATCAGGATGTTCTTATAAGTAGCAGAACTTTCACCCCATCATACAATCTGGTTCACAATCCACCCTGTTGTTCTTGCCAGAAATATACACATCCATCTTTCCCACAATGGTTATAGCCAATCAATTGTAACACCCAGGCAATTTTATTTCCTCGATGATTTTTAAATACATTCTTATTAATTTTGTTTATAACAACTCCTTACAGGTGTCAATTATATATCCTAAAATTCACCCATTTTTAACTATATAATTCAATGATTTTAAGCAAATAACAGAGGTGTGTAACCATCCTATATAATAAAGAAGTAATATGCAAATTAATCCTCACATCCTCACAAGATGGCTGCCTACAACCAGGCTACCAGGGGGGTTAATGAGGAACGACCAAATGACTGAACAAGCAGGCTGCGTGGGACAACCAGGCCATCAGGCGTGGGGGCGGGGAGACAGTAAGGGGCAATCAGGCAGGCAGTGGGGAGGGAAAGTTAGGGGAGATCAGGCAGGTAGGTGAACGATTAGGAGCCAGCAGTCCAGGATTGTGAGAGGAATGTCCAACTGCTGGTTTAGGCCCAATCCCCGAGATCAGGCCTAAATGGCAATCAGACATACCCTGAGGTGTCCTGGATTGGAGAAGGTGCAGGCTAGGCTGAGGGGACACTCTCCCCCATGCACAAAATTTGTGTACCCAGGCCTCTAGTGATTACATAATACTAGAGGCTCAATGCATGAAATCTGTGCAAAAGTAGACCTTTCTTTCCCCGGGTGCTGGCACCCAAGACCTGGCTTCCCTTTCAGCCCCAGCTTCATCCAGAAGGTCATCCAGAAGGATGTCCAGTCTAATTAGCATATTACACATTTATTATTATAGATGTGGTCTTTTTTTGTGCTTTTTTCACATAGCATAATACTTCCCAGTTTCATTTATGTTGTAGCATGCATTAGCATGTCATCCCTTATTATTGCTATATAAACATACAATTTATTTCTCCATTTATCAGTTGGTGAATATTTGAGTCATTTTCACTTTTTGGCTATTATGAAAAATACTCCCTTTATATGCAAGTGTTTATGTGGACATACAGTGGTAGCTCGAGATACGAGTTTAATTCGTTCCGTAACCTTGAGGCGTGGGAAACTATGAGACGCTCGAGTCGTGGTAAACTGGTGGGTCGTGTGCAGCCAGCTGATCCGTGCAATTACTCCTATCTCAAATGTTGCTCTATTTCAAAGCAAAAATCGCTCGCTCGACGGCTCTTATCTCAAAAATCTCGTATGTTAGGACACTCGTATCTTGAGGTACCACTGTATTTTAATTTCCCTGAGGTAGCAACTTAGGAGTGAAATTGCAGTATTGTGAAATTATCCATATTGGTGTTTGACCCACCTCAATCCATCCATATAACCACTAAAGTGACTTTTGTAAAGTGAGATTTTATTCATGCCACATATCTGTTGAAATCTCTAAAGGGTCTCCTAGTGTTTTTCACATTCTGCCCAATAGATAGAACCCCATACAAAATATATAGACACTGATTAATCTTATATCATTCTTAGTCTTATTCCCTTTTTTCTAGGAATATTGGCTTTTTACTATCCAGTTAAGGGAGCTAGAACTTCTTGTTCTTCAAGTGTCTTCAAGTTGTTCTTCCTTATATTGGGTGGCCTAGAGTGTTATTTCTGCTACATTCAGTTCCATAATTCATCTTTTCAGTCTCAGCTTCCTCAAAGAAACTATCATTTACCCTCCAGATATTTTAGAGTCCATTTATATGTAAACCAAATGCTCTACTTTTACTTAATGTCATTAATCACTATTGATATTAATTAATTGTATGAAAAATATTACTTAAAATAGGTCTCTACTTGCCCTAGCTGATTTGGCTCACTGGATAGAGCATCAGCCTGCAGACTAAAGGTTCTGGATTCCATTCTGGTCAAGTTCACATGTTCTAATTGCAGGCTTGATCCCCAGTAGGAGGCATGCATGAGGCAGCCAATCAATGATTTTCTCTTATCATTAATGTTTCTATCTCTCTCCCTTCTCCTTTCCTCTTTGAAATCAAGTATCTTGCCTAATAATAGATAAACATGTAAATTGACTGTACCCCCACTTGGCCCACAGCCAATCAGAGTGAGTATGCAAATTAACCCAACAAAGATGGCAGTTAATTTGCATATGTATCTGGGTCCCTGAAACATTCTCAACACCCATTGAGACACTCCGAGACAGCCATTGGAGGGGTGGGGGCCTCCTGCCCAAGCCTAAAGCCTCAGGGCTGAGGCTTTAGGCTTGGGCAGGGGCCAAGCCAGCAATCAGAGGGAAGCGGAAAAATCAATGGAAACATATCCTCAGGTGAGGATAAAAAGAAAAAGAAAGAAAGAAATGTCATATCCTATGAAAGATACATCTTGAAATTTGCTAAAGAAAGTTGTCATTTTTTCATGGAGAAGAGATTGAAGTCTGTATTGATGAAAGTACCTTAGCAGCTGCAGTGACTGGTAGTAGCTGCAGCAGCGGGGTGATGAGGCTGGTGCCTTCCCCTGATCAGCCCTGTTGCCTCCACAAAGGGAGGCCAGACTGCAGCTTAGGCCCAGTTGGGAGCGGGCCTATGCCATCAGTAGGACATCCCCTGAGAGCTCCCAGTATGTGAGAGGGAGCAGGCTGGGCTGAGGGACCCCTCCCCAGTGCATGAATTTCATGCACTGGGCCCCTACTATATATATAAACATATATATATGCATATGTGTGTGTGTGTGTGTGTGTGTGTGTATTTTTTGTTTGTTTGTTTTAATAGGTTTCTATCAGTATATAGCAAGGTCCATGAAGCCAAGGATCCCATCTCTTACATCCATTACTATATCTTCAGCTCCATACACAGTAATGGACACATAGTAGCTACTCCAAAATGGTGGGGTTTTTTAATCTTTATTGTTGAGAGTATTACAAATGTCCACCCACCCCTTCTTTCCCCCCTTGTTTCCCATCCTCCTGGTTCTGTCCCCGCCCCAGGCCTTCGCCAACCTATTGTCTGTGTCCATGGGCAAAATATATATATATATATTATTACATATATATATATATATATATATATATATATATATATTTTGGTTACTCCCTTCCTCCACCCTCCACTCATTCCCTCTGAGATTAACTTCTGTTCCATTTTTCCATGATTTATTTTAATGAATAAAAGGACTTAAAGAGCAATTGATGATTGACTGAATGAAAACTATTAATCTAGTTTACTAAATTAAAAACATTTTTTTCTTTCACTCTCTTTCAATGGAGCATAAATATAACTCCATATTACTTGCTTTCTTGTCTACCTAAATAACTTATTGCAAAGATAGATATGGTGGTGGTTTGGGCCTGATGTGAAATTCTAAATTGTTATATGCAAGAGATAGCCACAGGAGCAGGCAGAAAGCACATTGTGGGATTTGCTATGCACTAATTCATATTGAGGAGGAGAAATTATAAAATGAGCAATAGAGGAAGCAAATCAGTATGGGATTGTGTTCTAGGCCGCTTGATAACCAGAAAGTGATGACTAAAGTCCTCCAAGGGAGAGCTGGCATTTCCTGAGAATTAAATAATCAAATTCACAGTAAGAGAGGAAAGCTTCTAAGAAACAAAACTTATTTGTTTTTTAACATCTGAATGCTTTCCAAGTGAAGTGATTATAAACTCATAACATTTTTCTTGCAAGTTCTGTCTCTGAAAATAATGTTCTAATAGCAGGACAACTACCCTACAGTATATTTCCAGAATGATTATTATTGTTACAATTTCTTAAAATCTGAGCTGGAACTCATTGGTTCTTGAAACTCAGCTAACTTTGGAGGCTGACATGTCTTTGATTTAGAATAAGGCTCTGATTTTGTGCAGGACTTTTCATTTTAATGAGCAAACATGTGAATCAGGAGTGTGAAGAATGCAGGTAAGTGGTAGAGCTGCATCAGTTTAAATGAGGACTACAATTCTGATGGTGGAAATGGAAATTATATCTACACATGGAGAAGTGAGGGAAGCTCTGTAAAGCTGTAACAAAAGAGAGTGTGACTTTAGAGAAATTTTTAAATTCTCTTCAATATAAAGGAAGTTTAATAGATAAATTTTCCAGGAATGCAATTTCTCCAGGCAGTTGGCAGCCAGAATGAAGCATTTTGGACAAAAAGTTTATGGCTGAAGAATTATCAGATACAGGGTGGTCTCTGAGTCCTAGCAGGGGGTCCTGAAGCTAACACAAGTCTTCTCAAATTCCACTGGAAACATTAGGGCACTGAAATAACTAAAGAACTCACCAAATTATCTTCTAGCTTCTGCAGCATAGCAACCAGGGTTCATCTCTGTCCTAGCTTCTATGATAATTTTGTTATTCATGTTATTTTCCATGCATCTATCCCATAATACTGTCATCCTCTCAAGAGCAGAAACTGTGATTTATTTATTTAGGCCTTTAGCAACTAGTACAGTTACTCATCACTTAGAAGACCATTTCTGTACTGAATGAATAACTAAATAGATACAAAAATAAATAAATTCCTTGATTGTTGCAATTGACTAATAGCAATGACTTTCTTTATTTTGCATTCAGGCTTACATCACACACTGAGAGATATCAAGGGAAAGTGAAAACTTGATTTTGTAATATTTTATTATTGGATGCCACAACTTTAAAAATGATGAGTTAGCAGATGCTATACTCTGTGAAGATAGAGGTAATTTTTAAATAATTTGTACTGTTTATAATAGGCTAATTTTCAAATATTTGGGGTGCATATTTTCTTGCATAAAAACCATTTACTGTCCTATCCTGTATTGCTCAGCGGTTAGAGCATTGGCCTGCAGACTGAAGGGTCCAGGTTTAATTGCAGTCAATAGCACTTACCTAGTTTGCAGGCTCTATCCCTGTCCCTGGTCAAGGAGCATGAAGAAGGAAACCAGTCAATGTGTCTCTCTCACATCAGTGCTGTCACATCAATGTTTCTCTCCCCATCCCTTCTAGTCTCTCTAAAAATCAATGAGAGAATACAAGATGGCGGCATAGGTAAACACCTACACTGCTGCCTCGCACAACAATTTCAAAATTACAACTAAAAGACAGAAAGGACATCATTCAGAACCACAGGAAAGCTGGCTGAGTGGAAATTCTACAACTAGAGGGAAAGAGAGTGGCTCACAGAGACCCAGAGGAGCTGCAAAAAGCTGAGGTACCGAGATGCACACGTTGAAAGAGCAGGTGCCGGGGTACCTGGCTGGCTTTCTCTGGCAGGAGACTCCCAACAGCATTGAACTCCTTATCCTACGACACTAAACCCCAAATGCAGCCAAAACTCATATGGGGGGAGTTTGGACTGTGAAAAGGGAGAGATGCATGGAAATTTACGGGAGTCGCAAAAGATTAGAGGTCTGGTGGCATGCGCACAGAGGACAGACTGCTGATTGTGCCGCTGGCTTTCGCGAGCGTGCGGGAGACAGACCTTCCCAACTGCACTACTTCTGAGTCCACTAAGCCCCAGTTTCAGGTGAAACCTTGGGGACCCAGACTCGTGTGGTCCCGGAGCACAGGGGAGTCGAAAAGGCAGTGGTCTAGAGGTATTTTCGGTGCACACAAGCACAAGGACTGCTCCAGCGATTACCCAGTCATGTGAGACTCAGGGGCCGTGGGGGGCGGGGCCGACTGAAAGGCAAGGAGGTCGCTTAAGCCCTGAGACACCACCCATCCCAAGCTCAACAGAGAGGCTTTTGCGGTTTTACAAGTCTGGTATCATAAGGCTGAATCCAACACAGAAGTTCTCCCAGCATAGTGAAAATGCTGAGACAAGGGAAGGGATCACAAACAAAAGAAATGGAGGAAAACAAAGAACTGGATATAGAGTTCAAAACCAGGCTTATAAGATTTTTCAAGAATATCCTAGAAAAGTTGGATAAAGTTAGCGAGACCCAAAAGGACATGAAAAAGAACCACTAGAGATGCAAAAGGGCCACCTAGAGATGGAAAAGATCCAACTAGAAATTAAATATGCGATGACTGAAATAAAAAATATTATACAGAGTCCTAACAGCAGACTAGAGAAAGGCAATAATCAAGTCAAAATTTCGAAATATAAAGAATCAGAAAACACTCAACTGGAAAAGCGAGAAAAGAATCCAAAAATGTGAAGATAATGTAAGGAGCCTCTGGGACAGCTTCAAGCGTACCAACATCAGAATTGTGGGGGTGACAAAGGAAGAGAGATCGCAAGATACTGAAAATCTATTTAAAGAAATAATGACTGAAAACTTCCCACATCTGGTAAAAGAAATAGACTTACAAGTCCAGGAAGCACACAGAACCCCATATAAAAGGAATCCAAAGAGGACTACACAAGACACATCATAATTAAAATACCAAGAGCAAAAGACAAAGAGAGAATATTAAAAGCAACAAGAGAAAAACAGTTCATTACCTACAAGGGAACACCCATACGACTGTCAGCTGATTTCTCAACAGAAACAATGCAGGCCAGATGGGAGTGGCAAGAAATATTCAATGTGATGAATAGCAAGAACCTACAACCAACAATAATCTATCCAGCAAAGCTATCATTCAGAATTGAAGGGCAGATAAAGAGCTTCACAGAGAAGAAAAAGCTAAAGGAGTTCATCAACACCAAACCAGTATTATATGAAATGCTGAAAGGTACTCTTTTAGAAGAGGAAGATGAAAAAGGTAAAAGACAAAAAATTATGAACAACAAATATATATCTATCAACAAGTGAATCTAAAAATTAAGTGAATTAAAAATTTGATCAACAGAATAAACTGGTGAATATAATAGAATCAAGAGCACAGAAAGGGTGTGGACTGATAATTCTCAGGGGGAAAGGGGTGAGGGGTGTACAGGGAGAGACTGGACAAAAATCATACACCTATGGATGAGGTCAACGGAAGGGAGGTAAGGGCAGAGGGAAGGGTGGCAGTTGGGTGGAAGGGAGCTATGGATGGGAAAAAAAAGAGAAACAAATGTAATAATCTGAATAATAAAGATTTACTTTAAAAATCAATGAAAAAAATATTTACTGGAAATACATTTCTCAAACTAATGAGATGCTTGTCTAGTCTACTGTGCCTCATTTAAAAAGTGGATGATGATGTGACTTTCAGACAAGAAGCTGAGTGAAAACATGTATTAATACAGGTAAAGTATATGACATATCAACTTAGGTCTCATTGGATCCAAAGCATAACTGACGTAAACATGGGATATTCTCATTCTAAGCTCCTTGTCCCCATATTCTCAGTACTGAGATCTGAAGTAAGACCTTCTTTCCGTGCTAATGTTGGCAAATAATGTTCATTGTTATCAATACACTATCTATTTAGAAGGAGCAGAGATGACATTTTGTTGCTTTTCCTTTATGGTCATAAAACTGCAAACTGTCTCTGCTATAGATATTAACATCATGAGCGAAATCACTCCCTTAAACTCTGAGTCCTCACCCCCTTTTTTTCCCCAATATGTAGATTATCAGTGATGAGAAGAAAAAAAAGAATAAAGTAAAATCAAAAGTACCTTTGAAAATTGTAAGTCCTTTTTGACAGACCAGCCACTTCTTTTATTTTTTATTTTTTTGGTGTAATTAATAGCCATAGGATTTATATTAAAAAAATTAATCCAAAGTACATTTGTATTTTATTCTTTTTTATCTTTATTTCAAGGAACACAGGAACTTAAAGGATTTCCTCTAGTGTGTTACTTTGCTCTGTCAGCATCAGCTTTGATGAACATACTGTGGACGCTGGCATATCAAGTAGTATAAAACACTGGAGTACTACATATTGCCTCTGGCACAAAATGTACGGTACTAATAATACCTCATTTATCCTACTACTGCCCCCATAAGTGCTAAGCATAATTCATTTTGTCTGCACTAGCTCACTAATCCTTTTGCATTAGCACTTTTCAAGGTGTCCATTGTTTACAATTGTCTTCCTGGTAGGAGACACTCCAAGTTCTAGGTGCCAAGCAGTTAAAGTGGTATGGAATTATTAAATCATTGAATTTCCTCTTTGAGGGATTCCTGATAAATAAATCTTTTTGTTATGCAAATTTGGCCCATGGAAAGTCTGTCATCATTAAAGATGTATAAGCAACTTTGCCAAGCATGTAATGCTTTGTTTGTCTTCTTGGAAAATTTAGTATCATAGTTCGAAAAGTTTTAGGAAATATATTAAAGTGCAATTGAAACAGGTTTAAGTGCTATAGGAAGTTACCTGGTGCCACTCTCTTGTTTAGCTTTGCCTTAATGGTTTTGGTGTATGTGTTTTTATTTTTTTTATTTTTTTTTAATTTGAAGTTTTGGAAATGTTTGTTCAGCTGAAATATTTGCAAGAAATCCAATGCAGAAAAAGCACACTAGGGACTTTTCTCTGCAGCCTGGATTCCTGCCTGCTTTGCCATCCACTGCCCCCAGCATATTTCCATCACCTGCTGAGGACTCCTCAGAGTGCCATTTAAAAAGCACTCTGCTAGACCATAACTACTAGAGGGAAAAATGAGTTGAATATCATTGTCAAAAATCATCCTGTAGTGAGTGAAGTAGTAATAATAAATTAATTTATTTTTTCACTCATTTAATTAGGTTTACATATGTACAGCAAGCATGTCAAACTCTAAGGCCAACATGAAGAAGATTTAAGTTTATGTAGACTGCCTAAAAACAAAAGTTTCAATTTTCATAGAAACATAGGTTCATTTCCTTAGATACATGCTAAATACAAAGGGCCAAAATAAATGAGTCATCATTAACATAAAATAATATAACATTTTAATAAAAATTAATTTTTTTCTTCAACATTGACTTACCAGACACTGAATAACTGCACAAATTAATAAGCGTAACACAAATAAACCTATTTTTCTTATTCTCCAAAAGCAATGTATTTCCTGTTGCACACACCAAATAAGCCAGTCCAAGTCTAATGGTGTGGCAGTCAGATGTTAAAATATTCACTGCTAGTATTAGTGGAGAGAATGGTGTGCCTTCCTGTAAGGTGGGTAAGGCAAGTTAATACAACACGATTAGAGTAATCAGCCATTAATGAACATTGTAGTTCCTTATTAATAACTAGAGGCCTGATGCACGAGATTTGTGCACAGGAGTGTGTATGTGTCCCTCAGCCCAGCCTGCACCCTCTCCAATCTAGAACCCCTCAAGGAATGTCCGATTTCCTGTCTAGGCCCCATCCCTCTCACAACCAGGACTGCTGGCTCCAAACTACTCACCTGCCTGTCTGCCTGATTGTCCCTAACCATTTCTGCCTGCCAGCCTGATCACCTCCTACTCACTCCCTTGCCAGCCTGATTGACACCTAACTGCTCCCCTGTTGGCCCAATTGTCCCTAACTTCCCTTCCCTGCTGGTCTGGCCACCCTTAACTGCCCTCCCTTGCCAGCCTGGTTGCCCTTAACTGCCCTCCCCTGCAGGTCTGGACACCCCTGACTGCTCTCCCCTGCAGCCCTGGTCTCCCCTGCAGTCCTAGTCTCCCCCAACTGCCCTTCCTTGCAGGACTGGTCACCCCTAACTGCTCTTCCCTGCTGGCTTGTTTGCCCTCAACAGTCCTCCCCTGCAGTCCTAGTTCCTCCCAACTACCCTCCCCTGCCAACCCGGTCACTCCTAACTGCCCTTCCTGCCTGCCCAGTCTCCCCCAACTGCCCTCCCCTGTAGGACTGGTCCACTCCAACTGCCCTCCCCTACAGGCCTGGGTCCCTCCAACTGTTCTTTCCTGCAGGCCTGGGTCCCCCCCGCCCTAACTGTCCTCCCCTGTAGGCCTGGTCTCCCCCAACTTCCCTCCTCTGCTGGCCTGGTCACCCCTAACTGCCCTCCCCTGCTGACCTGATTGCCCACAACTGCCCTCCCCTGCAGGCCATCTTGCAGCAGCCATCTTGTGTCCACATGGGGACAGCCATCTATGACCACATGGGGATGGCCATTTTGTGCATTGGAGTGATGGTAAATTTTCATATTACTCTTTTATTAGAGAGGATTACATATAATAGGTATTGTAAAATTAAGTTATGAAATTTTTATTAAAATATTTCTTACATACCATTATATTGGCTGGTCAGCAAAAATATTCATTACAGACCACATATCCATGGGCCATGAGTTTGAAATCCTTGATGTATAGTATTTTTTATGCCAGGCATAAACATAATTCCTCTCTTCAAAATGGATAAAGGAAAGAAAATAATGTCTAAAAGAAGTGCCTATAGAAGACTCTGCCTTATTTTTTTATTTTTATTTTTATTTTTTTTTTTAAGTCTCCAGTGCTTTTTCTTGGCTGGGATTCAAAATTCTGGATTATGTGAGTTTCTAACTTCCAAAGAGGGAAATTACAAAGAATCCAAACTCAAGCTCAGATTATATGAAACAAAGTTGAAAAGTCTCAGGAGAGAAAAGAGCATCAGTATAATGCTAGAAGACAAGGAGTGGAGACAAGACATGACACATCCAGGTTCTGGACAGAGTTGAGAGCTCTCTTCTCAGCAGAACCCTCCTGGAGTTCCTGAGGGGCGGGTGGCAAGAAAAGACTTTCACAGATGCAGATACCTGTCACATTAGGGGGCCCTCAATACATATGTACTCTATGAACAAATAGGCATTTGCTAGAACAGACATATTGTGCAAAGCACTGAGGGAAGAAAAGAGGAGGAGTTAAGAGAGGAAAAATGTTGAGTTTAAGAAAGTATTTAAGATCACCTCAATTGGTAAATAGAAGTGTGTCATTCAGATAATATATATCAATATATGGACAAATCTGGAAAGTAGTTGAGTATTGTTGAAATTCAAAGCAAAAAGAGTAGGAGGAAGAGAACATAAAGTATGAAAGAGGGGAGGAGCCAAATCATGATGGGCAGTGCCTCTCAGGTAAACAATTTAGAAATTGCCCCATCATGGGGTGGGGGGAGGAGAGGGGACTGAGAAGGGAGAGGGTTCATAAAAAAATATGGTGTAGGAGGTTAACAAGATCGGATTTATAAGCTAGAATAACACAACAGAGTGAGGGAACACTAACAGTACATTGACTGATAGAGTGATTATTACCATTATCAAAAAGACATTTCCCAAAGTGTTTTAACTTGAAGTATTCCATGCTTAAAAGTATTACAGATTACTACTAGAGTAATAAAGTTATTGACAGCCTTTGTTTTTAAATTGAGGTAACATTAGTTAATAATGCTATATAACTTTCAGATGTACATTATAATTCATTATCCATATACACTACAGTGTGCTCAGTAAGCTGGCAGCTAGATAACTCTTTAATTCACTTTTCCTATTCAATCAAAATAAAGTTGTCTACAGAATCTGGTAACACTTTATTTTTCCTCACAACATTACACTAAGGAAATAAATGCAGACTCTGAATACATACTTTGCATATAGACTATATTTATAATTTACATCTAAGAATAGGATTATAATGAATGAATAGGAAGGAATTTTGGAGAAGTTGTTCATATTTAATCAGTGGAGTAAAAATGTTTCAAGAGGAAGAAATGGAAAATATGATAAGGCCTTTTAGATGATTCATTAATACTATTTTTAATTTTTCAGCTTTATTGAGGTACATTGATGAATAAAATTGTAAGATATTTAAAATGTACAATGTGAAGATTCAAAATATATATACAGTGTGAAAGGATTCCCCCTATAGGGTTAATTGACACATTCATCACCTCACATGTTTACTTTTCTCTGTGTGAGAGACATTTAACTTAGACTCTCTTAGCAAATTTCAATTATACAAGTGTTATCATCTACAGTTATCATGCTAAATATTAGATCCTCAAAACTGATTCACTTATTATAATTGAAAGTTTTACCCTTTATCAATCTCTCCCCATTCCTTCCATCCCAAAACCCTCATACCACTTTTCTTTTCTTTTTTTTTATTGTGTTATATGTACACATATCTCCCCATTGATCCCCTCCCTCCAAGGCATACCCCAACCGTCCAGTGTCTATGTTCATTGGTTATTCTTATATGCATAGATACAAGTCCTTTGATTGATCTCTTATCTACCCCACCTCTCCTTAATCTTCCTGCTATAATTTCACAGTCTTTACTGCCTCTGTATCTATCCTTTTGTTCATCAGTTTACAATGTTCTTTATTATCCACAAATGAGTGAGATCATGTGGTGCTTCTCCTTCTATGACTGGCTTATTTCACTAAGCATAAGGCTCTCCAGTTCCATCCAGGTTGCTGCAAATGGTAAGAATTCCTTCTTTTTAATGGCAGCATAGAATTCCATTGTGTAGATGTACCAAAGTTTTCTGATCCACTCATCTGCTGATGGGCACCTAGGCTGTTTCCAAATTGTAGCTATTGTAAATTGTGCTGCTATGAACATAGGGGTGCATAAATTCTTTCTGATTGGTGTTTCTAATTTCTTAGGATAAATTCCTAAGAATGGGATTGCTGGGTCAAATGGGAGATCCATTTTTAGTTTTTTGAGAACACTCCATAATGTTCTCCACAGTGGCTGCATCAGTCTGCATTCCCACCAACAGTGCACAAGGGTTCCTTTTTCTCCACATCCTCACCAACACTTGTCGTTTGTTGATGTGTTGATGATTGCCATTCTGACAGGTGTTAGATGGTATCACATTGTCGTTTTAATTTGCATCTCTCAGATAATTAGTGACTTTGAACATGTTTTCATATGTCTCTTGGCCTTCCTTCTGTCATCTTTCAAAAAGGTTCTATTTAGGTCCAATGCCCATTTTTTTATTGGATCATTTATCTTCCTTTTATTAAGTTCTATAAGTTGGCTGTATTTCACAAACCTAGAAAGAATTCTTCATATATTTATCTGGAACAAAAAAAGACCACGAATAGCCACAGCAATTCTGAAGAAGAAGAATAAAGTAGGTGGTATCTCAATACCAGATTTCAAGCTATATTACAAAGCAACTGTTGTCAAAACAGCCTGGTACTGGCACAAGAACAGACATATAGACCAGTGGAATAGAATAGAGAACCCAGATATCCACCCAAACCACTATGCTCAACTAATATTTGACAAAAAAGGCATGAACATATAATGGAGCCAAGATAGCCTCTGAAGTAAATGGTGTTCAGAAAATTGGACAGATACATGCAAAAAAATGAAACTGGACCACCAACTTACACCAAATTCAAAAATAAACTCAAAATGGATACAGGACTTAAACATTAGAAGGGAAACCATAAAAATACTAGAGGAATCCACAGGCAGCCCAATCTCAGACATATGCCGAAAGAACTTCTTCACTGATACTGCTCCAAAGGCAATGAAAGCTAAAGAAAAAATAAACAAATGGGACTACATCAAAATAAAAAGCTTTGCACAGCAAAAGAAACCATCAACAAAACAACAAGAAAGACCACTGTATGGGAGAACATATTTGCAAATGTTATCACTGATAAAGGTTTAATCTCCAACATCTCATACCACTTTTCTATTCTATTTCTATGATTAAGAGTCAAACTTTTGTTTTTCACTTGTGATAGCATACAGTATTTGTATTTCCCTCTCTGACTTATTTCACTTAACATAAAGCCCTCCAGGTTCATCTATGTTGTTAAAAATGGCAGGATTTTCTTCTTTCTCATTACTGAAAACATTTCATTATATATATCTGTTATATATGTATTCATTTTTTTATACATTTACTCATCAACAGAAACATAGGATGTTTCATTATATATATCTGTTATATATGTATTCATTTTTTATACATTTACTCATCAACAGAAACATAGGTTGTTTCCATGTGGTATACATAAGTATACAAAAATCTCTTTCATTTAATGATTCTGTTTCATTTGGCTCTTTCCCAGAAGTGGGATTACTGAGTCATAAGTGCATAGTTCTATTTTTAATTTTTTGAGGAAACTTTATATTGCATATCAGTTCACATTTCCACCCACAGTGCACAAGGTTTCCCTCACCAGTGTTTGTTAGCTCTTGTCCATTTAATAATAGATAGTTTATCAGCTTCAAGGGGAATCTTACCATGGTTTTGTGATTGGTGATGATTAGTGATGTTGAGCACCTTATTTTCATGTAGTTGTTGGCCATTTATTTGTATGTCTTCATTAGGAAGATGTTTATTCAGGTCCTTTGCCCATTTTTTTTTAAGTTCCTCTCATGAAGGGTATACTGTTACTGTCCTGTACGATTCATGGAATAAGCTGATCAGAAACAAGCTGGCAAGTACATCAGCTGACAGCACTGTGATTCTGAGGGATGTGTCCTTGGGGAAACCAGCAGCTGGCCTTGCTGTGCACAAAGGTTCAGACTCTAGTTTCATCCATTTGAAGCATAAACTCCAATTTCTGGATCAGATGATAAGTCAATGACTTTGTATGACTGTCAAAGTCCAGATGAAAGCCTTCGAATGTGTCAATTCAGCGGGCAGATTGAGAGAGTGACTTGGAATCACATTTTACCTTGTAATTTATTGGCCAGTACAGATGACCGCTTTGTATGTAATTTGGATGCATGTTCAGAAGATCCAATTTTTACACTTAATGCACACAATGTTGAAATATCTGATCTTGATCTCAGCAGTCAAATCAAGGATTGTCTTGTGACCAGCGTCAGAAAATAAGTGAAGATCTGGGACATAATGGGAGATAGGCCACATCTGGTTCAGTACAGACATGAACATGAGAGTTCTTTTCTGTTCTGCCTGTTGCTCTGACATGCCATTTTTTTATGCTTTTGGAGGTAAGAAAGAAGTTCTCTGAGTCTGGGATATAAGCACAGTCTCTTCAGTCAATGAAGCATTTGAAAGATGATAAAGGCTTCTTCTTGGTAATACAAGCAGTTCATCTATGAGTAGCTCTTTGGGAGCAGGAGCTCAGATACACCAATGGAGTCTTGATGAGGGTCATACAATTTCCTGTTTTGTTTACCTTAACTTGGAGTTTTTAAAAGCTGGCTTAAAAATATTCTGTACAGAGTGACAGAAACAAAATTCATTTCCTACACCAGACATTCCTTGCTACAATTGTGGTGGCAGCAAAACAGGGCTGCTCTGCATACTTGTTGAGTGTGAAGTGTACAAACTCCTGTTGCAGGTTTCCTTGAAAAGGGTAATAAAAAAAGATTTCAATAAAATAATTCTTTAAATATGCCATCTGTTACAGGTAACCTAAGTTTGTAAACTAGCTACTAACTTATATAATTTTTAAAAAGAGGGAAATCCTGTAATTTTAAGAGGTGGATCAGCCCAGGCCAGGTAGGGTTGTGGTTTGGCCAAGATTGCACAGTAGGCCATGAACAAAGGCAGGAGCCCCAGGGAGTGCACTTTCCAAACCGACTATTCTCCAGTTAATACTCATGACTTAGCAATATTCTCAGTCAGTGCTACTGTAAACAGTGAACTTAAACAACAAGGTAGACTTGACATATACAGAACATTCCATGCAAAAGAATAGAATACTCAATTCTTCTCAAGCACACATGAAAAATTCTACAGGACAGATCATGCTATACCATATAACATGCCTCAATACATTTTTAATTATTTGTTTATTTTAGTTTTTCTCCCCCCACCTCCTTTCCCTCTGGTAATCACCATACTGTTTTCTGTGTCTATGAGGTGTTTTGTTTTGTTTTAATTCCTTCAACTTTTCCATCCAGACCCCCTCCCCCCAAAAACACCCTTTGCCCTCTGACAGCTATCAGTCTTAATAACATTTTTCCAATAGTATGAAACTAGAAATCTACTACAAGAAAACTGGAAAATTCACAACTATGTGGAGATTAAACATCATGTACCAAACAATCAATGGATCAAGAAAGAAATCAAAAGAGAAAGTAAAAATAGAGACTTAAAAAACAATAAAAAAGATCAATGAACTAAGAACTAGGTATTTGAAAAGCTAAAATTGACCAATCTTTAGACTCAGAGAACTTAAAAATCAAAAAGTGATACCATAGAAATAAAAGGAATCATAAAAAGACTACTATGAACAAATTATGTTCCAACAAATTGAACAACCTAGAAGAAAAGGAAAATTACTAGCCTTTCAAAGAAATTGAAAATCTGAAAATAGATTACTACTAGAGAAATTGAATCAGAAATCAAGAACTTCCCAACAAAAGTCCAAGACTATATGGCCTCACTGGTTAATTCAACCAAACATTTAAATAATAACTAATACCAATCCTTAAATCTTCTTTAAAAAGGAAAAGAAGAGGGGATACTTTCAAAATCATTTTATGAGACCAGCATTTATTACCCTAAATTATGGCAAAATCAGAAAGGACACTACAAAAAAAGAAAATTACAGGCCAATATCCCTGATGAACATCTATACTAATAAAAGCTTAGGTAGCCCTCTTGCTATCATGCAACACCCCCACATCATCACAAATTGGTCACCCACACATTGGCCACCATAAGATGGTTACCACAAGATGGACAGCAGGGGAGAGCAGTTGTGGTGAACAGGTCAGCAGGGGAGGGCAGTTTGGGGTGACCGGGCCTGCAGAGAGGGCAGTTGGGGGCAACCAGGCCTGCAGCGACAGTTGGGGGTAACTGGGCCAGCATGGGACAGCAGTTGGGGGAGATCAGGTGGTCAGGGGAGGGCAGTTGGGGGCCATCAGGCCAGCAAGGGTGGGCATTGGGGACGATCATGTCAGCAGGGGAGTCATAAGGTGTCAATCAGGCTGGCAGGGGAGCAGTTAGGGGGTAATCAGGCTGACAGGCAGAAGAAGTTAAGGGCAATCAGGCAGGCAGGGAGGCAAGCAGCTAGGAGCCAGCAGTCCTGGATTGTGAGAGGGATGTCCAATTGCTGGTTCAGGAAGTTCTTGATTCCTGATTCAATCTTTCTAGTAATTAAACCAGCAGTCGGACATCTCCTGAGGGGTCCCAGATTGGAGAGGGTGCAGGCAAGACTGAGGGACACCCCCCATCCCTGTGCACAAATTTTGTGCACCAGGCCTCTAGAAAATATATAAATTCTCAGTGAACCAGGCTAGTATGTCACAGTGGCTGAGCATCAACTTCAGGAGGTCACTGTTTGATTCCCCATCAGAGTATATGCCCAGATTGCAGGCTTGATCCCCAGAAGTGATTGTGTAAAAGGCAGTTGATCAATTATTCTCATTGGTGATGTTTCTATCTCTCCCTCTCCCTTCCTCTCTGAAATCGATAGCAATATATTAAAAAAAAAAGAAGCAAAATCTGCTGACCAAATACAGAGTGGATCAAAATTAGATTTACTATTATTTATATGGAAAATAATAGAATAATTAATAAATATTAATACAAGAATAAACTCATATATTACATACAACTGTAAACCTGCTTTTGCCCCACTCAGTATGCATAAGTTTTTCCTCTGTGCTCTCTATTCTGTTCTATTGTAATATGTATCTTTTTCTGCCAATATTATAATGTGTTGATTTCTAAAGTTTGAAATCCAGAAGTGTGTTGCCTCTAGGTTTTTTTTCTTTCTCAAGATTACTTTGGCTATTCAGGGTCTTTTGTGTTTTCATTTGTTTTTGACTTACAAATTTTAGCACTGTTTGTTCTATTTCTCTGGGAAAAAAAAAAGATGACATTGGGATTTGGATAAGGATTGTACTCAATCTGTAGATTGCTTTGGGTAGTATGGGCATTTAAAAATGTTAATTCTTCAAATACATGGGCATCAAGTATCTTTCATCTTTAAAATTAAATTGCTTGAAGTAACATTGGTTAATATCATTATATGCATCTTAGGTGTACAACTTTATAACTTGATATCTGTATACTCTATTGTGTATTCACAACCAAAAGTGTTGTTTCTTCCTTTACCATATATTTAATCCCCTTTAACCAATTCATACTCCCCTAATTCCCTTTACTCCCTGGCAGCCACCATACTATTTTCTGTATCTATACATTTGGTTTGGTTTGGTAAGTTCATTTGTTAGTTTGTTTTATATTCCACATATGAGTGAAATCATAATTTTATTGTCCTTTTCCATCTGACTTATTTCACATGGTTAATACTCTCAAGATTCATTCATGTCACCAAAGGCAGTATTTCATTTTGTGGCCAAATAGCAGTCCATTGAGCACATATATAACATTTTCTTTTAATATCTTTCCATTTGCTTGTGTCTTTTTCAATTTAATTTTATTCTTCAATTTCTTATAATTTGTAGTGTGCAGATCTTTCACCTACTTTATTAAAATTATTCCTAGCATTTTATTATTTTGATGCTATTGTTTGCAATTGTTCTTAATTTTTCTGATAGCTTGTAGTCAATGTATAAAACATTACAGATTTAATATTGATTTTGAATCCTATAACTTACTAATTTTGTTTATTAATTCTAATAGTCTTTTGGTGGACTTTAGGGTTTTCTCTATCCTATATAATGAAAGCCTAATAAGCTAAGTGTCTGGTTGTCTGGTTGACCATTCAACAAATCAAAGCATAGTATGCTAATGATATGCTAAGGCCACTCAACTGCTCACTATGATGTGCACTGACCACCAGGGGGCAGATGCTCCAATTGGTAGATTAGCTTGCTGTTGGGGTCTGGTTGATCTGGACTGAGTGAGATGAAAATGACATACCTGGAGCCCTCTTGCAGTCCCTCCCCAGCTGGCCAACCTCCTGCATCCCTCTCCAGCCCTAATTGTGTACCAGTAGAGTCTCTTGGCCTGGCCTGCACTCTCTCGCAATCTGGGACCCGTCAGGGGATATTGGAGAGTCTGTTTTGGCCTGATGGCAGAATGACAGGCTGCTATGACATGCACTGACCATCAACTGGCAGGCACTCAATGCAGGAGCTTCCCCCATCCCCCCCACCCCCCACCCCGCCGTCCCGCGTGGTCAGTGAACTCCCACAGGAGGAGCACTGCTCAGCCAGAAGCTGGGCTTACTGCTGGCAAGAGCAGCAGTGGTGGTGGGAGCCTCTCCCACCTCCATGGTGGTTGGACATTCCCCGAGGGATTCTGGACTGAGAAAGGGCACAGGCTGGGGTGAGGGACCACCCTCAAGAGCACAAATTTCATGCACTGGGCCTCTTGTATAATATAATGTCACCTATAAATAAAGATAATTTTGCTTCTTCTCCTCTTATTTGGATGCTTTTATTTATTTATTTATTTTTCTTTCCTAATTTCTCTGGTTAGGACTTCCATTACTACGTTAAATAAAAATGGCAAACTTGGGCATCCTTTTCTTGTGCTTGAGCTTAGAAGGGGGAAAAAAAAAATCAGCTTTTCACTGTTGAGTGTGACATTAGCTGTGGGCTTGTTACATTTGAGGTTTATTATGTTGATATATGCTACCTCTATATACAGATTGTTGAGATTTTTTTATCATGAATGGAAGTTGTTTTCTCCTCTTCTACTTTTTTGGAAGACTTTGAGTATTGGCATAAATTCTTCTTTAAATGTTTGGTACAATTCACCTCTGACTCTATCTGGTCCTATATTATCTTTTTTGTTTTTGTTTGGTAAACCTATCTTATTTCTTTTTATTTTATTCAGATTTTCTATTTCTTCATGATTCGTATATGTAGGTTGTATGTTTCTAAGAAGGTATCCATTTCCTCCAGGTTGCTCAATTTGTTGGTATATAATTGATCATTAAGTCTTTTGATTATTTGTATTTCTGTGGTATTAGTAGTAATGTTTTTTTTCATATATAATTTTATTTGAATCCTCTAAAGATTTATTTTATTTATCTTTCAAGCAACAGCTCTCTTTTATCAATATTTTATATTGTCTTTTATTATCTCTTATTTGTTTTTTGTTCTGATTACTATTATTTCCTTCCTTCTAGTAACTTTTGGCTTTATGCTTCTTTTTCTAGTTTCTTGATGTATAAAGTTGTTTATTAGAATTTTTTTTCTTAATGTAGGCATATATTTCTTCAAATTTATTTTTTAGAATATTTTCACTCTATTCTAATTTTGGTATGTTGTGTTTTCAATTTTATTATCTCAGATATTTTTTATTTACCTATTGATTTCTTTTTTGACTATTAGCTATTTAAGGTAATGTTTAATCTTTACATAATTATTAATTTTCCTGTTTTTATGTGTAATTCATTTCTAGTTTTATATCGTTGTGATTGCAAAAGATGTAGATATGATATCAATCTTATTAAAGTTATTGCTACTTATTTTTGGTGCCAAACATATGATCTATCCTGGAGAATATTTCGTATACACTTGAAAAAAATGTACACTCTTCTAGTGTTATTTGCATTGTTCAGAATATATCTTGGAGGTTCATTCAATATAACATGTAATTCTATGTAATAAAAGAGTAATGTGCAAATTGACCAAACTTCGCTACATTGACAAGCCATGCCCACCAGCCAATCAGGAGCGAGTATGCAAATTAACCCAACCAAGATGGCTGTGGCCACGAAGCAGGTAGGAGACTTGGATTTTCCTGGCAATGGAAGAAGCCAAGCTTCCTGCACACCCTGGTTGGCCCTGGCCTCTGCTCAAGACTACAAAGTTTCAATTATAGGAGATAAATAAATCCAAGATACCAGGGCCTCCCTTAAGGGTGCCAGGGGGCATGGCTGGCTTGAAAACAACCAGAGGCCCCTTGCCCAGGCTGCTCCACACCCCAACGGAACCCCCACCCTGAACCAGGACATCCTTCAGGGCAAACTGGCTGGCCCCTGCTCATGCACCGGGCCTCTATCCTATCTAAAGAAGAGTGATATGCAAATTGACCATCACACCAACACACAAGATGGCTGCCCCCATGTGGACCCAAGATGGCTACCACAAAAGGGTCTACAAGGGAGGAGAGTGGTGGACAATCAGGCCAGCAGGGGAGAGCAGTTGGGGGAAAACCAGGAATGCAGGGGAGGGCAGTTAGGGATGACCAGGCCTGCAGAGAGGGCAGTTAGGTGCAGACAGGCTGGCAGGGGAATAGTTAGGCATCAATTCGTCTGGCAGGGGAGTGGTTAGGGGTGATCAGTCTGGGAGGCAGAAATGGTTATGGGCAATCAGGAAGGTAGGCAGGTGAGCAGTTGGGAGCTAGCAGTCCTGGATTGTGAGAGGGATGCCTGGCTGCCATTTAAGCCCAATCCTACAGGCAAATGGACATCCCTCAAAGCGTCCTAGATTGGAGAGGGTGCATGCTGGGTGAGGGACACCTCCCCCATGCATGAATTTCATGCACCAGGCCTCTAGTGTAAGTATAAGTATTACTCTCTGGAAGATCTATCCAGTTATGAAATTGGGTATTGAATCCCCTGCTAAAACTATATTGCTGCTACATCTCCCTTGAGCTCTGTTAATATATGCTTTATATATTAAGACTAGAGGCCCAGTGCACTAGGCCTGGCCAGTGATTGAATTCCAAGTGTCTAGCATGGAAGGACAGGTCCCAGCTGATCTCTAGGCAGAACCTGGGCCCTGGGGCCGCCATGTGTCGCACCCACTCTGCCTTATTCACAGCACTCAAGTCGCCACTTAGAGATGCAGTGAGTGTGGCTGTACACCTCATACCAGGGCACAGCATGGGCCTCTAGGCCACCCAGCGGTGCCGCACAGAACCCGGGCAGGCCGTGTGCTTGCTCCCAACCAGACTCTCAGACTGGCTCCTGCACAAACCCATGGAGAGCTTGACCAGCCCCTGCAGTTCCTGTTGTTGCGGCCCTTCACACCCAGAAGAGGCTACGCGGGTGCAGAATGGGCTCCTCATGGAGCCTGGTACCTGAATGTGGAGGCTGCCCTGGAACACGAGCCCTGGCGTTCCATGGGAGGGTAGTAGGGGGATTGAGAGCACGCTCAACTACACCTCATATTCTTATCGCACCTCAGTCCCCATCAGCCTCACCCCCAGGTAGCCAGTGAGATGTCGCAGGTAATGCTGAGACCCACCATGTTCTGAGCCGCCCCCTGGTGGTCAGCACACATCAGTAATGAGTCGAACTCCTGGTCTCCGGATTGAACTCCAAGTCAAACTGCCCAAAGGGACAATTTGCAAATTAGCCTTCAATGATACAGGATGTTCTTATGTTAGGGGCATAGATGTTTACATATATTACACATGCTTGATTAATTGATGCCTTTATCGTCATATAGTGACTTCCCTTATCTCCTGTTACAGTCTTTGGCTTGAAGTCTCCTTTATCTGATATAAGTATAGCTGTATAGCTATCCCTCCCTGCTTTCATTGGATTTTCATTTGCATGAAATATTTTCCATCCCTTCACATTTATGTATGTGTTTTTTAAGCTGAAGTGAGTTGCTTGTAGGCAGCATACAATTGGGTTCTGTTGTTTTATCCATTCAGGCGCTCTATGTCTTTTGATCCAAAAATGTAGTCATTACATTTCAAATACTATTTATGAATATGGAGGTACTATTGCTAATATATGCATTTCTGTGGAACTTGTGATGCAAGCCCTGATGATTACCTGAGATAGGTGGTTTGGGGCCCATATCTTCTGAGGCAACTGGAAAAGCTGGGGCATCAGACATGTAAAGCTTACACCAAGGACATACAGACAACTTGCTATGATTGTTGCTGTGAGCTGGACAAATAGAGGGAGGGAAATATCCATTGATTTCTTTAGTTTTTTAGGACTGTGGTTGGCAAACTGCAGCTCGCAAGCTACATGCGGCTCTTTGGCTCCCTTGAATGTGGCTCTTCCCATGGCTGGGCGAGTCTATTTTGAAGAAGTGGCATTAGGAGAAGTTTAAGTTTAAAAATTTGGCTCTCAAAAGAAATTTCAATCATTGCACTGTTGATTTGGCTCTGTTGACTAATGAGTTGCTGAGGAATGTGAGGATCACAGCTAAATTAGCAGTCAGACCATAAGGCAGCAGCTTGTCAAGTATGCAGACAGATTCTTTTCATGGAAAGACTGAGGGATGAGCCTGTTTGCCTTCAGGAGCCCAGGGAGAGAGCCAAAGTGTTTTGAACTGCTTCCCTAGCCCCATATAATCTTGTAAGACTCATGAATGAAAGCTACTTTGCTATCAGATCCAGGTGAGCTGGATGACAGTTCCTCACATATCACCTGCTAAAGCTAAAACACCAGCTTCTGTGTTACAAACCCTTTCAGGGAGATACCAATCACTTTGTTTTATTGTGAGAACAGGCTAGACAGATAAGGTGGAGGAAATGTATGCTAGTATCTCCAGTCTCTCAAGAGGGTCACAGCCAGCCCTTAAATGTCTGCTAAAATTGGAAGACAGACCCTTAACCAGCTGCTTATGAAGTATCATATGAATCCATGTTATAGAAAGATGGAAGATAGGCATTTATGTCTGTTCACTCCATGCTGGGCTGAAGGAAGACAGCTGTGTGCTCACCATTAACAACTGCCTCTTGGGCTCAAAGCTCAGGGCAGAACTGGCCACGTATTATAGTAATAATAATAAGGATAAAAAATAAATATAAAATAAGAATTGAGTGTGACATATTAAAGAGTGAAATGAAGTGTAAATGCCCTTAAAGTGATGTGCATATAAGAAATAGATAAAGAAGTTTGTACCCCACATGTAAGACCAGATAGCAGGACTCCTGGGACCTGCTGATAAGACACCCTGAAGACACCCTGAAGATGCCCCCTTGAGCACATAAAAGGAGCAAGTCTCGAAGGAGATTAGAGCCACTTGTCTGCCCCTCCACAGAGGGTCACTCTCCTCTCCCCTTCCTGCACCTGCCCAAACTCTGCCGTGGCCTATGGGTCTGAACTGTGAGCCACAAGCCAAGGCCTCTACAAGACGCTGAGCCGCAGCTGCAATGTCCAACATCCAGTGTGTGTGTCTGTCAGCACGGTTCTCTGGGTGGCCTGTCGAGGTCTGGAAACCACCAGGACTCTGGTAAATAAACTGTGTGTGATTCGTGCATTGCATGCCTGTCTTCTGTGTAATTTATGCTCGGCCAATATTTAGTAAGTGCCTTGAGTCATCCATATAAATCCAATCTATTGGCAGAGAATACTCTTGGCCACCTGTGCTTACGTCCCTAGAGGAGAAATTGGGACACCACAGAGGCAAGGGGCTCAGTGTGGGATCCTCATGTGCTTTCCTGGACCATCTAGGACTACCTAGGGAGAGGCATTTGATCTGAGTCACATCTGGAGGCCTCTTAGGTGCTCTCTAGGAGGATACTGGCTATGGAGATGGAGATGAGGTTGTGCATCCTATGGCTGCTGACCAAGTTCCAGGAGCACTGCACCTGGAGGCCTGCCACACCCAATGCCGCCGTGAGGTTTATACAGGATTTTTGGACTGGACCACATAGTGTTTGCCTGGGCAGGATAGTTCTCCGGATTCTTTGTCCCTTGGAGTCAAAGAATGAATCCACAGACAAAAGATGGTATAGAAAATGTGGACATTTATTAAAGAACAAGTACAAACTCCCATGTGGAGAAGGGCAAAGAATCTCTTAGCAAAGACACCCACGTCGGGAGGGGGAAAGAGGTCCCCGCTCCAATCCCTTCTCCCATACTTTATAAAGGCTGCAAGTCCCTGTTTCCTGATATCCCCTCTGATTGGCCTCTGTCCCCCTTTAGATTTGGTCACTATAGCAACTCCTGAGCTCAAATGTCAAACCTCACAGGGGACAGGACAGGCCATCATCCCTCATTGTCCTCCTATTCCTTCTGGGCTTTCTTTAGCCTTCTTTATTGTGTAAATATAGGTCTTTTGTTAACCCCAGTTTCCTTGTCTTATGTAAATGTGACAGTTGCTGCTCCCTTGTCTTATGGAAATGGAATGCACCCGGCTCCCTTGTGTCATGGAAATGTACACTCTCCCAGCTCTGTAGCCCTGTGTTTTTTTAAATGGGCCCCTTAATTTCTAAAATTTTTTCTAAACCTGCCTATTTTCCCCTAAAAATTTCTATTTTACCCCCAAAACTCCTTTCAGCACTCTCTGGCTGCTCATTCATGGCTGGATACCCTGCGCTCCTGGTGTGAAAGGCAAAGAAACCACATCAAGTAGATGGTGGACCAGATGGAGTGGCTAGTTCCAGACGGCACAAACCCCAAGTGGGTCAGCATGGTGGTGCTTGTGTCTTCCTGGAGAAACCTCCACCAGGCCACATGCGGGCACTGAAGGGATGGGATTCAACTGTTGACCAGGACTGCCAAAGCCTGGTGACCTCCCTGTGTGGTTGGTTCACTGGGAAACACCATACTGGATGGAGGCACAAGGTGGCTGGGATGGCTTTTGTCATAATTTCATCCCTGAAGATCCACCTGGGGCAAACTGCTGGTTCAGGTCCTGACATCATGCCTCATACTAATAATCTTAACCTATTTGTGGATAAAATCATGGTTGCAAAATTTTTAATAAAAAATGTTGCCTCCCTGTGACCAGCCAAGTGAATTTGACATGTGAAAGACCAGAGTAAAGCACCTTCTGCATCCCTATAAAGGATAATTCCAGCCAGTGTTTTAACTCCTGACAAATACTTAAAGATGTGTTAGGCAAAGGCATATGTGTGACTCTTCTCTGATTGGGGACAGTGAGAATGTAAAGGTTTATTGCTCCAAAGAATTGTAAAAGAAAGGGCAGTTCATTAAATGGGAAACCTGGTGCTAGTTGCTACATTTACATAAATACCAATGTGAGACTCTCATCACTCCACAATTTCATATGCTACTGCCAGTCAGTTTATCAAGGCAATGGGTCAAGGGTGAAATGGTGAAATTGAAACAGGCATTTGAGTGTAATATAGGCAGGTTTAGGGAATTTTTAGAATTGGGGTCCATGGAAAAACACAGGGCTATAGATTAGGAGAAGGTACATCTCCATAACATAAGGAAGCCAGGTGCAGTTACATTTCCATAAGACAAGGAAGCAGCAACAAGTACACCTCCATAACACAAGGATGCCAGGAAAAGGGAGCAGCCAACAGTAGCATTTACATAAGAGAAGGGATCTGAAAGTAGCCAAAAAGATATGTATTCATAAAATAAAGAAAGAAGAAAGCCAGAAAGAAAAGACTAATGAGGGAAGAGGGCATCACATGTCCCATGTGGAATTTGACCTTTGAGTTTAGGAGTTGCCATCAGAGGGGATATCAGGACACAGGAACTGCAACTTTTATAAACCATGAAAACAGGAAGTCTGTGGGACCCTTTCCTTTCTCACTCCCCACATGGGAGTCCATTCTGTGGGATACTTTTCATCTCCTCACGTGGGAGTCTATACTTGTTCTTAAATAAATTTCCACCTTTGCTATACTACCTCTGTCTGTGGATTCATTCTTTGACTCTGGTGGTCAAAGAATCTGGGTTCCAGTCCAAAAATTCCATTTCAAATGATATCAAAATTATTCCAAGTGCCAGCCTAATAAAAATTTAGTATTAATCCTTTAAGAGATTCTTTCTAAAGCATTTTAACTTGAATTATTTGTGTTTTTAGAGTTAAGACTTTATATTTCTGACTTTAATAAATTGTTAAATGTCTTAACAGTTTTAACAAATTTATGCATTTAGAAAAAAAAAAAAGAATTGCCACTTTGTTTGCTTTAGTCTCATGGGTCTCCTGGGTGCAAATCCTGTTTGCTTGCAGAGCTAGGTGTTTTGTGGGCCTATCCCTGAGGTATAAGTGAGCCATAGAAGAAATGGGCTTAGGAAACAAGTTATAGAGAGGAAAGAAGGGCACTGGAAGCTTAGGACAGAGAGAGATGTGCTGAAAGAGCAAAGAGAAAGTGAGAGAGAATGTGAGGGGTCCCTGCCTTCAGAGCTTTTGTATGAAGGTTTTAAGAGAGGACCTAAATAGAATATTTTTCAGCTTTCCAGGCATGCCCCCTTGGAGACGTGGTCTCCACAGACTGACTGGTTAATCACCACAGCTGGTCCTGATGTCAGCCATTGTATTGCTCCATCTGACATGGCTGCTTCTCTGGGCCTGGGGCTGAAACACAACAGAGGCCCACATGTCATCTCCAAGGGTTAATGCTTAAGGGAGTGGTTAGGCAAGGGCTGTAGTTTTGCCTGTTGCTAGGCACCTGCGGCTCTCTGCTCTAGTGATCCTCTGCACCTGGCCTATGGTTCCTGGTCATCTCATGCCTATCTAACTACCTACTATAGTGTCAAATCATCCCTTTCTCTCACCCATCCCCAAGACATCATTTTGTCATAATACCTTATACACTGAGCACAGCACTTATTAAATTCTAATGTGCATATAAATCTCCTGGAAGATCTTGTCAAAATGTTGATTCTAATATAGCAAGTTTGAGATGAGCCTTGAGATTCTGCCTTCCTAACAATATTTTATGTGAGAAATGATGCTATTCTAAGAACCACATTATATTAGCAAGGTGCTGGAGTAACTAGACTAATGATTCTGAATGAAGGTGCTATATTAGAATCATATGGGAGCTTTTGATACCATCTATGTACAACCTCCCTTCCAGACTAACTAAATTAGCATTTCTAGGGCTGAGGCCTAGTATTCACATTATAAAAAATACAGTGGAGGCTAGTCTAATGTGCTTTCAAGAATGGGAACATCTGGGTTAGTCTAACCTGTCTAAATATTGCATCTGATTATCCTATATAATAAAAGCCTAATATGCTTAGTGTCAGCTCATCTGTTCAACCAATCAAAGTGTGATATGCTAATGATATGCTAAGGCCACTCAACCACTCATTATTATGTGCACTAACCACCAGGGGCAGATGCTCTGACTGGTAGGTTAGCTTGTTGCTCAGGGTATGGCCAATGGGATTGAGAGAGATGGGTGGATACCCTGGATCCCTCCTGTAGTCTCTCCCCAGCTGGCCAACCTCCCGTTGCCCCTCCCAGCCCTAATTGTGCACCAGTGGGGTCACTCAGCCTGGACTGCACACTCTCGCAATCTGGGACCCCTCAGGGTATGTTGGAAATCCATTTTTGGCCCGATCCCACAGGCAAGGCCAAGGGCCCCCACTGGTGCATGAATTCATGCACTGGGCCTCTCAAATATTATTATTATCTGTTCATTCAAGGCATTTGTCCATACCTAGATAAAAAATTCTTACTGCCAATTCAGCCTGATACCTAGCACAGTGTCTGTCTCATAAAAGACTCTCAAATCATATTTGTTGAAAAGGTCAGAAATTCCTCAGAACATGCCTGTGACTTACATGAAACTGGGTTTTTCTTTGGTCAATTTGAGCAATGAAGAGAGAGATACTATTTATTAATATAGTCTTTCAAAATTTATTCAGTGTCTATTCTCTATCAGGAGTTTGGAGAATATGAAGAACTTGCCCTCAGGAAAGTTGCAGACTAATGAATTCAGCATTTATTTGTCTTACTGCCTCATATTCAGACTAAGAGTTTGGAGTCATTTTTTTCTACAGTTTTCAGCAATATAAGCAAAATTATAAAACAATAAAATAGACAACTAGCAAAGATGACCTTCTTAAAGTAAAGGCTCTCAACTAAGCCAACTCTCAAATTATGTAAATTTGATAGCATATGAATGTTTGTAAAGGTCCTTTAATTGGGTGACTTTTGTAGGAAAATAAATGAGCTGTCGTGCAAAAGTCTTCTTCCATAGTTAGATTTTAGAACAGAAATAATAGTTTAAAAGGCTCATAATAAAATAACAATCAATAAATTGTGGTATATTTTTGCACATATATATATATATTTTAATCCGCACACTTTTCATTTATTCTACAAAGAAAGGAAGAGAGAGGGAGAGAGGGGGATGAAGAGAGAGAGAGAGAGAGAGAGAGAGAGAGAGAGAGAGACGTTAATTGGTTGCCTGATACGTGTACCATGACTGGGAATTGAACCTGTGACTCTTTGGTAAAGGGGACAACACTCCAAGCACTGAGCCACAATGGCCAGGACTAAAGTATGTATATTTTTAATATAACACACATTTCTTTACAATAAAAATTTTATAGCCCTTGGTTTGGGCACATCCACAGTAGGGGGTATGCATAAGGCAGCTGATTGATGTTTCTCTCTCATTTATGTTTCTAGTTCTCTATCCCTCTCCTCTCTCTTCCTTTCTGTAGAAAATTTATAAAATATATTAAAAAAAATACCTGCAGCCTAGCAGAAATGAACTGTGATGACCCAGAGCCATCGCCTAACATGATTAAGAAATAAATTTGACAACATAAAAGTGAAGAAAAATGTGTGAGGCCAAAGGCAAACAACACACCAAAGAAAACATTTTAGTGTGTGTGTGTGTGTGTGTGTGTGTGTGTGTGTGTATAATATATAAAGGATACATGAGGAATATAACTAAACCATTTTTAAAAATGGGCAAAAGACATTAACAGAGTTCACAGAAAAATAAGCAGTGTTCTTCAAACATATGAAATGTTGTTCCAATATGTTCAGAATGAAGGAAATGATAATAAAAACCTTTCTCAATCATCAAATTGACCAAAACAACACACACATGGCCTTCACCTGAAAAATGGCAGCAGAATAGACGGGACGTGTCTGGAGCCTTATTGCTGGGTAGACGGAGAGAGCAACTGAGAGTCACACTGGCATTATTTGTTGGCAAGTTAAGAGTCAGTTATCCTCCAGGAGAAGGTGGGGGACTGCTAGACAGGGCTAGCCTGATCAGGCAACCCCAATGCCACGGGGTTTTTGTTTGCCAGAGCCAACAGCATGAAAGCAGACACCATGCCATCTTGCAGTGGGAAGTGGATGTCTACAGTGGTCTGAAAAGCTACAGCTGCGGCACCCACTGAATAGCTGGGGGACCCAGAACACCACTCTACAATCAGCACAGACACTGGGACTAAAAGGAGCTCCACACGCCACACGGAAAGGTCAGATTTTGCCTGGGATAAGTTTGTGCCTTTAAATCAACATAGGAGAGAGAACTACATAACCAGACACCCAGAGAAGAAAGACCACGGGCAGACGAAGAAACAGCCCGCATATGACAGAAAAGCAGGAAGCACCAGAAAAGGAAGTAAATGAAATAGAAGAAGAAATAGACCTGACAGAGAAAGAGTTCAGAAAAATGGTCATAAGGTGGCTGAAAAGAATGGGAGACAAAATCGACAATGTGAGTAAGAGCCAAGAGGAAATGAAGAAGAGCCAAGAGGAAATGAAGAAGATCCAAGAGAAAATGAAGAAGAATCAAGAAGAAATGAAAAATGACATCACTGCTACAAAGAATTCAATAGAAAGCATCAAAAGTAGACTAGAAGAAGCAGAGAACCACATCAGTGAGCTAGAAGACAAGATAGGAAAAAATACCCAAGTACAGCAGCTTCTAGAAAAAAAAAATTAAAAAGCAAGAGGAGAACCTAAGAGAACTTAGGGATAACATGAAAAAAACAACATCTGCATAATTTGGATTCCAGAAAGAGTAGAAACTGAGCAAGGAAGAGAAAACCTGTTTGAAGAAGGACTTCATCCAAAAACTAATTGACTTAATAAATGAATTCAATTAGGCAATGTAGCAGGATACAAAATTATGCCAAGAAATCTGTGGCATTTCTGTACACTAATAGTGAAATCACAGAGAGAATAAAAAAGCAATCCCATTTATCATCCCACCAAAAAAATTAAGATACATAGGAAGAAACCTAACTAAAAGGTAAAAGACCTGTGTGCAGAAGACTACAGGACACTGAAAAAAGAGATAGAGGAAGATGTAAACGGATGGAAGAGCATACCATGCTCATGGATTGGGAGAATCAACATCATTAAAATGTCCATACTACCCAAAGCAATCTATAGATTCAATGCACTACCCATTAAAATACCAGCAACATACTTCACAGACCTAGAATGAACTCTTCAAAGATTCATGTGGAACAAAAAAAGATCACAAGTAGCCACAGCAATCGTTAGAAAGAAGAATAAAGTAGGTGGTATCTCAATACCAGATTTCAAGCTATATTACAAAGCAACTGTTCTCAAAACAGCCTGGTACTGGCATAAGAACAGACATATCAACCAATGGAATGGAATAGAGCATCCAGATATCCACCCAAACCACTATGCTCAATTAATATTTGACAAAGGAAGCATGAACACAAAATGGAGCCAAGACTGCCTCTTCAATAAATGGTGTTGGGAAAATTGGACAGAAATATGAAAAAAAAAATTAAACTGGACCACCAAATTACACCAAATACAAAAATAAACTCAAAATGGATACAGGACTTAAACATTAGAAGGGAAACCATAAAAATATGTAGAGGAATCCACAGGCAGCACAATCTCAGACATATGCCGAAAGAACTTCTTCAATGATACTACTCCAAGGGCCATAGAAGCTAAAGAGAAAAAACAGAAATGGAACTACATCAAAATAAAATGGTTTTGCATAGCCAAAGAAACCATCAACAAAATAAAAAGAAAGCCCACTGTATGGGAGAACATATTTGCAAATGTTATCACTGATAAAGGTTTAATCTCCAACATCTACAGCCAACTTATACAAGTTAATAAAAGGAAGATGAACGATCCAATAAAAAAATGGGCAATGGAACTAAATAGAACCTTTTCGAAAGATGACAGAAGGAAGGCCAAGAGACACATGAAAACATGTTCATAGTCATTAATTACCTGAGAAGATGCAAATCAAAATGACAATGTGATACCATCTCAAACCTGTCAGACTGGCCAGCATCAACAAATCAACAAATGACAAGTGTTGGTGAGGATGTGAAGAAAAAGTAACCCTTGTTCACTGTTGTTGGGAATGCAGACTGGGTGCAGCCACTGCGGAGAACAGTATGGAGTTTCCTCAAAAACTAAAAATGGAACTCCCATTTGACTCAGCAATCCCACTCTTAGGAATATGTCCCAAGAAATTAGAAACACCAATCAGAAAGGATTTATGCACCCCTATGTTCATAGCAGCATGATTTAAAATAGGTACAATTTGGAAACAGCCTAGGTGCCCGTTTTTCAGATGAGTGGATCAGAAAACGGTGGTACATCTACACAATGGAATTCTATGCTGCCATTAAAAAGAAGGAATTCTTACCATTTGCAGCAACCTGGATGGAAATGGAGAGCCTTATGCTAAGTGAAATGAGCCAATCAAGGAAGGAGAAACACCATATGATTGTACTCATTTGTAGATAATAAAGAACATTGTAAACTGATGAACAAAAGGATAGATACAGAGGCTGTAAAGCATCAAACAGAATGTCAAATTACAGCAGGAAAAATGAAGGTGAGGTGGGGTAGATAAGAGATCAACCAAAGAACTTGTATGCATGCATATAAGCATAAACAATGAACACTAGACACTGGAGTGTTGGGGTATGCCTGGGAGGGGGGGGAGGATCAATGGGAAGATATGTATACATATAACACAATAAAAGAAATTTTAAAAAAAAGAAAACAATGTGCTGCCGAGACCGGTTTGGCTCAGTGGATAGAGCATCGCCTTGCAGACTGAAAGGTCCTGGGTTTGATTCCGGTTGGGGGCATGTACCTTGCTTGCGGGAACATCTCCACAGTGGGGTGTGCAGGAGGCAGCTGATCAATGTCTCTCTCTCATTGATGTTTCTGACTTTCTATCTCTCTCACTTCCTGTCTGTAAAAAATCAATAAAATATATCTAAAAAAAAAGAAAACTATGTGCAATAATAAAAGGAGAGGAATTATCAACACACACACACACACACACACACACACACATAAATAAATAAATAAATAAATAAATAAATAAATAAATAAATAAATAAATAAATAAATAAAATGCTTTACTATATATTTTGGCAAAACTACAGGAAAACAGAAACTTTATCCATTGTTGGGAGAATGCAAAATGGTGTGACCCCTCAAGAGGAAAATTTGTCAATATCTAATAGAATTACATATATATACCATATGACTCTCTAACCCCACTTCTAGTTTGCCCTGAAGATATATCTCAGACAAGGTGAAAACAAATATGCAGAAGGAATCCATTGCGGCATCATTACACCAGTGAAATATGAAAAACAGCCTGCATCACCATACAGAAGGGTCAGGTAAAAAGATAGTGCATTCTCAATGCACCTGCAGAAACCCATTGAATTGACCTCTGAGAGTCCGTGTGGTATAAGTCCTGGGTAAATGAAGAGGAAAGAAACAAAATAAATTATGGAGGAAAATGGTGTTGGAGTAGACAGACGCGTCTGGAGCTTTGTTGCTAGGCAGAGCGAGAGAGAGCAGCTGAGAGTCACACTGGGAGTGATTGTTGGCAAGTTAAGAGTCAGTTATCCTCCAGAATAAGATGGGGGACTGCTGGATGGGGCTCTCCTGGCCAGGCAGCCCCACTGCCACAGGGATTTTGTCTGCCAGAGCCACCAGCGTGAACGCGGAGACCACGCCATCTTGCAGAGAGAAGTGGATGTCTGTGGCGGTCTAAAGCCTGCTGCTGAAGCACCCACCTAACAGCCGGGGACCCAGGCACCCAGAACACCGCTCTCCAATCTGCGCAGACACGGACTCAGAGGAGCTCCACACGGAAAGGTCAGATTTCCCCTGGGATAAGGTGAGGTTTCCTGTCCCGCAGAACAGAGACGTGCACACTGTGGGAACCAGGCTGCTGGAAAGCTGCCTCTGGAGAGGTCCGCGGAGGTGGGCAGGGCGTGATCCCTAAGTGTGGAGGCAAACTCTCAGAGCTGTTGACAGAAGGGAGCTCTGGAAAATGAC
This sequence comes from Lasiurus cinereus, assembly GCA_011751065.1. NCBI lineage: Eukaryota > Metazoa > Chordata > Mammalia > Chiroptera > Vespertilionidae > Lasiurus > Lasiurus cinereus. The sequence goes on from JAAGEH010000393.1 coordinate 45,043,469, forward strand.
TCGTTTTTATCTGAGGCAGAGGGACAGCCTGGGAGTTATTACAGAGTCCCGGCTGCAAATCACCACAAACCGGTTTTGAAATCCAGAGTAGCAGGATCTAAGCACAGCTTAGAGAAATCCTGTGCTTAGTCTCAGAGGTCAGTTCTGAAACACTGCCACCCAGTGTATGACACACAAATTGACTCTCGCATAACCACAAAAGAATAAAGAGATTAAAACACCATCAGCAGTGGAACACAGGGAACTGCAATACTCTCCCACCTGGGAAACAGAAGTGCCAAGCAAAAAAAATAGCAGAAGTGAATGACCATTCAATTTTTTTATTTATTTATATTTAATTTTTTATGTTATGTTATATTTTTTCATTTTTGCATATTTTAATTAAAAAACAATCTTTTTCTTTCCTCCTCAATTGATTTTACCTTTTTAATTATTACATTTTTGTTTTCAACTAGTATTAGTACTAATACTATTTTACCATTTGGAAAAAAAAAAGTGTCATTTTTTTTTACTTTGTGTCATTATTTTACTTTGGGATTAGAATTCTACATTCTATTTTCATCTTTCCTTTAGCATAATTTTACTCTATCTCAACTCTACCTTTATGCCAACAATTTCCTCCTAACTTTCCCCATTTTGTTGTCTTGTTTTCTCTTTCCCTTTTCCAACTTTAGATTCTCCCTATTCTTTCTCTTTACCTGGTTAAAATTTCACCCCACTTATATATTTAATTCCAAATCCCCTACTCCAAGCCCAGACAAACTTCACTCTTCTTGACTTCACTATCCAAAAGTTGTTTTTCTCTATGACCTTTTGTTGCTCTGAACAGTGATTATATCGATTTTTTGTACATTTTTGGTGAGATTGTTTTAGCTTATTCTACCTGTGTTATTTGCTTTTTGTTTGCTTTGATTTGGTTTGTTTTGTACCTCTCTTTTCCCTCACCTCCCTCCATACCACTTCTTATTTGCAGTTTGTATTAATCTCCAGGTACTGGTTGCCTACCTTTGTTGGGATTAGTGACTGTTCTATTGGCATTTTTTCCTGACATCGATATTTTGTTCCCCTTTTCTCTCCTATCCTCTCTCTTTTCACTCTGACTTTTTTCTCTTCCCCTTTTCTTCTCCTTTTTATTTTCTTATTTTACTTTATTTATTTATTTATTTATTTATTTATTTATTTATTTATTTATTTTCTCCCTCTCCCAATTTGATTTTGGCATTTCTTTCTTACCTTTTTTCTTCAGTTTCCGCTTCCTCTCTCTACTTATCCCTAATATGTCTTTCATTGATGGTCACCTTATTTGTGATTATTAACATCCTGAACACATTTCTACTCAGTGCCTTGTGTGCTGTACCTGGTTGTGTTGTAGTTTGTGCCTTTCAATCAACGTAGGAGAGAGAACTACATAACCAGATACCCAGAGAAGAAAGACCATGGGCAGAAAAAGAACCAGCCCACATAAGACAGAAAGGCAGGCTTCACCAGAAAAGGAAGTAAATAAAATAGGAGCAGAAATAAGCCTGCCAGAGAAAGAGTTCAGAGAAATTATCATAAGGTGGATGAAAAGAATGGAAGACAAAAACAACAATGTGAGTAAGAGCCAAGAGGAAATGAAGAAGGAGCAAGAAGAATGCAGAAGAACCTACAGGAGGTGCAGAATAATCAAGAAGAAATGAAAAATGACATCACTACTATAAAGAACTCAATAGAAAGCATCAAAAGTAGACTAGAAGAAGCAGAGGACCGCATCAATGAGCTGGAAGACACGGTAGGAAAAAATACCCAAGTACAGCAGCTTCTAGAAAAAAAAGTTAAAAAGCAAGAGGAGAGCCTAAGGGAACTGTGGGATAACATGAAACAAAACAACATCCACATGATGGGGTTTCCAGAAGAGTGGAAACTGAACAAGGATTGGAGAACCTGTTTGAAAAAATAATGACAGAAAATTTCCGCAATATAGGAAAGAAAAAACCCACACAAATCCAAGAAGCTCACAGAGTCCCAAGCAAAATTAAACCCAAAAAACCAACACCAAGGCACATTAAAATTAAATTGGCACACACCGACGACAAAGTAAGAATGTTAAAAGCAGCCAGAGAGAAACAGAAAGTTACCTACAAAGGAAACCCCCTACGACTAGATACTGATTTCTCAACAGAAACTCATCAGGCCAGAAGGGAATGAAATGAAATATACAAAGTCATGCAAAGGAAGGGTCTGAATCCAAGAATACTATACCCTGCAAGACTCTCATTCAAAATTAAAGGTGAAATCAGAAGCTTCACAGACAAAAAAGGACTAAGGGAATATATTACCACCAAATCAACATTGCAATAAATGTTAAGGGGTCTGCTGTAATAAAAATAAAGAGGAAGCAAAGAAGGAACTTGGAGGTAAGGACTAAAAATGGCAACAGATAAGTACTTATCAATAATAACTTTAAATGTAAATGGATTAAATGCTCCAATCAAAAGACATAGGGTAACCGATTGGATAAGAAAACATGATCCATATATCTGCTGTCTACAAGAAACCCACCTCAGGAAAAGAGATGCACACAGATTGAAGGTGAAGGAATGGAAGATGGTATTTCAGGCAAATGGAAATGAAAAAAAAAAGCTGGGGTTGCAATAATTATATCTGACAAATTAGATCTCAAAGTGAAGGACATAACAAGAGATAAAGAAGGCCACTTCATAATACTAAAGGAACAATTCAATAAGAAGAAATAACTCTGGTAAATGTATATGCACCCAATATAGGAGCACCTAAATACATAAAAACACTCTTGGAGGATATTAAGGGAGAGATTGACAGCAATGCAATCATAGTAGGAGACTTTAATACCCCACTGTTACCACTGGACAAATCCTTTAAAAAAAAAATTAGGAAAGAAACATCAATCCTATATGACTCACTGGAACAGATAAAATTAATTGACATCTTCAGAACATTTCACCCCAAAACCACAAAATATGCATTCTCGTCCAGTGCACATGGGTCATTTTCAAAGATAGATCATATGTTGGGTCATAAGAATAGTGTTTTCAAATTCAAGAAGATAGAAATTATATCAAGCATTTTCTGAGACCACAGTGGCATAAAACTGGAAATCAAGTATAATAAAAACAATAGAAAGAAATCAAACACATGGAGACTAAGCAGCATGCTATTAAACAATGACTGGGTAACCAGAGAGATCAAGGAAGAAATAAAAAAACATCATGGCAACAAATGACAATGACAACACAAAAATTAAAAAAAAAATTTATGGGACACAGTGAAAGCAGTCTTGAGAGGGAAGTTCATAGCCCTACAAGCCTACTGCAAAAAATAGGAAACAATGGTAATACATTAACTACACCTAAAACTTAAAGAGCTAGAACAAGAGCAACAAGAAAAGCCCAGTGTGCTCAGAAGGAAGGAAATAGTGAAGATCAGAGCTGAGATAAACAACTTGGAGACCAAAGAAACAATAAAAAAGATCAACAAAACCAAGAAACCAAGAGCTGGTTCTTTAAAGGATAAACAAGATTGATGGACCTCTAGCCAGGCTCAAGAAGAAGCAAAAAGAGAAGACCCAAATAAACAAAATCAGAAATGAAAGAGGAGAAATAACAGCAGACCCTGTGGAAATACAAAGGATTGTTAAAAAATATTATGAACAACTCTATTCCAACAAATTGGACATATTCCTTGAAAAATATAACCTTCCAAAACTCAATCAGGAAGAATCTAAACAGCTCAATAGGCCAATAACTATGGAAGGAATTGAAGCAGTCATCAAAAAGCTTCCAGCAAATAAAAGCCAGGGACGAGTGGCTACATAGGAGAGTTTTACCAAACATTTAAGAATGAATTAAAACTTATTCTCCTCAGACTATTCAAAAACATTCAAGAAGAAGGAACACTTCCAAACACCTTCTATGAAGCCAGCATCACCCTAATACCAAAGCCAGATAAAGACAACACAATGAAAGAGAATTATAGGCCAATATCTCTCATGAACATAAATGCCAAAATCCTCAACAAAATTCTAGCAAATCAGATCCAGCAGTACATCAATAAGATCATACACCATGACCAATTAGGATTCATTCCAGGAATGCAGGGATGGTATAATTTCCGCAAATCAATAAACCTGATACATCACATAAACAAATTGAGAGACAAAATCACATACTCATATCAATTGATGCAGAAAAAGCATTTGACAAAATCCAACATCCTTTCTTGATAAAATCTCTCAGCAAAGTGGAAATAGAAGGATCATACCTCAACATCATAAAAGCCATATATGATAAACCCACAGCTAACATCATACTCAATGGGCAAAAACTAAAACCATTTCCCCTAAGAACAGGAACAAGACAGGTTGCCCACTCTCACCCCTCCTGTTTGACATAGTACTGTAAGTATTAGAAATTGCAATTAGAAAAGAAGAAGAAATAAAAGGCATCCAAGTTGGAAAAGAGGAAGTAAAGCTGTCCTTATTTGCAGATGACATGATACTGTACATAAAAAACCCGAAAGACTCCATCCCAAAACTAATTGATTTAATAAATGAATTTGGTAATGTAGCAGGATACAAAGTTAATGCCAAGAAATCTGTGGCATTTCTGTATACTAATAGTGAAATTACAGAGAGACTCAAAATGCAATTCCATTTACCATCACACAAAAAAATAAGATACCTAGGAATAAACCTAACTAAAGAGGTAAAAGACCTATATGTAGAAAACTACAGGACACTGAAAAAAGAGATAGAGGAAGATGTTAACAGATGGAAGAGCATACCATGCTCATGGATTGGGAAAATCAACATCATTAAAATATCCATACTACACAAAGCAATCTATAGATTCAATGCACTACCCATTAAAATACCAACAACATACTTCACAGACCTAGAAAGAATTCTTCATAGATTCATCTGGAACAAAAAAAGACCACGAATAGCCACAGCAATTCTAAAGAAGAAGAATAAAGTAGGTGGTATCTCAATACCAGATTTCAAGCTATATTACAAACCAACTGTTGTCAAAACAGCCTGGTATTGGCACAAGAATAGACATATAGACCAGTAGAATAGAATAGAGAACCCAGATATCCACCCAAACCTCTACGCTCAAGTAATATTTGACAAAAGAGGCATGAACATAAAATGGAGTCAAGATAGCCTCTTCAACAAATAGTGTTGGGAAAATTGGACAGATACATGCAAAAACATGAAACTGGACCACCAACTTACACCAAATACAAAAATAAACTCAAAATGGATACAGGACTTAAACATTAGAAGGGAAACCATAAAAATATGTAGAGGAATCCACAGACAGCACAATCTCAGACATATGCTGAAAGCACTTTTTCACTGATACTGCTCCAAATGCAATGGAAGCTAAAGAAAAAATAAACAAATGGGACTACATCAAAATAAAAAGGTTTTGTACAGCAAAAGAAACCATCAACAAAACAACAAGAAAGCCCACTGTATAGGAGAACATATTTGCAAACGTTATCACTGATAAAGGTTTAATCTTCAACATCTACAGCCAACTTATACAAGTTAATAAAAGGAAGACGAATGATCCAATAAAAAAATGTGCAATGGACCTAAATAGAACCTTTTCGAAAGATGACAGAAGGAAGGCCAAGAGACATATGAAAACATGTTCAAAATCACTAATTATCTGAGAGATGCAAATCAAAACGACAATGCGATACCATCTTACACCTGTCAGAATGGCAATCGTCAACAAATCAACAAAGGACAAGTGTTGGCGAGGATGCAGAGAAAAAGGAACCCTTGTTCACTGTTGGTGGGAATGCAGACTGGGTGCAGCCACTGTGGAGAACAGTATGGAGTTTTCTCAAAAAACTAAAAATGGATCTCCCATTTGACCCAGCAATCCCATTCTTAGGAATTTATCCTAAGAAATCACAAACACCAATCAGAAAGGATTTATGTACCCCTATGTTCACAGCAGCACAATTTACAATAGCTACAATTTGGACACAGCCTAGGTGCCCGTCAGCAGATGAGTGGATCAGAAAACTTTGGTACATCTACATAATAGAATTCTATGCTGCCATTATAAAGAAGGAACTCTTACCATTTGCAGCAACCTGGATGGAACTGGAGAGCCTTATGCTTAGTAAAATAAGCCAATCAATGAAGGAGAAGCACCACATGCTCTCCCTCATTTGTGGATAATACAGAACATTGTAAACTGATGAACAAAAGGATAGATACAGAGGCAGTAAAGCATCAAACAGACTGTGATATTATAGCAGGAAAATTAAGGAGAGGTGGGGTAGATAAGAGATCAATCAAAGGACTTGTATCTATGCATATAACCATAACCAATGAACATAGACACAGGGGGGTTGGGGTATGTCTTAGAGGGAGGGGGCCAATGGGAAGATATGTATACATGCAACATAATTAAAAAAATATATATATATATAAAGAAATAACAAAGTTTTATAAGCTGATAATGTTCTGTTGACCAAAATAAAGTTAAATAACTTGTAAAAAAAAACAGAATAAATTATGTTACATTTCCTGAAGGAGAGAAGATATTCTTTTTATTTTAGAAAGAAGGAATGCAAGGATAAAATGAAAAAGACGAACTACAATGTGTGGGGCTTTTTGAGGTATATCTCATTTAATATAGGCTTAACTTTTCAACTAAGTTAACATTTTACATGTTAACAATTGTAAAATTTACAAGGATTAGGAAAAAGCCTTAAAAATGAATAAAAACAGAAACTGATGAACCTACCTCAGGCCCTCTCTCTCTCTCTCTCTCTCTCTCAATATATTTTATTGATTTTTTACAGAGAGGAAGGGAGAGAGATAGAAAGTCAGAAACATCGATGAGGGAGAGACATCGATCAGCTGCCTTCTGCATGCCCCACAGTGGATATGTGCCCGCAAGCAAGGTACATACCCCCAACCGGAATCAAACCCTGGACCTTTCAGTCCTCAGGCCAACGCTCTATCCACTGAGCCAAACTGGTCTTGGCCTCAGGCTCTCTTTTTACCAGTGTCTGGGGGCCCTGGTGCTTGAGTCAATCTGAAGAGCACAGCCATCTGACAGCTTGCATTCAGCCTATAGAATGAATGAGAAGAAAGCCAGTAGTTAGTTCAGTAACTTTGGATTTTGTTTTCTTCCTGCAGCATAACTTAGCATAAATCGAGGAATGAAATAAAATCTGAAGAGAATGTAATGTCATGGCATTTTAAAGACAGGTTATTATTAACTTCCAAACCTTTATTCCCTTTGCTTCTAGTGCATGAGACACAATCAATTTGAGTATCGATCTAAAATTACTAACATAAACTTACATATATTTCTAGACATTATGATTTGGAGAGGTGAATTGTGGATGAGTGAAGACATAATAAGGCACCAACCAGACTGAGAATCATGGCAGTCAGAGTCTCTGAGGTGATGAACAGGGACTCTGATTGATGCCATTCATTCCAGAAAGAATCCAGGGTAACTAAGAAGTATTTCTATTTGTTCATTGCCACACAAAATAGAAAAAAAAAAAACAACACACATCTCCCTTTGGAAACCAAAAGCTTTTGGGGAAATAACTAGAGAAGTAGAATGCAATAGGTACAAAAACAATTGGAGAATATGCACCAACAAAAGTCATATTGAGAGATTACCTAAATGTAATAATTAAAAGAAAGAAGTAAATAGAAAAGCTGGATACCAATGTGGATAAAAATAATGAGTGGTAAAAGTTATTTCTGGCAATTGTTGCTTTTTTTTAATATATTGGATGCTTGATATTAATCTGCATGTACTAAATCCAAATTATATCCTATTTCAGAATTATATCTCTGATGTTATAATTTTTAAATAGTTATGATTATTTAACCTACAAACAAATCATTAGGCACTAGGAATTCTTTTAAAATTAGTTCAATAGTTCAGCGCTAGTGAAAACACACTTAGTTGATGTTAAATATTGCACAGCTCATTACAAATGGCTTCTGCTCTGTAATCAGTTTTTTTATAGTTTATGGTGCAAATTTTAAAGTCAAGTAAGTGCTACATGTGTTATGAGTTGTTGAAGTTGTAAATAATTTGTAGGGCATTTATGTATTTCTAAAATTCATGTACCTCTGCTTATAAATCTATTTAATAACCCTCATAAATAATTGATGGCCATATCTTAAAATGAATCATTTCTAAAATTGCTTAACTGTCTGGAATTTTTCTTTAGTAATCCCATTTCTCATTTTCTTTTCATATCTCCATCAGGTATAAATAGAAGAACCTTACATGAACCTTTTTTCTTCTAATTCCCAAGTCTAAGTATTTGTGTCATTATTCAGCTTTATGGTGAGAAGCTATGAATTCAAGTCATTAATTTTCCTGTGTCACCTTCAATGAGTAATTGATTTTCTTCCCAACTCTCATCTATGGCAGCTTTACAAGTAATTTCTCTCTTTTTCTGCTTTTCTTCTTCTTTCTTTTTGTCTTTCTTCTTCTTCCACCCCTTCTACTTCTCCTTCTCCTTCCTTTTAATTCACTACTTAAATACCCTACCAATTTCTTTCTAACCCTTAATATCAGGGATCTGAACATCTAATTTTGTCATATTACCAAGATGCTTTTCATCACAGTAACTCTGAATATTCCATGTCAAATAACATGGAAGTCTTCGAATAGAGTGAAGTGAAATGTAGAAAAGAGACAAAGAATGGTAAAAGAAAAGGGAAAAAATAAAAATGCATGACAAAAAATTGTGAAAGCGATTGTTTCTGCCCTATTTTGCACCATTTTTCTTATTGAAATCCCAAATCCTCTCACCTTTAAGCTATCTACTAGGAAATCCACTAGTAAACTAATACACTTTCTTTTCATTCACTCTGCATTTGTTCAACACTATTTCTTAATTTTTATTATTAGTTATTATTCATATTTTCATATAGTCCTTGGTTTGTTTCCAAGTATGTTTACAATAACATATGAAAATACAAATTTAAATAAAATAAAAAATGAGTAACACAATTTGGACAAAAGGAAGTTTGGAAGGTAAAAGTAAAGTGAAGCCAAGTGAACCATAGATCCTAATTTCTTTGTTATTGTGCAAAATGAATATTCCAGAGCAATGTTCATCCTTAAGATCACAGAGATGCCATCATTCTGTGTCCATTTGGAAATCTTATAGTGCTGACCTCTGTAGCTATGTTACTTCATTCCTCTAAAAATTTTCTCATAAAAATATTTTTTTGCTGCCAAAATCAGTTTGGCTCAGTGTATAGAGCTTCGGCCTGCAGACTGAAATGTCCCAGGTTCAATTCCGGTCAAGGGCATGTATCTTGGTTGTGGGCACATCCCAAGTGGGGATGTGCAGGAGGTGGCTGATCCATGTCTCTCTCTTCATCGATGTTTCTGGCTCTCTATCCCTCTCCCTTTCTCTCTGTAAAAAAATCAATAAAATATATTTTAAAAAAAAGAAATAATTCTTACTGTACATTTCTTCTGTGTATTCCAAATATGATAATACTTTGAATTTAATGGCTCAATAGAGCAGAGAAGATTGTTCATAAATCAAGCAGGATTTCAAGAAAATTATCCACACAAGCACCACATAAATGAAATAGAGAAGAAAACTTTTTTCTCCACTGAGGGTGGTCTTCTCATGAACACAATGTTGAGTGGGAGTCTCTTCATAGAATCACACACCTTTCCTCGGATAGATTTATAGGGGGAAGATGAAAAATGATTTAGTTAGTAAAATTAAAGTGTGATCTTCCTGCAAATTGCATTCTGCATTGTACAATATTTGAATTAATTGCTGTTTGAAGGTAAAAGTTGACACTTGGTGAGAGATCTAACCCAGGTAAACATGGTTTACTAAATCAGAAGGCAAACTCAAAGGATGTGTCTGAGAAGTAAGAAAAGCAGTGCAAAGACTTACTGAGAAAAGTGCCCAGTTGACATACGATGACTTATATGTAATCTGAGGATTTGACCCAAGTGACACTCATTTCCTCAGTTTGTAGGAATCCAATTAGTTTTATAAATTTATTATTTGTCCTGAGGATATTTGTACAAGAATTTCATTGTTTTTAAAATGTGAATTGGTTTTTTAAATTATAATAGTTTCTCTCTATAAATTATGGATATCTCATTTTTATATAACAGGCTTATTGATAAAAACTCTAGTGAACATTTTTGACATAAAAATTTACTCTTTGAGATAAATTTTTTAAAACATACTAATTTAATGATTCTATTTCAAGCAAGTATCTTGTTTGCCACCCACTCCTCATTGATATTCTTTATATTTATTATTGAAAGTATTTCAGATATCCCCTTTTCTTCCCTCATTGACTACCTCCCGTCTACTCCCTGCTCTCAGGCCTCACCACACTATCGTCTGTGTCCATGGAAAATGCAAATATGTATATAAGTTCTATGGTTAATCTCTTCCCACACCATCCCCACTTCCCTCTCAGATTCATCAGTCTGTTTCTTTATTCCATGTCTCGGGATCTATATTTTGTTTATCAGGTTCCACATATAAATGAGATTGTATGATACTTGTCTTTCTTGGACTGGCTTATTTCCCTTAGTATAATACTCTCCAGGTCCCTCCATGCTGTCTCAAAGAGTAAAAGATCCTTCTTTTTTCTAGCTGCATAGTATTCTATTGTATAAATATACCACATATTTTTATTTATTTATTTATTGTATAAATATACCACATATTTATTTATTTATTCTATTGTATAAATATACCACATATTTTTTAACCAATCACCTACTGATGGACAATTAAGCTATTTCCAGATCTTTGGTATTATAAATACTGTTGCTATGAACATAGGGGTGCATATATTCTTTTTGATTGTTATTTCTGATTTTTTAAAATAAATTATTTCTTTTTTTTTATATGTTTTATTGAATTTTACAGAGAGGAAGGGAGAGGGATAGAGAGTTAGAAATATTGATGAGAGAGAGACATCAATCAGCCACTTCCTGCACAACCAAGATACATACCCTTGACCGGAATCGAACCTGGGACCTTTCACTCCGCAGGCCAACGCTCTATCCACTGGGCCAATAGCCGGTTTCGGCTATTTCTGATTTTTTAGGGTATATTCCTAGAAGTGGGATTACTGGGTCAAATGGGAGTTCCATTTTTTATTTTTTTAGGAAACTTAGAACTGTTTTTTACAGTGGCTGCACCATTCAGCACATGTACTGGGATTCCCTTTTCTCCATTTTTTTTTCCTTTGTTGATATAATGGTGGTAGCCATTCTTGCAGGTGTGAGGTGTAATTCACTGTCATTTTAATTTGCATCTCTCTGAGGATCCGTGACTGAGCATTTTTGTCATGTCTTTTGGCTAAGCTAATAAGTGTTATTTAGGTCCTTTGCCCATTTTTAAATTGGATTGCTTGTTTTTATTTTATTAAGTTGTGTGAGTTCTTTATATATGTTGGAAAGTAATTTCTTATCTGATGTATCATTGACAAATATGCTCTCCCATATAATGGGCTTTATTTTCATTTTTTTTGATGATTTCTTTTGCTGTGCAGAAGCTTTTTATTTTGATGTAGTCCCATTTGTTTATTTTCTCTTTTGTATTCTTTGCTTTAAGAGATGTATCAGCACACATATTGCTACAAGAAATGTCTGAGATTTTTCTGCCTGTAGTTTCTTCTAGGATTTTTACAGTTTGAAATCAAGTGCTGGTTCTTTGAAAAGATAAACAAGATACAAACTCACCAAGATACAAAGAGAGAGGACCCAAATAAATAAAATCAGAAATGAAAGAGGTTATATAACAACTAACACCGCAGAAATACAAAGGGTTGTAACAGAATGTTATATCAACTATATGCCAAAAAATTGGACAACCTCAGAAAAATGGAAAAATTCCTAGAAAAAAATACAACCTTCCAAAACTCAATCAGGAAGAATCAAAAAACCTGAGTAGGCCAATAACTAATGATGAAATTGAAGCAATAATAATAATTTTTAAAAAAACTTCCCAGCAAACAAAAACCTTGGTCCAAACCGTTTCACAGGGGAACTTTATCAAATATTCAAAGAATAACTAACACCTATCCTCCTCAAACTATTCCAAAAAATTCAAGAGGAAGGAGCACTTCCAAACTCTTTCTATGAGGCCAGCATTTCCCTAACTCCAAAACCAGACAAAGACATGACAAAGAAAGGGAATTACAGACCAATATTCTAGATGAACATAGATGCTAAAATCTTCAACAAAATATTAGCAACTGGATCCAGCAATACATTAAAAAGATCATACACCATTATTAAGTGGGATTTATCCCAGGATTGCAAGGCTGATGCAAAATCATATGTTCTTATGAATAGATTTTAAAAAAGCATTCAACGAAATCCAGCACCCATTTTTTGATAAAAACTCTCAGCAAAATGGGAATGGGAAGAATATATCTCAACATAAAAAAGGCAATATATGTCAAACTTATAGCCAACATCATATTGAATGTGCAAAAACTAAAAGTGTTTCTCTTAACAATAAGAACAATACAGGGTGCTCTCCTTTCACTCTTATTCATTATAGTACTGGAAGTGCTGGCCACAGCTTTCAGACAAAAAGATGAAAGGCATCCAAATTGAAAAGAAGGAAATGAAACTATTATTATTTGCAGGTGACACAGTATTGTACGTAAAAAAACCTTAAATATTTCACCAAAAACTACTAGATTTCATAAATTAATTTAGCAAAGTAGCAGAATATAAAACCAACACCCAGAAATTGATGGCATTTTTATACACTAATAATGAACTCTCAGAAAGAGAAACTAAAAAAAACAATACCATTGACCATTTCAACAACAGTAACAATAAAAAAAGATACCTAGGAATAAACTTAACTAAGGAGATAAAAGAAAATTACAGGACATTGAAAAAAGAAATAATGAAGCTACAAACAAATGTGTTTGTAGTGTTTGTGGACCCATAGAATTAACATCATTAAAATGTCCATTCTACTCAAAGCAATTTATTGATGCAACACAATACCTATTAAAATACCAATGGCATATATCACAGATCTAGAACAAATACTGCAAAAATTTACACAGAACCAAAAGAGACCCCAAATAGCCACAGCAAACTTGAGAAAGAAGAATAAAGTAGGACAAATTATAATACAGATATAAAATTATATTACAAAGTCATTGTAGTCAAAACAACCTGGTACTGTCACAAGAACAGGCATACAGATCAATAGAACAGAAACCCCAGAAATCAACCCAAGCCATTATGCTCAATTAACATTTGACAAATGAGACAAGAGCACACGATAGAGTAAGATGGTCTCTTCAATAAATGGTGTTGGGAAAATTGGACAGTACATACAAAAAAATGAAACTAGACCACCAACTTACACCATACACAAGAATAAACTCAAAATGAATAAAAAATTTCAATGTAAATCATGAAAAGCCATTGATCTTAATAATAAAAGCCAAAACATTTATTGTTAATTTACTATGTAATATTTACATGAATTCTTGTTTTTATTTCACAGCTCAGTAAAATGCATTATCTTATACTTACCATTTTGTAAATGAGAATATATAACATAATAAATGATTTGTCTATAAACAGAAACTAGTAAAATGAGAAGCTGGAATAATACACACAGCTTGATTAGAGATTTTATTTATTTTTAACTATTATTTTATTCTTCTTTTTTACTTCGCTGGAATTTGAAATGTTATTATATACTTTACTTCACATTGAATTTGTTAATACTTTCCTTAGTAAAAAAGTATTATAATTAGAAACCAAGATGGCAGCATAGGTAAAAACCTAAACTGCTGCCTCACAAAGCAATATCAAAACTACAACTAAAAGAAAAATGGACACCATCCAGAACCACAGGAAAGCTGGCTGAGTGAAAATTCTACAACTATAAGGAAAGAGGAAAGCACATTGAGACTCAGAGGAGCTGCAAAAGGCTGAGGTACATAGATGTGCATAGAGAAGACAGGTGGCTGAGTGCATGGGCAGCTGAGTGTGCGGCTAGCTTTCTAAAGTGGGAGGGAGATGGAAGCTCCCGATTGCACTGAACTCCAGTCCTGGGAGAGACTCTGAGAAACCAGACTCATTCGGAGAGAAACTGGACTGTCAGGAAAAGAGAAAGCACACTGAGACTCAGGGGACCTGCAGAAGGCAGAGGTCCAGAGGCTTGCATGCACAGAGAGGATTGAATGCTCAGTGCACAGGCATCTGAGTGCGTGACTGGCTTTCAAAAGTGGGAGAAAGATGGAAGCTCCCGACTGCACTGAATCCCAGTTCCGGGTGAATTTCTGGGAACCCAACCTCATTCAGGGAGAAACTGGATTGTCTGGCAGTGGGTGAAACTCAAGGTGGCTTTCTCTCAGAGAAGCTTACAGCGATTACCAAGGGACACTGAGACCCAGAGGCCTCTCATAGGGCAGGGCTGACAGGAAGCCAACACTGTCTGCTCCACCCTGAGACTTCACCCCATCCAAGCTAAGAACAGAGGATTTTGCAATTTTGCAAGTCTTATCTGATAAATGTGTCTCCAGCACAGAAATTCTCAGAAACACAGCTGATCCTTACAGCCAATTGGCCTGGAGGTCAATTCCTCCCAGTGATACCAACAACAATCAAAAATTAACTATAACAAGGTTGTGCACATAGTCCACAAAGGGGTGCACCAAGAGTGTCCACCTCAAGTAACTGGGAAGGCTGAGCAACTGGACCCTATAGAATACCTACCACACAAAGCTACTTTACCAAATTGGGAAGCAGTGAAAATGTGTAAACAAAGAAACAGATCACAAATGAAAGAAATGGAAGAAAGCAAACAACTGAATATAGAGTTCAAAACCAGTTATAAGGTTTTTCAAGAATTTCCTAGAAAAAGTTGATAAATTTAGCGAGACCTTTGAGGATAAGAAAAAGGACCAACTAAAACTTAAACATACACTGACTAAAATAAAAAATATTATACAGATACCTAACAGCAGACTAGAGGAACACAAAATCAAGTCAAATATTTGAAATACAAAGAAGCAAAAAACATTCAACCAGAAAAGCAAAAAGAAAAAAGAACCCAAAAAGTTGAAGATAGTGTAAGGAGCCTCTGGAACAACATCAAGCGTACCAACATCAGAATTATGGGGGTGCCAGAAGAAAAAAGAGAGCAAGATATTGAAAACCTATTTGAAGAAATAATGACCAAAAACTTCCCCAAATATAGACTTACAAGTCCAGGAAGTACACAGAACCTCAAACAAAAGGAACCCAAAGGGAACCACACCAAGACATACCATAATTAAAATACCAATAGCAAAAGACAAAGAAAGAATAGTAAAAGCAGCAAGAGAAAAAATAGTTACCTACAAGGGAGCACCCATCCAACTGTCAGTTGATTTTTCAACAGAAACTTGCAGGCCAGAGGGGCATGGCAAGAAATATTCAAAGTGATGAAGAGCAAGAACATACAATCAAGATTACTTTACCCAGCAAAGCTATCATTCAGAATTGAAAGTCAGATAATGAGCTTCACAGACAAAAAAAAAAAAAACTAAAGGAGTTCATCACTACCAACCAGTATTTTATCAAATGCTGAAAGGTGTTCTTTAAGAAGAGGAAGAAGAAGAAAAAGGTAAAAATAAAAATTATGAGCAACAAATACATATCTATCAAGTGAATCTAAAAATCAAGTGAATTAAAAATCTGATGTACAGAATAAAGTGGTGAATATAATAGAATTGGGGGCATAGAAAGGGAGTGGACTGACAATTCTCTGGGGGAAAGAGGTACGGTGGTGTGAGAAGAGACTGGACAAAAATCATACACCTATGGATGAGGACAGTTGGGGGGAGGTAAAGGTAGATGCAGGGGTGGCGGGGAACTATGGGGGAAAAAAGAGGAACAGCTGTAATAATCTGAACAATAAAGATTTATTAAGTTAACAAAACAAAACATAAAAAAGTACTAGAAAACAGATGGTCCCAAATAAGTCTTAAGTCAGAAAATATCTTTATTGAATGTGAAGACACATCCATTTTTAATAGATTTCAAATATGTTATTGTTTTCTTAAGAAGACTCAGATATGTTTCCTTTTACAAGCTAGTGTTTCTTATTAAATTCAATTGGTAATAGAAGGTAGGCCCTTTCTGTTGCCACCATCTGATACTATGGAAACTGAAACACAAGGGCTTTAGTTTATTTTGGTAACTGGTTAAAACTTAATAATTTAGAAAGGGATTTTCATTAAAAACTTACTAATGTTGGATGAGTAGACAGTATGGAAACATCCAAATAAAAAATTCTATAACTACTCAATTATAACTCTTTCTAACAAAAATTACCTTTTGTATCTGGAATCATTAGAAAAGGAAAATGTAATGTTGGTTTTCAAGAGGCCTCAAGCAAAAGCCACTGAAGTAGGAAGAAGCTTGCTGAAGTTGAGATCTGAGTTCTTTTACCCCACACCAAAAAGATTCACATTAATTGGGTTAATAAGCATTTACTAACTTTTTTCAGAATGTCATATGTTACTCACCTTTTTCAACATTAAAAAAATATTAATTTGCTAAGTTTGCATGTTTCATGATATATGGTCTATATTTTATTTCAATATCATTGTTTTTATACATTCTTTCCATCAGTCCACTTTGAGAATCAAAATGACTGAGTTAAAATATAATTTAAAATTTGTTTGTTTTTTTTAAATTAATTTTTATTAATTTTTTATACATATCTCCCCATTGCCCCCCCCCCCCG
>JAAGEH010000393.1:45060674-45086372 GCA_011751065.1 Lasiurus cinereus
TCTGGGGTTTAGTGTCGCAGGACAAGGGGTTCAATGCCTTTGAGAGTCTCCGTCTCCCTCCCCCCAGAGAAAACCAGGCCGGTACTCCGGCACCCACTCTCTCCTCGCGCCCGTCTTCATACCTCAGCTTTTTGCAGCTTCTCTGGGTCTCTGTGAGCCCCTCTCTTTCCCTCTAGTTGTAGAACTTCCACTCAGCCAGCTTTCCTGTGGTTCTGGATGATGTCCGCTCTGTCTTTTAGTTGTAGTTTTGAAATTGTTGTGCGAGGCAGCAGTATAGGTGTTTACCTATGCCACCATCTTGGATTTTTCCTCAAGCTTTTTCTAAAATTTGTTATTGTTACAACTGCTAAAGAGTCATTAACTGAGAGATGGAATTATGAGCGTGCTCACATGCTCAACAATAACTATGCATGCTCACAGTATATGCATTCAAGGCTTCTGAGAGAATTGTCTTCGAAAGTGAAATCTTTAAAATAGTTAATTTATTTATGTATTGGAAATGGAATGGAATCTGACTTATCACAATTTTCAATGGTGTGAATTTGGTGGAATAACTCTGAAGTTCACTGGTTGAATAATAATGATCCAGGTAGTCTACCCAAATGAGGAAGCTGAGGCTCACCAAGTTTAAATACATTTAAAAAAAATCATCCTGCAAAGCTAAATCATAAGTACTTTATTTATAATAGTATTCATATCATATAAAAACAATTTTAATTTAAAAACTACAGAAGTAATTTGCCCAGACTTGTCAAAACATAGGAATACAAGAAAGCATTGGTTAGAGACTTTAGTGAAATGTCTGAATTCATTAAACCTGCTGGTCCGAAAAGTACACTCCACACAATTGTTCTGCCTTTCCTTCAAGTAACTGTGTTTTACATTAAAATATTTCTTTATAATTACTGCCTTCTTGGATTCTTCCTTAGTGTCTGCTTCCTAAACTAATCTAGCAATTTAGATCTGCACAAGAAATAAATGGAAATCCTCATATATTGCTATGAGTTGAATAAAATATGAATGTCTAAATTCATGACTGTTCTAAAAAAAAAGGGAGGTTTGGACTTTATTTTATTCTCACATGTGAGATGTGGGTTGGTGAAACAGTCTGTGCCTATATCTGTGGGAAGAGACTGGGAAAGCTAGGGAGAGAATCTGAAGGTTTGAGGTATGACACCTGCCTTGTGCCATTCAAAAGTTCTGTAGACTTGAAGCTTGTAGGCAGGTACTCACTGTCATACATAGGGAGTAAGTAAGGGTCAAGGCATTAAGAATGTGAGTCAGGTTACCAAAGACCTATCTCTTAAAAATCCTGAAAATCAGAAACAGCAATGCAAGTATTACTATAAGATTCAGGAACCATATGGGGGAGAGACAACGAGCTAAGAGAAGAAACATATAACATGGACTCCTTCTACTTCTTCCTCTTCATAACCACAAGGTAAAAGTCATCTGAAGAACAGAGAATGGGCTGAGATACTGTTGGTCTTCATCCAAGTGGCATTGCACTTTCTCCTCTTTCTTGAGAGAATGAAAATCTAGATACCCTGTGGGGATTTTCCTAAATGGGAGGGAAGAGTGATAGTCTAACAGTATTGGAGCGACTTTAGTAATAAGAGAGTCAGTGACCTTTATTTTGGACCAGCCACTGTATTTGGAATGGCAGGAACATCCAAAGATGAAGGAAATCAGGCTGGTGAACTTCCAAGATATTGGGTGGTGACATGACTGGTCCTCATTAACTCTGGGGGAAAGCAAATGAAAGAGAGAACAGTTTGCTTAGTTTCAAGAGAGATACTTTCACTTCCACTTCCACCAAAATCAACCCTTTAGGTTTCTTTTAAGACCTAATAGACATATTGATAGGGAAGGAGATTCTAATATTTGGTTCACTGTCAATTGAGGCTGAATTCCTTCTCCAAAATATAATACTCTTTTTATAGAACAGGGGAACAGAAAAGAAGAGGATAAAGGCTCTGGAACCCCGAGTCCATCTCAAAATATTTTATTTTCAGAAAATAATTTTAAAATGCCTTATTAAAGTATTTAACAATAACTAATATATGAAACATAATGAATGCCATAAGGTAGAGAAGAGCTTTTATTTGTTTACAGACAGAGGAAAATGAAAGTTTTCAAGGAGATACTTATTCTTTTCCTCAATATCTCAAACTTGGGTTACATTTACAATTGTTTTTATGTGTTTGTGATGGACAAGTGCTCAGTGCATACAGTTCATATTGATAAATTCTCAAGACACTCAATGTGATCAATAGGATTATGGCCCTAAGGCCATCTCCCTGATAATGTCACGATCCCTTCAAACTGGGAATGAATTCAAAATAAGAAAAATGTTAAATGTATTTATTTTGTGTTTGCTCTTTACTGTTTTGTGTGTACAATGTGAATATTTATTTCCAATGAGAGCAACTTTAGACATTGCATTCAAAACTGGTTCTCAGGAAGGGCAAAAATAAGTTTAATTCCAAGAATCCGTACATTTCAGTTTTCAATAAGTTGCTTGGACAATTTGATAATTTGGAATTCTAGGATTAGAACACAGCATTATATAGACTTTGTCAGTATTTACTTTAAATAACAAGCTTAAGACATCTAATACAGCACCTGAACCTAAGAAGCACTCAATAGATGTTTGCTAAATAGGAGGCATAAAGCAGGATCAATTACTTCAGATTCAATTACTTTAGATCAGAGAAAAATATAGAAATGGGTGGCAACCTAAATCTAAAAGAGAATTCTACTTGAAATGTTGTCTGAATTACTGGATTTTGAAAGTATTTTTTCATGTGCTTTTCATGTTAATCCTAAACCGGCTTATTTTCAAGTACAGTTTTAATGATTATAATTGAATAAACATTGATAAATTTGGCAGCAAGGTTTTTTTAGGCTGAGAGCAACATAGAAAAGATGATACAGTTGCCATATACTTTCTTCTGCCATACATGCATATATAGCCTCTATTATCAACATCTTCTACCAGAGTGATACATTTATTAGAATTGATGAACCTACATTAACATGTTATAATCACCCAAAGTCCATACTTTTCATTAGGGTTTACTCTTGATGTATATTTTATTGGTTTGGACAAACATATAATGACAAATATGTATCATTAAAGTCTCATGCTGAGTATTTTCACTGCCTTTAACATCTTTAAAAAGTTTATTTTGTGTGTATGTTGATCTCATGTTACACTTTCCTTACCAAAATGATTGTTGATACTGTTTTTTAAATATGTTTTTATTGCCTTAACTGGATAGAGCATCGGCCTGCAGTCTGAAAGGTCCCAGATTCGATTCCAGTCAAGGGTATGTACCTTCGTTTTGGGCACATCCCCATTAGGGAGTGTGCAGGAGACAGCTGATTGATGTTTCTCTCTCCTCGAGGTTTCTAATTCTCTATCCCTCTCCCTTCCTCTCTGTAAAAATCAATAAAATATATTTAAAATACATATATATTTGTATTGATTTCAGAGATGGAGAGAGAGAGAGAGAAAGAGAGAGAGAGAGAGAGAGAGAGAGAGAGAGAGAGAGAGAGAGATCATTGATGAAAGATAATCATGGATTAATTGGCTGCCTCCTTCATGCCCTCTACTGGGGATCAAGCCCACAACCCCGGCATGTGCCTTGGCTAGGAATCAAACCCTGACCTCCTGGTTCATAGGTTGATACTCAACCACTGGGCCATGCCAGCTGGGCATTGAGACTTTTAATATATATCATTTTCTGAGGAATCTTGAGAATTTGACCAAAATTTCTACAACCCTTGTGGTCCTTCATAGAGAGAGCCTAGAAAGAAATCCCTAAAAGAAGTCAAGGCCTTTTAGCTGTAAAATTTACTCCTAGTCTTTCTTTGGAGAAAAAAAAAAGTTATTTAATATATTTTACAAATGAAATAAGCACTGTAATCAATTTATATAATCACAATTCATGTTACTAGTATTTTTTTTTTGCTTCTAATTAGAAAAAAACACTGACTCCCTCCCCTCACTTCCCATCTACATACATTCACAGGTTTACATGTTGCTGTATAGAAATTTTAAAGAAAGATTATAATGCTAGTTCCTTGCTAGAACAGAACTTGACATTGGAAATGCTTCTATAATTAATTTATTACCAGAGCAAGTTCTTAGGGTTTCTTTAAAGGAGAAGGTACAAAACAACTTTGAATTTGAGTTCACCAAATTCTCTTGATGTATCTGATAACAACAAGATTTTAATATTATTCTGAATTGTTAATTATTTCTTCACGTTATACTTTCAATAAAATCTTCACTTTCATAACTACTCAATATCCTGTTGGCTTGGATGTCAAGCTTAGGAATTCATCCTTCACTTTAAAGTTTATGTAAAAGTCTGCATCTAAATTTTCTTCTAATATTTTAATGTACTAGTATATGTATGTGTTTTGTTTAACATTTCAAATTTGATCGGTCGCCAATATACATTGGTAAATCATATGAATAAATAGATTCTGTCTCTCTTCATGTGTGTGTGTATGTGTGTGTGTGTGTGTGTGTGTGTGTGTGTGTGTTTGTGTGTGACAGATACATATATTGTTATATTCAGTCTGAGAAGGTCTTGGAAAGGAGAGACTGGTTTTCATTGTTTTTTTTCAGATTTAATTAAATTTCAAATTAAGAATGTTATTCATTGAACATGCATCTCAAGAATACTAGACTAAATGGACAAACTTCCAATTACAATATAAATCAGTTATGGGAGATATAATGTACAACATAAGGAATAGTTAATCTATATATAAAAGCCTAAACAACCATTACCACCGAACAACCTGTCAACCAGTCACTATGACTTGCACTGACCACTAGGGGGAAGATGCTCAATTGAGGAAATTTCCCCTGGTGGTCAGTGCATTTCCACAGCCAACCTCCATGGCAGGCCAACCTCCTACAGTCCCTCCACCTGGCTGGCCAACTTCCCGCAGTCCCTCCTATCAGACAGCTGGCCTCAATGACCCTAATCCGGCCAGCCAGCACATGGAGAGGCTGTGAGAGGTTGACCTCTGGCCCCAATCTGGACTGAGCGAGGCAGTTCCAATCAGCCCTGATCACTGGCCAGGCTGAGGGACTCCACTTATACATGAATTTGTGCACCAGGCCTCTAGTCTATAATAATAAAAGTATAATATGCTAATTAGATTGGACATCCTTCTGGACGTCCTTCCTTCTGGACAAAGCCACAGCAGGTGGGGGCTGAGGCAGAGGTGGCAGAGGCCTCTGGCCCCCACAGTGAGAGCCAAGGCCCTTGTATAAATTTCATGCATTGGGCATCTAGTACTATAATAACTTTGGTGACAGATGGTAACTAGACTTAACATGAGGATTCTTTTGTAATGTATATAAATATCAAATCACTCTTATGTACACTTGAAGCTAACAGACTATTTTATTAGAGTTCAATTAAAAAAAAAAAGAAGAATACTTGCCCTGTCCAGTGTAGCTTTTCCAGTGGGAGTGGCATCTGGTACACAGAAAGGGGTAGATTGACTCCCAGTCAGGATGTGTGCAGGAGGCAATAGATATATGTTTCACTCTCACATTGATGTCTCTTTCTTTCTCTTCCTCTCCCTTTCTCTCTCTCCAAAATCAATAAAAACATGTCCTTGGGTGGGGATTAAAAAAAATAGAATACTAACCAAACTGGAACAGGATAAAACTGAAAGTCAATATGGATTCTGCCAGATCCATTGTGGTAATAATTAATGCAACCATTCATTATATTTGTTAAAATATGGGAAATCAAGTGCAAATGCAAGCTAGAAGAGATTCTAGGAAAACAGGCATAAAGCAATGTGTCCATAGCAACCTGAATGTTAGTAACTCTAATTACAAAAGGCAGGTAAAATTTAGTGTACTTAGTTTTACAAAAAGAATAGAATTCAATGAAAAGGCAAATATTCTAGCAGTATAGTTAATATATATAACTATATATATATATCACTATATCACTATATCACTATATATATATATATACACATAACTATATAACTATATATATATATATATAACTATATATATAATTTACTGAGCAGATATTTAAGTGAAAAATGGATTCGATTGAATAATACTGAGTATACACTTTGTATTTTAGGTCCTAAGGAACAAATGGATACAGAAATGCTTCTTGATAGTGATATTTCAAAGAGGACAAAGCAGAACTGGAATTAACACTTTACCTGCATTGCTTTATAATGTGATTAAGGAAAATAAGAATTCTCAAAACTGTAATTATGCAAACTTGAGTCTTCATGATTTTACATTGGTTTTCAAAAGAAAAGAAGTCATTAAAAGAAAGAATAACGTTTATTTTGATTCTACATGATTGAACCATTAGCCAGATATAGAAAAAAATACTTTTTTAAATAAAAAGATACTAACAAAGAGTACATGAAATTGCATACTACTAACAATAATGATGTGACAATCCAAACAGCTACAAGTTACCATACACTGACTCATGCTAGGTACTACACTAAGCACTCTATGCACATTGATTTCTCTGAGATAGTATAGGAACCAATGATAGGATATAAAACTGAGATACTAGTTTCAAAGGATAGCTCCTTTACTAAGATCAGTGGGAAGGAGTATAATGATTTACTCTGAAAATTAGAACACATTAATGGTAACCAAGAAATTAATTCAGTAAGGTTCCCCAAAATCCTCATTGAATAGTAAATAAGAAGTGAGTTATCAAAAATATTCCATGGAAGTCAGAACTCTCAGTGAATTTTAGGAACAACTAGACATGTTCTCACAGCCCTGGCTGGCTGAAAAATACAGTGCCATTGACAAATGAAAGCAATAGAGTTGAGATAAAATTAATGAGGACGAGCTTGCTTCAGGCCCTTTTCTGTCCTGCATTTCCTTTCACCAGTGTCCTTATAACCTATCACAAAGATAGCATAATCTCATCAAAAAGTCTTCTCATTTCCCACTTCCAAGTATACACAGTAGACTACCAGTATCTTTTTCAGTTGCTATTCTGAAACTCCACTGAAATCTTTCATGAAAGCTGATGCTGAAATTTTGATAAGATAGGAGATTTACTTTAAACTATTAAATAATTTGGGTTGGCTTCACAAAGCAAAACTGTAAGAGCTCTAAAGATCCATGAGGGTTTGCTCACTTCTATCTTGACATTGTACAGAAATATGATAGAAAACTCTGTTCAGGAGTTATTGTGCCCAGGAAACATACTAATTGACCTACAAAAGTTTCTTTCAGCACTTCATGATTTTTGATCACTGAGATTGGACAAGTGTGTGGCTGAATAGACACAGAAAATATTTTTAACACTTATTTAGAATAAGAGTTCGCTGGTGCTTCTCAGCAGGCAAACACAGTGTACAGGGCATTTCATTGCCAGGGTTCCCTTCTGGAAATCATGTGTTTGTTGTCACTGATCAGAGATGTTTAGAAAATATTCCTTTTGGGTAACAATTAAAGTGAATGGAATATGTTTTTGTGTAAAGATCATTTCTCTGCACCACTCAGTTTCTCTAGGGCAAAATCTTCTGTCTCTTGCTGGGGTGGGGAGTACAATTTACCTGGATGGCAGTCTTCCTGGAAGGTAGTGAAGGATGTTGCTAAGGTTCCACATTTCCTAATGCATACTTGCACAAAGTATCTTTTTAACCCCTGGCTCCCACTTCCTTTCCTCTGTGTTTGAAGACCTCAAGTCTCTTTGCTTCTTTGATGTTACAGAGTAAAGAAGTTATCTCCTGCAGCACTGATGAGGAGTAGCAGTCATCCATGAGGCAGGAAAGGGTCCTATAGGGACAAATACTAGGACACTGCATAGACACTCCTCCAAGCCCTCCGCTCGCCTCCTGCTTGCATGGTCTGTGTGGTCTCTCTGAGATCCTCAGCTGATCTGCAGAACTTGGCACCTTCTTCTTGAAGGTTTTTGACTCTGTGGGCACATAGATTTAACTTCTTCAATTCTATGGTCTGTTATTACTTTTCTATCTTCTTTCTAAAACCTGGCTAAAAACATTCATTCACTGTCTCTTCCCATTCCCCATTCCAGGTCATCCTTTCAGATTAATATCTGAATTTACTTTTTTTTCTCCTCTATCTGTCATTTCTCATGTTTGAGGGAGGGAGATAACATCAATATACCTCATTTAATTAGTCATCTATATATGATCAGTATTCAACAATTTATATAAATAAATAGCAGGTAATTCTGAAGAAGTTTCCAAAACGATGGCTTTCTACCTTAGTCATTATCTCTCCTCCTTTCTTTCCATACAACCAACAGATTTGGCTTTCCACTGCTTTTTAAATGTGTATTCTCTATGCTAATTAGCATTTTGTGCTTGGGGAGAGTCAGCTCTGATTCACGCCTGTGGAAAGTAGAAGTTCCTTGTTGAGGACTGAAATGAATAAAGATTCTTCCCCCACAGTGACCAGAAACACTGCAGTCCCAGAGCTTCCTGGGAAGTGATGTTGCAGATGAGGTCTCTCCCTTCAACTTCCACATCTGCACACACAAGTGTTAGGTTGACTTTCTAACTACTTCATGCCAAGTATCCCTCTACTATGTATGTGTGTGCATGCATGCATGTGGGCTCATGCACACATGTGCACAAGTCACATGGTACAGGCTACAGATTACTCTAGCATGTCATAAATAGAGGTAGAAAAAAAAAAGCTAAGAACTGGTAGAAAAAGTAGGGCTGTCTCATGAGAAGGCATAGAACAGACTAAACTCTAATCCATCAGACATGAAGTCCTGTGGTACAAAGTGTATGAGGATTCTGGCTACAGTCATTATTAGGTAGTAGACACTCTCCATCGTAGAGAAGCTGAAAAACAAAACAAAAACCCTCAGTTGGAGTTTTGTTTTGTTTTTTTTATTTTTGTTTTTTTTCCGGAACTGGTCAGCAAAGCAGACATAGATCCCAGTTTCAGATCATATGTGCTTTTAAAAACTAACAAAGAGATCAAGGTGGATTCTGATATGATATGTCATGTTAAGTCTACGAGAATAAGGTATTTCAAACAACACAAAGGGCAGATTATGAGACCATTCTCTAACAGCACCTTGGTAGAGTCATTTGAGGAAGAAATCTCTGGAGAGGTACAATTGGGTAATGAAGGTAAGTGACTACTTCCAAATCCAAACTGTATAATATGGTGGGTCAGAAGATGATAAACTTGGTATTCTAAGGGCTATTAAGACATGAAAGTTTATCTGGGAAACAGAATTATGGGGAGCAGAAAAGCTGATGTAGTAGTACAGAGATAGGATATTAAATGTGAATTTCCTCATTTTGCAAAGCTAACTGCATCTGACAAAAAATCTTTCAACTGATGATGGGTGAATTGATCAGTAAAATGGCATTTCACATTACCCTCACCATCTGATTATGTTTTCTGAAATAGAGGCATTTTCTCCAAAATGCATCTGACATTTTGCATAATGCAAGAAAAGATAAATTAAAGTGTAAATAAGAATCAAAATACTTGAATATTTCAAGAATTTGGTGTTGTAAGGATGTAAAATGGAGATGCAGGGAATAGTTCGAAAGGCTGTGATGGCTTTTGACACAAAAATATCTCTCACTAATGTGGAAATGTATTTGGTAGCCAAGTATGTCTTTCTCAAGTTTACAATGTGATCTGATCTCCATATTCACTCTGGCCATTTTGGTTTTTCAAATAATAATGATTCATAATTATCTTACAATCATATTTTTTCTGGAGTATTTACATTTTTTCAGGTCATAATCTCTCTGCTGAAAACATAGATAACCTTCTGGGGACGATTTAGAGCAGAAACTGTGACTGCATTTCTGAGGCTGACCCAGCCTCTCCCCCAATCAATAGATTCTAGTTCTAATAGCTGACTTAGATGTGGCAATCTGATTGGAGGGCATGGATTCTCATTGTGATAACTAGCGTCAAGTTTCTGCTTCCAGTCACAGAAAATTTTCTTATTATATGTATCAAGCAATACCTTAGAAAGCTATCCATCTATTTCATTTTAGGTAATCAATATTATCATGAAGAACAAATAATAATCCTATAGTCCTGAATTTGAATTAAAAATATCAATATGAACTCAAATGTATTGTATATATATCTATAATACTAAAAGCATAATATGCTAATTAGATCAGACGTCCTTCCCTCTGGACAAAGCCATGGCAGGAGGGAGCTGAGGCAGAGGCAGCCATGGCTGCAGCGGGGCCCAAAGCCCTTGCATGAATTTTGTACATTGGGCCTCTAGTATATCCTAATATACAAAATCTCTGGGTCTATCACATCCACAATGACTGGAGGCTTGACCGATAAGAAGTCAGTCTTGCAATCAGTCCCAGGTTGCTGTGGAAACCCAGCACTGACAGCAGTGCTGAGAGCACCTCAGCTGAGGTGACCCAGCACTGACTGCTGAGGGCGCTGCAATTAGGCCTCGATAGAGGCCAGGAGAGAAAAACAGGATCTGATCTCAGCCCCTGTAGCAGTCAGTGCTGGTCCTGGGTGGCAGAAATCAGTCCTGCAGTCCAATTAACATTAAGTGAACATCAGGTCAATTAATATCTCTTTGAGAGGAGTTGAGAATATGAAGTACAGTGTAGAGCAATTACTTACATTATTTGACATAACACTCCTTTAAACTAAGATATTTTTTCTTTATTTAAAATGTATCTGTTGTTGAAATTATTACAAATGTCTCTTTGTTTTAGCCAGGGAAAGGAAGGCCTACTCTTGCATGAATTTCATGCACTGGGCCTCTAGTATTATATAATTATTAGAGGCCCGATGCACAAAATTTGTGCATGGAAGGGGGGGGTTTCCTCAGCCCAGCCTACACCCTCTCTAATTCTGGATGTCCGGCTGCTGGTTTAGGCCCTCACAATCCTAGATGACTGGCACCTAATTGCTCATCTGTCTGCCTGCCTAGTAGCTCCTAACTGCCCCCACCAGACAGCCTGATTGCCTCACACTGCCCCCTGCCAGACTGGTTGCATCTTACTCCCCACTGCCCCCTGCTGCCAGCCCAGTCACCCCTTACAACTCTTCCCCTGCCAGCCGGTTGTCTCCCAACTGCCCCCCTCTGCTGGCCTGGTCATCTCTCATAACATTCCTGCTGGCCTGGTCACCCCATGCAGCCTGCTTTTTCAGTCATTTTGTCGTCCCTCACTAACAGCCCTGCCATCCTAGTCACCACAGGCAGCCCTCTTTTTCAGTCATTTGGTGGTTCCTCACTAGTCTTCCTGCCAGCCTTGTTATAGGCAGCCATCTTGTTAGGGTGTGAGGGTTAAAATTTTCATATTACCTCTTTATTACATAGAATATATATAAGGTGAGGCAAAAGTAGTTTTAAAATTGTGAATATACAAAACAGTTTGGTCTTGTATTATTTATTAATTAAACAAACTCAAAAAGGATACAGGACTTAAACATTAGACGAGAAACCATAAAAATACTAGAGGAATCCACAGGCAACACAGTCTCAGATATATGCCAAAAGAACTTCTTCACTGATACTGCTCCAAGGGCAATGGAAGCTAAAGAGAAAATAAACAAATGGGACTACATCAAAATAAAAAGGTTTTGCACAACCAAAGAAACCATCAACAAAACAACAAGAAAGCCCACTGTATGGGAGAACATATTTGCAAATATTATCACTGATAAAGGTTTAATCTCCAACATCTACAGCCAACTTATACAACTTAATAAAAGGAAGATAAATGATCCAATAAAAAAAAAATGGGCAATGGACCTAAATAGAACCTTTTCAAAAGATGACAGAAGGAAGGCCAAGAGACACATGAAAACATGTTCAAAGTCTCTAATTATCTGAGAGATGCAAATCAAAACAACAATGTGATACCATCTCATACCTGTCAGAATGGCAATCATCAACAAATCAACAAACAAGTATTGTATTATTTTTCAGATGAACAACTGTCAACCTAATTTGTCCCAGCCTATACTTTTCTGAAAGTATTTTTTTCAGATATTTGTACTATATAATTTTATGTTCTTCTTTTTTGTATTAACTCTTTTAATGGGTTCTTTTGATGAATAAGAGTTTTTAGTCAGTATGATGTTCACTTTATAAATAGTTTTGAATTTTTTAAGTGTTTTTGTGCACTTTTAGAAACTTTTGCCTATTGAAATGTCACAGAAGTATTATCACATGTTTTCTCCTGGAAGTTTCATTGCTCTAGTTTCCATTTGGAGAAAATTTACATATTACCAATATTGATTCTCTCAATCAATGAACAAGGTATAGCTCTATTTATGACTTTTAAAATTTTTCCACCAATATTTTATAGGTTTCATAATAGAAGTCTTACATACTTTTGTGAGATTATTTATTAAATTTTTATTTTTGTGTTATTATAAACTATACTTTTAAAAATTCAATTTCTGGTATTCTATCAAAACAAAATTGAGCTTTACACTTTGATCTTGTATTCAGCAGGCTTGATCAATTCATAAACTAGATTGTTTGCTACATTGCTTGGTCTTCTGAGGCATAGGATTTATAGAGATTGAAATATTATTTTGCTATCTTCATATAATAATTCTTCTTCATTGGGTTGTAAGCACATGTTTTCTAAATGCATTATAAATCAAATTTGTTTTTAAAATCTCCTCCTCCATAATTCCATTATTTACCTATTAATTAACCTAGAAATTTTAAACACGGTATTATTCATACTATGATACTTAATCATTGCTTATTTTTTAATGAAATAGAAAATGCTATATCTACAACATGTCATTCCTTTAAGAAAAATAAGTGAAAAATAAATCATAAGTACAGAATCTAAAAAATGTTGGATAATTCATAACCATCATCTTATTTTAATTACACATTACACACTATGTGGCACCCACTTTAGCCTAAAGCATGATGAACATTTTCACAGATGAAAGGAAGCTATGGTAGAAAATCTCATTTTACACATCCATAATTTGAGAAGTGCCATTCAGCTTCTGTATAACATCCATAATTTTCCACATATTAACACTTTATATTTATCAGAACTTCAGCATTCTTATTACCTGCATATGACACTTTTCTTTAAAATTAAAATAAGTGCATCATATATTCTTTTAACATTATAATTAAAATGTTGTTAGATATACAGGAGGCATTGGAGGGGGGATGTTTGTTGTATCAACATGCAAAACTGCTGCCAAAGGTTAAAACATTTTCTTCACATTCATGCATTTCTATCATCAGGCTCTTACAGGCTCTTCTCACAAGAATACATAGTGCTTGAGCAGTTGGAGATGCAGGATCATCCTCCTAGTATGTAATACACAGTTGCTTAGAGTAAACCTGAGAGGAGACATAAGCACCTTTGAAATCCTTCTTTGATTACACACTCAATCTTTTATATATATCAGGACTTATGATGGAGCAGACTCAGTTCTAGGCACAGACATAGGCACAGAAAAACAGTAGAGAACTGAGCTAGGAGCTTCTCTACTCAGGTGGTGTTGATACTTAGTGTCACCCGATCTATAAAAAACCACATGTTTTGCCCAGCCAGAGTGGCTCAGTGGTTAAGCATTGACTTATGAACCAGGAGGTCAAGGTTCCATTATAGGTCAGGGTACATGCCTGGGTTTCAGTCTCAATCGCTAGAAGGGAGTATGCAGGACGCAGCCAATCAATGATTCTCTCTCATCATTGATATTTCTATCTCCTTCTTCATTTCCCTCTCTGATATCAATAAAAAAAAAAAATATATATATATATATTTTTTAAAAATCACACTTTTCAACAGACATGAGGTGCATAGTAAAAAATGAAAGACTTATCAATGAACTCCCAATAAATAGCTTTCTTGGCCCAGTATAGGACTAGTTACCCTGCTGAGAATGAAAACAGCCAAATGCTAACCCTGACAAACTGAGGGGAGGTCTGTGTGGATAACTTTCCAAACTCAGAGACCAAAGTAACCACATAGGATGGTTTGAACATAAAAATTTCTAACATGAAAGCCTGTAGCTTCCTTGACAAAGGTGAAGCTTCGGTTTAAGTGAGTCTGTCTATTGTCTTTTTGCACCTAAGATAACATGTCTTTTTTTAAAATATATATTTTATTGATTTTTACAGAGAGGAAGGGAGAAGGATAGTTAGAAACATCAATGAGAGAGAATCATTGACCGGATGCCTCCTGCACATCCCAGTAGGCAACCAACGCAACATGCCCTTGACTGTAATCAAACGTGGGACTCTTCAGTCCAAAGGCTGATGTTCTATCCACTGAGCCAAACCAGTTAGGACTAAGATAACATGTCTTTGAAATGTAAGAGTAATCCCCTTTGCCAGACCCCGTGGGGTATAATCACCACATCAGAGCATGAGTCCACAGTGCCCTTATAGTTATTTTGTTGCAATCTCTATGTGTTGCAAATGTTAACATTAACTATCCTGTACCCCCCAATATTAAAGAAATATGTGATTTTCTATTTTGTCTATTTATCTAATTCCAGAGATTTCCCCTTTGCCTTTTCTTGACCCCTTAATCTACTTTATGTAAACCTCCTTATATCTTTTATTATTATTATTATTATTATTATTATTATTATTATTATTCTAATGTATAAAATAAGCTTCAAAACTATCATTCTCTGGAACATTTTCTGAATTCATTTAAGTTTTGCCTCCCAGTGTGAAGGCAATTCTGGGTGGCAACCTAAGTATGTGCCTAGTCAAACCTGCATTCCATCCTGTATGCTTACAAACCTATAATTAACCCCCAACTCCCTTTCTGCTTGTGGCCTAGCCTTGAAAAACCTGTCTTACAGGGGCCATAAAACTCTGCAAAAACCCCGCAAGGGCAATGGGCTCTTGGCACCAGATGGGGTCTTGGTCAAAATCTCATTTCCCCCTTTATAACCATCACAGGGGTTGCAAAAGCTTGTGAAAACTCTGAAAGTCTAGTTCATATTTGGGGGACAAAGAAACTGGGAAGGGGGAAAAAATCCAAGATGGTGGCATAGGTAAACACCTATACTGCTGCCTCGCACAACAATTTCAAAACTACAACTAAAAGACAGAACGGACATCATCCAGAACCACAGGAAAGCTGGCTGAGTGGAAGTTCTACAACTAGAGGGAAAGAGAGGGGCTCACAGAGACCCAGAGGAGCTGCAAAAAGCTGAGGTACGGAGACGCGCACGAGGAGAGAGTGGGTGCTGGAGTACCTGGCTGGTTTTCTCTGGCGGGAGGGAGACGGAAACTCTCAAAGGCATTGAACCCCTTGTCCTGCGACACTAAACCCCAGATCCAGCCGAGACTCATACGGGGGGAGTTTGGACTGTGAAAAGGGAGAAGTGCACAGAAATTTAGGGGAGTTGCAAAGGATCGGAGGTATGGTCACGCATGGCACCACGCGGAGGACAGATTGCTGATTGTGCCGCTGGCTTTCGCGAGTGAGCGGGAGACAGACCCTCCCAACCTTGCCACTTCTGACTCCACTAAGCCCCTGTTTTGGGTGAAACCCTGGAGACCTAGACTTGTGTGGTCCTGGTTCGCAGGGGAGCTGGAAAGGCAGCGGTTAGAGGCACTGCGGGCGCGGGCACAAGGACCGCTCCAGCCATTACCCAGTCACATGAGACTCAGGGGCCGTGGAGGGCGGGGCCGACGGGAAAGCAAGGCGGTCCCTTAAGGCCTGGGACTCCACCCCTCCCAAGCTCAACAGAGGCTTCTGCAGCTGAATCCAGCACAGAAGTTCTCCCGGCATAGTGAAAATGCTGAGACAAGGGAAGGGATTGCAAGCAAAAGAAATGGAGGAAAAAAAACAACTGGATATAGAGTTCAAAACCACGCTTATAAGGTTTTTCAAGAATATGCTAGAAAAGATGGATAAATTTAGTGAGACCCAAGAGGAGATGAAAAATACACTGACTGAAATAAAAACTATTATACAGAGTCCTAACAGCAGACTAGAGAAAGGCAAGGATCAAGTCCAAAATTTGAAATATAAAGAAGCAGAAAACATTCAACTGGAAAAGCAAGAAGAGAAAAGAATCCAAAAATGTGAACATAATTTAAGGAGCCTCTGGGACAGCTTCAAGCGTACCAACATCAGAATTGTGGGGGTACCAGAAGAAGAGAGAGAGCAAGATACTGAAAACCTATTTAAGGAAATAATGACTGAAAACTTCCCACATCTGGTAAAAGAAATAGACTTACAAGTCCAGGAAGCACACAGAACCCCAAATAAAAGGAATCCAAAGAGAACCACACCAAGACACATCATAATTAAAATAGCAAGAGCAAAAGACAAAGAGAGAATATTAAAAGCAGCAAGAGAAAAACAGTTAATTACCTACAAGGGAGCACCCATATGACTGTCAGCTGATTTCTCAACAGAAACGATGCAGGCCAGACGGGAGTGGCAAGAAATATTCAACGTGATGAACAGCAAGAACCTACAACCAAGAATAATCTATCCAGCAAAGCTATCATTCAGAATTGAAGGGCAGATAAAGACCTTCACAGAGAAGAAAAAGCTAAAGGAGCTCATCAACTCCAAACCAGTATTATATGAAATGCTGAAAGGTACTCTTTTAGAAGAGGAAGAAGAAAAAGGTAAAAGACAAAAAATTATGAACAACAAATACACATCTATCAACAAGTGAATCTAAAAATTAAGTGAATTAAAAATCTGATCAACAGAATAAACTGGTGAATATAATAGAATCAGGAGCACAGAAAGGGAGTAGACTGATAATTCTCAGGAGGACAAAAATCATAAAGCATCAAACAGACTGTGAAATTATAGCAGAAAGATTAAAGTTAGGTGAGGGAAATAAGTGATCAATCAAAGGACTTGTATGCATGCTTATAAACATAACCAATGATCACAGACACTGGGGTGTTGGGGTATGCCTGGGAGGGAGGGGGGCAATATGTATAAAAAATTAATTTAAAAAAAAAGAAACTGGGGAGGAAAAAAAGGGAAAGCCTGCCATATTTGGCGCCCTGAGCCATTCAGTATCAGTGCTCCTGCAATAAAGTGCATTTCCTGAACTTCTGAGTGCCTGGCTGTTTTGCCTTCCTGCCACTTGAAAATTTTGCTGTAACACCAGCAATTGTCATCAGCATGACTCAAATAATCTCTTAAAAATTCTCTAGGTTTTGATGTTTCTTATGTCAATACTACAAAGTTGTGTTAGAGAAGTGGCATATAAGGAAAGTAATTAGAAGCAAATCTCAACACTGCTTCAGTAATATAACTAAAATGGGCCTTATTCTCTCTACAAGAAAAAAAAACACACACAAGTTGACAGTGTTTGATGAAATAAGTGTACATACTAGTCAGCCTCCTTAATTATGTGGGATTCTTTTAGTATCGGGTTATATCCCCCAGTGTGATTCTTCACAAAATATACAATGGGATCATTTCCATAACCAAATGCATAATGGTGACTTACTGTTTTTTAATGTAGACAAGTTATTTCCTTTGGAATTGAAAATAAATGAGGAGCATAAGTAATTGCATTTTAAGAAGCAATAATGACAATGCAATTGCTATCTTTCACATGGAAACAGTTTTTGATGAAACTAAATCAACTAACCAACAAGAAAACAACCAATAATAACCCCATCCTTCCATAAATATTAACAAATTTAAGAGTGCTATTAAAATCAATGTCAAATACAATGTTCAGTCCAGAAACAAGTAAACTTGTTTTTCAAAGAAGAGAGGTAATAACTAAGGTTAAGAGTGATTTCTACAAAGATTCTCTCTCGCAAAAATCAAGTGCTTTTCTCCAGGCAGTGTGGCTCCATGATCGAGTATCAACCTATTAACCAAGAAGTCAAGGTCCCATTCTCATTTAGACTACATGCCTGAGTTGCATACTCGATTAGTAGGGCGTGTGCAAGAGGCAGCCAACCAATAAATCTCTCATCATTGATGTTTCTATCTCTATCCCTCTCTTTTCCTTTCTAAAGTTAATAAAAATATATTACAAGAAACAAAAAGTCAAAGAATTTATTCCCTTATATAATGTGTGGGCAAAAATGTAAGAAGTTTTCATAAATACTATAACAGATAAATTCTTAAGCATTTATCGACCGTAAATCTTTATTTTTTTTTATTGTGTTACATGTATACATATCTTCCTATTCCCCCCTTGACCCCTCCCAGGCAAACCCCAACTCCCCAGTGTCTTGTGTTCATTGGTTATGCTTATATGCATGAATACAAGTCCTTATCTACCTCAGCTCTCCTTCATCTTCCTGCTGTAATTTGACAGTCTGTTCGATGCCTTACTGCCTCTGTATCTATCCTTTTGTTCATCAGTTTATAATGTTCTTTATTATCCCCAATTAGTGATATCATGTGGTGTTTCTCCTTTATTGACTGGCTAATTTCACTTAGCATAAGGCTCTCCAGTTCCATCCAGGTTGCTGCAAATGGGAAGAATTCCTTCTTTTTAATGGCAGCATAGAATTCCAATGTGTAGATGTACCATAGTTTTCTGGCCCACTCATCTGCTGATGGGCACCTAGGCTGTTTCACAATTGTACCTATTGTGAATTGTGCTGCTATGAACATAGGGGTGCATAAATCCTTTCTGATTGGTGTTTCTACTTTCTTAGGATATATTCCTAAGAGTGGGATTGCTGGGTCAAATGGGAGTTCCATTTTTAGTTTTTTGAGGAAACTCCATACTGTTCTTCACAGTGGCTGCACCAGTCTGCATTCCCACCAAAAGTGCACAAGGGTTACTTTTTCTCCGCATCCTCGCCAACACTTGTCCTTTGTTGATTTGTTGATTCCCATTCTGACAGGTGTGAGATAGTATCGCATTCTTGTTTTGATTTGCATCTCTCGGATAATTAGAGACTTTGAACATGTTTTCATGTGTCTCTTGGCCTTCCCTCTGTCGTCTTTGAAAAGGTTCTATTTAGGTCCATTGCCCATTTTTTTTATTGGATCATTTATGTACCTTTTATTAAGTTGTATAAGTTGGCTGTAGATGTTGAAGATTAAACCTTTATCAGTGAAAACATTTGCAAATATCTTCTGCCATACAGTGGGCTTTCTTGTTATTTTGTTGATAGTTTATTTTGCTGTGCAAAAGCTTTTTATTTGATGTAGTGCCATTGGTTTATTTTTTCTTTAGCTTCCGTTGCCCTTGGAGCAGTATCAGTGAAGAAGTTCTTTCAGCATATGTCTGAGATTGTGCTGCCTGTGGATTCCTCTAGATTGTTTATGGTTTCCTATGTAATGTTTAAGTCCTGTATGCATTTTGAGTTTATTTTTGTATTTGGTATAAGGTGGTGGTCCAGTTTCATTTTTTTGCATGTATCTGTCCAATTTTCCCAGCATCATTTATTGAAGAGGCTCTATTGGCTCCCGTGTATGTTCATGCCTCCTTTGTCAAATATTAATTGGGTGGATATCTGGATTCTCTATTCTATTCCATTGGTCAATATGTCTGTTCTTGTGCTAGTACCAAGCTGTTTTGAGAACAGTTGCTTTGTAATATAGCTTGAAATCTGGTATTGAGATCCCACCTACTTTATTCTTCCTTCTCAGAATTGCTGTGGCTAATTGCGGTCTTTTTTTGTTCCAGATGAATCTTTGAAGAGTTGTTTCTAGGTCTGTGAAATATGTCATTGGAATTTTAATGGGTAGTGCATTGATTCTATAGATTGCTTTGGGTAGTATGGACATTTTAATGATGTTGATTCTCCCAATCCATGAGCATGGTATGCTCTTGGATCTTTTTAAGTTTGGTACTCTATCTCTTTTTTTAGTGTTCTGTAGTTGTCGGCACATAGGTCTTTTAGCTCCTTAGTTAGGTTTATTCCTAGGTGTCTTAATTTTTTTTTTTGGTGTGATGGTAAATGGGATTGCTTTTTTATTTTCTCTTTCTGTAAGTTCACTATGAGTGTATAGAAATGCCATAGATTTCTTGGCATTAATTTTGTATCCTGCTACATTGCCAAATTCATTTATTAAGTCAATTAGTTTTTGGATAGAGTCCTTCGGGTTTTTTATGTACAGTATCATGTCATCTGCAAATAAGGACAGCTTTACTTCTTCTTTTCCAATTAGGATGCCTTTTATTTCTTCTTCTTATCTAACTGCAATGGCTAATACTTTCAGTACTATGTCAAACAGGAGAGGTGAGAGTGGGCATCCCTGTCTTGTTCCTGTTCTTAGGAGAAATGGTTTTAGTTTTTGCCCATTGAGTATGATGTTAGCTGTGGGTTTATCATATATGACTTTTATGATGTTGAGATATGATCCTTCTATTCCCACTTAGCTGAGAGTTGTTATCAAGAAAGGATGTTGGATTTTGTCAAAAGCCTTTTCTGCATTAATTTATATGACTATGTGATTTTTATCTCTCAATTGGTTTATGTGATGTATCACATTTATTGATATGCGGATATTGTACCATCTCTCAATTTATTTATGTGATGTATCATGTTTATTGAAGTGTGGATACTGGAGCATCCTTGCATTCCTGGGATGAATCCTTCTTGGTCATGGTGTATGATCTTTCTGATGTACTGCTGGATCTGATTTGCTAGAATTTCGTTGAGGATTTTGGCATCTATGTTCATGAGAGATATTGACGTATAATTATCTTTCATTGTGTTGTCTTTATCTGGTTTCGGTATTAGGGTGATGCTTGCTTCATAGAAGGTGTTTGGAAGTGTTCCTTCTTCTTGAATATTTTTGAATAGTCTGAGGAGGATAGGCTTTAATTCTTCCTTGAATGTTTGCTAAAACTCTCCTGTGTAGCCATCTGGACCCGGGCTTTTATTTGCTGGAAGCTTTTTGATTACTGCTTCAATTTCTTCCATAGTTATAGGACTATTGAGATGTTTGGCTTCCTCCTCATTGAGTTTTGGGAGGTTATATTTTTCTAGGAAAATGTCCATTTCTTGCAGGTTGTCCAATTTGTTGGAATAGAGTTGTTCATGGTAATTTTAACAATCCTTTGTATTTCGGTGGGGTGTGTTGTTAATTCTCCTCTTTCATTTCTGATTTTTTTTTTATTTGGGTCTTCTGTCTTTGCTTCTTGGTGAGCCTGGCTAGAGGTCCATCAATCTTGTTTATCCTATCAAAGAACCAGCTCTTGGTTTTGTTGACCTTTTGAATTGCTTCTTTGATCTACATGTTGTTTTTCTCCGCTCTGATCTTTACTATATCATTCCTTCTGCATACATTAGGCTTATCTTGTTGCTCTCTTTCTAGCACTTTGAGTTGTAGGTTTAGGAAATTTCTTACCATTGTTTCCTGTTTTTTGCAGTAGGCTTGTAAAGCTATGAACTTCACTCTCAAGATTGTTTTCACCGTGTCCCATAAATTTTGTATTGCTGTGTTGTCATTGTAATTTGTTGCCATGATGTTTTTTATTTCTTCCTTGATCTCTCTGGTTACCCAGTCGTTGTTTAATAGCATTCTGTTTAGTCTCCTAGTGTTTGATTTCTTTATATTGTTTTTATTGTAGTTGATTTCCAGTTTTATGCCACTCTGGTCTGAGAAAATGCTTGATATCATTTCTATCTTCTTGAATTTGAAGAGACTTTTCCTATGAACCAACATATGGTCTATTTTTGAAAACTACCCATGTGCACTGGACAAAAATGTATATTCTGTGGCTTTGGGGTGAAATGTTTTGAAGATGTCAATTAATTCCATCTGGTCTAGTGAGTCATTTAGGATTGATGTTTCTTTGCTGATTTTTTGTTTAGAGTATTTGTCCAATGGTGACAGTGGGGTATTAAAGTCTCCTACTATGATTGTATTGCTGTCAATCTCTCCCCTAATATCCTCCAAGAGTTTTTTTTTATGTATTTAGGTGCTCCTATATTGGGTGCATATATGGTTGCCAGAGTTATTTGTTCTGGTTGGATTGTTGCCTTTAGTATTATGAAGTGGCCTTCTTTATCTCATGTTATGTCCTTCACTTTGAGATCTAATTTGTCAGATATAAGTATTGCAACAACAGCTTTTTTTCATTTCCATTTGCCTGAAATGCCATGTTCCATCCCTTCACCCTCAATCTGTGTGCATATCTTTTCCTAAGGTGGGTTTCTTGCAGACAGCAGATATATGGATCATCTTTTCTTATCCAATGGGTTACCCTATGTATTTTTTTATTCATATCTCCCCATAGCCCCCCCTCTCCCTCCCAGGTTTACCCCAAGCCCCCAGTGTCTATGTTCATTGGTTATGCTGGATGCATGCCTACAAGTCCTTTGATTAATCTCTTATCTACCCCACCTCTCCTTAATCTTCCTGCTGTAATTTCACAGTCTGTTTGAAGCTTTACTATCTCTGTATCTATCCTTTTGTTCATCAGTTTATTATGTTCTTTATTATCCCCCAAGGAGTGCGATCATGTGATGCTTCTCCTTCATTGACTGGCTTATTTCACTAAGCATAAGGCTCTCCAGTTCCAACCAGGTTGCTGCAAATGGTAAGAATTCCTTCTTTTTAATGGCAGCATAGAATTCCATTGTGTAGATGTACCAAAGTTTTCTGATCCACTCATCTGCTGACGGGCACCTAGGCTGTTTCCAAATTGTAGATATTGTAAATTGTGCTGCTATGAACATAGGGATGCATAAATCCTTTCTGATTGGTGTTTCTACTTTCTTAGGATAAATTGGTAAGAGTGGGATTAGAGGGTCAAATGGGAGATCCATTTTTAGTTTTTTGAGGAAACTCCATACTATTCTCCACAGTGGCTGCACCAGTCTGCATTCCCACCAACAGTGCACAAGGGTTCCTTTTTCTCCGCATCCTCGCCAACAGTTCTCCTTTGTTGATTTGTTGATGATTGCCATTCTGACAGGTGTAAGATGGTATCGCATTGTCGTTTTGATTTGCATCTCTCGGATGATTAATGACTTTGAACATGTTTTCATGTGTCTCTTGGCCTTCCTTCTGTCGTCTTTTGAAAAGGTTCTATTTAGGTCCGTTGCCCATTTTTTTTTTTTTTTGGATCCTTCATCTTCCTTTTATTAAGTTGTATAAGTTGGCTGTAGATATTGGAGATTAAACCTTTATCAGTGATAACATTTGCAAATACGTTCTCCCATACAGTGATCTTTCTTGTTTTGTTGATGGTTTCTTTTGCTGTGCAAAAGCTTTTTATTTTGATGTAGTCCCATTTGTTTATTTTATCTTTAGCTTCCATTGCCTTTGGAGCAGTATCAGTGAAGAAGTTCTTTCGCGATATATCTGAGATTGTGCTGCTTGTAGATTACTCTAGTATTCTTATGGTTTCCTTTCTAATGTTTAACCTGTATCCATTTTGTGTTTATTTTTGTATTTGGTGTAAGTTGGTGGTTCAGTTTTAATTTTTTGCATATATCTGTCAAATTTTCCCAACACCATTTATTGAAGAGGCTATCTTGGCTCCATTGAATGTTCATGCCTCCTTTGTCAGATATTAATTGAGCATAGTGGTTTGGGTGGATATCTGGGATCTCTATTCTATTCCTCTGGTTTATATGTCTGTTCTTGTGCCTGTACCAGTCTGTTTTGAGAACAGTTTCTTTGTAGTATAGATTGAAGTCTTGTATTGAGATCCCACCTACTTTATTCTTCCTTCTCAGAATTGGTGTAGCTATCTGTGGTCTTTTTTTTTGTTCCAGATGAATCTATGAAGAATTCTTTGTAGGTCTGTGAAATATGTTGTTGGTATTTTAATGGGTAGTGTTTTGATTCTGTAGATTGCTTTGGGTAGTATGGACATTTTAATGAGGTTGATTCTCCCAATCCATGAGCATGGTATGCTCTTGGATCTTTTTAAGTTTGGTCCTCTATCTCTTTTTTCAGTGTTCTTTAGTTGTCTGCACATAGGTCTTTTAGCTCCTTAGTTAGGTTTATTCCTAGGTATCTTAATTTTTTTTTTGGTGCGATGGTAAATAGGATTGCTTTTTTATTTTCTCTTTCTGTAAGTTCACTATGAGTGTATAGAAATGCCATAGATTTCTTGGCATTAATTTTGTATCCTGCTACATTGCTAAATTCATTTATTAAGTCAATTAGTTTTTGGATAGAGTCCTTCAGGTTTTTATGTACAGTATCATGTCATCTGCAAATAAGGACAACTTAACTTCTTCTTTTCCAATTTCGATGCCTTTTATTTTTTCTTCTTGTCTAATTGCAATGGCTAATACTTCCAGTACTATGTCGAACAGGAGAGGTGAGAGTGGGCATCCCTGTCTTGTTCCTGATCTTAGGGGAAATGGTTTTAGTTTTTGCCCATTGAGTATGATGTTAGCTGTGGGATTATCATATATGGCTTTTATGATGTTGAGATATGATCCTTCTATTCACACTTAGCTGAGAGTTTTTATCAAGAAAGGATGTTGGATTTTGTCAAAAGCCTTTTCTGCATTAATTTATATGACTATGTGATTTTTATCTCTCAATTGGTTTATGTGATGTATCACATTTATTGATATGCGGATATTGTACCATCCCTGTATTCCTGGGATGAATCCTGCCTGGTCATGTTGTATGATCTTTCAGATGTACTGCTGGATCCGGTATGCTAGAATTTTGTTGAGGATTTTGGCATCTATGTTCATGACAGATATTGGCCTATAATTCTCTTCATTGTGTTGTCTTTATCTGGTTTTGGTATTAGGGTGATGCTGGCTTCATAGATGGTGTTTGGAAGTGTTACTTCTTCTTGAATGTTTTTGAATAGTCTGAGGAGGAAAGGTTTTAATTCTTCCTTGAATGTTTGGTAAAACTCTCCTGTGTAGCCATCTGGACCTGGGCTTTTATTTGATGGAAGCTTTTTGATTACTGCTTCAATTTCTTCCATAGTTATTGGACTTTTGAGATTTTTGGTTTCTTCCTCATTGAGTTTTGGGAGGTTATATATTTCTAGGAAAATGTCCATTTCTTGCAGGTTGTCCAATTTGTTGGAATAGAGTTATTCATAGTATTTTTTAACAATCCTTTGTATTTCCACAGGGTCTGTTGTTATTTCTCCTCTTTCATTTCTGATTTTGTTTAGTTGGGTCTTCTCTCTTTGCTTCTTGGTGAGCCTGGTTAGGGGTCCATCAATATTGTTTATCCTTTCAAAGAACCAGCTCTTTGTTTTGTTGATCTTTTGAATTGTTTCTTTCGTCTCCAAGTTGTTTATCTCCACTCTGATCTTCTATTTCCTTCCTTCTGAGTACACTGGGCTTTTCTTGTTGCTCCTGTTCTAGCTCTTTAAGTTGTAGGTTTAGGTAATTTATTACCATTGTGTCCTGTTTTCTGCAGTAGGTTTGTAGGGCTATGAACTTTCCTCTCAAGACTGCTTTCACTGTGTCCTATAAATTTGTATTGTTGTGTTGTCATTGTCATTTGTTGCTATGATGTTTTTTATTTCTTCCTTCTTCTCACTGGTTACCCAGTCATTGTTTAATAGCATGCTGTTTACTCTCCATGTGTTTGATTTCATTCTATTGTTTTTATTATAGTTGATTTCCAGTTTTATGCCACTCTAGTCTGAAAAATGCTGGATATGATTTCTATCTTCTTGAATTTAAAGAGACTTTTCTTATGACCCAACATATGATCTATCTTTGAAAATGACCCATGTGCACTGGAGAAGAATGTATATTCTGTGGCTTTAGGGTGAAATGTTCTGAAGATGTCAATTAATTCCATCTG
>JAAGEH010000393.1:45086772-45105839 GCA_011751065.1 Lasiurus cinereus
TTAGACTCTCCTCTTGCTTTTTAACTTTTTTTTCTAGAAGCTGCTGTACTTTGGTATTTTTTCCTACAGTGTCTTCTAGCTCACTGATGAGGTCCTCTGCTTCTTCTAGTCTACTTTTGATGCTCTCTATTGAGTTCTTTATAGCAGTGATGTCATTTTTCATTTCTTCTTGATTATTCTGCACCTCCTCTAGGTTCTTCTGCATTTCTT
Source organism: Lasiurus cinereus (assembly GCA_011751065.1). Taxonomy (NCBI): domain Eukaryota; kingdom Metazoa; phylum Chordata; class Mammalia; order Chiroptera; family Vespertilionidae; genus Lasiurus; species Lasiurus cinereus. The sequence goes on from JAAGEH010000393.1 coordinate 45,086,983, forward strand.
CTTGCTGTTTCTTCATCTCCTCTTCTGTCTTCTTCATATCCTCTTGGCTCTTACGCATATTGTCAAATTTGTCTTCCATTCTTTTCAACCACATTATGATAATTTCTCTGAACTCTTTCTCTGGTATGCTTATTTCTGGTTCTATTTCGTTTACTTCCTTTTCTGGTGAAACCTGCCTTTCTGTCTTATGTGGGCTGTTTCTTTTTCTGCCCATGGTCTTTCTTCTCTGGGTGTCTGGTTATGTAGTTCTCTCTCCTACATTGATTGAAAGGCACAAACTACAACACGACCAGGTACAGCACACAAAGCACTGAGTAGAAATGTATTCAAGATGTTAATAATCACAAATAAGGTGACCACCCATGAAGGACAAATTAGGGGTAAATAGAGAAAGATTAAGAGGAAAATGAGGAAAGAAGAAAATAAAGAAATGCCAAAATGAAATTTGGAGAGTGAGAAAAAAAATGTAAATAAATGAACAATGAAATAAAATAAAATAAGAAAATAAAAAGAAGAAGAAGGAGAAGGAAAGAGGAAGAGAAAAAAGTCAGAGAGAAAAGAAAGTGTATTAGAGAGAAAAGAGGAACAAAATATAGATGTCAGGAGACAGCTCCAATAGAACAGTCACTAATCCCAATAAAGGCCAGCAACCAGTACCTAGAGATTAAGGCAAATTGCAAATAGCAACTGGTATCGAGGGAGGTGAGGGAAAAGAGAGGTAGAAAACAAAGCAAGTAAAAAGCAAAATAAAACAAGTATAATAAACTAAAACAATCTCACAAAAAAATTTCAAAAAATCGTTATAATCACTTTTCAGGCAAATAGCAACAAAAGGACATAGAGAAAAAAACAACTCTTGGCTAGTGAAGACAAGAAGAGAGAGGTTTGTGTGGACTTGTAGTAGGGGATTTGAAATTAGATATATAAATGGGGTGCAATTTTAACCAAGTAAAGAGAAAAATAGGGAGAATCTAAAGTTAGAAAGGGAAAGAGAAACGAGACAACAAAATGGGGAAAGTTAGGAGGAAAGTGTTGGCATAAAGGTAGAGTTGAATTGGAGTAAAATTATGCTAAAGGAAAGATGAAAATAGAATGTAGAACTCTAATCCCGAAATAAAATAAAGAGAAAAGAAAATAACAGTTGTTTTTTTTTCCCAAAACGTTTAAGTACTAGTAGTAATTAATAATACTAGTTTAAAACAAAAATGTAATCATTATAAAGGTAAAATCAATTGAGGCAGAAAGAAAAAAAATATTCTTTTAATTAAAATATGTGAAAATTAAAATTAAAAATTAAAAATTAAAAAAAAGAAAAAAGAAAAGAAGAAAAATTAAAAAAAAAAGAAGAAAAATAGAATGGTCCTTCACTTCCACTATTATTCTGCTTGGCACTCCTGTTTCCCAGTAGGGAAGGTATTGCAGTTCCCTGTGTTCCCCTCGTGGTGTTTTAATCTCTTTATTTTTTTGTGGGTATGCGAGAGTCAATTTGTGTGTTATCCACTGGGTGGCAGTGTTTCGGAACTGATCGCTGAGAAAAAGCACTGGACCTCTCTAGGCTGTGCTCAGATCCTGCTACTCTGTGGTTCTCAAAGCCAGTTTGTGGGGGTTTTGCAGCCGGGACACTGTAATAACTCCCAGGCTGTCCCTTTGCCCCAGAAAAAACAAACAAAAACGAGTCATTTTCCAGAGCTCTCCTCTGTCAACAGCTCGGAGTGTCTGCCTTCACACTCAGGGATCATGCCCTGACCACCTCTGCGGACCTCTCCAGAGGCAGCTTTCCCACAGCCTGGCTCTCACAGTGTGCGTGTCTTTATTGTGTGGAGGTAGGAGACCTCACCCTGACCCAGGCAAAATCTGACCCTTCCGCGCGCCATGTGGATCTCCGAATCTGCCACTGCGCGTCTGCACCGCATAGGAAGCCGTGCTCTGGGTCCCCGGCTGCTCTGTGGGTGCCCCCATCAGCCGCAGCTTTCAGACCTCGGCAGACATCCACCTCCCCCTTAACTCAGGCACAATATGACCTTTCCGTGTGCTCTGTGGATTTCTGATTCTGCCGCATGTCTGGGCTGATTGGAGAGCAGAGTTCTGGTCACCCGGGTCCCTGGCTGCTCAATGGGTGCCCAGCCCAAGGCTTCAGATGGCCGCAGACATCCACCTCCCACTGCAAGATGGCTCTGGCCGACAAAAACCCCGTGGCAGTGGGGCTGCCTGGCCAGGAGAGCCCCTTCCAGCAGTTCTCTGTCTTCTCCTGGAGGATAACGGATTCTTAGCTTGGCAACAAACACTCCCAATGCGACTCTCAGCCGCTCTCTCTCCCTCTGCCAGCGATAAAGCTCCAGATGCATCTGTCTACTCCGCCACCATTTTCTCCTCTCTCCAGAATGCTATTAAACAACTACAATGAAAACAATATAAAGAAATCAAACACATGGAGACTAAACAGAATGCTATTAAACAATGACTTGGTAACCAGAGAGATCAAGGAAGAAATGAAAAATATCATGGCAACAAATGACAATGACAACACAGTAATACAAAATTTATGGGACACGGTGAAAACAGTCTTGAGAGTGAAGTTCATAGCTCTACAATCCTACTGCAAAAAACAGGAAACAATGGTAAGAAATTTCCTAAACCTACAACTCAAAGAGCTAGAAAGAGAGCAACAAGATAAGCCCAATGTATGCAGAAGGAATGATATAGTAAAGATCAGAGCGGAGATAAACAACATGTAGATCAAAGAAACAATTCAAAAGATCAACAAAACCAAGAGCTGGTTCTTTGATAGGATAAACAAGATTGATGAACCTCTAGCCAGGCTCACCAAGAAGCAAAGACAGAAGACCCAAATAAAAAAAAAATCAGAAATGAAAGAGGAGAAATAACAACACACCCCACCGAAATACAAAGGATTGTTAAAAAATACCATGAACAACTCTATTCCAACAAATTGGACAACCTGTAAGAAATGGTCATATTCCTAGAAAAATATAACCTTCCAAAATTCAATCAGGAAGAATCTAAACATCTAAATAGTTCTATAACTATGGAAGAAATTGAAGCAGTCATCAAAAAGCTTCCAGCAAACAAAATCCTGGGACTACATGGCTACACAGGAGAGTTTTACCAAACATTCAAGGAAGAATTAAAGCCTGTCCTCCTCAGACTATTCAAAAATATTCAAGAACATGAAAACATGTTCAAAGTCACTAATCATCCAAGAGATGCAAATCAAAACGACAATGCGATTCCATCTTACACCGGTCAGAATAGCAATCATCAACAAATCAACAAACGACAAGTGTTGGCGAGGATGCGGAGAAAAAGTAACCCTTGTGCACTGTTGGTGGGAATGCAGACTGGTGCAGCCACTGTGGAGAACAGTATGGAGTTTTCTTAAAAAAGTAAAAATGGATCTCCCATTTGACCCTGTAATCCCACTCTTAGGAATTTATCCTAAGGAGAAGCATCACATGATCGCACTCATTGGGGGATAATAAAGAACATTATAAACTGATGAACAAAAGGATAGATACAGGGGTAGTAAAGCATCAGACTGTGAAATTACAGCAGAATGATTAAAGTTAGGTGAGGTAGATAAGAAATCAATCAAAGGTCTTGTATGCATGCATATAAGCATAACCAATGAACATTGACACTGGGAGGTTGGGGTATGCTGGTGAGGGATGGGGATCAATGGGGAGATATGTATAAAAAATTAATTAAAAAATGCACAATCTTTTAAAAAAATAAAATAAAATTAGAACTTTGTTGTTCTACATTTCAATTGGACACTACTAGGTTTTGATTTCTGCATTGCCATTCTTATGCCACTTTACATTGCTGTATGAACAAAACTAACCTGTACCAACCAGATTTGAAATCGCTCCCACAGTGAAAGAGATTATTATAATTGTCATATTGGTTTTACTTCATTTTTAATTTTCTATTTAATTTGAACATTAAGGAGAAATTAGTAGGCCCCATCTTCTTAATCCCACTCCTCATTATGCAGTTTCTACTACAGAAAATCCTAGAACAATATAATACTTATTTATTCATTTCTCAAAAATATATCTGTTATTCTGGGAGGAAAAAAATTTAAAACAAATCATTCTAGAACAAATATACTAGGAAACTAAAGAATCCTAAACTGTAGCCCTTCACTCATACAGACCCTTCAAAATCATAGGAAGGAGCCCTGGCAATATCCTTGCACCATCCTGTGTTTTTGCCAAACCATATATCCCAGGTCCTAATCTACCACTATGTACACAGTATAAAGACTAGAGCATTCAAGTTAAATTAACAAGTTTTTTTGGCAACATTTTGGGTTATCTGCTTGTATTTCTTGGCCCTCCTCTATCTTCTTCTATCCATACTCATGAGAGTGCAATCATATACACACCCTTAAACCTCTCAGCTGTAGCCTGCATAATATGACTCCAGGTACAGGCCAAAGCTGAGAGGTTTAAGGGTGTGTATATGATTCAATAATGGCCAATCTTACTCCCAACAATTTGTAATTGGAGACGAGAAACTTCAGAGTAATCTTTTTTTTAAAATCTATGTTTTTTTATTAATTTCAGAGAGGAAGAGAGAGAGAGAAACATCAATGATGATAGGGAATCATTAATTGGTTTACTCCTGCATACTACCCACCAGGAACCCAGCCTGCAACGTAGGCATATGCCCTTGATTGGAATAAAATCTGGGACCCTTCAGTCTGCAGGCTAACACTCTATTTACTGAGCCAAACCAGTCAGGGCCAGAGTAATATTGACTGAATTGTGAACTTCAAAGGTATTGGTAGCCCTATTTCAATCATTCAGATTAAGTAGCAGAAAAACCTTAGGAAAATAAAACAACAGTAACAAGTGGAAAGAAGCAGAGAGACCAGAGGAAAGACTTCCTTGATTCTCTCAATCTTTTCTTTTATTCTGGTTTCAGTGTTTTCCAAGATGTAGTCATAAGGCTGCCTTAGATTCCAGAAAGTACATCTGTATTAATTAATATCTTTCATAATATTATCCTTTGGTTGTATAAGTCAGTGGTCCTTAAATCTCAGAGCACATTAGAATTACCTGGAGAATGCCTGGCCTGGCCCTTTCTGGGACAAATTAAGTGAGTTTCTCAATTTTCAGCTTCCTATAATCCATGTTTGCTCCTATTCCAAGAAAAAAAAGGACAGTCCTAGTTGGACAGTGTCGGCCTGCAGACAAAAAGGTCCTGGGTTCAATTCTCAGTTGCAGGCTCTTCCCAGCACAGGGTCTTTGTAAACTTCCTCAGACTACACTGCTGGAGGCAACCAATCAATGTGTTTCTCTCACATCCATGTTTCTCTCTGTCTTTCCCTCTCTCTTCTACTCTCTATTAAAAAATCAGTGGAAAAATATCATTGGGTGAGGACTGAAAGAAAAAAAGAATAAAAATTTTTGAACGCTCACTTCTTTAATATCCCTACGTAGTAAGGCAAATGTAAATCAGAATAATTTACATCCCTAAAGTAAGACAAATGAATTAATTTGAACTGTATTTATATAAAATTAATGAACAGTTATAGATGTTCTGATTTTAAAACTATTAAAACACATAATGACATTAGCAAATGATAATTTTAAATGATGATTATTAAATGTTAAAATAGTGATAGGTTTTGCAGTTTTGAATGTGTGTCACAAACAAGTGTGAAATAGTCACAGCATGAAGAGATAGCTTGCAGTGTTGTTTGAGGAAGTTGATAAGCATAAATGTCATAGAGAGTCTGGTATTCTAAGTGAGTTTAAGCACATTTATGCCAAGATACTTTTGAGAAGCTTATTCACACAGAGAATACTTTTTGCTTCAGTAAAAAGCTCCAATTCTGTTTGAATTCTCTGGCATGCATACTAGTTTGATATGTGTGTATGTGTTTTCTTTATTTTATTTTTTTCCTTCTTTCATTTATTTTTGACAAATACTACAGGCATGGTAGGTAGTGCAGAAACCCAAATAACTTGAACTTGCTAAAAACTGTCCACCATGGTAAGGAAAAAACAATGGCAAAACAGAAACCTTCCTATTGCCTAATCACCCAAATGAGATTACCCATTCTTCAAGTTTTAACTGATTTTATTGTGTTTCTGGAAGACAAAAGTAAAAAAGGGAGGGAAAAAAAAGGGAAAAATAATGCACTAAAAATTGAGTCCATGCTCAATTTTTCTTTTTTACTTTATTTTTGTAAAAGCATGAAAATTGGGCTCAGTTAGATTTTCAGTCCTTTGAACAAATCTTTTTCAATCTTTTCATTTGTTTATTTGGTTTACACAATTATGAGCACATCGTTTTTGCTCATAAAAAGGTATTAAGCATGTCCAGCTGGAGGCTCAATGGTTGAGCATCAACCTACGAACTAGGAGGTCACAGTTTGATTCTTCCAGGGCACAGGCCCAGGCTGTGGGCTTGATCTCCAGTGTAGGGGGGAGGTGAGCCTAGAAAGCAGCCAATCAACAATTCTTTCTCATCATTGATGTTTCTATCTCTCCTCCTTTCCTCTCTGAAATATATCTATCTATCTATCTTCTATCTATCTATCTATCTATTTATCTATCTATCTATCTACCTACCTACCTACCTACCTATTTATCTACCTATCTACCTATCATCTATCTATCTATCTAGATATATTTTAAAACATTAAGCCAAAAGTCAATATATAATCATGGACTGGATGATCTTGGACTAGACTATGTTTAAGACCTGAGATTATTGCTTATTTTAGGTGTTCATGACATTGATACCTTAATTAGATCTAATATAACTGAAGACAATACTTGATTTACCAGAAGTCACCTTGCAGGATTTTCAGCTCCTTCATTTATAAAATGAAATGAAAATAGCACCTAATTCAAAAGATAGTTGTGAGTATTAAATAAATTATACCTTTAAAATCATTGTAACCTCTCCTTTTATTTACCTTACTTTATATATAACTAAGAAAGATATAGTGCCAAAACTGGTTTGGCTCAGTGAATAGAGCATCAGCCAGCAGACTGAAAGGTTCCAGGCTCGATTCTGTTCAAGGGCACGTACCTTGTTGCAGACACATCCCCAGTGGGGGGTGTGCAGGAGGTAGCTGATGGATGTTTCTAACTCTTATTTCTCTCTTCCTTCCTTTCTGTGAAAAATCAATAAAACATATTTAAAAAAAGAGAAAGATATAGCATATTTTATAAATTCTAAAACAAATTTCTTTGCATTTTATCATTGAAATATCATTGCATCTGTCTTCAAGTGAATCTCAGCATTTGGCATAACTCTATTAGTATTATTTGTTATATAAAATAACGATGTATCTTAAAATAAGTAGTGCTTTGCATGCAATTAAAGAAATACATTTTTATTATTTAGACCCCTAAGTATTTCTTTATATACTATATGTAGGAATAGTATTTATCTAATTTTATAATTCCCAGTAGAAATGTTTATCTCTAATTATTTATTTTTTTAACCTTTCTATATATTATAATATTGTGGAAGACAAATCAAACTCCAGAAGTTTCAACTCTGAAGGTTATGTTCTAAATGAACTGTGATGTTGAAACAATTAACATTTACTAGATGAATCATCAAAAACAATACAAATGTAAAGTTATTTGCATTTTAATACACATTTTATTGCATTTGTTATATACAGAAAAAATATATAACTATTAAGAAACATGCACTGCAGTGAAAAGTGCACCTGCTGGGTGTTAAAAAATATTATTCCTAACTGGTATAGCCATTATGGAAAACAGTATGGAGTTTACTCAAAATTAAATATGGAACTGCTATTTGACCCAGTAATTCCACTTTTAGAAATATATCCTAAGAAACCCTTAACACAAATCAGAAAGAATGTTTGCACCCTTATGTTCCTAACAGCTAAGATCTGGAAATAGCCCCAATGCCCATCAGTGATAAGTGGATAAAAAAGTTCTGGTACATTTACACCATAGGAATACTATGCAGCTATAAAAAAGAAGAATCTCCTACTCTTTGAGACAGCATCGAAGGACTTGAAAAGTATTATGCTAAGAGAAATAAGCCAGTCAGAGAAAGACAAATATCACATGATCTCATTCATGTGTGGAATCTAATGAAAAAATAAACTAATGAACAAAATATATCCAGAGACATAGGAACATAGTACAGACTGTGGAGTCTCAGTGGGAAGGTGGTGTGGAAGGGGGGGTAAGGGGAATGGGAAGAGATCAACTAAAGAACATGTATGTATGTATGCATAACCCATGGACACAGACAATAGGGTCGTGAAGGTCTGGTGTGGAGGATGGGGGTGGGCTAGAAGAGGTCAATGAGGGGAAAAGGGTGCATATGTAATATTTTCAACAATAAAGATTTTTTATTTTTTTATTTTTTAAATATATTTTTATTGATTTTTTACAGAGAGGAAGGGAGAGAGATAGAAAGTCAGAAACATCTATGAGAGAGAGAGATCGATCAGCTTCCTCCTGCACGCCCCACAGTGGAGATGTGCCCGCAAGCAAGGTACGTGCCCGCAACTGGAATCGAACCTGGGACCTTTCAGTCCGCAAGCCGATGCTCTATCCACTGAGCCAAATCGATCTTGGCAACAATAAAGATTTTTAAAATCATATTCATAGTTCTGCTTATAACTGAGGTCACTTGCAAAAATCATTGCCATCTCTGAATAATGGCTTCCTCCATTTGTAAAATTAGTCTTAGGCTAGTGATTGCTGATATGTATATGAGTCTATATTACACATAATGGTAGGATTGTCTGGTATAGCCAACCTGGTTCAGGCTATTCCACCGGAGAATATAGCACAATGCTTCTTAGTCTCCCATAATGTGGAGATTTGCCTCAAAAAAATCAGATAATAAACCCTTGTTTTCAAATAATAATAGAAAAGGGATAGTGAAGAAACTTTTGCTCTAAAAATGTTGTAAATTCTTTTAAGAAACTGTACTCAGAGAAGTCAGTAGTCACAGTGTTAGGTACTATGATTATTCAAAGCCTTAGTAGAGCTTCCTGTGATGTCTCACACTCTGGAAATACAAGTTGCCGTCTGGAATTAGAAGTAGGGCAAAACAATTTGTATTCATTTCTGTTCAATCAAGAAAGATTCAGTAGAGGAGGCTCTATTTCACAAACCTTGTTATGAAAGAAAAAAGAATGTTAGTTTAATGCTCTCTCCCATTAAGTGTTCAGGAAAGCATGTTGTCCAGCTCACAGGTAAGTGAAGTTATTCTTGTTCTAGTGACAGCAAGAACAATGATATAGTACTAAGAGAGGTGACATTTAACAAGTCTGCCACTAACTTACTCTGTGACTTTGGACAAGAAAGGTCTCCTCTGAAGATAATGGTGATATGCATTTCTTTCTAATTTATCTTCTGGATCTCAGGGAACATATTTTAGATATCTTTTGGACAATTTCATAATTGAGATTAATTTTATACATGGTCCAGTGAGAATAAAAAAATATCATTAAAACCTACAGGACAGAGGAATGAAAAGACCTGGGTTATATGTGGTCATAACTTATCAAGAAAAACTTTCAGAAATAGATAATATTGGAAGTGATAAAACCAAACTAATGATAACCCTTTTCTGTAAACATTTGTAGATATCCTCAATATATCAGTTATGGTTCAAATTTATAGTATTTTGATAAAGAAAAAGTTTTTCATTTTTTTAATATAAATTTGTTCACTAGAAGTAATGGACATTAACTCAGTTTAATTTCTTGATTTATTGAGGCACCAAACCTAATTTAGTTGATGTATCAATTTCAAATATTTTTCTTTCATCCTTCTCACCTAGCAATTATCCCTAAAAGTTGACAATGTAGAAGAGGACATGTCTGTAGAAAAATTAAATTGAAAGAGACCAATTATATAGAAAAGAAGAAACTCCCCCACAAATAAATATTATAGTAGGGATTAGTGATGTTGATTAATATGCTCTACATTATCTGATTTATAATAGGAATTTATGCTATAAATTATTCAAATATTTAAATAGAAATTTAGGTTAATATAACAAAGGATTTTAGAAAGTATATAGTGATATCAAAGATAATAGTTTAGATTTCCGCTTCCCTGTGTATGGACTCTGTGACTTTGGGGAATTACCTAGTTCAAATAACTATGAAAGAGATAAAATACCTTATTCATAGATTTGTTGTAAAGATTAAATAATATTGTATACTAAAGGACTATTAAGTACCATATAAGTACTCTGCTCTGACAATCACTACATAATCAAATTTTAATATAATTATAAACTCAAAAACTATGGATCTAAATTTTACTGGAATATCGATAGAGTTGACACCTTTACATTTAAACATTAATATAAGTTAATAAAAATTAATATCTGTGTTAGTGTTTGTTACTATTAAAAAGGTTATACGCTTTGCAATATTTTCCACATCATGTCATACATAGAATATTAAATGAATATGACACCCTGGGGCAAAATAGAAGGGTTTTGTGTATATCTATTTAGGATGTGGCATACTGGAAAAATCTTACACAATATTATTATGATAAGGAAACTTAAAATTATTAGTGAAATGTGTACCAAACTTAAAATAATCTAACTTTGCTTCCATGAAAGGCTATATATATTTTCAATGAACAGTTCAGCTCATGAAACCCAAACTCTCAGCAGCTCCACAGGCCCCTCATTAAAGGAGTGTGGCACATTCCACTGCAGACTGAGAGCTATGTGCAAGGAGAGAGCACTGCACTGCCCATGCTAAGGCCACTGGACCAAACAGCAACAGGTGGTTGTACTCACTGATAGCAGGTTAGAAGGGCATCCCGAAGAATCTGTTTCACTTGGGAAGTCCTTTGAGAAACTCAGATGAAGCTGATTACACAGAGACACACAACCTTGTAGATTCTTCCCACTGTAGCTAAAAGCCTACTCGAAGAAGTAAGTCAAATATGTGAATCACATATGAAATGTATGCAACTATATTTGAGTGTATAGAATGTTAAAAATTTTATTAGAAAAGTCAGAGTAGTATATAATAACCAGATAAATTGGTTTAAATATAATTAATGCCAAGAAAAGATTCAATGTAAATTTTTATTTTAAAAATGATCTTTACCCCTAGCTGGTTTGGCTCAGGGGATAGAGCACTGGCCTGCGGACTAAAGGGCACCAGGTTCGATTCTGATCAAAGGCACATACCTTGGTTGCAGACTTCTCAGGCTCTGGCTCTGGTATGAGCTCCTGCAGGAGGCAACCTATCAATGTGTTTCTCTCATATCAATGTTACTCTCTCTTTGATGTTTCTATCCCTTTATCCCTCTCCCGTCCTCTCTGTAAAATCAACAAAAATTATTTTTGATTTTAAGGCTTTATATGATGTAAATTTTTGTTTTAAAAACAATATTTTTTTTTGCCCCACCAGTGTGGTTAAATGGTTGATCATCAGTCTGTGAACTAGGTAGGTCATGGTTTGATTCCCAGTCAGGTTGTGGGCTCAATCCCCAATGTGAAATGTGTGGAAGGCAACCAACCAATGACTTCTCTCAAAATTAATGTTTCTATCTCTCCATCTCCCTTTCTCTTTAAAAAAAAGTCAAGATACCAATTGTCATTTGATATACAGCCATGCATTGCTTAACAATGGGACATGTTCTGAGACATGCATCGCTAGTCTACTACCCCTAGGCAACATAATATAAACTATCACTCCTATAATATAAAATATATACAATGGAACATCTGTACAGGGCACTTTCCATGAATGGAGCTTGCAGGACAAATTGCTCTGGATGAGTCAGTGAGTGAGCGGGGCATGAATGTGAAGATGTGGGACATTACTGTCACTACTGTAGACTTCATAAATACTCTCCCACAAGCCCTTCCCCTGCTTACTTCCCATAGAATCAGAAATAGAATATCAAAGCTGTCAATAAACAGAGATGTGGTCTGGATCAATTGGAAATATCAAGGAGAAATAGGCTGAATAAGGTATAAATCACAATAGTGGCTGTCAGGAAGAAATACAAGGTGGCCTGAAGATCTGTAGGAATAAGAAATCAAGATAGAAAGATAATGGAACATAGCAGAAGGCTATAATGTTGTTTTGCATGTTGGCACAGTGAGGAGATTAAAAAACTTTGTGGCACTTGTTTTTTAAAAAGAGATGTTTATAAGCATATCTACTGAGTGGCCAGATTATTATGAACTCTCAACGCATAATAATCTGACCACTCAGTGTATATACTATATAATAAAAGGCTAATATGCAAATTGTCCCCTCAACCAGGAGTTTGATTAGCAGGTAGGCTGGCCTACCGTCCATGTCCTCCATCTCCCTGGCCAGGTTGACAGGACCCTACCCATGCACAAATTCATGCACCAGGCCTCTAACATACTATATATATGTAGTTATATATATATATTATACACACACACACTCACTGGACAGATTATTATGTGTTCAGAGATTATAATAATCTGGCCACTCAGGATATACATAGCCCAAGGCCAGACAATAGTGCAGGGAAAGCCTGAGGAGGCAGGGAGCAGGAAGGAATGATCAATGGAGGGGAAGGTGGAAAGAAGGGACATCTGTAATACTTGCAAAAATAAATATTTCATTTTATTAATTTAGTAAATCTCTATTGTTCAGATTATTACAATTGTTCATTTTTCCCCCTATAGCTCTCCTCTACCCAGCTCCTTCCTCTCCCTCTGCCCTATGACCTTCCACATTGTCCTCATCCATAGGTGTATGATTTTCATCCAGTCTCACCCTGCACTCCCCTCACCCTCTTCCCCCTGAGAATGGTCAGTCCTCTCTCTTTCTATGCCCCTGATTCTATTATATTCACCAGTTTATTCTGTTCATCAGATTTTTTATTAACTTGATTTTTAGACTCACTTGTTGATAGATATGTATATGTTGTTCATAATTTTTATCTTTACATTTTTCTTCTTCTTCCTCTTCTTAGAGTACTTTTCAGCATTTCATATAATACTGGTTTGGTGTTGATGAATTCCTTTAGCTTTCTCTTTTCTGTAAAGCTCTTTATCTGACCTTCAATTTTGAATGATAGCTTTGCTGGGTAGAGTAATCTTGGTTGTAAGTTCTTGCTATTCATCACTTTGAATATTTCTTGCTACTCCCATCTAGCCTGCATATTTTCTATTGAGAAATCAGCTGGAAATCATATAGGTGCTCCTTTGAAGGTAATTAACTGTTTTTCTCTTGTTGCTTTAATATTTTCTCTTTGCATTTTGCTCTTGGCATTTTAACTATGATGTGTCTTGGTGTGGTCCTCTTTGGATTCCTTTTGTTTAGGGTTCCGTCAACTTCCTGGACTTGTAAGTCTATTTCTTTCACCAGGTGTGAGACATCTTCAGCCATTATTTCTTCAAATAGGTTTTCAGTACCTTGCTCTCTCTCTTCCTCTGGCACCCTCATAATTCTGATGTTGGTACACTTGAAGTAGTCCCAGAGGCTCATTACACTATCTTCAACTTCTTGGATTTTTTTTCTTTTTGCTTTTCAGTTGAGTGTTTTCTGCTTCTTTGTATTTCAAATCTTTGACTTGATTCTTATGTTCCTTTAGTCCACTGTTAGGTTTCTGTATAATATTTTTTATTTCAGTGTATGTTTAATTTCTAGTTGATCCTTTTTCATCTCCTCTTGGGTCTTGCTAAATTTATCCATCTTTTCTAGGAAATTCTTGAAAAAACTTATAACTGTGGTTTTGAACTCTATATCCAGTCTTTTGTTTTCCTCCATTTCTTTGGTTTGTGATCCGTTCCTTTGTCTCCACATTTTTGCTGCTTCCCTGAGTTGGTAGAGTAGCTTTGTGTGCTATGTGTTCTATATGGCCCAATAGCTCTACCTCCCCAGTTACCTGAGGTGGATTCTCTTGGTGCACCCCTTTGTGGACTGTGTATAAACCATGTTGTAGTTAAGTCTTGATTTTTGTTGGTATCACTGGGAGAGTTGACCTCCAAGCCAACTGGTTGCGAGGATCAGCTGTGTCTATGCTAGAAAAACTTCTGTCCTGGAGACTCCCTTATGACACAAAACTTGCAAAATTGTAATAACCTCTGGGCTAGGCTTGGATGGGCTGGAGTTTCAGGGCTGAGCAGACAACCTTGGCTTCCTGTCAGCCCTGCCCTACTTAGCTTCTGGGTCTCAGTGTCCCTCAGTAATTTATGCAGCACTGGTGCTCGCGCACCTCCAGAACTCTACCTTTCGCAGCTCCCCTGAGTTTCTATGTGCTCCAGGGACCCATATGAGTCTGGGTCCCCAAGGTCTCATCCGAAACTGGGGTACACTGCAGTTGGAAGTGGAGTTCAGTGCAATTGGGAGGTTCTGTCTCCTGACACTAGAGAAAACCAGTGGCACAATCAGCACTCAGTCTTCTCTGCACACACTGGAGCTCCTATGCGTCCAGACCTCTGCCTTTCACAGCTCCTCTTAGTTACCATGAACTCCTCATTTTTTCTGTCAGTCCAGACTCCTCCCGTATGAGTCTCATCCAGAACTGGGGTTCAATGCAGTTGGGAATTTCTGTCTCCCTCCTGATAGAAGAAGCCAGCCAGGCACTCTGCCGCCTGTCCTCTCCACGTGCGTGTTTCTGTACCTCAGCTTTTTGCAGCTCCTCTGAGTCTCCGTGAGCCCCTCTCTTTCCTAATAGTTGTAGAATTTCCACTCAGCCAGCTTTCCTGTGATTCTGGATAATTTCTGTTCTGTCTTTTAGCCGTAGTTTTGATATTGTTGTGTGAGGCAGCAGTTTAGGTGTTCACCTATGCTGCCATCTTGATTTCTCCCCCAGATTTCATTTTTTATAAAGAAGTGTTTAACATGGAGAGAGTATAAAACTGAGGACTCAATTATTTTGACTTTAGGAATTTATTTTTTATTTCATTGACCCTATGTGGCACAGAGGGCTCTCTCTGGTATTGAACTGAATGAGAAATGAAAACTTATCCATCATTACAACCTAGAAATATTTCTGAAGTACAGGGACAGACAGCTCCACATGAGCACAGAAAGCTTTTGCTACAGTGGCAGTGCCCTTAACACTTGTTAATGTGGCTGCAATGGACCTGTGTCTTTACACAGTAGCTTAGGTCCTCAACAAGTAATATACAGCCCTAGCTATTTTTTTCTCAGTGGATAAAGTGTTGGCCTGTGGACTGAAGGGTGCTTGGTTCGATTCCAGTCAAGAGCACAGCCTGGGTTGTGGGCTCGGTTCCCAGTGTAGGAGGCAGCCAATCAATAATTCTCTGTCATCATTGATGTTTCTATCTCTCTCTCTCCCTTTCTCTTTCTCTCTAAAATCAATAAAAATATATTTTAAAAAACAAAAAAAGTAATGTACAGATGTGGGAGGACAGTAGTACCTTCCAAATATGTACCACTGAGTGGCAAGCTCCTCTGCATTGAAACAATTTGGTGCCTCACTCTACGGGATGTGATCTGTGCACTCAAAATGGAGGTACTGTACCAGGGACCCTATTGCATGTCCTACAGATATTGTTCCAACACAGAAAGAAAAGCCTCTTGAACCACATATCCTTCCATTTCCCACAGGGAATGCAGCTCCAATATAACCTTATGGGATTACCATTGTATATGCAGTCTAAAATTGACTAACATGTTATGTGTTGCAAACTGTATTAAAATAACTATTTCTTTCTTGATTTGGGGAAATTAATTCTAGCAATTGCATTATTATTCTTCTTGATATAACCATGATCTGAAAATTTTATGCAATATCTCTATTGCCTTTTTCTTTCTTTTTTTTTCTTTTTTAAATCTCAATTCTTTGTTTATTGATTTGTATTTTGTTTCAGGTCCTTTTTAAAGTTTCTTCTTTGGCAGTTGTAGTATAAAGGTAATAATGCAGGAAACTTGTTAAATAAAAAGCTCTAATCTGTATGATGAAGGAAGTCAAATATCAAAATAGTAGCCCTTGATAGTATTTGAAACCCAGAAAATGTATACTTAAAATTCCTTTGCTAGGTACTTTCAATTTAATACAGCATATTATCTGAATTTTTTGGTTTTTTAATTATTGAGGTCAGAGAAGGAGAAAAAAATAAAAACATCAATGATGAGAGGTAATCATTGATGATTGCTTACCTTCTGCTCACCCGCTACTGGAGATCAAGCCGGCAACCTGGGCAGATGCCCTGACCCAGATTCAAACCCTGACTTCCTGGTTCCTAGGTCAATGCTCAACCTCTGAGCCACACCAACCAAACTGCTGCTAAATATTTCTAATTTTATGTAGTCAGTTCTTGCTTGTATTATGTAAACTTCCCTATTATAAAAATAAACAAATAAAAAGAAACAACCAAAAGTCCTCTATATCTCAATTCTTAATAATAAAGTTTTATTTCTTACTAACATCAGTCATCAACTAGTCAGGAAAAGGGCCTCTCTCTTTTACACAGTAATCTAGGGAACTTGGCTCTTTCCAGCCTGTAGTTTTGTCTTCTATTTTCCTGAATTTTCTCTCTTCAGTTGATAGATGGGAAAAGGGAGAGAGCTGGAGAAAGCATGCCTGCTCTTAAACTCTTCTGCCAGGAAGTGACATGTGTCACTTCTACTCACATTTTTTTGGTGATAAATGATGATATAACACTACTTAGATGCAAGGGGCAAGAAAATATAGTCTACATGCTAGTCATAAAAATGAGAAAAATACATATTAGCTACCTACAGTTTCTGTACAGTTTCAAGATTTACTTGTTAAAATCCAGGGGAAACTTAGGCTCTTAAAGTAATATCAGTAATTTGAAAAGAGAGCTTATTCCTCCAGTCAGGCAGTGTAGGACCAGAAGGGAGTGCAGTGGGAGAATCTGAAGGAATTATGCATCAAAAAAGCTACCACTGACACTAAATCAAAAGATTTGTTTTCTGACACATAATCTAACATCAGTTAGTACAAAAATAGCATTAAACACAAATAAAATAGAAAAACAATTTCCTATATAAAATTCTATATTTTATTGAGAAAATAGTCTCCTTTTTTAAATACTTGTAAGGATAATATGTTAATTAGACTGGACATTCTCTGAATGTCCATTCTGATGAAGCCAAGGCCCGAGGGAATCCAGCCCAAGTCCTGGCTGCCTGCTGGAGGCTGGAGGAGAGATGCTTGGGTCCCGGGTGCTGGAGGGAAGCCAGTGCTAGCAGCTGGAAGAAGGAAGGTCTACTCTTGCACAAATTTTTGTGCATTGGGCCTCTAGTCTAAAATAAAGAGAGAGAGAGAGTACCACCCTTGGCAAAGTTCATCAATCTTTGAGATTTTTACTCTATTTATGGAAGAAAAAAATAAAAAATGATGCAAAAAGAAATATAAAGCAAAGCTTGGTTAATTATATTCTGAGTTTTTTGTTGTTGTTGTTGTTTATTAATCGTCACCAGAGGATTTCTTTCATTGATTTTTAGAGAAAGCAGAAGGGGAAGAGGGAGGGGGGAGTGAGAAACATCCATGTGAGAGAAACAGTTCAATTGGTTGCCTCTGGGACTCACCTGATTAGGGCTAGAAATGGAATCCACAACCCAGATGTGTGTCCTTGACTGGGAATTGAATCTACAATTCTTTAGTACTTGGGCTGACACTCTAACCACTGGCCAGAGCTAAAATTTTTAAATGAGATTCTTAAAAGTTTCTTTGGATTTCAATTGTAATTCTTGGATGGCTCATTTTAAGGCAAACAGTGCTTGCATGGGGGAAAAAGAGAAAGAGAGAGAAAAAAACTGAGTTGAATTTTTCTTTCCTTTTAAATATCAGTTTAAAGAAAATCAGCCATTGTTTCAGCCTGCCTACATTCCCATTCCCCTGAATGCTAGGATGGATGTGTGTGTGTGTCTGTAAGTGTCTGTACATAATAGCAATTTGGAACCTAGTCTCAGTGAGTAAGAAATAGAAAAGAGGCAGAGGATAACTAATTACATATAGAATATTGAAAAGTTGCAACTTACCTTTGAATATAATATGTTATTCTGTGCAAATATAAGTACTTTCACTGAAAAATCCATGTTTTAAAATTAAAGAATCCATGTTTTAATATTAAAGAATTTAGTCAATATTTTTTTCTAAAGAACAAGTATGATACTATAAAAAGTATAACAAGCACTATTACTTTCAAATATATATAATAATTTATTTTCTTTTATTTTAAATTATTATTTTTTTCCAACACCATTTATCCCCCACATAACCTATTCCACCTCCTTCTCTCTACCTCCCCACCATGGTCACCAGGGTTGCAAATACATATAATAATCTAAATGGCATATTTTCAAATTAAATATCACCCAATCCTGTTTGAGTAAAGTAATACATCTCACTTGTAATTAGTAGCATTCTGTTCATTTACTGAAAAAGTTACATAAATTTATTTTAATCATTATAAAGGCTAACCATCTTTTTCCAGTTTTGTTAACTAATGATTTGACTCTCACATACTTTCTCTATCAATAGGGCAAAAGGAAATTTATGACTCCACCAATATCTCTGTGTCATGAACTTCTGGTACCCTGAGTTTCCTCTCTGCTACCCACTTATGACACCATGCCCTGTGAATATAAATGCTGTGCAAGCTTTTATTGTGCCTAAGACCCAAAACCAGTGAGAAGAGCTTGGGTAAAAGGAATGTGGTAGACCAGCTAGTCCTTCGGGAAGTCCTCACTCTTGATTTCTGATTTGTTTGATATAATATAATCCTGGACCACCAATCATTTCCATTATAAAAACCAATCAGTGAGCTAGAAGACACAGTAGGAAAAAATACCCAAGCACAGCAGCTTCTAGAAAAAAAAGTTAAAAAGCAAGAGGAGAGTCTAA